>CM070596.1:7053842-7653842 GCA_036346395.1 Hsuehochloa calcarea | reverse complement strand
AGGCCAGGAGGCTACTGCAGCAGCGAGGGAGGAGGGCAGGAGAGGAGGAGGGGCAGCAGGAAGGCGCCGGTGTGCAGAGATGAGGGAGGAGGCGGCGGAGGGAGGATTAGGGGGCCGAAGGGGATGGGATTGGGATTTAGGAGATGCAAGCAGGAGTCTGGACTGGAGTGTGGAGTGCAACGAATGGTGACTGGGCTCCGGATGTGTTATCCAGTGTGGGCTTGTAGCTCTGATTCGATAGCAATCAGATAGTTTCCCGGATAGCTTCTTCCCGAATACGAATCCAACAAAAAATTGGATATCCGAAAAAAACTGTTCTAAATAGTACCCGAATTTATTCGGTCGATCGGAGCTATCCACTTCATTTGCACCTCTACAGTTGTGAGGTGTGAGCAACACACAGTTTTTGTGTTCATGTTGGCGTTCGTTCCTGTGCTTGTGTTTGTTGAGACGTTAAACGGTTGATTTTGGCCATAATTATCTGTGGGGAGGGGTCTCCTGAGGTCACTTGGTCAATTGATCAGCACCACAAGGGATGGACTAGTCAACTCAGGTTTGAATTCTCTCTTATTAAATGCGTTGTATGGAGAGAATAAACCAGTTGCTGATTTCGACAAGATATGACTGATAAGGGAGAGATGACGCCAGTACGCTAACGTCCTAGATAGAATTCTCTCTGTAATAAGATGGCCCCAATCCTCAGGCCAGCCGGCCGGCCAGCCAGCCAGCTACACATCAGCAGTGCACATTCTCCTGTGCGCGCAGACATCGTGACACACCTCCTTGCATTGGTCCCTGCATTACAAGAGCGTACGCCAGCATCCACAAATAATACGTTCGTGCCAGCCGTGACGTCCAATTATCCATGGCAGAAATACAGACTGCGATCTTTCAGAACGGCTGTCGGGCAGACAGACGGCAACCGTGTATAACTGCCGCGTCTGAATGGACCAAATAATTTACAGCAGTAAACAATGCCATCAGAGCAAATACCTAGACTGCGGTTCTCATCAAGGCAAGTACCTTGGCTGTGGTCGATAACCATAATGAGCGGCATTTCGCTGCTACATCTTCAAAAATGTGCTTACTCTATTTGATGTTTTCACATTTCACACACTAATTTTGTTTTTCAAACTACAAAGTAGTTCCTCTCTGAGAAGTATCACCTTAATCCTCAAAACTACTCCATTAGATGCAGCAGATATCAAGTGATGCTGCACAACTCAAATATTACCTTGCACCAGAATCCTTATTCAGGCAAAGGATGAATGCACAAGGAGATTTTCAAGCATCAATCACCTTCCCTTTTTCCTATCCTTTTCCCTGTCTCTGCTTCTATCATAGTAGTCAGCCCTCCCTCGGTTTGCACTTTTTTCACGCACCCTGTCTCTCCCAACATCATTACTATGCGATCTGTCTCTGTTGCGATTCTGCTCTCGGTCTCTCTCCAGTGACTTCCTCGAAGGACTATGGCTCCTGCTCAGGCTCCGACTCCGACGCCGCTTCCTGGAAGAATCACATGCATCATCGTGCCTTTCTTTCCGCTCCAATGATGTTCTCTCTGCAAAATAGAATAATATTTTCACATAAGGCACATCACAACAAGCACCATTAAACCAAAATAATCAAGTGGAGGGTACAGCATGGCTCATTGTTATCAGATAAACTATTAAGTGAAGGCGCAAAATATGTTTCAATAATGGAGATGTGCCAAAGCAACAGAAATGCTATCATCAAATAAGCAGGATATTTCCTTCTTGCCTTATTACATACCAGAAGACCACCTGTTGTTTGCACCGTCAGTTGAAGAAGACAAGCCATATTCAGACTGAAGACGCCTACGGTGGCTGGCAACCTTCCTCTCAATCTCCTCCATGTTCCTCAAACCCTTCTCCTCAAGAGATTCACGATACTGCATGACAGCAATCTCAATCTGTCTCAACTTCTGCCTGCAGATCAGAAGGCGTTGCAATTACAGTAAAAAAATGTGCTTGGCTCACAAATGATATAAAAACTGGTCATGAAATGGTAAAATGATTAAACATGGGGACACGTACCTATGTTCTTCGTCAACAATTGTATCTGGGTGATGGCTTGCGTGATCACTACTAACTTCTGTTGCATCAGCCTTCCCAGGATCACCAGCAATATCGCTTCCAGATGAATAGCTTAATCCCAAGCCTCGGCCGCCTTTTCTATCTTCATCATCGCTGCCATCATCTTCTCGACTCCATTTAGAAACTGGCAAAACAGGTTCAACTTTTGGCTTCTTGCTTGGAACTGGTTGAAGTTCAGAAGATAAAGACTCTCTGGAGCGTCCATGGCCTGTTTCCATACTGTGGCGAGAGAGCCCCAAAATATCTGATTCATCATCACCAGTTCCAAGTCTCAAAGCACTACGAGCGTTCACGCCAATTTCCTGTCTTCCAGTTTTATGTGGTTCACCTTGTCCATATTTCATGCCAACGTCTTTCTCATACACCCGCTCCTTCTCAGCCTCTTCCAAGTTAAGCAATCTGGCAACCATCATCTCTACACCACCGCACAGTGAGAGACCATTATGTCTACAACGACGTTCAAGTTCAGCTAGCGGAAGCCCTAACAACTCCTTTGTTGCTGCCGCCTTTCCTGTAGCCAAGGCACCATCTTCATTAAGCCTAAATCCATCACTGCCATTCTCAGAGCTAGTTTTCTTTTCAATTTCAGGTGCATCACCGCATAGAGAGTGAAACGGGATGACCCCAGAGTTGCCTGATCTAAGAAAGGCAGCTCTCAGTCCATTCAGATATGCATCAGAAAACAAGAACCAGTCTGCCCATACTTGTAGAACTTTCAAAACCCTCTCCTACAGAGCAGTAATATATGAGTGGTAACCAAGGATAAAAATATCGGCAATTACCAGCCTGGACTAGTAAAAAAATATCAGTCCAACAGGTTTTAAATTTTTAATTTGAATTCGAATTGGTGAATAGTAATTTCGGGCGTAAACCGGTGGGGAACCGTTCAAACCGGGCAATAACCGGCCGAAAACCGGCCAAATTCAAATTTTGAGTTTAAATATGATAGCTGAAACCATCCGGTACAAAACCGGTTACCATCAGCAATCGGTACCAGCCAGGGCTAACATGTAAGAACATCATGGAAAAGAATAAACTCAAGTACTCAACAAATAGAGCAATATAAGTTACCTTCAGTGCTTCAGCAGTAATCCTTCCTGTGATACTGCGGTACAAGTCATTGAAGCTCTCCATAACATCAGGTATAACAGCCTCAAACTTGGTCCGGAATGCAGAAGCATTCTTCACGGGAGCACTACTGTTATGAAGGATGTCAGACACAAGCATAAGCCGGGCAACCTTGGTTGGGATAGGCGTCTCCTTAAGTGTCAAAGATTCTGTAAGAACCTCGACAATCTGAATATACAAGACAAGCATCAATGAGTACTCATGCAATGTGAACCCCAGAAGTTTATGAAAGTATACTCGTACTGCAATATCCAGTAGGCCTCTGAAGTCCGAATTCACATCAAATAAATGAAAACCAAGCAGAGAGCAAAACATATACAATTATACAAATAACCAGAAGGTCCCAAAATTTAATATGCATCGCTCAAACAACGCTCAAGGAATAAACCAGTGCCAATTGAATGATGGATGCAATAGTTTTTTTTTTCAAAAAAAATGGGAATACAGGATTGCTCCGTGTAAACCCATCTATGCACCGGTAGCCCTGACAGCATCTTCATCGTTCTAAATTCTTGTGGCTATAATTTCATAACAAAGATAGCATTTCATCAATCAATGTTCACTCTAGATGTTACCAATTTTACTCAATTTTTATTCTTTACTAAATTACTCTCCTTAATCACACATCAGATCTCATCAAAGGGGGTATGGTTCAAAGTTCAAACAGATAGTTCATGCTAGTGTAACCACATGAATCCCTTGAGTCCATGACCTCAAAGTTATTAACTCATAATAATCAAGCTATTAGAGGATCTCAATATGGTTACAACTCGTTGAATTTTTCAAGTAGGCCAATTCAGAAAGAAAGGGGGGAAAGGCTAGCAAAACATATGAAACAGAGGCAACCTAAACGAGAGTGAATTCATAATCTCAAGTTCAAAGTAAAAGAAAACAAAAGGATAAATTAGCTCTTTAGATCAAATGTGATATAAGGTAGGCATTACCTCTCCAGCTGCATCAGCATTATCCAAGGCAAATCCCATAGCCTCCTTTATCTGACTCCTCTCTAATGTCAATGCCCGAAGCATGTCCTCAAATTGATCACGCTGTGAATCAGTCAATGTACGCTCCACTTCAACACGCTGGAGAAAGAAAAGGCAAAATAATCTTGTAATAGTATAAAATCATTTGCACCATCGTGCAAAGTAATAGATTCTCTGATAAGGTCCAACCAACTCTTACCCTGCTTCTACCAGCTGCAAAAGTAGATTCTTTGTCACGATCAGGACTTCTGCTGGATGGCAAAGCAGGTGGAACCCATCTGAAATAACATATTTAACACAACATCGTGTCACCACATAGTCAATAATCACAGGACCAACACATAATGGAATATCATTGTGCACCCCTATTACCTTCCACTTCCCGTGATCATGATAAATGGTTCCGTTCGCCATCGTTGTAAAGTATCACCCTATGTTCCAATATCATAAGCAGTTAATTGTCAGCGCTCTATCAGTACAATGATTTGTGTATAGCTAATCCATACGTATGTTTTACAGATGCAAGAACTTAAGTGGATGGTTCCTAAAAGATCTTCTTTTCCAGCCCAACATTAGGAGACTAAAGACAAAAATCTAGAGAACAAGCTGAAAAGTATAAATTCAAAAGTTCCAAAGTAATTAATTTCATTAAACTAAAATATTGTTCAATTTGACCATTTAATAGGTTTTCACTGAGCAAAACATATACAATGGAAACATGTCCTAATGATCAAACAATCATGGATCTGTATCGCAATCAAATGTACCAGAAAAGACAAAGTAATTAAGACAGAAAGCTTTACTACCACCATTTCAAACAAAGAATGACAGGTTTGAATGGATAACACATATATAAACTATCTTCTATTGCTAGATCACAGTGGAGGTAGCAATAACAAATTTAGTAACATAAACATCAACAGGTACCTGAGCAAAGGAGTATAACCTCCAAACATAGTATGTGTGCTCTTTTGATTTAAGATCAAACAAGAAGCTAAATAATGAATTTCCTCGCCCTCTCTCCATTACAGCTTGTTCGAAAGCACATCCACCATCAAGTACATGAAGAGCCATTGTGTCAATCACATGCCGAAGATGTGCATCATCTGGTGGAGCAACCACTATATCAGGAACGTTTGGTGTAAGGACCTGTACCAAATAAATCCACAAACTGGAGTTAGGAAACCAAATTTCATGCAAAATCACACGATATCATGCAACTGGCTAACTGCCAATATCCTTTTTCAAGACTTTTTTTTTTTGATTTGCCTACTTGAGAGCTCAGAAACAACAATGGAGCTACAAATTATATCTGGGCTTAAGAACATAGCTCATGACTGGCAAAGTTACATACAAGACAGTGGTGGTGAATATAATGGAAAGGACTACACAATTGATGCGCCAACTGAGGAAAGATGAAATAATATTCCAGATATTAAGATGTATGCAACAAGGTAAGTGATGAATTTTATCTTGGCCTATACAATCCAAGCACCTAAAATGAGAACTCAAATGGGCAGCATTGTGAATTATGAACCATCCATCCTTCAAAGAAAAACATGGGAAAATTTTAAATGATATTGCTTTTATGGCGATAAGATGACCTGGATGGTAAGACCGCTATGCAAGGACGGATGCATATATCAATATTGCAAGGTCACAAAAAAAAACATTCCGCAACAAAGAGCAGGGCGAAAAGATTATGTAAGAAGTTCCCTACCAGCTCTGAGGTTTGTGGTGTAACAGATGCAACAGGTGGGCCGCCACCACCAGGACCAGATATGATGACAGTGCCACCCTGTATAAAATATTAAGGTAAAAAGGTCACAAACGACATTCATGTGGGCAACAACAAGAACATGACATTCTATTTAAAACTTGTAAAAATAATAGGATATTACAAAAATGTTAGCTGAGCATATAAACTTTGATATAACACAAAGGGCGAAAGAAGCAACCTCCTTATTTCTGATTGCCATGTGTCCTGGGGGAGGAGCAGGCAGTGCCTGTGATGGAAGAGCAACAGATTTACCCCACCCAATCTTCAGCTCATAGTCATACACAACAACACCTGAAATGAATCATTTAAATAAATAGAAAGCAAGATTAGTAGTAGTATTCTCAAAGCAAGTATAGAAGTAATATTTCAAGCTCCCGAAGAAAAATGGGCAAACATGGTGCCTGCCACCACACGAAGTGTACAGTAACCTTGCATTTCATCCTTGGCTGCCTGCCCGTCTGCTCTATTCATGAAAGCAACAAAACCACAATTCCTTTGCCTTCTGCGTTCCTCTTCTGTTCGAGGCCACATAATCTTGACACTAGCAATAGGTCCAAACCGACCAAATGTCCTCAAAAGGAAATTCTCATCCACCTAATATCATATAATGCACAATTAAACTAACCATGTTGCATATAAACTTGAAATATGTTTGGGCAAAACATGTGTAGTTGAGAAAATCAACCTTAGGAGAGAGATTGCCAACATATAAGTTTGTAGTTTGTGGATCCCCATCATCAAATGATCCTGGAAATCTCCCAATGGGATCAAATTCATCTGGTAGTTCATCAAAATGGCTGGAGGGCTGCAGGAAAAAGCTTCAAACATCAATATAACAAACTAATAATATTACAAAGATTTCTAGAGAAAAGGCTGTGAATTAATCACTAATTTTTCTTATGTGATGGAAATCTGTTTCAAAAAATTCCTATAAGTTGTGCAGACAAGTTAGAAAACATTGGTGTTCTACATTCAAGTTAATTAACAGAGAACATTTCAACAAACTAAACATAATCTAAATTACTCCTTGGGTATATTTAAAATGCTGTCTAGTGGAAAGACCGAAAGAACCAAGGTCCATTTTAACACATATGTAAGTACATACTGCGGAGGTGTCACTGTGCCGACCCTCACGCCTTTCTCGAAGCTCTTGCTCAAACTTGAGTTCCTCCATAAACTTATCTATTACTCTTGGCTTTCCTTTTTCCTTTTCCTTTGGCCGCTCCACTTCCTTCTGCAAGTAAAGATAACGATTAAACGAAGAATTATACTGACTACTGAGACAATAAAGAATAATGAAGTGTCCTAACCTTTTTCTCTGGCTCTTTCCCAAATGATGGAGGCAAAAAAGATGGAACATACCTGGATAAAAGTATGCTATGTATAAGGTATCTATCACACTCATAAGTTAGGTTATGCCATGTATCATATGTAAATATAGATGGCACTTGGTTATGAAAAACGAGAACAACAAAAGGATAGAAGCAATGCACCCGAAAAAAAGGATGGCAGGGTGAATTACTAAATAGACCTACAGCCCTACCTACAGAGGTATTTTGGATACTCTCAATTCGATTAACAGAACTTTCACCTTCCTCTACTTTGGTATATTGTCTCCTTTCAAAATCATGTTTATCCAATATACACATCATAGAATTTTAGACTTCCAAAGTTTGAAGCAATAAAACAATCATACTTCACATAAAAAATATATAGTTAATCCTATAAAGCTTACACTTATAGATCGTTGCCTGCAGTGATTTAGTGGACACCACAGAACATTTGCAACTTACTCTAGCATGAGTACACAAGGGGGTCACATATTCTAGGCTTCTAGCATGAGCACACAAGGGGGGTCCAAAAAATAAATGAGTTTGGCATTGTGTTGGCTTTTCAAAAGCACTTACATTTTTGTACTTTTGGATAAAATAATTAGTTGAAAGCGTCTTTTTTGGAGCCATAACATCAAAATCTTAATTTAATTAGTAAAAAATTCCATAATTAACAAAAAATCCACAGTGCAGTGCAACATAGAAACCACAAAGTAGCCCTAAATCGGTAAATCTAGATTACATCAACATCCAATACAGTTCCCTATCACTATAATTAGCTCAAATCAAATATTTACCGCAATTTTTATACTCATTAATTTGAACGGTTAGGTTCTGCAAAATTATGAGTATTTCCTCACAATGCTGCATATGTACAGTACGTTCGTAATAATCTGAAAATGTTTCTGAATTGTGCAAGCAGAAGCAGGGTAATTCCATATTAAATTCTTGAATATGTTAATCATAAAGTAAAATATACAAAAAAAATAGTTTTATTGGGAGTGACAACAGTATTAGAATTATTTGATTTCTAGTCAACTACATGAAGTTACAGGATCATATTATCAGTAGTCTCGATCATATTGTGATTCCAAAAATTTCCCTACTTCATACAAGAATTGTTCCACACAGCTGCAGATGTAGATTGTAGGATTCTAAGGCCTGGCTCAAGATTCTAGAAACTACAGTCAGCATAATTGGCAATTGAAACTACTTCCATAAGGTACAATGTATTTGGAAATTCTTACGAGATCACCCCCAAATACAACATGGGCCATCATTATCTAGATGCAACATGGGTATTCCCTCCATGCTCAGTACAACACCTACATACTATCTACGAGCAGGAACCTCTTTTACATAGACATATAACTGGAAGTAATTATCAAATCAAAAGGGTACAATGAACAAGAACTGCGAAAAATGAGACACTCAAATGTAAGTTAAAGGTTGTATCCCGATTTGAGACAATTCATGTATAGGCAACTAGCCATCGGTTACAGTCCTGTGGACATTAATACCAGGAATCTAAGGCCTCCAAGGATTAGACAAGATCTATAAGCTCTACAAAATGTTCATTTTTACAAACATAACATGATTGTATCAAAGTCATAGCCATAGTACTGAAAAAGCCAAAATATAAGTTATGTAATATTCGCATGAGCTTAAGCAGCAAGTCAGCAACAATTAATTGCTCTATCGAGATGGTGTACGCAACTATAGTCTGCACTACAGCATAAATGCAAATGCAATACAAAACATGAAAAAAGGTGGCATGGCTATCCAGCACTTGGTAATAGTTTCAAAGTTAAATGAGCAGACAATTCACAAATCATAACTATAGCGAATAGTAAATTATGTGTCAGAGTATATAGCATATAATATTTTAAAACAGCTCGTGGTTGGTCTCTGAATTCCAATTATATTGGCCACATGACTGTCTATGTAACAGCGGTACCACAGGATACCATCTTCTAGAAATCAAGTATTTTTGCCGTTTACCTACTGCCCTTCTTTGGAACAGACCCCCCATCTTTGGACTTTCCACCTGCCATTGCCGAATGAATAAAAAGGCCGGTCTCTTGATTAATTGGAGCAATAAAAGAAACAATGCATATATCCATCATGATTGATATTGAAACTACAAGCTGGGGAGGCAACTACGACAAAGTATAGGAAAATGAAACTCCTATCACTAACCTTCAGAATCAGTCCTCAGCTTGGCATTGGGATCAATCACACCCCCTCGGACAAACTTCGATCCAGAAGTGCTTTCACCCTTGAATGACTCGATAAACTCAGCGTACACACGTGCCGCTTCATCTTGCTCCTTCTTCACACACCAAAAGCAGTTAAAATCAGACACGAGACATGAACGTAAAGTACATGCAAAAAGAAACAATTAGCAGTGTCTCAGGAAAAGTTAAAAGGGACTCAAACCCCTGACCTTCTTCCTTGCCTCCTCATTTTCCTTATACCTGTGGAACGCAAGCTTCTTGGCACTCATCCGGACACTAGCATACAATCATCACCAGAGCATCAGAATCCGAGCACTTCACGCGTTTCTACCACCCTATATATCATCGAAATCAAGTCCAACTTATTACAAAAAGCAAAAGGAACACGCAAAACATGAGCACGAATGTCAGGACCCGGAGTAAATCACAATCCAAACCGTGATAAATCTTGGGATAACAAGGACAGCCACCCTGATGCTAAGAGCGAAGGTTCCATGTCAAAAGTCCACGGAGAAACTTAACCTACCAGCAGCTCATCACAGGTCACAGATTCCCATTAACCCCACGCAGGCCTGCCCCTCGACAGTTGCACCTACTTGCGCACGCACACCTCCCAAAACGCCAGACACAAGTACAGGCCGTAAAATGGTCGAGAAGAATCGTGGGAGGGGAAACCGCGCGCGAGTAACCGAAACCCTAATCCAGGGCCATCGCGGCGGGAAACCACAGCCCCAACTTAGCGGGCAGCAGACGCACGAGCTCTACACCAACAGCACCTAAAACCGGGCGACACCTACCGCACCCAGCCACTCCGATGAACAAAAAACCTTAGCAATCGGACGCGAGAGCGGGGGTAGACGATCGAGGCTGGCGCCCTTACCTTGCGCGAGGCGGCGAGGCAGAGGGTCTCTAGGGTTTCGGCTCGCCGCGGAGGGAAAGGCGGAGGCTGCTGGGCTACTGAGGTCGGAGCGGAACGCGACGCGTGAGGCAGTTCGAGCCCGGTTTAGCTTAGCCCCTTGCGCGCAGGCGCGGCCGTGTCTGAGGACTGAGTCGGTGACTCGGTGTCCAATCCGGAGCGACCGGCGCGGATTATGTTAGGCCGGGCCGGCTAGGGAAAGGTAGGTTGGGCTAGGTGCGGGCCAGCTGTGTTTGCCGAGGTGTTTAAGGCTGGGCCGGACCGGGTCGATGTATAGGGTGAGTTGGCCCGTTAGGCTGGCTAGGCAGGTCCTCGAGGATAGCACGGATTCGTAGATTTCAATTGAATCCAAAGTAAGTTTATTTTGAATAGTTTTTTTAGAACAAGTATTTCACTTATATTAAAGCGGCAATTCGCTATACACAGCTGAATAAGTTCAGATCTTCATAATATGTCACTGATGTCTCACTGATATATATGCCACAATAAATGATATATTATAAATCATGTAATTATTTAGTGATATATTATGAATTTTCCCTATATTAAATGTCATGATTACAATCCTGTTGCAAAAAAAAAAACAATAAAACGAGCAATTGGCCTAGCCAGGAACAAATCTGGGATAGTCTTGGCCAAATGGGCGGCCCGGTATAGCTACAGGTATGATTGGGCCCGACGCATCTCGATACAGCCCATCGTGGCCCAGCTAATAGATGGATCGTGCCGTGCCAGCCCACGTACCGGGGAGGCGGCCCAGGCACAGCCTATCGGCCATTCATGTCATGTTAGGGCGGCACAAGCCTATTTAGCCTGAACGGACCTTTTCGGCCCACTTAGCCCCGTTATGCCCGAAAAAATCGAAAAAAAACAGAAAAAATAGAAAAATGTGTAGAATTTAGAAATAGATATAAAATTTGTAAAAAAATGATACAAATATATTAAAAATATAATAAAGAGTTTTATTAATGTTCAAATGGTTGCCTCGTTAAAACCTTTATCAAGTAAAAACTCAATATGAAAAACATTAGCAAAGTAAAAAGAGTACAACCTATAGCTCTACATATATCCTTATTCTACGTGTCATTGTCTAGGTACATATTTTCAAACACCCCCAACAACTGAATTTTCCACAAAGTATTATGTTCATAAATCAGCTTATTCTCGGTCCTTCACAGTTAGAAGTATCTCCATCATCTCACCATCTCACTTGTGAGATTTGTTCTTCTCTCCTCCAATATTCTTCCAGAAAGACTGGAAGTAGACTCAGAGGAAACCGTTGAAACAGGAATAGTTAACACGTCACGTGAAGTATGGATAGTACGTGATATATTAACTTATGGGCTTGCCACCATTGTAAAATTTTAAAGCCTTCTGAGTTAAAATCCACCGTAATATTGTCCAGATTGGTGGATAGTTCCCCACTCCTTGGGGTTCTTGGATGAGCAAGCGGTGTTTTAGAAGAAGAACTGGGCAGAAGAGCCAACGAAGATCTTGCCCCACATATTTGTCTTGCTACTTGAGGCGAGGGTTACTGGAGGTCATTGCGAGTGGACTCCCCGTAACTTATTTTCATACGTTTGGTAAACCTCGTATAACCGAGAACGAACTTCTGTAAAATAGTTAGTATAGTCTAGCCCTTTAACATCACTAAGAAGATCAAAGTATACCACCAAATGCATCAATTTAGCTCTACGATCTAAAACAAATGGAAATGCAAATATATAAGGGATTTCTCTCCAATATTTAAGGTTTAGTTTTCATAGCAACAATAGCATCGCGTAAAACTAAGCCAGTTTCATACATTTTCAATTGAGTAGCAACTTGTAAATACTATTCACAATGATAAAAGATGTTGGATAGTAGACAGCGAATAAAGCAACAGTAGCCTCATAAAAGAATTCTTAAAACGACAGTATTTTCTCAGCAACGAACCAATGTTGCTCAATCAATAGTATACTATCGTCAGTGCTTTGATAGTGTGCTTGAATAAAAACAGAAAAAATATTCTTATATGGTAAAAGACTCTTAAGCATCAGGTAAGTAGAGTTCCATCTTACCTCCATGTCCAAACCGAACTTTCTTGGACGTGCACCCATCGTCCTGCAGAAGTTCTTATATTGTTGTATTCTTACATTACAATTATTTAAGAAAGAAATCGCATCGCGAAAACTTTAATATACATACTCAACCTCTTCAAACCATATTTAACTATAAGGTTAATAATATGACAAGAGCATCATTGATATAGCAAGAAGGAATCGGCGTATGTACTCAATACTGGAGTAAGAATATCCATAGCCCTAAAGTTTGAAGCGGCATTGTCTAAATTAATTGAGAATATTTTGTCTGTAAGACCAAAGTCTTCCACAACTTTGATAATACAACCCGCAATATTCTCACCTGTGTGTGATACATCGATTAATGTCAAGCCTATAATTCTTTTCTCCATTACCCAGTTGTCATTAATATAATGAGCAACTACACTAAGATAATCCTCAGTAGCCCGATCACTCCATATGTCCTAAGACATTGAAAATGTGCACGTACTAAATAGTTTCTTTATTTTATTACAACGTTCATGGTAGTATTTCACTAGATCTCTAATTGTTGTCTGCCTAGAAATGAAAAAAAAGGATTATGCACAGTGTTAATGTAATTTTGAAAAGTTGCAGACTCTCCAAAGCTTAACGGTAAATCCTCAGAAGCAATTAAACGATAAAGAGATTGATAGGCTACCTCAGGATCGTAGTCCCAGCTACGTACCGTACCATCGGGGTTGTACTACGGTTGTGTATGCGCCTCATCGTTAATGGTGTTTACGGTTTGTCGTTTCACGAGTTTTCGACAAAGTTTCGTGCATTCGGGCGAGGCGGTCCGACCGGTCCTAGCATGGCGGTCCGATCGTCCCAAATCGGCCGGACCGGCCATGTGCGCTGGCATCGGACCATTGTGGACCTAAAAGTGTTCGTGAATGGTTGGGCCAAAATAGGTGTTGTAGGCAAGTGAGGGGATCCCAATGCACTTGGTCTCATAAATTTTGGAGCCTCCAAGCAAAAGTTCTATTCGTTTTAAGTTTCCAGAAGGTTTCGGAATTTCAGGGCATGAATTTCGGCTAAGTCTCACAGTGGCGGTCCGACCGCTCTCACAGGAGCGGTCCGACCGTTAGGCGGTCCGACCGCTCACGTGGAGCGGTCGAGCCGATTTTCACTTTGTTCATCGGCCAACTTCGTGGCGATGTTGTTTTGTTAGGTCAAAGTCATTGGTATCGTGGCATATGGTTTGCATGATGCATGTTTTGACTAACATGGGTTAAGTTGTGAAGAACTTGTTCCCGAATTCGTGTTTGCTTGTCTATGGTTGTGCAGGTTGCTTGGTGGTCAACGACGGTCAACGACTAGGAGGATTGGGACTAGACTTGGAGAGTTGAGGTCCAGAACGATCGACGGTGCCGGGTGAGGTCAATGGACTCAAGCGTGACACAAGATGGACAAGGGTGACCTATTGGCGAATCCATGGCGCATGGTGAAGCGGTTTAGGTCTAAAGGTTAAAGACGGCGCTTTGCGAAGCGTGCGTGTGTGACCCGTTTGTTAGTGAGCCTTAACGGGAGCCCAATTGAATTAAACCCTAGAGAGTTCTAGGCCTCCACTATAAATAGGAGGAGGTGGTGGCTGCACCCCTCCCTCGCCTCTTTTATGTTTCAAAACCCTAATTGTCTTAGGGAGAGTTGAGATGGAGGCTAGAACGCTTGATGGTTTGAGGTGAATTTCGTGATCTTGAATTGACCACTGATCTAAGATGGTGTGGGTGTAATCCAACAGTAATCACGTTCTTAATCTATGCAAGGTTTGCTTGAGATAAGTCTCTTTTCGTTCTTGCTTTCAATTTCGTGATTTTAGGGCTTTCTTTGATCCGCGAGTTTGTGATTGATTCTTTCACGTGAATTAGCTTGCTGTGATATGTATGAATCTATCTAGGATCATCTTGATCATCAATCACTCACGAACAAGCATTAGGATCAAGTTTTCGTTCTTGCCCGGTTTTAGACCTTCTGTTACTAAATTGACAACTGTTCATGATCTATCCAAGAATTATCATTATATTCGATTGAATAGGTCCTCAATAGCATAGAGAAGGTGTGTGCAAAGTTTCGCAAGTTTGGATTTGAGAATCAAAAGTTAGACCTAATTGCAACTTCACATCGGGTTGTTTTTATCTGCTTTGGATCGGTTCGAGCTCACGGCCGATCGCCCATCATCACCGGCTCGATCGATTTGGGAGCGGTCCGACCGCCAAGATAACAATGTCCGATCGCCAAAGAATCGGTCCGACCAGTTGGGTCCAGAGGTCAGACCGCCAGTGCTCATGTTGCTTTAATCTTAGTTGATTTTGTCATATTGCTTAGGGGGTTAATTTGAATTCAATACTAGTCTTCCGCTGTACTGGTATATTGATCTTCATAGCTTCCTAATAGCTATTGGAGTAAAATTGTGTTGAGTTCATAATTTGCGAAAAAGTGAGTGTGCTCCTATTCACCCCCTCTAGTCGCCTTCTCGGTCCAACACATCGTCAATCCTTGCTTGACCTTACATCTTGTGGTATGTCTAAGCAAGTGCCATGTTCCACCTGTAGACCTTTCGGACAAGTCATTGCGACAAAGTTTGCAAAGAGCATATGGTAACTCATTTCCCTATACGTATTGCTTGGTTGTCCAGTCAAAATTCTTCCATACTCCGGATTTAGACGACCTCAACCTCTTTGCTCCAGTTGGCGTGGAGCCTGATGACGGAACTTCGCCTTGTCCTTCCGGTTGGCTTGAGGAAGTCGTAGTCGTCTCCATAGATGCAATTTCCTCTGGTGAAAGTCTGTAATCACCAAGAGTAAAGATGGTGTAACTGTCCATAACAAAAACTGCAAAATTGAAACTAACATTATTATTACTTTCATCTTAGCATAACAATAACTAACAATACAAGTATGCAAAAATAGCATTGTACCTCTTTTGTTGACTTGCTGCCGAAAATTGAATTTTCTAAATTTGTTAAAGTTTTTTTGAATTTTGCCAAATTATGTCACAACAAATTTGAATTTGCACGCCAGAATTTGAAAGAAAGATCGAGGAATTGAGGTGTTCTGAATGAGGAGAGGTATGGTGGCTATTTGTAAAAAAAAACTAGGTTTTTTGAATTTTTTGCTATTTTTAAAGAGCCAAACGATCAAAAACGCCAACAGCTATATTTTAGTTGGGTCATGTCATGTCGTGCTAGGCACAACCCACGAGCCCATTGTGGCTCGCTTTCTGCTCCCCTGCCCGCTGTCCGCGCCCTTGCCCACCCTCCTGCCCCTTTCCTCCCCTGTTGTGTGCCCACGCTCGCAGCGCGCGCACTACTGCACTCGCAATGCGCTTAACGGTCCGAGTCCGATCGCTGCACTGCACGCCATCGCTGCTTGCGCCTCCCGCCTCCACGCGGCCGCGCCCCTTCGCCCGCCGGCCGCGTCCTCCTCTCCTCCCGGGCACCTCCTCCCTCTGCAGCCGCACCGGCCCGCACCGCCTCGTCCTCTCCTCTCGGCCTCCTCCCTTAGTGTCGTCTAGATATGTGATCCGTCTTGTTGGGTGTTCGTTTGTGTTGACTTGAGCTTTTGTTGTTTGGATTTGAGGTTCTTTGTGCTTCATTTGGGGGGTTCCCGGCAAGCTTATTCAATTGTCGATCTTTTTTTCTGCTTTTTTGTGGTTTTGTGCAGATAATAATTGGTCATGGTGTAGTTCTGTGCACTGATGTGCAGTTCTATTGCAGGGTCCAAATCCTCCGGCGTGCGGCGGTTTAGGCAATGGGGAAGTCTCTAGCGAAGTGGATCAAGTCTGTGCTCTTCGGGAAGAAGTCGTCGAGGTCCGGCTCCACCAAGGAGAAGGATAAAGGATTTGTCGTTGTCGGTATATATCAATATATGTTATCCTTCTTGTGTACATATGTTGTTAAAGATTTAATTTTCTAAAGGTTGTGTAGTCGAGTAATGCAATTGTTGCTAGAGAGTACATATATGTTATTGCGATTGATATATTTGTTTGGTATCTTGATGTAAAAATTTCTTGTCATGCATCTTAAAATGGTAAAAAAGGGCACAAAACATTATGGTGTCGCTAAGGCCTCCGCTGGCCACCTCCCTCCGCACTGACCAGCATCGCGCCGCCTCCTCTCCTCTCGGCTCCCTTCCTCAGTGGCGGGCCAGATGGGTCGTGTCGGGCTCGTGTCGTGCCTAGCACATCCCGACATTGTTCATGCCGGGCCAGGCCGGCCCACCGTGCCAAGGTAGTGACTCAAGCACAGCACGGGCCAGCACAACCTATAAATAGTGTGGGTCGTGTTGTGTCTGGACCAAGCCAACAATGTAGTTCCTCGGGTTAGCCTGACAGACACGGCCCATCTGGCCACCTCTACATAGGAAGAGGGCGAAGCTTGCTTGGCACAAGCATGCGTGTTCGCTTGCCTCTTAACAAAAATAGTACTAAAGAAAGTAAATTTCCTGCCTAGCTCTTGAATATCAACAAGAATGGGCATGATCTCTACTCGGTGTTCACGGTGGGTATTTCCAGTGATTAAGTAAGTTCTGGGAATTAGTCTCTACAGTTAGCCGATCCACATTCCACCCTTCAACCACCTTCAGTCCATCTCTGCAAGCTTGGGCCTCAGCTTGCAAAGCATTAGACAATGGCGGGTACCATCGAAGCCGTGGCCACTTGGAAGCATCTTGATTCATCCCGAGCAATCGCTTCCGACGCACCGATACCACACATATCACTGACATAAAAGGCACCGTCAACATTTAGTTTTAACATACCAGGTGGAGGGCGTTGCCAAACGACAACATGCGGTAGATTTGGAGTCCTTTTGCAGAGGTTTCAAAGCCAGGAGCAAGTCCACCACAGTATCCCTCGGCCAATTTAATGCTTGAGGTACTTTCATGGGAGTCTCTCCGGGGCGGAGAGAAGGGAGCTGGCATGGGCTTGGCACCCTCATCCATCAATCAAATCTGCAGGATCTAGTATGTCCTAATTACTTTATGGTGTAGTTAACCAGTCAATTAAGTATCGTGCATATACACTAAGGCTCTTCTCAATGGAATTTCTTATAATGACTCGAAAACGTCCAAGCCCAATAGAGCTCTAAGCCCATATCCCTCTTATCTCTATACGCGAGAGAATCCTTGCCTTCTCCTTTGTTAAGGTCCCGCCCGTCGTTCTGTGTCGCTTCGGATGCGTCTTGTTTTCGTGTCGGTGCCTCTGTCCGTCCGTTTGTTCTTCTGTCCTTCCGTTTGTTTGCTCATGCGTCTCCCGTCCGTTCGGCTTTCTCTTCGACCGAGCCACGTGCCATGTTGTTTAGTTGCTGCTGTCCCATCCTTTGCGTATCTTCGTGTTGGCCTATTGCCAGTCGACACCTTTCCTCCCTTCTTCTAGCGCTCTCTCCGCCCGTAGCAAGCCCTCTCGACTCCTCCTGTCCGTTCCCTCCCCTTCCCCTCCGCCCGCTCCTTCCCGTCCCGATCCTCTTCCCAGCACCGAGCCCCTCCCCGGTACCTGCGATGCCACCTCCTCCCATTGGCCCGCGCCGCTCCCTCCTCTTCGGCGCCCGCGATGCCCTCTCCTCCCATTGCCGCTTCCTCTTCCCCTACCCCCACCGTCCGCTCCCCTCTCCACACTATCGTCTCCATCTCCCCCTTCGACATCGACTGCCCTCCCCGATTCCTCCCCGCTGCCCCTGCTTGCGCCGCACCCATGGTGGCTTCCTTCCCACTTCACTCTCCTCCCCTTTGGCCGCGCTGGCCCTCTCTCCCTCCCATTCACTTCCTTAGCTTGACCATCGCGGATTTGCCCCTCGGTCCTTCTCCCCTCTCCACATTTCCTCCCCCGCCGCTCCCTCCTGTCGCCCTCCTTGCTGCCATCGCCGTCTCCAGGTTGCCGACTAGTCACCTAGTCTAACCCTAGGCCAGCCTAGGTCGCGCCGCCGCTGCAGTCTCCCCATGGTCAGCTCCCACATCTCTGAGGCCGCAGACATCCTCTGCCAGTGATGAGGAAGTTGGGCCCTGATCTTCCGATAGGATGATACGCCAATTTGTGGAGGTACGACTTTCACGATGTAGACTACTAACCGGCCACGACTAGATCGTCAAGCAATCGCTAAACCACACTCGAGTCGTTATCAACCGTGCCAAGAACATGGTTGACCTGAACACGTGGTTCAATTCCCGCGAGCAATCGAAGAACAAGCAAGAACAAGATACACAAGCAATCTGAAATTGCAAATAAGAAATATGAATTCACACGAGTTGAGGCCTGCAAATTGCAGTTGTTGGTCTAGTTGACACAAGAACACACCACGAAGTTTTCACGGTGGAAAAACCAATCTAAACAAGCCTAAAACCCTAAAAGTGGCGTGTAAACAATATATATTGAAGGAAAGACAATGGCCACAAGAAGTGGAGTCAAACTCTAACTCTATCTCCTGATCCGCTATCTTGTTTTGATGATTCCAATGCGCTCCGAACGTATTTGGAGGTGCGATTGGATCTATTGGAAAGGTCTCAAAATAAGCTTTCTAATAAGTACAAGAACACCCAAATATGACTCTATTTGTGAAAGTTGTGGTCTTTTTATTACGGAGTATGTGGGTTGTCCTGAACCGAATCCGAGTTGAGTTCTGAGTTGATTCTGAGCTTGTAGGAGCTCCGAATTGGGCTTGAAAATCTTATTCAAAACTTGGACTTTGGATTCTTGGGCTTTATCCCCTTTTGCTCTTCACCGCATGGGCCTTATTTCCCCATGCTGGCCATATGGCCCTTGGTCCAGCCACATGGGCCTTCTCTTACCCTCCTATGTCTTTGATAACAAGTGTTGTTACCCTCTCTCTTTTGCTTCTCCATTGCTTTGGCCCTGGCCTCCCTCTCGGTTCTAAAGTCTTCCATTTTGTCAAACCTGAGAATGCACAAAGTAGTGACATGATGCAGTATTCTATTCTCATGAATAACATCATTAGAAATAGATAGAAACGAGTTCACCTCAATATTTATGATTAGTACTTGCCAAACTTCAGAACCTCATGTTAGGGATAAACTGGAAGCACCTCTCATCAACGGCGTCTGCCGGAGTGGGCCAAGGGGCTTGCTGGTGCCACCGAGCACCACAGCGGCCTCTCCGTCCACTTGCCCTCTCCTTCACCTCCCATGAACGGCATAGGGCGGAGCGACGATGTGGACTACTTACCTAGTCTTGGGTTTCTTCTCTTTACTTTTCCCCTGGATTTTTACTTATTGCTTTTGATGTTATGGATTTGTGTATCCTTTCTGTCCACTTGCCCCTCTCCTTCCCGTCCCATCAACGGCGTCGGGCGGAGCGATGGCATGGATTGCGTACCCAATCTTGGGTTTCTTCTCTTTACTTTCCCCCAGATTTCTGCTTATTGCTTTTCATGTTCTAGATTTGTGCAAGAACATCCTGGATTTCGTTCCTTTCCACATTGTGAGTAAGATGATGAATGGATTTTAGCAGTTTAGTCGCTTATAGTCCACAAATCCTCAGTTTTATTTTCTTGTATTTTATGGTGGTTTCGGTTGGGAAAACATGGAGCTTTAAGCATTTTCCTTTGGTATTTGTGTTTTCTTTCTTCTGAGAAATAGTCAATGCAGTTTCATGTGTCCATGGCCAACCGATGCCAATATAAACACGTGCTTTAATCCGATTCATATCTTTTAATACATATCTATTTTTTGCTCGACCTAACACACAAAATATCATGTTACATTGTGCGGCACTAAACAACAGACGAACATTTGCCGGACATCATGTATTGAATGGACGGGCGAAGTGTAGCGCACCTGACCATCTAGTACTTATAACAGCTTAATGTTTTCAGCTTGGCCCCTATGTCTATATATCGGCTCCGCAACTCTCTCCATGTCTCCTAGCATTCCTAGCAGACCAAAGCGCGCACATACCACAAAGAATAACATTTGCATCCCACTTTTGCAGTAATTTCTGTCCACAATATCTTCTGCCCAAGTAACCGGGTGAAGAGAAGGAAACTAAACCTTCATCTGGTCTTTCATGGCATTACAGAAAGAGCAAGCATAAGTGCAATCCACCAAACACATGATAGGTGCTCTCATTCATCGCTCCACATGTCTCACAAAAACTGATCCGCTCACATTAGAATTCATGCATCCCAAACGGGGCTTGAGAGTTGAGGATCATGGATAGCATCAAAATTCAGAAGACTTAGCTTACTCCGGGAAGCTGGCTTCTCTAAGAAGGTGGTGGAGAGAGATGCTTCGTCTTGTCAATACAAAACAGATTCCTCGAGAGATATAATACTATCCCTTGGAAAACAGAAAGGTAAACTACACATCTATGCAGGATCACTGATCGTTACGGACGGGTATGAACATATCTATGTACTACGATGATAGTTTCTGCGTCTATGAATGATGCAAGCTATGAAATGGATGTGCAGATAATGCCGTAAGCATGCATGTATCTAATAAAAGTATCGGACTGAGAGCTACCTAAGGTACTACCATGAATCTCGGTACAGACTACATGTGAATTATCTCATAAGTTTCTGCATGTATGAATTATGCAAGCTATGTGTCATGTACGGACGCACCACGCCGGTCCTCTACCACCCATTCTTCCACACCACGGCCACCACCCTAGCTCCTCCACCATCGCCGCCGTCCTCCACCGCTTCAGCCAAGCGCCCACCTATGAGCGATCCCACCATCGCCGATGTGATAGCAATGTTGAACTCCATCACCACGGAGATGACCACCATGAAGGCCGACATGGCGGCTATGAAGGAGAAGTCGGCCTCGTCGTCGGACAATGGCCGGCACGCCGCCCGGAGGGCCACGCGATCTCGACGCTTCAAAATTCCAAAAATTGGATTTTCCCCGCTACGATGGCAAGACCGATCCGATGCTCTTCATCAACAAGTGCGAATCCTATTTTCGCCAACAGCGCTCCATGGCGGAAGAACGCGTGTGGATGGCCTCGTACAATTTGGAGGACGTCGCGCAACTCTGGTACATCCAACTCCAGGAGGACGAGGGCACGCCGCCGTGGGGGCGCTTCAAGGAGCTCCTGAACCTGCGGTTTGGGCCTCCCCTCCGCTCGGCTCCGATGTTCGAGCTCGCCGAGTGCCGGCGTACAGGGACCGTGGAGGAGTACTCCAATCGCTTCCAGGCCCTCCTGCCTCGCGCGGGTCGTCTTGATGAGGCTCAGCGCGTCCAGCTCTTCACCGGCGGACTCCTGCCACCGCTCAGCCACGCCGTTCGCATCCACAACCCGGAGACGCTCGCGGCCGCCATGAGCCTGGCGCGCCAAGTGGAGTTGATGGAGATCGACCGCCGGTCAGCTTCACCTCGGGCGCCCCGCTGCCTCCTTCCGCCTCCGCGCCCGGCCGGCCGCTCCGGCGCCCAAAGAAGAATGGCGCTACTCGCCTCTCCCAGAATCGCCACAGCAGGTCGCGGCGAGGGCAACCAGAGGCGCCACCCCGACGAGATGGCGGAACGGCGCCGCTCTGGTCTCGCTTTAATTGCAATGAAAATACACCCGTGGCTATAACAGTTTTTTGCTTACAAGATATTCTTCCTTGAAGGCGTGGAGATCGAGGACGCCTCGGACGCCGCTGACGACGCGGAGCACGACGCCGAGGCGCCTGCTTTTTCCTCGCAGCCGTGGTCGGGTTCCCATGGCGGGCACCATGCGGCCGCCGTGGCACTCGGCGCCATGCCCTCGCCGCCCTCCTCGATTCCGGCAAAGACGCATAACTTCATCTCGAGGAGGCGCGGCGGCCCGGCCTCTACCTCCGCCAACGCCCGCCTCACCTTTGTCGCCAATGGCGAAGCGGGTCACTCGCGCTGAGTCATCCGCGACGCTTCCGCCATCGACGGCGAAGTCGTTCTGGCCGACTTACGCCATGCCATCGCCGGGTACGACGCCGTCCTCTGCACCCGGTGGCTCTGCGAAGTTAGCCCATTGTTTGGGACCTCGACCGGCCGCGATGTCCTTCAGCGCCGGGCGCCTGCCTCTGACCGGCGTGGCGCTTCTTCAGGCCGAATTTCGGGCGCAACAACAGAGGCCGGTCCCCTCATGGAGGCGCCATATTCGCTTGAAGGGCTTTTCGAGGACCCGCGGGCTCGCTTCTGCGCGCGCGCGACGACCACCGCATTATTCTCAAGCCCGACGCCTAACCGGCCGCCGCCCGCCTACGGCATTTCGCGGCGCACAAGGACGAGTTGGAGCGGCAGTGTGCCGCCATGATGGAGCAAGGGATCGTCCGCCGCAGCGACTCGCCGTTCTCATCGCCCGTCCTCCTCGTCAAGAAGCCCGATGGTTCGTGGCGTTTCTGCGTCGACAACCGGGCGCTGAACGCGCTCACCGTCAAGGATGCTTTCCCGATTCCGGTGGTCGACGAGCTCCTCGACGAGCTCCATGGCGCCAAGTATTACTTCACTGCCGACCTCCGGCCCGTACCACCAGGTGCGCATGCGCCCGGAGGACGTGCACAAGACGGCGTTCGCACCCACGACGGCTGTATGAGAGTTCTCGTGATGGCGTTGGTCGTAACGCCCGGCGACATTCCGTGCTTGATGAACGACGTACTTTGTCCGTTCTGCGCCGCTCGTCCGGTATTTTTGACGATATTCGATTTACGGCGCGAAGACGTGGTCGATCATCTTCGCCACCTCCGCCGTCCTCGATTTAACTACGCCGCCACCAACTCTTCATCAAGCGCATTGCGCTCTTTTGGTGCTTCGTCCGTCGCCTACCTCGGCCATGTCATAGCCGCGGGCGCGTGGCCATGGACCCGCCAAGGTGCAGCGATCCATGATTGGCCGGCCCACGCTCGCCCCGGCCAGGCGCGGTTTTCTCGGCCTCGCGGTACTACCGCAAGTTCGCCCACAACTACGGGGTGATCGCCGCACCACCGACGGCCCTACTCAAGAAGGAGGGTTTCTCCCGACGACGCGGCGCCGCGATTCACACGGGCTCAAGGCCGCTGCCTCGTCCGCCCGCCTCGCCATGCCCGATTTCGCTAAGTCGTTTCACCGCCGAGCGCGACGCGCCGACTTCGGCCGGCGCGGTCCTCGGTCCAGAGGGCTATCCGGCCGCCTTCTTCAAGAGTTCGTGGCGCCGCCACCGCTCGCTAGCCGCCTACGAGTGCGAGCTCATCGGCCTCGCCCAGCAGACGCAAGACGGGCGCTCAGATCTGGGCGGCGCTTCATCGCCAAGACCGACCACTCGACACCGGTACTCGACGGCGCCGCCACGATCCTCAGCACCACTGGGTCGGCAAGCTCCTGGGCTTCGATTTCTCGGTGGAATACCGGTCGGGCGCCACGAACGTCGTCGCCGACGCCCTCTCCCGTCGCGACAATGACGAAGGGGAGGTGATGGCTATTTCGGCGCCCCGCTTTGACTTCATCGAGCGCCTCCGCCACGCCCAGGCCACTGATCCGGCCCTGGTCGCCATCCACGATGAGGTCCGGCCGCACCCGCACCGCCTCGTGGCGCCGTAGACGGCATGGTCGCCGACGCACCGCTCAGACATTCCTGCCGTCGCCATTGGGTGGAGATCTTAGCCGCGGTCCACAACGACGGCCATGAGGGCATCCACCGCACCCTCCACAGGCTCCGGCGGGATTTTCATTTTCCCAACATGCGTCGTTTGGTGCAGGATTTCGTGAAGGCTCGCGCCACTGCCGCCAGCATAAGTCCGACCACCTCAGGCCGGCCGGTCTGCTGCAGCCACTGCCGGTGCCGTCTGCTGTGTGGGCGGACATCGGCATCGACTTCATCGAGGCGCTGCCCAAGGTGCAAGGCAAGACGGTCATCCTCTCCGTCGTGGATCGCTTCAGCAAGTACTGTCATTTCATCCCCCTTGCGCACCCCTACACCGCCGAGTCCGTCGCTCACGCCTTCTTCGCCGACATCGTTCGCCTCCATGGTGTTCCGCAGTCCATCGTCTCGGACCGCGACCCAGTGTTCACCTCGGCGTTCTGGCAGGAGCTCATGCGACTCATCGGGACGGTCTACATGTCGTCCGCTTTTCACCCGCAGACGGACGGCCAAACCGGCCGCCAACCGGTCATCGCTATGTACTTGCGCCGCTTCATCGGCGATCGTCCCTGCAATGGCTCCGCGGCTACCATGGGCGGAGTACACCTACAACACAGCCTATCAGTCATCGCTCCGCGAAACTCCGTTTCGTGTAGTCTATGGCCGGGATCCCCCGACCATCCGCTCCTATGAGCCCGGCGAGACCCGCGTCGCAGCGGTCGCCCAGGAGATGGAGGAGCGCGATGCCTTCCTCGACGACATCCGCTATCGCCTTGAACAGCGCAGCGGTCCGTAAGCGCTGCGTCACGACCAAAGACCACAGCCGGTGTCCTTCAAGGTCCTGAGATTGGGCTCGCTTGCTTCCGGCAATGGCAAAGCAAGATCCTCCCACGCCGACAACAGGAAGCTCAAGCGATCGCCGGGCCGCATCGGTGGCGAGCTCATCAACGAGGTGGTGTCTTGCGCGGCTGACTTCCTCCCTCGCTTCGCCTTCATGATGTGTTCCACGTCGGCGTCCTCAAGAAGTGGGTCGGTACCCCGCCGGACATTACACCGCTGCTGCCTCCGCTCCTGCGGTCTTTGTGGTGCTCGCACTGCCGGAATCGCGTGAAATGGATTTGCACATAACGCTGCAAGCGTGCATGTATGTAATACAAGTATCAGGCTAAGAGATAGGTAAGCTATTTTCATAAACTTTGGTACAGAGCACATGTGAACTATATTCTAACTACAACAGCACAACTCCATTAGTAAGGTCAAAGAATAGAAAGAGCAAGTGGCGGACATCCATAGCTGAGAGTCAAAGAGGGACCTATATCAAGGCAGTAAGAAGTAACGTACTGTAACACATGTAGGTGTATTCACCATGTTATACAGCGGTCGTATTGTTGTTGTAACACATGTACACGCCACCGCCGGTCGTCGACCCTCTCCAGCTCACATTCACCTCCACTGCTGCCATCCACAGCATGTCGTCACCTCCATGCATTCCGACGTCGCATCTCAAATACTCTGCTCCTCCCTCTCCTTTCTTCTCTGCTCCCCCCTCTCCCCTGATCTGCTCTGCTACTCGTAGCCCATTGCAGTCCTCTGCTCTGATGCAAAATATTCAATGGTTACATTGAATCACAAATGTTTGGTTTATAAAAGGCACTCTACCACATTTATAAAATGGTAGCTGTTTTAAGTTTGGTCCGCTAGAAATTTGAATGTAAAAGTAAAAGAAAAAAAGAAAAAAGATGTGTGTGTTCTAAATGCAAACCTGGCTGGGCACCCAGTTCAATAAAATGCAACTTAGAAGTAATCTGTCCAGCATTAGTTGTCTTCGAAATCTCTTCTTCCCTCCAGATTTCCAGGATGACTTTCCTGTAGCCATGCAGGTGAATATTTTAGGTCTCACAGGAATTTGCGCTGTTGGATATCACATAATAGATCTAATTTGTTTTTATCCTCTGATTACAGATTCTACTGAAGTATGGCCTTATCTATGTAATCACTGCTAGAGATATATATGTTAGAGGTATATTTGTGTTAGAGTAGGACTCTAGATATGATTTGATTTCCTTATCTGTAATCTTTACTCGTGTATATATACCGGCCTATTGGCCTCCTGAATATACAAGCGCTATTCGTAACATGGTATCAGAGCAACGTTGAGGTTAGGGTCTCACCTTTTGCCGCCGTCAGATTTTTTTCTGCCGGCCGCTGCCGCCGCCCTTCCCGTGCCCCGTCGCTTCCTCTACCGCGCCTCGACGCCACCCGGGTCACCGTCGCCTGGGCCGTCTCCTTCTCCGCGCTGCCGGTAGATCCGGCCGCCTCCTCGACGCCTTCCGGGTCGTTTCCTCAGCCGCCGCCGGCCGTCATCCGGTCGTCTCCTCCACTCCGGCACGACCGCCGCCTCTATCTTCCCGAGGCCGTCCGCGGATTGCGATCTGCGGCCCCACGACGGTGGTTGGGTCGCCGTCGCCGTCGATCCGTGGCGGTACGCGGTCGGGCCCTCGACGCCCCACCACGCACGCCTCCCGTGGCCGCCTCCTCCGCCGCCGCCGCCGCCTCTCGGGCTCGCTCTCTCACCGCCGCCGCCGAGGGCCGCTCCCTCCTCCCGCCCGCCGCCGCAAGCCGCAGCGCCGCCACCGCGCGCTCAGCACGCCTCGCAGCCGTCCATTGTGCGTCGCCGCTGCCGCCACCGCGAGCATTGTCGGCGACTCCGCGCCGCGGCTATCGTCTGAATCGCCACCGCCGTCACACAAGGGGGAAACCCTAGTTGTTTCCCCCGTTCGGCAGTGGGCCGGGTAAGAATCGGCCCGGACGGTTCTTTTTAAAAGAGCCGAAAAAGAGCAAAAACGCTCGGTCTAATCGCCGCGCGTCGGCCCGCCTACTACGTTATGGCCGCGCGCCAACGCCGCTACCAATGGGTACTGCTTCTCCTCGCCGCCGGTGATCTTCGACGGTGTTAACTACACCGACTTCGTGTCTCACATGCGCATCCATATGCGTGGTCTTCGTCTCTGGGGCGTCCTCTCTGGCGATGTCACCGGCCCGCCATGCCCTACTCCTCCGACGGAGCCTACGTCTGTTATGCTTCATCCGACAAATGACAAGGTCGCTATTGAGTCTGCCGCCTTGCTTGATGAGAAGGCCGCCTCTGCTACCAAGAGGCTCGACTCCTACATGGATCGCTTGACTACCTACACTCGGTGCACGACGACGACGCCGAGCGGCCGCTGCTTGTCTTCATCGCCATGTTGACCTCGCTTTTCTTACGAGATTGTGGGATTTTCATCGGTGTCGGATGTGGACTCATCTTCGACAATACGCACGAACCCTCCGGAGATGCCTCTACTTGTCGATGAGTTCGTCAGAGCACTCTCTTGGCAGGTGATGCTCTCGTTGACGCTTTCTACGCTCGAGTTTTGCGATATGGCGTCAATCGACTCTCTTCGCGACCGCCGCCGCTGCATCGTTCGTGTTCGTCTTTGCTGGTACGCGTCTTGACTGAGTTTCAGCGTGTCGCGAGTTCCTTACTCACCTTCGCCCCGAAGTTCGAGCGAGGCGTGCCCGCCTACTTGCACGCCACCTCGTGTCACTCTTCCGAGGCCCTTACCGAGATACGTGCGAGAGGAGACTCGTCGAGTGGTCTTTGATGCGATGCCACTTCCTCCGTGCTCGCCGCCTGCACACTGCTACACCGACTACTTCACGCTTGATCGCTTGCCTCCTCGGTGCCGCCGCCACAGTGGTGGTGGCCGCCCTCCATCTGGCGGTGGCCGTCCTCATTGCTCCTCTCAGAATAAGGTCGGCCACATTGAGTCCCGATGCTACAAGCGGCGGCATCTTTCACGTCGTTCTTCTCCTAGCACCGCACCGTATTTCTACATCGACGTCGCATCGACTACTTCGTGATTTCTCTCATCGAGCGAGAGATAGCCGGACTTCGACACCGCTTGTCGCCGTGTTCTTCCTCAACGAGTTCGCTCGACTCTTGAACAACGAAACCACCTCCTACACACCAAGTATCTCCCGTGGATCCTTGATTCCGAGCATCTTTTCACATGACTTCGATTCTTCCGCTCTGTCTTTTGTTACACCTCTTGATTCCCCGCGATTGTGCTTATCACGATGGTACTCTCTTCTCGCCTCTCGCCGATGGTACCTCTCTTTTCATGTTCCTCATTGTGTTCAAGAACCGTCACACTTTCGGAGCTCGATTTTGGTTGGTTATTCTTGCCTCGACTCTTGTTGTGTCACACACTAAGCTCTTGGGCCTCTGCTTGACTCACAAATGCTTCAGCTTGACTGCTTCACCTTCCTTCCGCCGCCACCGCCGCCACCGCCTCTCGCCTCGCCACTCCGCCACCGACTCTTTCCAAGAAGTGGCATCACCGTCTTGGCCATCTGTGGCTCTCGTCTGCCGCCTTTAGTTCGTTGTGGTCTTCGGGTCTGCCTCGAGACGTGTCTCTACATTGTCGTAATGTAAGTTAGGCAAACAACTTCGACTTCATTATCCTCATAGTGAGTCGGTGTCTCGGCGTCCATTTGATCTTGTTCATTCGGATGTTTGGGGTCCGGCTCCTTCGTTTGAAAGGGGTCATCGATACTATATCATATTTATAGATGATTTCTCTCGCCACACTTGGATATATTTCATGTCTTCGTAGTGAGGCCTTGTCTATCTATAAACATTTGCCACTATGGTTCGCATACGCTTCTCCACTCCTATTCGTGTCTTCGTGGCCGACTCTGGGCGAGTACCTCTCTCATCACTCACTTCCTTGCTGAGCGGGCACTCTCTTCGCCTTCTTGTCTGGTGCTCATGCTCGAATGGTGTTCTTGGCGCAAGCATCGTCACCTTCTTGAGTCGGCTCGTGCCACGATGATTGCCACCTCTATTCCACCTCACTTTGGGCCGAGGTCGCTTTCATCGCCACCTATCTCGTCAACATCCACCTTCTTCTACTCTTCGTATGCAATTCACTGTTGAGCGTCTCTGTGGTCTCCTTCCCGACTACTCGCCTTCGTCTGCTTTGGGTGCGTTTGCTCGTTCTCCTCGCCCCTCGAGAACGCACTAAACCGATCGATCTGTTGAGTGTGTCTTTACGGGATACAATCTCGAGCACAAGGGCTATCGGTCTTTGGGATCTGTTGGTCGACGGATGCGGATTTCTCGAGATGTGACTTTCGACGAGTCTCGCCCCTTCTACCCACGCCCCGCTCTCTTTCGACTTCCTCTGTGGAGTCTCTGTCTTTTTGACCTTTCCGGATACACCTATCTCTGTCTTACCCTCGTACACCCGCCCCACCGAGTCTCCACATATTTCCCCGTGGCCTCTCGCCATTGTCACCGCCGCCGTCTCCTGCGGCTCCTCGGGCTCCCCACTACACTCGTCTACACTCGCCGACCTCGTATTGAGGATCTTCCAGATGAGCCCTCTTCTCGATGATTCATCTTCTTCGATGCCTCATCTTCCCCGATGGGCCGTCTTCTCCTCGCTACGCCTCCGCGATCGCCCGGTCGATTCGCCCCTCGCCTGCTTTGCCTTTGCCGGCGCAGCTACTCGTGAGCTCGCCTCTATCGGATGTCTTTACTCATCCCGAGTGGCAGATGCTATGGCCGAGGAGATTGCCGCCTCGAGCGCATCGGTACTTGGGATCTTGTTCATTTTCCATCTCACTCGTCCCCATCACATGTAAGTGGGTCTATAAGATTAAGACTCGCTCGATGGCTCTCTTGAGCGCTATAAGGCGCGTCTTGTTGCTCGTGGCTTCCAAAGAGAGCATGGTCGTGATTACGACGAGACTTTGCTCCTGTGGTCCACATGACCACTGTCCGCACTCTTCTTTCGGTGGCGTTTGTTCGCCACTGGTCTGTTTCTCAGCTTGATGTCAAGAATGCCTTTCTTAATGGCGAGTTGCGTGAGGAGGTCTACATGCATCAGCCACCTGGGTATTCTGTTCCTGAGGGCATGGTTTGTCGCCTTCGTCGCTCTCTCTATGGCCTTAAACAAGCCCCTCGTGCTTGGTTTGAGCGCTTCCTCTCGTGGTCATCTTCTTTGGTTTTTCATCGAGTGATCATGATCCTGCGCTCTTTGTCCACACTTCGTCTCGTGGTCGGACTCTTCTTCTTCTGTATATTGATGATATGATCATTACCAGAGATGACTCTGAGTACATTACCTTTGTCAAGGCTCGTCTTAGTGAGCAGTTCCTTATGTCAGATCTTGGTCCTCTTCGTTACTTCCTTGGGATTGAGGTTACTTCCACTTCAGATGGCTTCTTTATGTCCCAAGAGAAGTATATCCAGATCTTCTTGATCGCGCCTCTCTCATCGACAACAGATCGTTGAGACCCCATGGAGCTCAATGTTCACCTCCGACCCTCGATGGCGAGCCTCTTTACGATCCGACTCGCTATCGTCATCTTGTTGGGAGTCTTGTCTACCTTGTCATTACTCGTCCGGATATCACTTATCCAGTTCACATTCGAGTCGGTTCGTTCCGCTCCCACTCAGGTCCACTACAGCCACCTTCTTCGAGTTCTGCGATACCTTCGTGGGACTATCTCTCGCCGTCTCTTCTTTCCACGCTCCGATTCATTCTGACTTGAGCTTATTCGGATGCTACTTGGGCGGTGATCCTCCGATCGCGGTCTATCTCTCGCTTCGTGTTTTTCTTGGTGGTTCGCTTATTGCACGAAAGACGAAGAAACAGACTCTGATGTCCCGCTCGAGTCGCAGAGGTGAGTTGCGAGCTATGGCTCTCTTGATGCAGAGATTACTTGGCTACGGTGGTTACTTGAGGATTTTAGTGTTTCACATTACACCGACTCCTCTCTTGTCGACAATGACAGTGCTATCGGTGATTGCGTGACCACGTGAAGCATGAGCTCACCAAGCATATTGGTGTTGATGCTTCCTTCATGAGTTCTTGTGTGCATGATCAGGTGATTGCTCTTCAGTATGTGCCTTCAGATCTTCAGATAGCGGATTTCTTCACGAAGGCCCAGACTCGAGCACAGCACGGCTTCTACCTCTCCAAACTCAGTGTTGTTGATCCACCATGAGTTTGAGGGGGGGTGTTAGAGATATATATGTTAGAGATATATTTGTGTTAGAGTAGGACTCTAGATATGATTTGATTTCTTTATCTGTAATCTTTACTCGTGTATATATATCGGCCCATTGGCCTCCTGAATATACAAGCGCTATTCGTAACAATCACAAAGCTTGGCCTTTTGTTTGTATATGACTTGGAAACTGCCGCAGCAATTTATATTAATAGAATCACTCCAGTTCCTATATTTTTTACAGCAGAATCTTCTACAACTGGCGGATTTTATGCCATCAGTAGAAGAGGGCAGGATTTACAAGTCACGGTTAATGATGCAACCATTGTGCCTTTTGTCAGCAGTCAATAAGCAGAGCAAGAGAGTAAATATACTGGAGAAGTGGAGATGCACTTCTGTTGTAATGTTAGCACGATGATGTGGAGAAGGTGGCGTTTCTTTGGGTGCCTAAAAATAAAAGGGCATATATGCTGTTAGAAATTAAAAACAATAGGATGGACCATGCCGAACAGATAATCCTATGAATATATAATCTTACAAAACAGGGCAGATGGAAAGCCATGTAGAGGATCTGCTATTGGCATTAACATGATAGGAAAGAACAATGACTACAGACGTCCGTATAGGGCAAACGAGCAAAACCACTTATAGGGTAAGGAATGTGCATAACGAAAGATAGTAGTAATATGTACATAAGATTAGTGAATGTTTCTGAATAACCTATAAAGAAATAAAAAGGATAATTTGATGAGTACATACCTCAGGAGTTATAATCGTCTCATGATGGGGAGTTATAATCATCTAATGATCAGTGTGTTTGCACAAAATACGGCTGGACAGGCAACATGCGAACACAAGGAAAAAAAACCACGGCAAGCAGGCATACGACAATCAGACAACTGCTATATCACGGGGTAAGCGCACAGAGATAAGTAAGCTATCCCACCACAGCATGAGCATAGACAAAACTAACAAAAAAAACAGGGACAAAGGGGAACTTGCGTTGCCGCAGGCCGTCTGGAGGAGCAAGAAAGACGACTGAAGTTCCTGTGAAAACAGAAGTGATGAAATAAATAAGCCGAGCTGAATAGCAAGCGTGAAAACAAACAACATAGTGAGCATCGATGCACAAGAGCGAGATAAAAACGAGACATATAAATTAGTGAGCAACAAGTGACCAAGAAGAGATGGTGAGCGAGACAGAAGTCACCATCTATTGTGTTTTCAGATCGAACAGCTATCATCGGCAAATGATCCAGAAGAGCAGCAACTTTGTAGTCGGGGTTGCTAAGAACTCCAAGTTGCCCCATCTTCAACTCCACCCATGTCATACTGCATTCAAAGGGCAATGGTGTTTTTTTAACCTATTTGACATCACAATCATGAGCAGTTAATAACTGCTAGTTAAGGGTGGCAAAAGGCTTACCCAGTCGCTGACCATACCATGATACGACACTCCGAATATGCAGCAGAGAGGAACCGGTGAAGATCTGCAAAGGGGGTTATGGCATGAAACTGTACGCAGCTCGTTAGAAAACATAAAAGCAGCGATGAAAAGTGCCTTACAAGGATGCATGAAAGGATGCATGAGTTCATCAGGATTCTCAGCTGCAGACAGATGGTCAAATAGAGTATAGTCAATGTCTAAGACATATGAGACCCATCTACATCCGAAAATCAGTTTATCCTATGAGATTCACTTCCTATACACCAAACCTAGTAACCTAGCGGCAACATGACCAATTCTATGTTTCTATCAAGAATTCTAACTAGAAAGTTAGCACAAAATAATACAGTTGGCGATATCAACCCATGAACAACCTCTCCTGGTCAGTGCAAAACATAAATAACAACATCTACATATGATCAGTAATTCCCGCGGTAATAGAAGATAAACCTAGGTATCGATCAAATCCAATCCAGGAACAAACTTGTAGCATCAACAACAGTTTCAAAACCAACGTTCAATCTGCACTAGTAGGAAATAGACTAACTGAAAATGCAATGATAAAACAAGAGTTGTGTTGGCATAGAAGCAAAACACTGCATTGGAAAAAAAATTGGAATACAACAAAACCTCAAATGATATTTAGTTTTTTACTAACAGTAAAGTTTGAACCTGAACAACTCGCCCACTAATCCTACTTTTAGCTACGCATAACTAACTAAAATTCAAAACGGAAATGGGCAATAGTTGGATTGTTACCACATGGATTCTCTGTACTTCAGGGTGTATGGTCCGGCCTGCAGGGAACGGTCAAAGTGGGAGTGAACCTTGAGGCGGGCGCGGCCAGACTGGTCGAGGAGGGTAAGATCGAAGAGGCCGCGGACGTCGGTGCCCTCGGAGGCGAGGGCGACGAAGATGGAGACGTAGTTGGCGTCGTCCTCGGGGTTCTCGCCGTCGGGGTAGAGGTAGACGGCCCAGTCGTAGACGCCGACGGCGAAGGCATCGCTGGCGACGTAGCGGCCGGGGCCCACGACCTTGGCTAGGGAGAAGCCCTCGACGGTGTACTGGTGCGAGCCCCGCACCGTCTCGGTCACCGACCGCGACCACGAAGGCTGCGGCACCGCCATCGCAGCCGGCGGAACAAACCCTAGGCTAGTTTGGCTGGGGAGAGTGGCTTCCGGTTGGTGCTGAGGCCCAAAGAGGCAAAGAAGAAGAGGGGAAATCCACCCCAAAGAAAGAGAAGACAAGAAGCCGAGAAAGAAATCAAAAAATCGAAAACAAAGAAACAAAGAAGGAGGGGATGTGAAATCCGACGAAAAGAAACATAGGGGAAGAAGTAGAGAAAAGCACGGCGGGCAAAAAAAACATGGAGAAGAAGGAACCACCCTCCGAGAACCAAAGCGCACCAGATCCATGGAGGTAGACCCCCTCCCGACGGCAAAAAAGGAAACGAAGGAAGAACGAATGAACGGAGACCAATCCACAACAGCAGCAGAAACCAAGGCAAAGAAAACTGCACAACGAGGGTAGGCCGACGGCAAACGGTGGCAACTAAAACGACGAAGGCGGTTGGGCGACAGGACCAACAAGCAAGCGGCAGAGACGACACGGAGAAGAAAGAACGAATCGAGTGGCCGCGGTGGGTAAAAAACCAATGCAAAGAAAATCGGAGGAAGAGGGTAGGCCGACGGCAAACGGTGGCAACCGAAACGACGAAGGCGGCCGGGCGACAGGAAGAAGAAAGCGGGCGCACATACCGAGACAACAACAGGACGTGGGAACGCAACGCTCCATCCAATCGGACGACGAAAAAAACGCGCGCGCCACATCCGACGGACGAGGCGAACGCAGTGCATGCGAGCAGACCGCCCAATCCAATCGAACGGTGTAGACGACGCGAGCAGGACATCCGACGGACACGTGGGGGGGGGGACGACGTGGCCTTCATGGAAGCAAGATTTGCTTTTTAAAATAGCAACCGGTCTTTGCTCCACCTTTTCATGAGATGCATCACTCGAGCTAGTACTATTCTGCTCCATAACGGTGTACTGCCATCCAATGCATGGATGGTTTTGCTTTGGCACGGGCAGTGGCCCTTGGCAGCTTAATTTGGGGGGCTCAGATCGGATCTGGAAAAGCACTCGACACCATGGATCCATGTGAGGGCCTGCACACTGCATGCTGCTCGGCTACGGTGTCAAAAGTTCAGTACGTAGCGAATATGATTTAGATTTTTTTTATTTAATTAATAATTTCTCTTCTATTCGTATTTGTATTCGTATAAAAACATAGATACAAATATGGTATAGACTTTTGTCATCCAATTGATCTATCAGTTGCCCCTTTGTTTGTTTTGCTCAATTGATCGAGCTTCTTCTGGCCTCTTGTTGCAAAGCTGGCATACTATGATAGTATGATTTTGGCATTTGGTATCTGAGACCTAGCAACCGCCCCGTGTCTTCTTATCTTTGTGACGATGACAAGTAGGTGCACGTATGATACAATGACTTGGTTACATATATTTACTTACATGCCAAAGGAGTGAAGCCTGATTTGGCTACGTCGCGGCCTAGATTAGCTCTTTCCTTAGCTGAGCTCATTGTTTTCTATTTATTTATTTTTTTGTAATCTATTGAAAAGCTTTAGTTCCTAAGTTCAGGGGTGAAACCTAGGTTCTCCTGTGCTTGATCCGCCCCTCATGTCAGGTGAATATCGGTTGGAGTTCTGTTTAGTGTTTATAGTTCTGAAGATGTTCGGCCACAGCGATATGGCCATAAAATGATATTTCCCGTAAGCCGGATCATGCACGCAGCTAGGACTGGAAACGAGCCAGGATCACCTAGGCTTGGTCTGAACTCCGGCTCGGCTCGGCTCATTTGGAAAACGAGTTCGAATCACGGCTCGACTCGGTTCGAAAAAAACTCGAGCTGGCTCGAAAAGCTTGTTCAAGCCAGTGTCTTCCCAAGCCCAAAAATATTGGCAGAATGTGATTATGTGAGCTATTAATCATAAATTCATAATCCATTCATCATAAACAAAGACAGAAACATAACAGTCCATAATCCATACAAGCATTCATCATAGTTTCATAATCCATTCAAGCATTCATCATAGTTTTATAATCCATTCAAGCATTCATCATAGTTTGGACACTAACACCTAATACTTAACAATCCACAGAACAAAAGATCCTCTAACAGTCCATAATCCATACAAGCATGCATAACATTCCATAGTCCATACAATACAAGCATTCATCATATTTTGGGCTCTAACACTTAATATTTAACAGTCCACAGAACAAAAGGTCCTCTAACAGTCCGCAAAATGTTATGTCTATTTCTTAGTGCATAGGATGCAGCCTGCAGTCCATCAAATTCATCATAGCCTGCAGTACAAAAGGATCAAAATAGCATCAGTAGACAGCAGGCTCAGCATGTTGATTTGCATAGCATAAGACACCAAAATAGTATGTTTAGTTTTAGTCAATTCTCACCAGTAGACAGCAGGCTCAACATACTAATTGCTCTCTACGACGCTTCGAGGAAATGGAATGGTTTGAACATCATCATCTTCATCTTCTTCCTGAAAATATGCATAATATTCAAGTTAACCATAACATAAGCAAAAACAAAATAGAAAAATATTGTAGTACGGATGAACCTACCACAACTATAGGAGGTCTCATGTCATCATGTGCACCTTTTATCCAGCTAGAGGAACACACCAAATGTTGAACCATAGCCGGACGTAGAGAACTCCGATAGTCATCTAATACTCTACCTCCAGCACTGAAAGTTGATTCTGAAGATACACTGCTAGCTGGTACAATCAATAAATTCTTAGCCATGTTAGACATAACTGGAAATATATGTGCATTCAAATTCCACCACTCAAGCAATTTGAAGCCTTTGTTATCTAAACTCTCATTCATTTCATCTAGGTAGATGAGCAACTCTGACTTTGAAGGCTCGGTAGAAGTGGAACGCAAGAATGACTGAAACTGAGATGAGACTCGAGGATAATGAGCTGCTTGTAACCATAGTTGAAGAGGAGATTACATCACCTCTGTTGCCCATTCTCTTGTGCCGATGATCCATCTCAAACTGTGAATACAAGTCTTCCAATTCGACCTTGACATCATCAAGCTCTTTTGCAGCTTTTGCGGGCTCATACATTTGGTTGAAGCACCAACTAATGAACCTCGTCTTAAACCTGGGATCAAGAATAGTAGCAAGGACCATGACATTTTTCTTTTCTTCCCTATACTTGTCAAACTTATCCAACATTGCAGCATCCATTTTCTTCAAATGGTCATCTCCAGAAGTAAGTGCCCCTCTTAATGCAATCTTGACATTAACTATGTAAGGATAAAAAATATTTGTTGTTAGATAAGTTGATCCAGAAAATGCACTAGTCACTTCAGACATGGACTTCAATATTGGTGCAATTTTTTCATAAATTGCCCAATCTTGGCCCGATGGTTACCATTGGTAATTTGCATCTGTGTCGGCATAACACACTAAAGTGTCCTTATAAGCAATGCATACCGACAACATTTTGTATGTGGAACTCTAACATGTGGACACATCAAGGCTCAACCCAGGTTCAATTTGCAAAGCAAGTGATGAACAAATTTGTAAGAATTTATGCATACGAGATGGAGACTTCTTTATATACTTTACTGTTTTCCTGAGCTTGTTTATCAAAGGTGCTAATGGTTGCAGACCATCATTAACAACCAAATTCACTATATGAGCACAACATCGAACATGAAAATACTTGGCAATGAACCGAGCTGAACCTCTAGCAGCAAACTTGGCCATTAAACTGCGTACAACAGCAATATTTGAGGAAGCATTATCAAGAGTAAGTGTGATAATTTTATCCTCTATCTTCCATTCAACAATGCAATCAAAGACAACCCCGCTGTGTGGAGGATCCAACTCAATAAAGTCCAGCACACCACATTGCATAACCCAATTTTTATCTATATAATGTGCATGCATAACCCAATTTTTATCTATATAATGTGCTACCAAACACATGTAGCAAAGGTTTTGGTTAGAGGTCCACAAATCACAATTTAAACTAATATGTGAGACACTTTTGAGACTGTTCCTAAGGACTTCCCTCTCTGATTCATAAATCTTGATGCACTCACTTCTTATCGTCTTTCTACCAATGAACTGATATAATGGATTTAAGTACCTCATCAAAACATTAAATCAGGTGTGCTCGACCATCCTAAAGGGATACTCATGGACAATTATTATCTTAGCAATAATTCGATGAGTTTCATCTTGATCATATTCCTAGTAGAAACAATAGTAGAAACAATAGGTAAGCTTTCATCTTAGCCACGTGTCACTTCTCCTCATGATGTTAAGTTGCACCCCTTATTTGTACCAAAGTTGAGGTTCGGTTTTTGGCTTATAGAGCTTTTTGGCTTATCTTAGCCACCTTGTTCAAATATGGTGTGCACTTATTTTTCATGGTTTGTATATGCCTCATAAGATGTTAATGTTAATATAGAAAGACACCCCAAACAAAATTATTTATAAGACATGAGTTTCACGTAAAGCACTATCTCTGATAAAATTGTGTAGTGACATACATGCAATTATCATTTTGTTTGAATCTTAATTTTATAAGGGTGAAAAAGAGAGATTCATGTTTAATCTACATTTGCCCTTGTATCGTTATCCTATTCTTTCTTTGTCTTTAGATGGAACATTCATCACCTTAAAGATCTTCCAACAACCCTTGTATCGATCTTTGTCTTCGATGGAACATTCATCACCTTAAAGATCTTCCAACAACTCTTTGTTTCGATCCCTTCCTCCTTCCTCCTTTGGCCCCCTCTTTGATATTCCTTAAGACATGGTACCCTCTTCTGTTATCAATGCAACAGCAGCTTGTTCATCACCATTTGAACTTAAAGAGTCCACCGAAACATGTTCCCGCTCCTCATCAGATGGTGCACCATCGTGATCATCATCAGCCAGATCCTCCCAACCTGGATCCTCGCTCGACGACTGTGATAAAACATTGGAGATAATCAGACATGTAATTTCAGTACAAATGGAAATTACACAAAGAAATAATCGAAACAAAAACTAGCTAAGCAAACATGACAATTGTCATTACAGTAGCATCCATACATGACAGTCATACCAGTCGACATTCCACACTTCCTAACTATCCATCCTGAATCCCTAATATTTTCATGTTAAAAACAGTAACAAAAACTAATTAAGCAAACCAACAATCCTTATCAATTGTCATGACAACAGCCTCCACCACCTTCCCTACATGAACAAACTAATCCATAAAGCAAATACAAACCATCTCGAGAACATATACAACATCTGCACTACTACATCGACAATTCTACATGATAAACCTAGTGAAGTACCAACTGTGAACTAGCTCAAAGCTTCAAAACACTTCTAGCTTATCTGTGCCAGGATTGACCCTTCCATTTGAGCTTATCTGTGCCAAAAATGACCATTCTCAAGGCAACAAAACCACTGGCCTACAAAAATATTGTACATGCTTCTATGCTCTTCATCAATTGTACATGTCTACATCTACACCATCATGTGCTCTGTTCTTGGCCTCCCTCAGGCTTAACACCACTTCTACCTAGAGAAGAAGGAGACCTGGGGATCGGGAACGAGATGAGAGACACTCACCGAGGCTGTCGGTTCGTCAATGTCAGGAAGCGGCTGGGAGTTGACGCCCGCTGGTGCTGACTTCTTCCCTCGAGCACGAGACTCCATGCTCCGTTGGCGGTCCATGCATGTCGTCGGTTGGAGGAGGCCGCGGCGGAAGGAGGGTGGCGAATGGAAGATCGGCGGTGGGGGGCTGGAGCATGGAGGACAGGATTAAAGGGGCTGGCCGGCAGGAGATGGGGCGCAGCCGCCAGCGGCGCGGTGGAAGCCTGGAAGTTTCGGGATTGGGGGAGGACGAAGCGGGGCCAGTGCGAAGGTGGGAGGCGGGAGGTGGAAGCCGAGAGCAAGGGGGGTCAGGGTCAAGGGAACACAGCCGCACGGGGCCGGCCAGGGTTGGAACTTGGAAGGGGAGCGGTGGCGCGGCGGACAGGTGAGTAGCGCGGCCGCGCATGCGCAGCGCAGTGGACGAGGATTCGGGGAATTAGGGATCGGGATGGGAGGAATGGGGAATTGGAGATGGGTGCAACGGCCGCGCAGTGGATGGATCCTGGGGGGTGGGCCGGCGGATGGAGGGCAGGCTAAGGGATGGGCTGGCCGGATGGCCTTATGGGTCTGGGGTTTTTTCGTGGGCCAAGCCAATCGAGGCTCGCAAGCCAGCTCGAGCTCGGCTCGTTTTTTTCACGAGCTGAATGGTGGGCTCAGCTCGGCTCAAAAATTCACGAGCCCGAGCCGAGCCGGCTCGCGAGCTTCGAGCAGTTTTTCCAACCCTACATGCAGCTAGCTTGACGCTGATCTAGATGGGCTTTATCATCTGTTGGGAATTAACAACGTGCAATTATCGCTTCTTAATTGCGTTTAGGGTATCTTCAATAGTTAGAGATAACATTGTCTCTAACATATACTACATCATCTTTAGAGACAACATCTCCAATATATAGTCTCTAGCATACTCTCTAACATTTATATTTTATAATTTTCCTTTGAAACAGACCCACATGTTAACTAGAGTAGATTAATATATCATGTCTTGTTTCATGTTATCCTATCTTGTTTCACGTACACAACAATCTCTTCAGGAAAAGACGATATGTGCACTCTCTTCTCCTCCTCTCTCATCCACTTAGAATTTTATTAACGTGATATAGCTAAGAGATAACAATAAATATACTATTGAAAATACCTTTAGAAGTATTCAAATTTAATATGCCCGATAATCTTTTGGTTAGTTAAAACCTTTTTTTAGAGAGATTGGGTTAGTTAAAACTGACCGTTCGGCTGGCTGGCTTCGTCTACCTGCGAACAATGTGAAGTTTGGGCAACGATAGGATGGTCATTTTCTTTCTACGTACAGTTAAACAACACTTTTCGATATGCATGGATTAATTATTTGTTATTATCTTTGCTACTTAAAAATATGAGTGAGTGGTGATTGATTCTCTTTACGCACTTTCACCAATTTCCCTCTCTATTGATAAAAGGGGTCCATACCTTTACTTTTTTCGCAACCACTTAAACCGTTATCGCCCCACTTCTTCTTCACATGCACACATCGAAATGCATCGACGTCTCGCTCCTTCCCGTCACGCGCTGTCCCCTCGTGTCGCAACTCGCCAGGTAGAGGGGAGGAGAGGGGGCATTAGGGACGAGTGAAGGCACCATGAGGGAAAGGAGGAGAGGAGGCAGTGGTACCTTAGAGGAGAAGCGATGGCGCATGAGGAAGTAACAGAGACGAAGACGTCCTTTCCTCGCCGCGCCACCGTCTCGAGTTCATCGTACCATGTCATCTTCATCCTAATCTCCCCTATATCACCACTGTCTCCTGCCCCGCGTCGGCCGAGCAAGCATCACCTCCTCCTTCTCACTTACCACTACGACGCCGCCACCACCTCCTTCCCCGCTGTAGAGGGCAATGGTCGTGAGAACCGAGTCGCAGCTTTAGTTCAAGGTGGAAAAAGGTGGTCGTCGACGCGTAGCCCTCTTCCTTGATGGCGCTGGCAATGGCTGAAAATGGGCAACGAGTCGGGGAGAAAAGTCGACATCAACTTCAACTTTCAAATGTAAACAATCTATAAGCTCAAAATTTTAATTTTTTGGTAGTAATTGTAGCAGATGATGTAACATGCATAATTAATATTTTCTATTTATACGTGTGAAAGAAAATTGATATTTATTATATGGTTTAAAATCTCGTATGCTGATATGTATCACTTTCTTTTAGGGTTTATTGCAACGTACAAATGCCCTACTAGTGATATCCTATTTTGAACTGATCAATTAGTAGTAGTACATAAATCCTATTTTGAACTGATCAATTAGTAGTAGTAGTAGCAGTATAATTTCATTTTACTTGAATTAATTACAACCTAAACACGATGCGTGTAACATTTTTAATTAATTTTCCTTTTTAGAATCTTAAATTAACTTGTTTTCACTATTCGTTAGTAAAAGGGAAGCAACTACGTACACCCAGAGGCGATCTACGTGATCTACCTGGGTGCACAGGACATCAGGTCAAAAAATTATTTTCCTTTAGATATAGTCATGTATATATAGTATGGACACCCCTAGCTTAAGATAAGAGAACACCCTAAACCAAAAAAAATTAAATATATGTGATATGTATGGGAAATGAGGACCTCTGATCATTTTCGTTCTAGACTCGTCACTGCATACACCAGCCACCCTTACTAAACTACCCATAAATTCAGTGTATATTTTAGCCATGCAACCTAGAATCCAACTTAATTTTGATGATTTTTAGAGTAATACAACAAACATTCTTAAGAAGTGTTATATATACTCTGACTTTTTCTATCAAAGTCAGAGTATCTATCAAAGTAAACTAACATGTGAGTGCCTACCTCTATAACGGTTATGAACATACAACCAATACTTAAAGGAAGTATAATACCATGTACTACGGCCAAACTGGTCGACGACCAGTTTGAGTTATATGACGACCAGCTATACGGTTTTTGGTAGTCCTCAGGAGACGTGACAGTTTCCCATGTGACTAACGGGAAATCAATCATTGGCACACCAGGCAACTTACGACGGTTGACTAAAAGACGTGATGGTTAAAGACTCTTCTAAAGAATGTGTGTGAAGATTAAATACGTTTTTAGTGGCATTAATTGTCACCCCTTCAATAACTATAAAGGGGATAACCCACGTACCCTGTAAGAACAAGTTCTAACGAACCATCTGTAACCACGATCATTCGATCAATTCTATAACATCCTCGTTGTATCCTCATACATACACTCAGTGTGTCCACAACAATAAAGAGTTTTCGTTTTGACAATGTTCTTGCATTTTTCCCAGATAAGCTTGGTAGGGAATCGTGTTCCGATCACCGACAATAACAATATCGGTAGTTTGGACATGTAAATTGCTACCCTAATATTTGTTTTTATTTGCCGCCACCCCATAATATAGATTCACGCATTGGCCCAATAAACATACATAATATAGATGAAGGATCTGACGACGAGGATGATGTGGACCAGCTGGAGGTTCCATCCGAGTGGAACACATACCAGTTCGACAACCTCGTCGTCGACGAATGCTCCCGTGTGCCCTAGGAGTACGACCAGAGCGAGGTCAGGCAAGGAGTTGTGTACAAATGTAAGGAGGTCGTGCAGGAGACGGTCAAATTCTGGGCCTTGTCAGTGCGGCGCACATTCACAGTCGTCAAGTCTAACCCAAGATGCTACGACGTGAAGTGTGAAATAGAGGGATGCCCTTGACGAGTGCACGCATTTCAGCCTAAGTGGGACACCTACTGGAAGTGCTCTACAGTAGTCTCGCACACATGCGTCGTCACTGAGTCAGTGCAGTCACACAGGAACCTATCATCAGGCTTCATCACCAACCTCATGTATGGTGAGATCGTGGATAATCTTGATTTCGAGTCACGATCCATCATTCGTGCGATTGAGGTAAGGTTTCAGTACACAATTAACTATGCCAAAGCTTGGAGGGCAAAACAGAGGTAGTGGAATCAAGATTCGGCAAGGATTCCTACCACAACCTCACCGGGCTACTCCGAGTCATACAAGACAGGAATTCGAACACTCATGTCGACATTCAAGACGTCACACATCCAAAGTGGCCCGATAAGAAGGTACTGCACGAGCATTCTTTACCTTTGGTCCATGCATCAATGCATCCCGACACTGTGTAAGATCGAGATGGCCGACTAGAGGGGGGTGAATAGGCGGTTAAAAAATATTTTGGCTCTAAAACCAATATATAATGCAGAAGCTAATAACGAATTGATTTTGCACAATTAAAACCTAAAACAACTAGGCTCAACTAAGTGCACCAACAATATGACTACAAAACAATAAGAGCAATCATACAATGATATATAAGCAATTAAAGGAAGAATGTAAATTGCTCAAAGTAAAGCACAAGTAAAAACAAGATGAACACAATTATATTTTACCGTGGTGTTCGGAGACTTGCCGGTCTCACCTAATCCACGTTGAGGTAAGCCCAACCACGTTGGACCGGCTCCACTAATTAAGCCAACACCTCCGAGGTAAGTCCAACCACTTGGACCGGTTCCAAACCGAACCAACACCTCGCTCCACTAGGGTTGCTCTTCCTCCACTCCGGAGATGGCGAGCACCAAACCACTCACAACACGCCGGGCCTTCTCACAAGCTTCTTTGAGAAGATCACCGGGCACGACGCCTCCACGCCGTCTAGGTGTCGGTAAACACTAAGTGAAACAAATCTCAACTCTCACTTGAACTAATCAAGTATCAAAACTCAAGTGGATACAAAATCCACTACCTAAGGCAACAAATGTACTTAGGGTTTACTCTCCAAGCTCACCAAGTGCAATACATGCACATAAGAGAGGAGATGCTTGCTCTTAGCTCAAGATGCTCAAAGGATGTTCACAATATCACTAGCAACCTATCCCAACCGGCCAAGGTGGATATATATAGCCCACACACAAAAACTAGCCGTTTGGAGACAATTCCCACAAATCAGCACATGACCAGGGTCTGACCGCCAACTAATGGCCGGTAGGACCGCTCGTGCCTCCAACGGCTATAAATCTAACCGTTGGGCCTTCGGAAGGCCGGTCGGACCGCCATGCAATGGCCGGTCTGACCACCGCCAAATCGGTCAGACTGCCCGTGCTGGCCGGTCCAACCGCCCGATGGAAATTTGGCTAAGTCCCAAAACGGGCGCTCTCTGGAATAATCGTTTCGCACGAACCCCGGAACTTCCTCACATCGGAAGTTCCGTTTTCTCAACAGCGGAACTTCCGGACAGAGAATCCAAGTCAAAGGAAATCGGTCAGACCGCCAATAGATGGCCAGTCGGACCGATTTGCCACCGGTCAGACCGGTCCACACAAGCGGTCTGATCGGCAGACCACAGAAGCAAAACATATTTGCTTCAATTCAAATGGCAAAACACATTCGCCCATTTGAGTACAATTCCAACAAGTTTAAAAGATGATATTCTCAGCTAGTTGCAAAACACATTTGCCAACATTTTAGAATACTCATCACAAGGAATAAGGTACATGGACTTACACAAAATACATTTGCAAACTTAAGTCACATGCTACAAGGGTTACGCATGAGCCTCGACTATTTGCAAAACACATTTGTAAATAAATAGCATCATGCATAGATGAGCTAGAGTAACCATATTGAGCTTTCAACACATGACTAACTCAAACTACTAGTTAAGACCCCTCTTAATAGTACGACAACCTATACTAGCAATCCGGTCTTCCATCCAAACACCAACACCGGTAAAAGACTAGGAACACATCCTTAACCCTTGCTAGTCATACCTTTGCCTTGCATCTTCTTGAAGCTTGATGACACACATCATCACTCCAAGTCCGGATCATTAACTTGATAATCATCAACACATGATGATCCTTTACTTGACCTCCATCAACACATGATGGGTCTTCTATTGTCTTGATGATCAACTCATGATCATCTCTTCTTGATAAGCATCAACTCATGATGCATCCTTTACACCAAGCTCTTGACTTGATGATCAACTCATGATCATCCCAAGTTTTCAACATCCTGTAACATAACCTATTCATCCAACTCATGGAAAGTGTTAGTTCCACAATATGATTATCATTAATTACCACACTATATCATTAACTCATAATGGTGGGACAAGATACCTCAATCTTTCCCTCTTTTGTAATTAATGATAACCACTTCAATTACACATAAATTGAATTTAGATGAAGGTAACACAACGTGAGTATATATGAACTATACAAGTTACATATACTCACGACATGAGTATGTAAGAACTACACAAGTTCTATATACTCAAAACATGAGTATACAAAAACTACACAAGTTCTATATACTCAATCGGATATGTTTCAAAGTAAAGATCCCAAATATATGTGGTAAAGGGAATATGGATCAACACTAATAAAACCACAAAATATAGAATAAAACTCCACCTAAACGTGTGCATACACATATGTGTAAAGAAAACATATGCACATATTCAATATATACTTATTGTGGAGTTCTTCCTATATTTTGGATCCGAGGAATGCAACATTATATAAGAGTATGAGTCAAATGCATACCTCGTTGAATTTCACATTTATATCCAAATGAGACTACACATGATAATACTAAACAAGAGAGTTAGTCTCACAATTAGATTTATCATTAATCACCAAAATAATCCATTAACTCATAATGGCGGGTCTAGATCTTTCACACTGTATTCGTAGATGACACATTCCTGACTAGAAAGTACAAGAGCCAGTTACTGACCACAATAGCGACAGACGGCAACAATCAAATTCTTTCTGTGGCATTGGCTTTCGTTGAAAGTGAGAACACAGGCAGCTGGTTGTGGTTCCTAAAGAATATGAGGATTTCTGTTGTACAGGGCCGTCCAAACATATGCATCATTCATGATTGGCATGCCGGCTTGCTCAGTGCAATAACCCAGCTACAACAAGGAGATAACGAACCATTTGCATGGGCGAATCTGCAGAGCAGGTGGTGCATGAGGCACTTAGAGGCAAACTTCTATAAGTAGTTCCGCAACAAGGACCTGATGAACCTGTTCAAGCGGTTGTGCAACCAAAACCAGCAGCGGAAGTTTGAAGCACTCTGGAATATTATGGATGAGCGGACCCAGATGCACAAAAGGGAGGCAGAGAAAAGGGCCGCCCAAAGCGCTAACCAGGTCCCCCGAAGTATTACCACAGCTACCCACTGATTACTTCAACAAGGAGGCTGTGATGCAAACATAGAGTGCGGAGATGTATGATTACATTGTAGTTGGCCAGTTCACTGTCCATCCGAGCTAGGAGCAATTAATATAGGCCGCATACATTGAAAGGCTGAAGGGAAAGGTCGGCTGGCGACAGGTACGATGCATCAGGAACGACATGGACGAAGCAGAAGCCGAACGTCGTACAAAGAAGTGCTCCATTTGCAGGGAGTCTAGGTACACCTTGAAGAAATGACCAATGAGAAATCCTCAGAACGAAGGAGACACCGACACTCCGTATGTCACCGCGGGGGCCTCATTCAACCGCCCGACTCGAGGCAGTCCACATGGGGGACGTTGAGGACACTACCACGGGAAAGCACGAAAAGTTGTAATATGTGATTGCCAATGTTCTGGAATATCACTTTCATTTGTAAAAAACTAAGTGTTATGATATTTTTTTCTCGATGTTATGTAATATCAGTTTGACATGTCGTAGTTTTGAGTAATGGCAAATTCACATGATTTTATCTTCCTTACCAACTTGTGGGAGGAACGAACAGTACTCGAAACCTACAAAAGAACTAATTGCTATAACATCACCAACAAATACATTAGAGTATGCAAACAGAAGAACATTACACGTGTTCACATGGCATGATGGTTCGACTAATTGCTTTGGTCATCCTCGCTACTACTACGGTACACTAGGATAAAAGCACCCGAACTATGTAAGTATACATGCCTTTATGAGATAGTAAAAAAATATGACGATAGGACGGAGGACTACTACGAATGAGCCAACCTACTACGTGAACCGGAGCCATTTACCTTCCTTGCGAGCTCGACATTGTACTCCTCGTTGGCCTCCCTAGCCTTGGCCGCCATTTTCATCTTTTTCTCGTGCTCCCTCTCGTGAGCCTCGCACTCCCTTCGGTTGCACGCCTCGATATGAGCTTTCGTCTCCCGACGGATACATTCGTTTTGCTCATCATTGCGCCGCTCTTCCTGCCGGATCTCGTGGGCCCTTTTAGCATCCCACTCCTTGTAGTCCATACACCACTGGTCGCGTGGGTGGATCTCTTGATCGATCCACTTGCGGTAGGCACATAGCGGATCCAAGGACAATGGGTAGACAGGAGAGGTTGTTAGTACGTACTTTAAAAGAGTAATAGTAGGGGAACATACTGTAACTGATCCTTACCAGTTGTTGATAGCTGCTCGTGTCCCAACTACGGTCCGGATAGTCTGAGGAGTAGTTCGCGCAACCCCAGTAACGCATGCCCAGACTTATTCGGTGCTTGGACTTGAAGAAATTGCATGAGTCTCTACACCAACAGAGAGGCGGCGTCTCCCCCTTGGGCGGCCCCTCCGGCGAAGGCTCAGTGGGCATATTTAGGACGGGGTTGCTGCTTTGAGGGGCGGCATCATTGCGGGAAGGTGCCCTCTGGCATGCTCTCTTTGTTCATCCAGGGCCATAACACACCTTACAAGTTCGCGGATCTCTTCCCATTACTTCTGCTTGTCCATCTTAGCGAGATTGTGTTGAAGTGTTGATGTAGGAGAACCCGCCGTGGAATAGGTAGTACTTATAGGCCGAGGTGGCCGTACGTACCTAGCTGAATTGTAATTCGGTTGACGGAAATTCGCGTCCGTGAGGCAGCGCTGCGCAAAGCTGACTCGTTGGGTAATGTTACTATGCAAAGCTATCTCGTTGGGTCACATCGCTCTGGAAAGTGTGCACGCCAAAAAGAGATAATGAAACATTATATTACCATTACTATAGTTGTACAAAAATTAATATTTATATGACATCTACTGGCAACCCCACTTGGGGCGTACCCCGCGTGTCGTCCCTGGCCGCGCCTGGCGCTGGTGCGAGTACGTCAAAGGATCAGATTACGAACGAACGTTAGTCCACACGTAGTAGTCAGGCCACAAAATAAGTACACGAGGATCGCAATGGCACGTACCTCGTCACCTAGCTGGGGTGCAACCTCCAGGCCCTGATGGGCGTGTGCAGCCACAACGCGTCAATCTCAATCGGCGCCTTGCCCTCCTGGGGGGATGGTACTGAGGTGGCTACGGTGATGTAGGTCAATCACTGGGTCAAGCAACTTGTACGATCACTCGGCGGCGTGGTCTGGATTTGCCATACCTGAAAATTCAATGCATACATTGTAAAGACTACGAAATATGTAAAAAGATAATACAAAGCGACATTACTAAACTAATTACCAACCACAAATAGAAACCAAATTTATGCGACAAGTCACAAAGCTGTGATTACGCTCTACCTAACATATAGAGCTAAATAAAGCTGGGATTTTTTTGATTAGGCTCTACCTACCCTAATTAGTTGTTCCGAATTTTATTTGTAATTTTAAAACGTGCCAGTTATTTTTCTATTTATAAATTAATTTTTGACATTAATAATATAATTACCGCACACAAATAGGGAGCTAAATAAAACTACGATTAATTCGATTAGGCTCTACCTACCCTAATTAGCTGCTATGGATTTTTCTTTTCAATTTTAAAACGTGTCATGCTACTTTCCTACTTAAAAATAATTTCCGGTATTAACAATATAATTACCGCGCGCAAATGGGGAGCTAAATAAAGTTGATATTATTTACATTACCCTCTACCTACCTCGTACACAGCTCAAAAGATGTACTACATAATTAGACTACATTTATCAAATCTACTAAATTCTATGTCGCTATTTTTATTTTTCTAACCGACAATGTTTTGACATAATGTACAAAGTTTCAAAAAAAATATACCTGCAAGATGGTCGATCGGATCCGATGCTTCGTCTATCTCTCCTCCACGACGCCTTTCTTCTCTCCCTCTCCTCCTTTCTTTCTGTTTTTCCTGGAATTAAAATGAATTTGGACTGATTTTTGGGAGTTTTTATAGCTGAATTCCTGTAACCAGTTGAACTGATGACATGTGACTTTTCATTTTCTATCACCAGTTCAACTGGCGACAGGAAGTCGGACCGACGATAGAATGGGTCAAGGTACCTGTCGCCAGTTCAACCGGCGATAGAACCTATTTTTGCTATTTTTTGTATTGGTTATTTATTTTTGTAATTTTATTTTTAAAAATATTATTTTAAAAATTTTCGTAGCATAGCGTGGTACATTCTCCACACTGCTACTCTTGCTAAAGAAGCAAAAGCAAACCCTCCTCCAATAATTAGCACCCACGTCAATTCTGGAATCTAGAAGGATCCCTCCGCAAAAAAAACCCCGCAATATTATACTCCCGCACCGCATGGTAGCTTAGTCCACTTTTCTATTCACCCCTTTATATTTTACTTTTTTGTTCTTTCTCTTCTCCTTCTCTCCCTCATCTCCTCTTCGTCTTCCTGACGCTAACGCTACTGCTCGATCCTTCCTCCTCCCACCCAGAGTAGAAGAAAATCCCATCTCGGTCTCTTGATTTCCCCACCCGCGTGACCGAATCAAACGCAGGCGGAATCGAAATCCTCTCGCCGGAGGAGCCGGATTGCGCCTTGGAGGTCGCTTCCATCTGTTGATCAAGAAATCCCAAAACTTTGCCTCTCCCAAATCCGTGCGGGATTGGTGAACCGGCCGAATTGGGCCAAGAAACGTCGATTCCCTCCCCGGAGCCCCCGTCTCTTGCCGGAAATCCAAGAAAGCCGCTGCCTTTCGGCCAGAGGGATAGGAGATTGGGTGTGCGTGGTCGGAGCCGTGGGCGGAGAAGGCCACGGCTTTGTGTGGGTTGTTTCGTGCTCTTGGACACTGCCCGTTTTGAGAGATTGAGAATTTGGTGGTTGCCTTGTTTGGTGCTATGGTAGAACTGCAGATTTAATCTGAACGGCGTGAGGCAAAAAAAAAAGGAAAAAAGTTTTGGAGTTGAGAAAATTGTGGGGAACTTGCGAAGAAGATGAGTTCCGGGTCAGCGGTGACGGGCGGCGGCAGCGCCGGCGCGGAGGACGCGGTGGTGGTGCTGGGGCAGAAGTTGCTGGTGCACGTGGCGGAGAACGGCCACAGCTTCGAGTTTGAGTGCGGCGGCAGCACGGCCGTCGAGGCCATCCAGCGCTCCATCGAGCACCACTGCGGCATCCCGCCCGCCGATCAACTCCTCCTCTGCGGCAACACCTCGCTCGACGCCGCCCACCCCCTCGCCCACTACAAGCTCCCCCGAGACGACTGCGAGGTCTTCCTCTACAACAAGGCCCACCTCCATGCCGACTCCCCGCGACCGGCGCCGGAGTCCATCGACGTTCCTGAGCCATCTATTCCGCGGCCGCCCCGGCCGCAGGACACCCCGGCATCGGAGTCGTCTGCCGACCCGGCGTTGAAGGCGTTGGTGTCTTATGAAATCAGGTTCAGGTATCACTTCCAGGTGGCCAACGCGGTGTACCAATCAAGCGTGGCGAAGTACGAGGTGTGCAGGAGACTGCTGCGGGAGCGGCAGGTGCAGGAGCGTGCGCTGGACACGGCCAAGAGCAACCTGGAGCACACATTTCGGAAGCTCTCGCAGCGGTATTCAGACTTTGTGCGGTGCTTCTCGCAGCAGCACCGTGGGCATGTTGAGATGCTGGCGAATTTCGAGGGAGACGTGCAGAGGCTTCATGCTGTTAGGCTGCACCCAGCTCTGCAATGCGAGGGGAGGCGGTGCTTGCTGGATCTTATTAAGGAGAATGACCTGAGGAGGTTGGCAGATGGGTGCTTCAGCTCACATAAGCAGTTTGAGGTTAAGGTCTCGCAGCTGAAGGCAAACTTTGTGCAGCTGAAGAAGAGGGTGGAGAGCTTGTTTAATACTATGAGCTCAAGTGCATGCAAGGATCTTGAGGCGCTGATAAAGGAGCATCAAAGAGTCATCGGAGACCAGAAGAGCATCATGCAGTCTCTAAGGTTAGGCACCAGGCATATCTTTTACCTAGTTGTGTTTCTGTTATGTGTGAACTTCCTTAGAACTATTAATTACTACTATCTAGATTGGGTTGAATCGTCTAAATTTGATTTGCGGGTATCTTTGCATTGTAAATGACTTCACTAAACTACTTAGGAAAAACTGGAAAGTAGGAAATAGTTTAGCATGGTGGAAGGAATGGTCATTGTGTCATGGAGAAAATACGCCGATTTGATCACAAATGGTATGCTGAATTTTAGGTTCTTATGATTTTGCTTTAGTGGTATGTTGGCAAACGTAACAGATGCAGATTGTCTTTATGCTATTGCTATGTATTAATATTACTGGGGGTGGTTATAGGGTATGTTAGCTATTCTTTATAATTATATGTCTTATGGTAACCCCCTCCCCGCAGCGACTAGTTGAAATATGTTTCTGTAACACTCTGTGCTGAAAACTCCTATGCTCTGCAGTAAAGATGTGGATACATCAAAGAAGCTTGTTGATGACTGCTCAACTTGCCAGCTTTCTGCTTCTGTCCGACCTCATGATGCAGTATCAGCGGTTGGTCGTATCTATGAAGTACATGAAAAGGATAACTTGCCCAGTGTACGTAATTTTGATCGCATGCTTACAAAGTTGCTTGAGAAATTCAAGGCCAAGAAGAATGAAATGAACGCTTTAGTACATGTATGCATGCAAAGGGTCAAATCTGCTCAGATTGGCATCAAGGACACGACGAATGAGCTCCATGCATTCCAAGAGGTGATGGGCCATCAAGACAGAGACTTTGATAACCTGAAACTAGTCAGTGGTTTGGGCCATGCATACAGAGCTTGTCTTGCTGAGGTAGTACGAAGAAAGTATTCTTTTAAGTTGTATACTGGCTTGGCTGGACAGCTTGCTGGAAAACTATTAACAGAGCGTGAAGCAGAGAGAAGACGACGAGAGGTGTTCTTTAGGACATGGAGTAAGTACATTCCGGAAGATATCATGGGTTCCATGGGACTGTTTGATTCTCCTAGCCAATGTGATGTAAAAGTTGCTCCGTTTGATTGTGATCTACTTCCAATTGATGTTGATGATGTGGAAAAGCTTGCTCCACAGTCTTTGGTGGGGTCTTTTCTGAAATCTGAGAGATCACAGCTACCTAAGTCTTCATTGGGCAATTCTAGTATCAGCAGGAAATCCGAACAAAACCATCTGAATACTGATGATAAAATGGACTTCCAGGATTTTCTGAGGGGCTGTGACACTGTAGATATTGCAGGAACAAGTAAGCTAGAAGTGGAGAATGCCAAATTAAAAGCAGAACTTGCTTCTGCAATTGCAGTTCTGTGCACTTTTGGTGCTGAATATGGATATGAGTCTATTGATGAGGGGCAAATTGATAATGTATTGAAAAATGCGAGGGAAAAAACAACAGATGCGCTTGCTGCAAAGGACGAGTATGCTAGTCAACTTCAGTCAATGCTCACAACAAAGCAGGAACAATGCTTGTCATATGAAAAGCGTATCCAGGAGCTCGAGGAACGATTAGCGAACCAGTACATACAAGGGAACATGGCTTCAGGAAGCAAAGATGCATCTGATTCCCTCCTTTCTGCCTTTAAAGGTGATGACTGCAACCTGGATGTATCTGGAGGCAGGCAAACCCAATTGCGCGATGAATCAAGTGTGGTCATGGATGAGACCTCTTCAACATCTGAACAGCCATATAAACAAACAGAAGGTGGAGATGAGAATATGACCGACATTTCGGGTGCACTGAACTTGCAGTTGCTTCATTCAGCAGTATGCAATAATCTGGATGCTTTCATGGCAGAATTGCCACGCGATAATGAACATAAGATTGTCAGCATTGATAAGGAAGGGCGAATGTTGACTCAACTCACTATGGCTGATACTTCTGATGCTCCTAGAGAAGATCCTCTTATTGTCTTAAACTCCAGAACAAATGAGCATCATACTTTGGAGTTGAGGAATATGGAGCTCCTTGTGTCAGAGTTGCAAAATGCCCTAGATGAAAAATCAAAACAGTTGGATGAAGCGGAGAGTAAGCTTGGTGCTGTGATGGATGAGATCAACTCTATGAAGAAAGAACTTGAACACACCCGGGGTCTTCTTGAAGAGTCTCAGGTAAACTATGCAGGATCTAGGACAATCTTCAACTACTACTTGCAAATTGCAATAGTTTCCTTTTATGCTATGTTCTTATTTCTTTTACAAATTTTGATATAGATGAATTGTGCACACCTGGAGAACTGCTTACATGAGGCAAGAGAAGAGGCTCGTACCAACAAATGTTCAGCTGATAGAAGGGCTATTGAGTATGATGCACTGCGGTCATCTGCTCTGAGGATACATGGTCTGTTTGAAAGACTAAATAACTGTGTGACTGCACCAGGCATGCCTGGCTTTGCAGACTCACTGCGTTCTTTAGCCCTCTCTTTAGCAAGGTATCGCATCGCTTTCATTTGCACTAAGTTATATTTATATCAGTCCGTCTGTATTTCTTTCAGTGACCGTGTGTTTCTCATTTCAAGCACATTGTAGTAGGACATAGCCGAGTTATTAGTGAATCATGATTATTGATTTGGCAAGCTATGATAACAAATAAGCAACAGAATAGAGTGAGGGAACTTCTAGGAAGCATGTGCAGATTGTTGCATCTTGGCGCTTTGTTCAGAGACTAGAGAGTAGAGAGACAGTAGATGTTATTTAGCGAGAGAATTTTGCGTAGTTTTTAGTACATTATTGTTGTATGAGGGCATTACAAAAGTTTGTCTGCTCATAGGAAAAATGATTTGCCTAAGGGATAGCTATGTTGGACACACTGCGTTTCAGAATCTGATGTTAAAACCATGTTAGTGAGTACTACGGTACTACCCTTCAGAGGATTATCTGTTTTTGCGCATTGTTTTCCCCCGCACAAAGTTATTACTTACTACTTCAGAGAAGTATTTGTTTTTTCCTCCCTTGGATTTGATCACTCTGTTGCTGAAGCGATATCTAAGCACTGTACTTACTTGCTCCTTGGTAATGTCTGTTTTTGTTCCAGCTCTGTAAAGTAATGTCTGTTTTTGTTCCAGCTCTGTAAAGAAGGATGAAGCTGATTCTACCATTCAGTTTCAGCAATGCATCAAGATCCTGGCAGACAAAGTCGGTTTTCTGTCACGCCAGAGTGCTGAACTGCTAGAACGCTATTCAAGGGTGGAAGCAGCGCATGGAATTCTTGTAAGAGAGTTGGAGGAAAAGAAAGAACTGATTAAAAATCTATACAGTAAACTTCAACTAGAAAAACAGGTATGCCTTGTAACTTCTGCAATCACAAGATGCAAATATTTTACGATGGTAGATATACAAAAAGGTTGGATACATCTTGAGTTTGATAAAATAATGAATAAGTCAAAACTAATACCCCACCTAACATCCGTATCCTGACTGATGAGCTTGATAAAAGAGTGAATTAGACAAATTGACATTAGTGCAAACAGACATCCTCCAGTTCATACTGAAACGATCAAGCAAATCTATGTAGCAAACACACGCTTAAATGTGGATTTGAAAGTAAAATGAAACCTAGCTGAGATTGCTTTTGACTTTAATTTCTGCATCAAGCCATGAACTCATACGACTGATTAGTGATTACTCTATGGGTTAAATCTCCTATATTATGTTAGCTGTGATAACAAGCAAATATGCTGTTGTGTCTGCTTCAAAACCCTTTTGACAGGCTAGCAAGGAGAAGATATCATTTGGCCGTTTCGAAGTTCATGAGCTCGCCGTCTTTGTTCGGAACCCTGCTGGGCATTACGAGGCAATCAACCGGAGCCGCTCAAACTACTACCTCTCCGAGGAATCGGTGGCCCTGTTCACAGAACACCATCCACGGCACCCCGCTTACATAATCGGGCAGATTGTGCACATCGAACGGCGCATAGCGAAGCCGCCTGCGCGTGTCGACCAGATGGAAGGCTCACGCCCTGATAGCGGTGGCCGGCGGCCGCCCGCCTCCATGCTGAACCCGTACAATCTGCCTCCGGGCTGTGAGTACTTCGTGGTGACAGTTGCGATGCTACCTGACACTTCGTTGAAGCACCTTCCTGATCCTGCCAATGGCTGCTGAAATGAAGGGAGAAACTCTCAACTGTATATATGAATCAAAATTTATATAGACTTTCTCAGTTGCTTGTCGCTTCATCTTTGTACATATGATCGGCTCCCCTCTGTAAATAGACTCAGCTACTGATGTTATGATCTTCGTTCAAGCAGACTGAATATTCTTTCACTTCATGTCTCGTTGTTTTACTGGTTTGTATCTCTGTTTGCTCTTGAACAAAGCTAATTAATTGTTACTTGCTAGCTTTGGTTGTTTGTTGGAATAAGTCTACTTTTCAAACCCGAACTCGGCGTAGTTTGATTTTCAACTCTGAACTATAGAACCATCCGATTCAGAACCTTAACTAACAAAATCATCCACTTTACCTCCTCGATCCAAAACCATCCCGGTTTTCATGTGATGTGGTGATGGTATTGGTTGACGTGGTCTCTAGGGTTTACATGTCAGTATAAGCTCTTCTCGTCCTCCTCTCTCTTCTCCTTATCATCGGTGTCCTTTTCTTTCCTTTCTCTCTCTTCACTAAGACACACCGGCTAGCCATGCCTCTCCTGCATTGTCGTGCCGCCCTCCATTTATCGACGAGGTCCCCCTGACGAGCTGTCACGCCTTCTCTCAGGAGATGATTGGAGGCCATCTCTAGCGATGGAAGATGTGGGGCACTCGCCAGAGGCGTCAGAAGCTGCCGGTGACGACGAATGCTAGGAGCTCACCGAAGACGCCTGATGCAGATGCATCGAGAGGGTCTAGAAGAGGAAGGGTGAGAGATCTAGGGGAAAGATGGAAAGAAGAGGAGCAGGAGGATCTTGAAGAGGGTGCTGTCACCCTCGATCCTGACCACCCTCGCTTCTCTCTTTCTCCTACCAGATCCGCCTCCCATCACCACCCCTTAGTTGAATCTGTCGTCGCCACGACCAGTGCACTGCCATCGCCATCGCGTGCAGTCGCCGCTGCCACAGACTACCTCTACTCTCACGACAGGGGAGTCGGTGTGTTGGACCGAAAAGGCGACTAGAGGGGGTGAATAGGAGCACGCTCACTTTTTCAACCACGATTAGATTCAACACAAATTTCACTCCAATAGCTATAGAAGCTATGAAAATCGATATACCAGTACAGCGGAAGACTAGGATTGAATCCAATTAAAACCCCGAAGCAAAACAACCAAAAACAACCGAAATTTAATTTCCTAAGTGTAGGGCGGTCTGACCTCTACTCAGGGGCGGTCTGACCTCTCCAAGGGGCGGTCCGACCTCTACTCAGGGGCGGTCTGACCTCTCCAAGGGGCGGTCCGACCTCTAGCTAGGGCGGTCTGACCTCCAGCCTGATGAACAGTGAATCAGCCCGAAAAACGAAGTTACAAATAGGTCTAACTTTTGATCTACAACTCCAAACTTCATGAAACTTGGAACACACCTTCTCTAGGATGTCAGGAACCTATTCCAATCGAAGATCGTGAAGATCCATGGAAAAGTTATGACCTTTTTCAGTTTGAGAGAGGGATGGTTCAAAACCGAGTCAAAACGAAAACTAGATCCAAAAACTTGCTCGTGGGTGATTGATGATCAAGATGATCTTAAATGTGTTCCCACATGTCACAGCAAGCTAGATCATAAGAAGAAATTAATTAAAAACATGCGAATCAAAGAAAGACTCAAAATCACCAAATAGAGAGAAGAAGGGCAAATGAACTCATCTTGAAGAGAACTCTTCTTTGGATTGATTTGATAATGTATCGATTACAGCCACTCATACAGATACGCATGGACACAAGATCAAAACATCTCTCTCTCTCTAGAACCCTATCCTCCACTAAACCTTCCCTAAGCACCTAAGCCAAAACTAGGGTTTCAAGCATGAAAGGATTGAAGGGGTGCAGCCACCTCCCTCCTCTATTTATAGTGGAGACTTAAACCTTCTAGAAGAGTCACCCTAATGGGCTCCCAAGGCTCAAAACAAACGGGTCACACACGCACGCCTCTCGGCGCCGCCTTCATCTCCTCTTGACCTACTCCGCTTCTCCACGCCATCTTGCGCCGCGAGTCGCCAAAGTCACCAAGGCGATTTGGTATAATTACCAAAATACCCCTTCTCGATCTTTTTGCAAAGACCGAGTCCCATCTTTGTGAAGCACCTCCCATGCTTCGCCACGTGTAGGTTGATCAACGGCTCTCAACATGTCGGCAAGTCTCTCCCATCCGGCTCCCACCAGAACCACCATGGCACTTGCACCGACCCCCGCGCCGCTTGATCCAACCATCGCCGCACCAACCGCCTGCTCGGTCATCCTTGTCTATTCTCGCACCACACTTGAGTTCATTGACCTCACCCGCATCGCCGATCATTCTCGACCTCACTCTCCAAGCCTAGTCCCGATCATCCTCGCCGCTGACCGTCGTTGACCACCAAGCAACTCGCACAACAATAAACAAGCAAATCGAATCCGAGAATAAGTTCTTCACAACTTGACCCACGTTAGTCAAAACATGCATCATGCAACACATATGCATCAAACCCATGACTTTGACCTAACAAAACATCATCGCCACGGTTGGCCGATGAACAAGTCGAATCGTCGAGACCGCCCCTCGGGGCGGTCGGCTCGACCCAACCGGCCGGTCGATCACCACCACAAGGCAAGGTCGGACCGCCATCAGGACTTAGCCAATTTTCAACCCTCAAAATCCAAACCTCTCGGAAACTTTAAACCAATAGAACTTTTGCTTGGGAACTCCAAAATTATGAGACCAAGTGTATTAGGATCCCTCACTTGTCTACAACACCTATTTTTGGCCCACCCATTCGACCATTTTGGTCACGGCGGCCCGACCACACGCACATGGCCGGCCCGATCGATTTGGGACCGGTCGGACCGCCATGCTATGGCGGTCGGACCGCCCTGTCGCCCGTAATGCTCGAACAGATCTCAAACTTTGTCGAAAACCCGTGAAACGACAAACCGTTAACGCCATTGCCAATTGTCACATCATCTTAAGATCTGGAGCATATCCCCATGATATCCACACGGTGACGGTGAGGCGCATATGAACAGATCGGTTGTGGCAGCACACCGGCAACGCAGCGAGGCGCATGCGACTTGTCGACGGCTGGCGGCAAGGGAAAAGGGAGGAGGAGGCAGCTAGCGAGCTGAGCCCAGCTCGGGTGGCTCAGGCTTGGGAGAGAGGTGGAGAGAGAGAGAGGGGAAGAAGGGTTTACAAGCTAACATGTGGGTCTATATAACTCGGTCGCCACATTAGCAAAACTATCTCTACGTCACATGAAAAACAGGAGTAGAAATGACAGAAGTGGGGTAAAGCAGACGATTTTGAGAGTTTGAGATTGTAGAGTGAACGATTTTATAATTTAAGATTGAAAACCGGTGGATGTCAGAGTTCAGAGTTGGAAAAGTGACTTTTTTTTCCTCGTTAGCATCACCGACTCGTGCTGGAATAAAGCGAAGCAAGTCAGCAAAAGAATGCATTTTTCTCAAAAGCTTGGTTTAGAAAAAAAGATAACAAAGATAGTGGAGGTCACGTAAGGGCTCTTTATTAGTACTAACTAGGACGCCAAGCGCGCTACGCTGCGCTGCTTTGTTCCCGATGGTATTGTTTCATATATGATTTAGTACAAATGGTAATAAGTGCAATTTGTAGTGAATAGTTCAGTTAGGGGGATAAAAGAGAGATGCTCATTTTTTCGGTTATAAAGTAGGGATGGTACAAATAAAGTATTTTGTAATGGCCAGGATAGGGGAAACACACAGGTTTATGGACAACACTCTATGTGCTGGGGACTGGACAAAACATACAATATGTAGAACAAAGAATAATTTTTTTCAGGCAGTGATTCAAGGAGGAATGTAACATAAGGCAAACCTGGGGATTGGGATTATAATTCAGCATGTACATACAAAAGTCGGTGGCATGATAGGATAAATACTACATACGCTTAATTACCTTCAGTAAATTTTACAAATGAATGCACAATTTGACAGTGATACATGCTTATGCGGACAAGATGGTATCAAATGGAAGTAAACTCAAGTCCAGATTATAAAAACAAACAATACGTTCACCCAACAACTGCTTATGGGGACAGTTCTATCACACTACCAATCTACCAATTTAAGCATTCGAGCAAGAAGCCGCAGTACACTATGTTATTTGCACAATGATGAACACAGAGACCACAATCGCACCAGACAAAGTGCATACCCCACTTTGTAGCCAAGAAGGTCATCTTTGTTAACACGTGGAAGATGTAAAGGGCATCCGAGTTGTCAGATCAGTAAACCAAAATGTCCCACCTCCTTTCAACGAAGGGACTTTCTCAACCATGTTTGATATCTACAATTGGAAGAAAATAAGGATAACATTACAGAAACTAAGGTAAATAATGTACAAGAGAAGAATTGGAGGGGTAGCAAGATGTGTGTGTAACTCACAGCAAAGAAAAAGCTCATGAATATTGGCCCTTGAATCAGGAGTCCTTTAAGTGGAGTAAATGGACTAACGCCATGCCTAAAGGAAAAATACCAAAAGAAGTTAAGATGAGCCGAGGAAAAGGCGATTTCTAATACACGCGTACAACAAAACAAAAAGTATCTTCCATACAAATTTCATGATGAGTTCAATTCCAAGCACATAGACAGAGGAATAAGAAAGAAGGGAAATGCTCTCAAACATTTTAACATTAGGTCATTCACACAAAAAGAATTCGAGATTCTTAATCCATCAGCAAGAAAAAATCTAGTTAACAAATTTTGAGGCCATGGACGGTATATATTAGCCGGAAATACACCTCAAAGATTTCATTGTGATTAAAATTGAGATAAGAATAATCTACTCAAAGTTACATACTTTTTGAAGAGTGCACCATTTTATCTTTCCCCTCTAGTGCTGATTTTGGATCCATAGTCTACAAGAAATAAACTTGAAAGGTTAAAGTATTAGCTATATGATGCATTTAACTAACAATAATTAAATGAATGTTCTCCATGACCAATTCTATCATAAGTCTAGACAAGCTAAGAATATAATCTCACATTCGTTCCCTCCTTAATGGCCTCCATCTCTGGCCTTATTGCCTGCAAAATGCAAAAGTTTGAAAGCAGCAAAGAAGCGCTCCACTAACCTAGTTTAGTTGCTCTACAAGCAATTAGAGACTAACCAAACCAAGATTTTAAAACCTACCACAAGAGATACGGGCTATCAATAATCCTTGCAAAAAGAAAAAAAAAGGATTTACTACTGACACCCGTACTGCTCAATGCTCAACTCATAATCATCAGGTGGATACATCAGCTAACTGATGGATAGTACCAGGGAAAAAAATAGATAAGAAGTTCTTAAGAGTAGTGACACCAAGGAAATCCAGCAATACACTGATTAATTTTCACAAGTGATTGAATAATTAGTACCGAGGATTAATAAAGCAAGTATCAAAAGGAGTGTATATTAATGATCACTTGCGTAGCATAAATTATTTCAAGCAGCTTACTTTGGTATTTGTTCCAGCATAAATTATTTCAAGCAGCTTACTTTGGTATTTATTCCCAAGTACATGAAGAAACATAAGAATACCCCAGAAATCAAGTAACTTTTGCATGCAAAAGGTAACGTGTAGTCAGGGAGACTTACATGCATCTTGGAAGTGGTACCTTGGAAATCAAGTAACTTTTGCATGCAAAAGGTAACATGTAGTCAAGGAGACTTACATGCATCTTGGAAGTGGTTTTGGGGTCAAGGAAGGACCTCACAGTGTTCCATAACAGATGAAAGCCCGGACCAGCATTGACAATAAACATTTGATAGAGTATGAAGACACAAAACCCAGAAGGGGGACATTTAACCCAATAAATCTTATAAAGAAAATACATAAATAAAGTTTTTTTCTTTTGGCTTTCTGAGCCATATAATGGATCTACTATGTATCAACACCTACTTTAGCTTTGAAATGTATTTGTTCTACTAAGCAAAGACAAAATGTAGAACTAAACATTTTTTGGTCTGTAGAGATATGTAAAATAATGATGTAGAACAAAGCGTGTTTGTAAAGGTTTGCAGCAAAAGAATGGCCTTTTGAGCAAAGACACTATGTTAAAGAAGGAATGATATAAATCCAAGAAAGTATTTATAATACAAAAATGTTTATGTTGCAGCTCTAGGACATCACTGGCAGTTCTAGATAGTTGTTACCTCCGAGATGTGAAAGATGCTACTATGAGAAGATCTGAAACCGAACAAGAAATTAATTCAGGGAAGACAAATGTAAAGCACAATAATATAAGGTAGCAAAGAAACACTTAGTAAGATACCATCTAACTAAAGTAATGTAATCATTGCTATCCTAAATACTTGCCTTTGCAATGTTGATAACTGGGAACTGGACATATGGGTAATCAACAAACACCCCGGTGAATGGATCTTTTGTTGTGCGTTATCGAGAAAAATGGTAGATAGGAGAGAAGAGATTCGTAAACCACACCTCGATAGTTTCAGCGATGAAATATGCATGACTATATGTTGACATGGATTGCTATTAGGCAAGCATGTGGGACATGTGCACCATATCACAAGATTAGTAGGAAATTAGAAATCATGAAATCAGTCATTCATATGTAACTTTTTGAAATGCTACTTGGCAGATATATAGTTTTTTTTTTGAAGTTGAAAGAGAGAGCCCATTTGATCACCAGTAGGTAATATTAGCGATTAGCGTACTACATGCTACTGTACTAAATGGGTGTTTCTACGCTAACTGAATGAGGAAATCTCCATAGAGAAGTGAAATAAGAATCAAATTCATACTACTAAATCGACTAATTAGTCTTCATATCATAATAAAACACAATAATCTTAGCAAATCAACCCATTCCTAAATATAATGGTAACGCCAACAACACATGCTTACATAGGGTAAATAAATAATCATGATTGTTAACCCAAACATGAAATCTTGGAACAGGGAAAATAATAATAAGTGATAGACTACTTTCGAGCACAAAAAAACCAAGTAGAAACAGTATCTACCCAAGTAGGCCAGATGGTTTACGGTTTGAAGAAAGCTTTGGTAGATCATTAGACAGAACACATCAGTATTCATATATGTATATAAAAAAGATATTTAGAAAAAATAAGAATAAAACTCGCATATATCATTCTAAGGTAGAGACATATGTTTTGTCGGATACCTTTGGCTAGATCTCCCTACATAATTCCTTACCAACCATGCGAACAAAAATACCAATTATATTAATCAAGATGACTTCATCGATAATTACAATCTATGTGGTAGTAGTAGAACATAAAAAAAAACCTAGACAAAAAATCAAATTCCATATGCACAGCATGCTAGTTGCGAGCATATGTGTATAGACGTAGGACAATATACATACATACATACATACACACACAAATACATACATATATACATATACATATATGTATATGTATCTCTCTCTCTCTCTCTCTCTCTCTATATATATATATATATATATATATATATATATATATATATATATATAACACGCAAATATATACAAGTCCAAGCATTAGACGATACAAAAGAGACATACAAACCGATTTTTAATAACCGAGGCAGAGCCCATAAGCGCATCAATATGTGCTTCCAAAAGCTATACATCCAAGGAAGGAGACAAAAACTAATCCTACCTGTGACACATCTCTTTTATCTTCTCATTTGGTAGGTCCATATTAAATCCTGAAAACAATACTTTTCTGATAAAGGATACCAATTTAACAGATTTAGCCACATGAAACGTACAGTGTTGTTGTCAAGCTACGCTCATGAAAGGGAAAATGGCAGAATACTAATTCAACATACCTGGACATGGTTTACATGTGGACTGATGCAAAGGGGATAAGAATTCCCATCGGATTCAGATAACCACCTGTCAAAACGTGGCACAATTATATACAATGATCAGTAAAAATATAGTTTATGTGAGAATATGGCCTGGCAATCTAAAGCCAAAAGACAATTTGACGGCAAACCTAATCAATAAGAGACTGCTACAGTTTAATAGCATTCTGGCAAAAATACATTCATGATAAGCATCACCAAATGTGGTACCTGAACAATAACAAAAGATGTGTTGTGCTGGCTACGTTCATGAAAGGGAAAATGGCAGAATACTAATTCAACATACCTAAACATGGTTTACATGTGTACTGATGTAAAGGGGATAAAAGTTCCCATCAGATTCAGATAACCACCTCTCAAAACGTGGCACAATTATATACAGGAGAGACCATGATTAGTAAAAATATAGTTTATGTAAGAATATGGCCTGGCAATCTAAAGCCAAAAGATAATTTGACGGCAAACATAATCAATAAGAGACTGCTACAGTTTAATAGCATTCTAGCAAGAATACATTCATGATAAGCATCACCAAATGTGGTACCTGAACAATAAAAAAAAATGAATAACGTTGACTACATGACATGAAACACAGTACGGAATGTAGGGGGCACCAAAGCTTCGACAAAGTTATGATTATCATTTTTGCAAAATGTCATTTTTTTTATTGGACTATGTTACCAATCTATATTCTGTAAGCACTCCTTCAAAGGAGTTGTAATATGCAAGCTGCAACAGAAACATCACCATACATACTTGTAAGTGTTGTCACTTTGCATCAATTTACTTCTTCTAGCAATGTAATGATCCTTTGATTCTCTCATAAATATCCTTTTTTTACTCTAAAGAACCCCATATTTTCAAATCCCAGTCACATTAGGGTCCAAGAACCCCCTATTTCCAAATCCCAGTCAATGGCGTATAGGGAAGGCGGTAGGTACCTTGAGGGTGCCCTTGTGATGCGGACATCCTTAGCTATGTTGTTTCATATAATATTTTCAATTCATTAAATACCTCAGAACAACATGAGCTTGCTAAGAGAGTTAAAAAACAAGAGAAGCTTATCCAACAGGTGAATCTGTTCACTGAATTTCCTTTTAAATTAGTTGAGAATTTCATACTACCTAAAACTAGTATTTTGCTTATGCTCAGATTGGAAGATTCAATAATGAACGGAGATGAAGGATATCAGTCGTTCTTGAAGAAAGGTCACACAATGGAGGAGAAGCTCGTGGGAGACAAGCAAGGAGAGAAGCCCAAGAATCCAAGTCAAATTCGAAACTTCCACAAGCCCAACCAAATTCAAATTCGGAATCAACTCAGAATTCAATTCGGATTCGGAATCAGCCTCAAATTCGGATTCGGAATCAGCAGGACAGTCCGAGTAAAAGGTCATAACTTTCTCATACGAAGTCGGATTTGAGTGTTTTGGGCTTGTTGGAAAGCTAACTTCAAGCCCGATCCAACGGATCCTCCTCACTCCGAAATTCGTCCTGTATCAAAAGATATGACCGAAACAATATGACGATTGTAAAATCAGAGTTTCCTTTTCTGTTTTGAATGTATCGGAATTGGAGTAGGACTCCAAATCCGAATTAGAATAGGAGTAGGGCCTCTTGGCCAGCCATGAGGAGGAGTAGGAGCACTATATATAGAGGGTAGACCCCATTGTAACCTCGCACCACGCTTAATATATTTTCAAAGCTTTTGCTTGATTCTCTGTTGTGCTTATAGCCAAAAGAGAGGGAATTGGGCATTGAGAACAAGGGGTCGTTCTTGCTTTTCCACTGGAATTGAGGGTTCGACGATCTTCGCCAGTGGTCAGCGAGGATCCAATCAAGTGTGTGTTTGAGCGAATTTTCCATAGAGTTGCAAGTCCGTGCATTGGCGCGGGATCACCGGTGGTTCGTCAGATACACAAGTTATCGAAAGGTTCTACGTCGAGAAGATCGGCACCCCGTGTCGTGGTATCGAGCTCAGCTGACTCGGTAGGATCTTTATCCGCTATCTAATTTTTTCCCTATACACTAAAAAGCCATACAAAAAAAGTCTTTCAAAGTAGTATTTAATTTGTTATTCTAGTGAGTTTTGTTAAGTTTTTGTCCATTAGAATCAAGTTTAGTTTGTCGATCTTGAATTCTTTTGCGTTGCTTTTATTTGAGCCTAGTTTGATTTTTTTTTGTCGTGTTTATAAAAAAAACACCAAAAAAAGTGAGTAACCAATTTATCCTTTGTGAACCTTTCAATCCTTTGCGAATACTTTGAACCTATTGAAGACTAGCTAAATCGTTGCTTAGGGCTGCATATTAATATTTGTGTTCTTACAATTGTTCAAAGATCAAAAGGTGGGAAAGAACTTTTGCTCATTTTTGGTAGAACAAGAATTTTGGCAATAGTTCAAAAAAAAGAAGGAAAAAGAGAAGAGAAAAAAAAGAAAGAAGAGAAAAAGAAAAGACAAAAGACAAAAGGAAAAAGGAAGCGCATAGCCGAACCATAAACTTGAGCGAAAATCCCCACTCATTCTTGGTTCAATTGTTAGAATATCAATATTTTATGCAATCTTGTACCCTAGTTTCATTATTTGCAACTAGCTAGCGTCTTTCTAAAACTTGTGCAATACAAGCTATTTTGTTCTTCACTTATATCTTACATAGCTCATTCCTTGATTGCACTAAGTTCCAATATCTTTGCGTGTGAGTTGCTTTGATTTTCACTTATATCTTTGTGATCGGCAACTAGACATTGAATTCTAGTTTGGATATTTACTTAGCCTTACAATACCTAGAATTTTCAAATTAAGTAGGTATCCATACCAAACTCCACAAAACACCCGTTGTCATGCTTTGACTTGCTCTTGAAATTCGCTCACACATCACCTTGTGGTTCCTGCTGCCCTGAAGTGTAAGTATTGTTGATCTTAATTCCTTTTGGAATGGTAAAGAAACTTCACCTTGTTAGGATTGTGAGTTGAGTGACCTCTACATATACACATACACATACATATATATTCTTTGCTTTACTGCTAACAATGGCAGATCGCGAGTATACGTATCTTCCCTTCTATGGTAGTAATGATCCAGAGGAGTATCTTGAGTGGGTACAAGACATGGAGTTCGAGCTTGAATCCCATAAGTTCGAATCCGAAGCCAAGGAAGTGAGAGTGGCCACTTTGTTTTTTACGGACTATGCCTCTAGTTGGTGGCAACAACTAGGTGGAAAACGATTCATTACATCTTGGTTCTGTTTAAAAAGCATCATGAGAAGAGAATTTGTTCCATCCTATTATGAACGGGAACTACTACGACACGTGGAGAGTATTAAACAAGGATGCAAAGTTGTCAAAGATTACTATATTGAGTTGAACCATGCAATGCGCAGTGTCAATATCACTAGTGCATATCAAGAAAAGGCATATTTCAAAGCAGGATTGAATTATCAGATCGTTGCTGCACTTCAAGATGAATATTTTCGTAGTCTGCAAGATCTTGTGAAATTTGCTATGAAGGCAGAAAAGAGACTTAAACACATTCAAGCACATCAATTAAATCTGCGTCGGCTCTTTAGTTCTAATTCATCCACTGGTGTGTCACTTGAGAAGAAGATCGAGGATGTGAATTTTTCTTCGACCGAGGTGATGAGTAGTGCTGCCCCGTCACAACCCGCAACACGTGAGGAGGTCGTGGTTAGTGGTAGTTGTGCCATTGTTGGCCCACAGTCTTACAAGGATGAGATGTATCAAAACCCATGTGAGAATGAGAGCCACATAGCCAAATTGAGTGAGAGTGATAAAAAGAGTGAGCTGTGTGATTCCACCATACGCGAGATTGAAAGCATCCCAATTGAGAGTGTGAGAGATACACCAAAAGAAAAGAGAGAGATAGATGATAGGACAAGTAAGATTATTTTTGAACCTAATAACTTACCCTCTATTTCTAGTGTTGTATCCCACATTCTCGCAGTGGACCAAGCAAATAAGGAGTTGGAGATTCAAGAGCCCTCACAATTGGAAGAGAAAGATAAAGAGCTAACCATAGATGGAGAGGGAATACCTGAAGATCAAGGTAACACTATTTGTACTGAATTGGTCGTTTATGAAAACAAGGTGCGTAAAACTGAGAACTCCATTATTCATTTGATGATTCCACGTTCTAAATTTGATATGCTTAATTTGCATAATGTGAAATTGATTACTCAAAAAGAAGTTCTTAGTAGAATACACATTAATAATTCTTTGTGTTATATCATATTCGATAGTCCTAAACATGTATCTAGTGTGATTAAGAAGGTTCTTGAAATTTCACACTTAAGATCACTAGTAAATAGCTACATACACACATATAAATTCAATTTGATTGGTGATGTTGGTGTAGACAACATGTTTCAAGTTTATCAAATATACATTACCTATGATAATCTTGTTGATTTACAATCACATGTTTTGTGCAAACCATCTATTAAGCAATGTCATGATATCTTTAAGATGGGTTTAAATACAAGTGTCTATTGTTTAGAATGCAACATGATGCCAACTTGTTTATCTCTTGAATGTATAACTAATCATAGTAGCGCAGCTTGAATTATGGAATGGTATCAATTGGTTTTCACCCACTTTACTTGACTTTGGTATTGGGAAGGTGAAATTTTATCATATGAGTCGGTTGTGCAATTTGAAATGTGATTCGAGCTATCGATTGTACAAAACAACGCGAATAACACAACAATTGATTCATACATATATCACGATATACGTTGTTCTCTTTGTTTAATACATGTTCTAAGAAATCATTATGCGCTACACGGAACTTGTTTGGATGATAAATACATATACCATGCATATACGTTGCTTTCTTCGTCTAGCACATTTTCAGCTATCAAAAGCCGAGGACGACTTTTTGAAGAAAGGGAGGATGATGCGGACATCCTTAGCTATGTTGTTTCATATAATATTTTCAATTCATTAAATACCTCGTAACAACATGAGCTTGCTAAGAGAGTTAAAAACAAGAGAAGCTTATCCAACAGTGAATCTGCTCACCGAATTTCCTTTTAAATTAGTTGAGAATTTCATACTACCTAAAACTAGTATTTTGCTTATGCTCGATTGGAAGATTCAATAATGAACGGAGATGAAGGATATCAGTCGTTCTTGAAGAAAGGCCGTCACAATGGAGGAGAAGCTCGTGGGAGACAAGCAAGGGAGAGAAGCCCAAGAATCCAAGTCAAATTCGAAACTTCCACAAGCCCAACCAAATTCAAATTCGGAATCAACTCAGAATTCAATTCGGATTCGGAATCAGCCTCAAATTCGGATTCGGAATCAGCAGGACAGTCCGAGTAAAAGGTCATAACTTTCTCATACGAAGTCGGATTTGAGTGTTTTGGGCTTGTTGGAAAGCTAACTTCAAGCCCGATCCAACGGATCCTCCTCACTCCGAAATTCGTCCTGTATCAAAAGATATGACCGAAACAATATGACGATTGTAAAATCGAGTTTCCTTTTCTGTTTTGAATGTATCGGAATTGGAGTAGGACTCCAAATCCGAATTAGAATAGGAGTAGGGCCTCTTGGCCAGCCATGAGGAGGAGTAGGAGCACTATATATAGAGGGTAGACCCCATTGTAACCTCGCACCACGCTTAATATATTTTCAAAGCTTTTGCTTGATTCTCTGTTGTGCTTATAGCCAAAAGAGAGGGAATTGGGCATTGAGAACAAGGGGTCGTTCTTGCTTTTCCGCTGGGAATTGAGGGTTCGACGATCTTCGCTTGTGGTTAGCGAGGATCCAATCAAGTGTGTGTTTGGGCGAATTTTCCATAGAGTTGCAAGTCCGTGCATTGGCGCGGGGGATCAGCTGGTGGTTCGTCAGGATACACAAGTTATCGAAAGGTTCTACGTCGAGAAGATCGGGCACCCCGTATCACCTTGCAACAGCGGCACCAGAAGTAGACCCGGTTGTTAGCGGTGAGCTTGTCGACCAGGCACATCATCTTGTCGAGAACCCCCTGTTTCCAAATCCCAGTCAATGGCATATGGGGAGGGGGTAGGTACCTTGAGGGCGCCCTTGCAATGGCGGCACCTGAAGTAGACCTTGTGGAAGACACAGTTATCAGCGGCGAGCTTGTCGACAAGGCACACCATCTTGTCGCAGGCCGTGTACTTGGTTATCGTCCCATGAAAGGAAGCCGCGACGGCAGCGACGGAGCCGAGCGTGGCATGGAGGGAGAGTGGGGAAAATGTGGCGTTACCTGCACCGACGCCGGAGCCGAAGGAGGACGGGGAGAATAAGGCGGCGGCGAGGCGGAGGCCGAAATTGGACTGCTCAGCGACGGAGAGGCGGAGATCGGCGGTGGCCATGGGCGCTGGATGGCATGGCCCTTGCTGTCGAAGAGGACGCGCGGATCGTCGGCGCCGGACGGGTTGGCGAGCACGACCTGCACGAACCGCTCCACGAGCGCCCAAAAGCCCTTGGCCGCGCCTGGATCGACGCCTTTGAAGGGGAAAACGCGGCGTTGCGCAGGGCAGCGGCGGCCACGGACGTCGGAAGTCGAAGGTTGGAGCCGGAGCCAGGAAGTCTTGCTCCGACGCTCGTGGAGTGTCGCCGCCGCCGCACGGGAACCACAAGGAGAGAGCGGAAGAAACGAGGAGAAAGCAGCACCGGACTGTCGACCGCACGGGAACGGGGGTTATGTCTAGGGCAAGGCGGCCTGCAAGCTGCTTGGGTCGGGCCACGTCCACGGGCCCATCGGATGCGCGAGCTGGACGAGGAACGGCGGCGCGCACAAGCACAGCCGTGATCCCAGCAGTCCGGACGTGATCGGACGGTCACTTTTTTTTTAGGCGACGTGGCCGGCTAACTGAAGCGCAATCCTACGCGCTTTAATAATAAGAGAGATTTGTGCAAACAATTCAAAAGTCTAGTCTTAACAGAAGATCGCAAGTCTAGTGTTAAGGCTAAAGATGCCACAGGAGGTGCACTCCGCGACCAGGTTGCCGCCGTGGCAGCTTGACGGAGAAAATAAACAAGTCCACAGGTAACGTGATAGCCAAGTCCTAAGTCGGTTCATCGATCCCACCGACGTTAACTTATGCCTTGCCTGCCACGAAGCCGCACTCCATATATCCCCCACCTCCTCACTCACACCAGCTCAAAGGACCCAAGCCCAAGCCCAAGCTCAAGCCCGAACCGAGTTAAGCACAGTAGCCTTCCCCTTCCCTTTCCTCGCAGATCTCAATGGCCGCGCCCGCCGTCTCCTACACCCTCGTCGGCCCACCGGAGGCCCGCCACGACGCGGCAACGCCGACCGGCGACGCGTTCTTGGACCTGATGGACGCCCACTTCAACAAGGAGACTGTCGCGGTGGCGCCGGCGGGGGGGAAGGCGCTCACGGAGAACCTCTCGCCGACGTTCGTGTCCTCGGGGGATCCCTGCCTCGACTTTTTCTTCCACGTGGTGCCCGGCACCCCGGCCGCCACCGTGGCCTCCCTCCTCGCCGGCGCGTGGGCCGACGACCCGGCCACCGCGCTCCGCCTCGTCGCCAACCTCCGCGGCGTACGGGGCTCCGGCAAGTCTGACCGCGAGGGATTCTACGCCGCCGCGCTCTGGCTCCATGCCCACCACCCCAACACGCTCGCGCTCAACGCCGCGTCCGTCGCCGCATTCGGGTACCTGAAGGACCTCCCTGAGCTGCTCCACCGCATCGTGCACGGCGGCGTGTCGACCAGGACCCCCGGCAAGAAGGCCCGCCTTGCCGCCGAGGACGGCGGCTTCGTCGGTCGCGGCCGCCGACGCTTCCGCGGCTACCACAGCCGCAATCGGTGCCGCGAGGACCGCGCCCCGCGCGTCGGCAAGACCGAGGAGCGCGTCGCGGCCAGCCTGGAGCGCGACCGGAAGCTCTCGACCACGGCCGCTGTGTCGCGCCGGAGCAAGAGGGTGGAAGCCGCGGGGAGGGCTGTCGAGAGGTACAGCCGCGACTCCACGTACCGGTTCCTGCACGACCGCACGGCCGACCTGTTCGCCGACCTCCTCGCGGAGGACATGCGCAAGCTCGCCGACGGCAAGGTGCGTGAGTTCTCGCTCGCGGCCAAGTGGTGCCCGTCGCTGGACTCGTCCTACGACCGCTCCACCCTCCTCTGTGAGGCCGTCGCGAGGCGCCTCTTCCCCAAGGGATCGTCGCCGGAGCTTGCCACGGACCTCCCGGACGCGCACTACGCGTACCGCGCCCGCGAGCGCCTCCGCAGGACGGCGCTTGTGCCTCTCCGCCGCGCGCTCAAGCTCCCCGAGGTCTTCATCTCGGCGCTCGCGTGGGAGTCCGTTGTGTACACGCGCGTCGCGTCCGTGGCCATGAAGAACTACAAGGACCTCTTCCTCAAGCGCGACGCGGAGCGCTTCAACGCCTACCTCGCCGACGTCAAGTCCGGCAAGAAGAAGATCGCCGCTGGCGCGCTGCTCCCGCACCAGATCATCAGCTCCCTCGGCGACGACGGCGGCGTGGCCGACCTGCAGTGGCAGCGCATGGTGGAGGACATGCGCGTCCTCGGCAAGCTCACCAACTGCGTCGCCGTGTGCGACGTGTCCGGCAGCATGTCCGGTCTGCCCATGGACGTCTGCGTCGCGCTTGGCCTCCTCGTGTCTGAGCTCAGTGACGACCCGTGGCGTGGCCGCGTGATCACCTTCAGCGACCGCCCGGAGATCCACAGGATCACCGGCGATACCCTCTCCGACATGGTGGACTTCATCCGCGTCATGGACTGGGGCATGAACACCGACTTCCAGGCCGTGTTCGACAAGATCCTCGAGGTGGCTGTGGGCGCCGGCCTGCCGTCGGAGAGGATGGTGCGGCGGGTGTTCGTGTTCAGCGACATGGAGTTCGACCAGGCATCTGCGCAGCCGTGGGAGACGGACTACGAGGCAATCGTGCGCAAGTTCACGGAGGCCGGGTACGGCACGGCGGTGCCGGAGGTGGTGTTCTGGAACCTGAGGGACTCCAAGGCCGTGCCCGTGACGTCCGGCCAGAAGGGGGTGGCGCTGGTCAGCGGGTTCTCCAAGAACCTCCTCAAGCTGTTCCTCGACGGCGGCGGCATCGTCACCCCGAGGGCCGTCATGGAGAAGGCCATCGCCGGACCGGAGTACGGCAAGCTCGCCGTGTTCGATTGATGACTTCTTGTTGGTGGCCTGAACGCGCGCGCGAGAGAGAGATTAGCTGAATCCAGCATTTCCAAAATAGAAGTTTGTAAAAACGAATGAGACGAAATGTATGCTTTGTTCCCGAAGTTTCACGTGTTCTATGAATGTTCTCTCTGAACATGGCTGCATCTACGATTTCACAAGAATTTTCGCATGAAACAATTCAATTTTACAAGAAATTTTTTTTGGCATTCAAAACGGCAGCTAAACATACTACAGAGATGCTGTCGCCGCAGGTCCTGGCACTATTACATTTAAATTTCGAAGTTAAAATTGCAACGCTCTATCACACCAGAGGAAACGTGCATTTCGAAGTTAAACGAGCGCTGGGGGCTAGAAAACTAGAACTCGCGTTCAACCAAACCTGCGGCTTCAATTACCAACGGATCAGACTCCCTTGTACGATTTACACCAGGCCCCAGGAAGCCAGACTGCTGTCTTGAACGCCGCCTGACCCGGCCATGCTCGCCACAGGTGACAAAGCACCATCAGTTTCAGGGGTTTTTTTTTGAACTTTTCCGGTTTTTGACACTTCACTCGAAAAATCGAAAGCCGTTTTAAATATCTAATTTTTGTAATTTTTTTCTGAAATCGTTTCACATTACAATGTGCAAAAGCCGGCTGCGGAGGAGCTTCGGCGGTCTCCCGCAACCTCTATTCCAAACTTACCCCCGAAGTTCGGGGTAATTACTCGCCAGTTGCCACGGCATAAAAGCCCTCGCCAGCCTATCCCCCACGGCCCGCCCACCACCTCCCTCCTCCCCCGTCGGTGCCCACCTCTTCCCTGGCTCCCTCACACAACTCTCGGATCCAAAGTCGAAAGAAATCGCGCGAAGCCCTAGCCCTAGATGCGCTACCGTGAGTCGCCATCGCATCCGCCATCGCTAGGGTTTCGCGGAGATGCGGGTGTCGAGGCAAAGGGCGGCGGCAATAGCCTCCTCTCCGCCGCACCGAGGTCTCTCGCGCGATTTGGTGCACTTTTGGCGGTTTACTTGGCGGGTTTGATCTGGTGGCCGGTTTGGTTGGTTGTTGGTACTGTTCTGGCCGATTTGGTGCTCAAGTCGGCGCCTTTAGGCATGCTTCTGATGTGGATCTTTGGTTACCGATGGAGAATTATTCGAATTTGGCCTCTTGGAGTTGGGAAGCTAAAAAATGTTTTCGTTTGTTTGCTTGATTGGTTTCTCGTGCTGTTCTTGCCTTTGTTCTGGGTTCTCGCTTGTAATTTGGGTAAAAATTTGTTATTTGCCCATGCTAATACGATCTGATGTTCCTTGCTGCAGAGGGTTTTGACGCTGGGCAGTATGGCTTCTTCGGGAAGGAGCAACTGGAGGGGCACGAGTTCGGTTGCTTCGAGGACGGTGGTGGTGATGGCAATGGCGGTGGATTCACTTGGCCAGAAGATAGGTTGTACCGGCTCTCTTCTGTTGGGGAAGATGTGCGGATTCCAGAACCTTCACATCCACACAACGACCGTATTTGTTATGAACTATTGGCCTCTCGTTCTTCGTTTGTGTGCTTGGTTCTCATGTATGCTTTATCTCTTTTTTGATGTCATGCGGTTATCGAATGGCGGCAATTGGTAGTGGAGGGCTAGTGCTGGGAGGAATCAAGAACAAATTCATGCGGGCCTCTAGGGTAATAGTTAGTGGAACTGAGGTTCACATCAGTAGTGTAGGAGAAACCAAGCACTTGAGTGACTGTGGTGGAAAGTTTTGTGCTCAATTATAGGCAAAATTTTACCTTGATGTGAGTCGAATGGACACATTTAGTATTTGTTTGACAACACAAAAGCCCTGTTGTGAGGGTGGAATGGAATTTCATATGACATGGATGGAAGAAATATTTCTTGCACCCATCTTGTTGCTAAGTGGTTAAGACTGTTGAGGATAGCTAGAACACTGAATTGCTTGTTTTTGGAGACCTGGCATATTTCGGAAGTTCCAGAGATGAAAAGTTCCTCAGATGAACTCCATCGATGTCGCCGGGTTAAAACCATTTGAAGGGATACGTGTAGGTTACCCTAGCTGATAATTTAAAAATTTTACCACGTAAACCAGGACGCCATGCAAGCAAGAGATCATAGATCATTACCATCAGACGCGTAGTGCAACGGAAGAAGAGTTCGGGTAGCCTGGTCCAACGAAGAGCGCGTCGATGAAGTGGTCGTAGTCGATCGTCCAGCGTAGTCGATCGTCCTCGTAGTTGATCGTCTCCTCCAGCAACCAATCGAGTTCCCCACCAAGGTCGTAGATCGTCCTCAAGCACAACAACAACCGCAGTAGCGCCTCTACGATATCCACACATCCGGGGAAGGAACACTGTACGCCGGTGTGCTAGCACCAAGTCACACGGGAAGGCTTTCTCAAGAATATGGCGGCTAGGGTTTGTACCAACTCACGTCAACTCTTGATGTGTCTCTCCTATCACCTCATGTATCCCAATAGACTCAAGTATCTCCTTATATAGTGCCAATGATGGATCCGATCTGAACATGTTTGTTCTAACCCTTTAAGTATGTGACCCATTAGGTTCATGCATAATCGGTTGTGACTTGAAAACTCATTTCTGATCACGAGTCGTTAGCGGCTCCTAGCAGAACATAACAATTCTCGAATACACACAAATTATATCGGACAGACCTTAATGCAATATGATTTATGACCAGGTCCTTATCACTAACGACCAACTCGTATCTCTATACGACCAGATCACATTTGATCTCAACCAGTTTGTAACTCCTCGCGACCAGGTTTCGACCACTTAGTGATCATGTTCGACCAGCCTACGACCAACTCATATCTCCATACGACTAGTCTGTATCTGTTCGAACTAAGCGACCTGCTCATGTATTCTCTCTTTGCCTTACGATATCTGGTTAAACTCTAGGCGATATATAATGTCATCCATGGACTATTCAATACTTTCCCGATCAAGTGTCGGATAACTTCACGTGGTCGAACTCTTCGACCACTAGTGGCATGGCCATATACTTTCTTTATCCGACCACATCGAGAGACCCAGAGATATCTCTCCTGTTATGTTAGGAGGGGCAAATCCCATATCCGACCAGTCACATTCCTTCTCATGTTTCATAGCATACCTGAAAGCTACCTTTATAACTACCCAGTTATGGAGTAGCATTTGGCAACCCTAAAGTGTACTCTTACACATATAGGAAACTATACTGATCTCAGGTATAAGGATTATACATCATCATTGCCTGAGACAACCTGCTGGCACATGAAATCATAATAATCTCAGTAGTGTCTCAAGGTGGGTCAATCCAACACCATGTTCTGTAACATGTGTTCACATTATTGATTCGTTATCCCTATATCCATGACTGGTGAACAAGGTCATCAATCAATACATGTGCTAGTCGATAGGATCACTGATGTTCTGACCAGTGACATCCGACCAGGGATGCATTTAGAACGACATCATCATAAGCTAAAAGAGCTTCACCAACAAGTCACATACTTGTTAATCTTTATAACTGATGATTCAATTAAGGAACAAAATAACACTTATTCAATAATACATAAATATAGACGTGATACAATCATCTCTATGATTGCCTCTAGGGAATATTACCAACACCATTCTCATCACGTGTCCATCTATTCCACGAATACCATATAGACCACGTGATAGTCACAACTTTTGCTCTCGCCAAATCTGGGAACAAATCAACACACAAATATATCCTTTGCCCAAGTGTTCGAATGCAACTGTGGAAGCCTAACACAAATCATCTATTTTTGCAGCCGTACAAAACAACTGGGCATGCGAGCAATAAGGGTGTGTATGGGTGGGTGAACCAAGGTGAATGGGATGAGATGATACATGATGGATGGAATGATCCAGGATAGAATGGTATAAGTAGTGTGTTTTGTTGCTGGGATAATATTATACACCATTTTGTTTGGTTGCTTGAATGTGTTGGCACATGATGATTCAAGATGGTGTTTGGTTTGAGGGATGAAGTTGAATGAGGTGTGTTTGGTTACCTCCTCTACTGCTCGCGGTGAAATTACCTCCTTCTAACAACAAAGAGGGGCCACCTGTCATCTCCACACACAACAGAGAACATAGAGAGAGAGAGAGACAGACAGATAGATAGAAGAATAGAGGAGGGGCACGATGGCAGCAAGGCTTGCTACCGGCGGCTCTAGGACGGCAGGGAGTCTGCATTGACCTCAAAAATGGGTTGTGGGAGGGATGAGGGAGCCAGGGGAGGCGGCGTCGCAGCTCGGGGTGGCCCGGGGTGGTGGGGCGCACACGCGCAACGACAACAGCATGCGTGCCGATGGCGACAGTGGTAAACCAGTGGCTAAATAGGGAAGTTGGCGTGCGCGCATGAGCATCTATGGGTGGTAGGGAGCTTGCCAGACCGGTTGGTGAAGACGGGAATGGACCGAGGCGGCCCGGTGATGAGGACCCAAGGCAGCGCGGCTGAGCTCACGCGATGGCGGCACTGTGGAAGTGGGAGGGTCAGAGTGAGTGGTGGGAGGAGGTCGAGGGTGGTGAGGGTATGCACCTAGAGAAGGGAATCGAGGGAAGCTCACCGGAGTGGAAGCGGTAGCGGCGGCAGTTTTTGGCCGGAGCGAGAGATGATGACCGCGGTGTGAGATCCCATGGGGGAATCCAAAAATTGACTGGGGGGGAAGACTTGTGGTGTTCTGGAACACGGCGTGACGCGGTCGGCCATGGGGGAGAACATCTGGGCTGGCTGGAGCGTTGGGACGAAGGCTGAGGCCGGCACAGGGAGCATGACGGAGGCATGGCCATTCCTGGGGATTCCGAGCAGTGAAGGGGAGAAGATGATGATCGTGGGGTGGAGGGGACCCAGGTGCTACTGCGCATGGAGGGGACGGCTGGTGCGACAGTGTGGCTCGGCGAGGCGCAGCGAGTTCAAGCGCTCTATGACTTGCGCTCATGAGGAAGAAGGGGAGTGAGGTGAGGCAGGAGACTACGAACGTAGGGTGGAGGAGACACAGCCAGAGCGTTGGGACGAAGGTGGTGGCCGACGGCGGGGCGGATCGGCAAAACACATCGAGAACAAGAGGAGATCGTGAGAGGGAGGTGATCACACGAAGCCGGACGAGCCTCGACCGCATGGTTCGGCCGATTTTGGCGAACGAGATGGTTCAAAATATTTGTGAAATATTTCCTAAACTTGAACTAACTCATCCAAGACAGTTTGGTTCCATTCGTCCAACCAAACACATGAACCATTACATATCCCGAACCCGAACCATCCCATCCAGGTACCACTTGATACACCCATCCAAACGCACCCTAGATCAACACATGCATGAGGTTCTCCTCCATTGATTTGCACACTTCACAAAGGCTTCAAACTTTTATGTGGCGATAATTGAGTTTTTGGCTCATATAGTACTATTCATCATGCTAATATCAAATTTGGCCCTCTCCCTACACAAATGCCAAAAAATAGCACCCTCCACCATGCCCTAAGGGTCCGGACTCCTCAAGCACCACGTGTGAAATCCGGGCCACTGGGGTACGGATTTGGCCGAGTCCGGTCCCCAGGGGCACGGCAGAGGGCACTACCGTGCCGTGGAGCCATGGACGACGCTTCCATGCCTCCCTTCGACGAAGGTGCCGAGTGACCGCGACAGCCACACGAGAGGAGCGAAGAAATGAATTAAAAAATTATTTATAATACAATTTGAAAATTTATTTTTTTCTTGTGTTTTTACCTCACACTCCCAGCTCTAAATGTATTATCACATGTACTAGAAAAGATTCCATAATTTTTTCACATGAAATCACGACACAACACAACACACGCAACTTCAAATATGGATGTCAACCTTTGCCATCTCCACAAATTTAACACTATTTGCTGGTGAAGGGTGCCATTTTTGGCATTTCGTAGGGAGAGGGCCAAATTTGCTATTAGCATGGTGAATAGTATCATATGAGCCAAAAACTCGAGATAATTAAGTGTAACAACATCATGCAAAATCCCTCGAATTACTCACCACCAAAAGGCACGAACTTTCGGTACAACTTGTAACTTCCAAAGCTGTGACTTGTGACCGCAACTCCTCGTTAGACAGTGATGAAGAAGATACTGCCCCTTCCTTTGAGATAGCTAAATGCTCTTTTTGATTCACTAGATGAATACTCGTGTGTTGCTACGGATAAAAAACACATATTGAAAGGTTATACAAATTGGTGAAAGGTATAGTTAACCAATTAGCACATAGGCAAAATATTGCATCAAGTGCTGTGCTAATGGGAAGGTATGATTGTATGAATCATCAACAAATATGGTACAATTATGAAAATATAGCAAATGCACCATCACGTTTACTGGTGGTGGCAATCAGACATGTAGAGCATTTATTTTTATATCACTAAACAAATTCAGTTGTTGAAGGCCTTGCGAGCTAGCGCTGATATTTGAGCCATGGACATCATTTTCTTCTACCAGTTTGTGTTCAAGGTCTTTTAATTTTCTATGCAGCTCTCGGTTGCCACAAGCATCCTTCGAACTGCTTGTACACATCACCCCAATAAATATTTCATCAAACGCTTTCAGTATTAAGTAATGTTAGCTTGCTGGAATCAAACTTCATGAGTTAATGAATTAATATCATGATAGCTTTTGTATCGTTTCAATCCAAATTGGAAGCAAATGCACAATCATCGTAGGAGCCAATGAAATTAATAATTCCTAAATTTTCACAACAAGCCTGTTGAGAGCTAACTCGTCTGAATACATACGTACCACATACCCACACAAAGAGGTAAAGATAGGCAGAGGGGGAGCCGTATCTCACCGTAAGCCTGCCAGTTGCACTTGCCTTTGGCCCGATGCGCCTGCTCTATGCGCACCCCCGATTGGCTGCGTCGGCCCTCGACCTGCCACACTTGCGTCACGTGTGGCCTTCGCCTTCGGCCAGCCGCACCTAAGCCACATGTCCCTCGGCCTGCCTACTATCGATGCCGTGCGGCCGTGCCGCTCCCGCCTGACCGCCGCATGCTTTCTGCCATTATGAGAAAGGAGAGTGAGGCTGGGACAGATGAGAGGTGAAAGCGATTAGATAAGAAAATAATGAGCAAGACATTTTGTAGAGCGACTGATGGGCAGTGAAACAACGAGTTGTCGGGCTGATTTGGGGCCTTGAGCCTAGAGCTTTGCAGAGCATGCCAACTTCATGACGACAAGGATGGAGGAGCTCGAGCTTGCCTGTGGAGTATGTGAAGCAATCGCGGCGTTGAGGGTTGAGGAACGATGTGAGGATCGCAAGCACTGCGTCGCGATTCTTTGATGATGATGGCAAACATGACATTGAGGGTAGAGGGCGTACACAAGGGCGGTGTTGGGGACGGGGCGGCAAACGGAGGAATCGCGGCGGGGAGGGCCTAACACGCGAGGAAATCGCCATGGGAGAGAGGATGGAGAAGACGTGGGGGCACACGAGACGAGGGTACAGAAGTAGACAGAATGGGTGAGAAGAGGTGGAGCCGCGCGACAATAGAGAGGGCGGACACGCACTGGTCCCACCTATTAGCGCAGATGGGCTGTGAGAGGAGAGGTGGGGAAAAAACGCATCACTCACCATCGATAGAGTCTTTTTATGCAGTAAAGACTAGGGAACGGTAAGTTGATTTAACTGAGTAGATGCCAGACTTATCAAGAGCCCAAGTGACCTGGTCTTCTCCACCCACACGGCGAAGAGGTATATTAAGAATTGAATCAGTGTCTAGAGCAAATAAAACATCCCGGATGAGCTGATCTTTCCAAGAGCTTGTATCAAGATCAATAAGCTCGCTGACCCTCTGTAACGAACACTCCATGAGTTTTCCACAGGGTTTCATCGCAATGGACTCCGGGATCCAGTTATCTTCTCATATTGAATATGGGTCATCAATTTCTTTTGATCCAATGAATCAAATTAGTTAGGATTTAGTTATACTTCACGTGTCAGTATGAGCGGTACAATCCTAAGTGGGGTAAAATTGTAAAGGAGATGCATGGCTCGAGATTAATTTCCTCAACCTTAGTGGGCAGCAGTATTACTGAGAGAGAGGAATGGGTGGATGGGTCATGGTTTTTTAACAATTGCGAGGAAGCACATGATGAGGGGGAGGCGCGTGATGAGGGGGCGGCGCGGCGGCGTGATGTGGGGGAGGCGCGTGATGAGGGGGCGACGCAGCGGCTTGAGGAGCTTGCGCCACCGTCATGTCCCGGCGACCATAGCCGGACTGGTCGGTGGTGGTGGTATCCGCCATGTCGTATCCGCATCTTCGGCGAACAACTTCAGCCGGCTCCTGTGGTGCGGCGAATTCGATTGCAGGTGGGAGGACGGGAGTGGCAGGAACACCAATATCTATTTGTTCAAGACCAAGAGGGCCCATGGATGCGCGTGAGGAGGCGGCGGCACGACGGTGCGAGATCGAGTAATGGATGGTGGCGGCGTGAGATCGATTACTGGATGGTGGCGGCGTGAGAACACATTGAGAGACCCTAGCTGGCCCTCTATGCCGCAACATTTGGCAACTTCGGCGAGCACGACGATGATGCTGACGGGTGTTGCAGCTCTGCGAGGATGGTGTGCACATCTTCACCAACTTGGGTGCCGATCGATAGCTTCTCTCCCACGTACGGTTGTTGATGCCTCTTCTCTCTTCTTTTCTGTAATCCGTTTACTACGTGGATAATGTTGTAAAAAATAACGGCTTTAGCAAATATTCATAATTAATTCCAGCAACATTAATCATAATTAAAACACATATCCAGCAGCATTTAAATGACAAAATTAACATATAAACATGTAAATCCTCCATATCATTTAAACATAATAATATGCTCAAAACATAGAACATGTGGATAATTAAAATTAGCATAATGCTCAGATTTAATATTTTGGTTATTGCTCTCAGATGTAGAATTACACAAGATGTAATCTTAGCCTTCGCGCTACTTTAGTCTATACTCTTCACTAATTGAATATGACAATATAAATTCAAACTTTGAGCTCTAAACAATGCTATACTAATATGTAAAAAAAAGATCTCATACATAAAAGATAACAATTTATACTTTCGGCCAACAAGAGATCATCAATGTAAAATGATCACAAGATAGCACTCCATTCGGCCAACAGAACTTAATTAACTCACAGTGTAAAAAGAACACAGTTCACAAGTTCAGCAATAAGACCATTTGGCTAATAGAAGAGCAAGATAGCACATAGAACCAGATCATAGAACCAGATGGTTCAATTCAACTGAGCATAACCGAAAGTAACTAGACTGAAAAACTGAAGATCAAAGTGACAAAAATAAGCAACACATTAGAGCTCAAATCTGAACAATTTATCAATTCAATTTCAGCATATGATCATTGTCATCATTGAGCTATCATACCGAACCCACGGAATCACTAAGCAATATCTTCCAGTACTAGCATCAAGCTAATTTCAGAATCTTATTAGTACAACACATATATGCAAAGTGATGAGCAAAATGGAAAACCAGAATACTCAAGAAGCGGATGGCACTCGAAGTCATAGAGTAGAACCGGGAAAGGCACGCGAATCGCGCTGTCTTAGAAAACCAATGGCCCAGTTGTGCTGCGAAGAATGTACAAGGTCGTCGGAGATACAATGTCAATTCCCAATTTTAGGACACACCAAAATCACAAAATCGGGGTACAGAGATGCCGCACAAGACCAACCAACAAGATGCTCCGGTCAAAAACACCAATGAGCACTAAACTGAATGTTTTCTTCAAGATAAGCCAAGTCAACTGGTTCTCACCTCCAATCTACGCAAAACTAACTCTCACCGAACCTCAACTGAGAAAAGGTAACCGGAGGGAAATCGAGATGCGTAGGAGGAAGGGAGAAACCGGTCCTTACCGCCGACTGCGCCGGATCGAATACAGTAGTGCAGCGGATTGCAAAATCCTTCCAGAAACGAAAAGCAGATCGGGAGGAGGAACTAAGGGGGGGAAAGGTGCTCACTGAAATTCGAGTATTCTCGCCAAGAGCTGCAGGGCCACCTTAAAGCGAAGGGAAAGAGGAGGAGGAGGTTGCACCCGGCGCCGCAAACGGCCGACGAAAATTTCACCAGCCCCGCGCCTTGGCCACCGCTTGGGATGTGGCAATCCCCATCCGAAGTCTTCTCGCAGGATGAGACTCAGTCCCAACCTTATCCCCTTCCTTGCCCCCAAAGACAGGTGGGGCCCACCATCCTTTTCTTTCCCCATTTCTTTTCCTTTTCTCAAATGAGAAATTATAGAAAGGACCTCACAAATACTACAGATAATTGGTGTCTTACAATGTTGTTTCTGTTGTTTCATGTGAACAATGGCATGACATGTTTTCATGAATTTTGGGAATTTGAACTGAATCATACTAAAACTCTTAATAAGTTTGTTCATTAGTAGAATGTAAGTTTTGGCCATGTATGTATCTTATGCATAGTAGCACCCTCAGTTGATGTGGACAAGAGTATTTTGATCCAGATTGTATTTTTGGCAGGACCTCAATCAATCAAGTGACGGGTCAGTGGGTGACCAGCTCAAACAAGATGCAAGAGCATGTTGCAAAGATGGCATGGGATGCGGCGTCAATGTTTCTGGTTGTTATTTGGAAATGTAAATCTGGGTGAAAAGCCAGCGAGCGTGCCGCTATCAACTGAATATTTCATTATTAATTCCTTATGGTTTGGACCTATGTATGCCTGCGAGCAACGATAATATCAATGGAATTCTTTGTTCCATTTTGCTACAAATGAAATTGTAAATCGGCACTGCCTAGAGAGAACTACCTTTTATATGTGCATTTATAAAATTGAGTCGTATGAGTATTGATCTGGATTTCAGTGTTTGCATGTGCGATATGGAAATTGTACATTGGCACTGCCTACCAGTGAATGTGTCTACAATATCTGTCAACGGTATATGCTGTCACTTTACTATCAAATTGTCACTGAGCCTTCATTGTAGTATCAAAGCAAAGCAAGCAAGATCTTATGACCAAACTGCAGAGTTTGAAAAAGGAAAAACAAAAATCAGCAGAAAAAGAGTACAGACCCAGGAATCTGCACTCAACTATCTCAACCCTACAGCAGCAAACCATCGCCAAGGACGCTCCTGAACCTCTCTACTTGTCCAAAACAAAACCAAACTAAAGATTGCACAACTACTTAAACTACTTTTTTACAACAGGAACGAAGTTTCGGTCACAATTCAGCCAAAATGAGGCCCTCTTCCCCCCCGAGTAGTTTGTAGCCATTCCATTTTCCTTCATTGTTGTATCCATCTTCTTTCCTCTAGCATCTTCATTCTTCTCGAATTCTTCTTACTCCAGGTCTCCATCCCCGACAAGCCTGGAAGACCTCACTTGCCACATGCTCGAGTACTCTGGCTCCCCATTGTAGTGCTTCCATGCCGTCCTCTTTTTTCTGCAAAATAGCCCAGATTTTTAACCAATGACGCACTAGCAGGACAACAACAATAGGATCAGAAGGTAACTTATTTTCGAAGCAATTGCGAAACCTCCTAATTGTCCACATAATCGCAGCTATTCCCACCATGACCAAGTTTCTAAACTTTACACTGAATTTTCTCAGCCACACATCAAACAAATTGGCAACATTCAAAGCCACACTGTCGTTTCCATTAAAAAAAAAAGGCTGCACTGTCAAAACTAAAGGCACGCCTTGCAATATTCCACAATTTTTTTTGCTAAAGGACAATTAAACATGAGATGATCCAGTGTTTCATCACACCCACAGAACTGACAGCTTTTGCTCCCTCCCCAGCCTCTTTTAATTAGGTTTTCTTTGGTCAGGATGCTCTTATTGAATACTAACCACATGACTATCTTAATCTTGAGAGGCATTTTGATCCTCCAAAGAAATTTATGGGGAAAACCAATTGTCTGAGATTTCAGCGAAGTATAAAAGAAATTTATGGGGAAAACCAATTGTCTGAGATTTCAGCGAAGTATAAAAGAAATTTATGGGGAAAACCAATTGTCTGAGATTTCAGCGAAGTATAAAAAGGGAACATAATCTAAAACTAGTCTTGTGAATGCCCTTTCCCTTCTTTTCTTTCCTTTTGAAAATGCAGGCCAAATCATAGCTTTTTGAATAACAAGGTTCAAACTTGATTAACCACCCTATCTACATATGACTAGAACATCACACAGTGAGAAATGAACTGAACTTCCAAACGAAAGAAAGGTAACACAATCAGCATCGCTCTCCTGCTTCAGCTCCTAAATGAAATTATGCGCACTGTTCTAAACCTGGTTCTATGAAGGTGAAAATATTGGTTTTCCTGCGCAATCCAAAAAAAATAACAAGAACATTCTGAAAAATCAAGTTCACAAATAATCAAGAGAGAACATTTCCTACGGAAGTGGAGATGAAGGCCAGTCAGAGAATGCCTGTAGCTGGAGACACGCTGGACCGCAGAGCACCTAACAACGGAAGAGGGTTTGCAACGGCGGCATCGCGTACTAGCGTCGGGCCCAAGTTGGAGAGGGTGCGCCCACCGGAGACGTCGCGCGTACGAGACGACGAGGCATAGTCTTCTGGGCAGTTTTTGGCTAATTTTTTTTTTACACTGGTGTGCGAATTAGCAAATTTTGCCTCCTCACCTAATCAAAACCAAAAATAGCACTGCAGAGTCTCGTGAACGCGCTACGTGCCCTAATCCGTGCCACAGGGGTCTAAACTTACGTCCATCGTGCTCCTCGAGGCCGGACATGCCACGTACGTGCCCCTGGGGCAGACAAGTCTGCACCATGCCCCTAGGGGTCAAACCTCCTCTAGTCTGTACGCTAGGGGCACGGGCGCTCCCCTTAGCGTCATTTCATGTGATTTTTTATATATTTCGAACGAAAATTCGTGATTTCGGGCACGTCACGGATTCTCGTTGTCTCCGCATGTGCCAAAAACCAGGCGCGTCGCCTGTGGGAGGGAATCAGATTATGTCCCGTCGCTTCGCGATCGGCCTTTGCGCGGCTATAAAACCTGACGATGCGCTCTCATTCCTTTAGATTAAAACCATTTTGCTCTACGTAGAGAGAGAGAGAGGGGGGGGGGGTCGATCGAGCGAGAGGCAGCGCGATCGGCCGAAATTAGTTCCGATTTTACTACCGATTTGAGAGTGTCTAGAGAAGTATTTAGCAGTTGTTTTAGTAGAGTTTGTTCCACATCAAGTGAAGATCTTTTAGATGAGATAATTTTTCTCGTATGCATTATATTTATTAACTATGTAGTTAATGTTAAATAATTTAGTCATAATTAATTAGCCATAGTTAGTTAGTCGTAATTAAAATAGTTGTAATTAAATAGTTGTATTTAATTAATATCAATATATTTGCCCAAATTAGTTAGTTGTTAATAATGTAGTTGTAATTAATTAGTCGTAGTTAGTTAGTCATAATTATTTACTCGTAGTTAGTTAGTCGTAATTAAAATAGCCCTAATTAATCAGTCCTAATTATTTAGTAGTAACTAATTAGTCATAATTAATTAGTTGTAATTATTTTTTTGTATTTAGTTTAGGTGAAACTAATTAGTTGTAATTATTTACTTGCAATTAGTTAATCATAATTAATTAGTCATAACTAATCAGGTTTAATTAAATAGTCCTAATTATTTAGTGGTAACTAATTATTTGTATTTAATTAGTCGTGATTTATTTCTCCAAATTAGTTAGTCCTAATTATTTAGTCGTAATTAATTAATCATAGTTAGTTAGTCGTAATTATTTACTCGCAGTTAGTTAGTCGTAATAAAATAGTCCTAATTAATTAACTACAATTAATTAGCCATAATTAACTAGGCTTAATTAAATTGTAATAATTAATTAGTCTTAATTATTTAGTGGTAATAAATTAGCCGTAATTTATTTCTCCAAATTATTTAGTTGTAATTAATATAGCCGTAATTAATTAGTCATAATTAGTTAGTTGTAATTATTTACTCACAATTAGTTAGGCGCAGTTAATTATTTTGATTAGGTTGGGTAGTGTGGTTATTTTTCTAGGGTAGGGAAATGTAGACTATGTAGCACGACCTATTTTTTTTTTGTTGTGTACACTAAATTATATTGTTGTGGCTTTAGGTAATGCCGAACATACAAGATTTGCTTGTGTTTTATGATGACGGTCTCGTATTGGGCGACCCGATGGGTTAGACCTGTCGAGATTCCAGTACAAGGTGGTCCGATCGGAGGGGATCAATGCGATGAATATTCACGAGCTGAGGAGATACATCCAAAGGGAGTTCGACACGGAGGCGACAATGAAAAAGCTTGTTTTCAAGGGGATCACCTGCACGAATAGGGGAGAGCAGGGCGTATGGGAGCTACTGAAGGTGAATGGTAGCGTTGCACGGGGCCAGTACAGGCAGATTGCCGCCAAGCCTGAGGCGGTGATACACAGGTAGCCGATGGTATACGTGAATTTCGTGCACAAGGTGCCAGCAAACCTTGATGATGCTGGTGCCTCAGGAAGCGAGGAACCACAGGCGGTGCGTGAAGATGGTAGCACAGAATGTGTTGTTTTGGAGGAAGACTACGCGATAAGACTTGCACACAATTTTGTGCAAAATGAGGGGGGTAGGACAATGGTGGTTGTCATAGGGCGGCCCCACTGGCCCCAACGCCCAAGCGAAGCAATCATCAAAACCCGGGTGAAGGACCCCGGGCGAAGCATCCCCGAAGGGTCCCCGGAGCTCAGTGAGGCCCGGAGCAGCAGGTCCTCCGGGCCACTTCCAGGGTGAACCCGAAGCATCCCCGAAGGGTCTCCGGAGCCCCGCGAGGCCCAGAGCAGCAGGCCCTCCGGGCCACTTCTAGGGGGGAGCGAAGCATCCCCGAAGGGTCCCCGGAGCCCCGCGAGTCCCGGAGCAGTAGGTCCTCTGGGCCACTTCCGAGGTGGGCCCGAAGCATCCCCGAAGGGTCCCCGGAGCCCCGGGAGGCCCGGAGCATCAGGCCCCCCAGGTCGTCCCCGGAGTGAACCCGAAGCCCTTAGTAGACCGGGGGCACCAACAGGATGGGCCAGGCCCAGGAGCGCCCACCATGGACCAAGGCCTAGGCGTGGGGGGGGGGGGATGTTCCTGCAGCCCCTACGCGCATAGTATTGTCATAAGGTTAGAATGTTAATGTACAAGACCCTCTCATAGAAGATTATAAATAGGGGGTCACCCCCCCTCCTATAAAGGGGAGAAAAGGAGGAATCAGCACGAATTCCCAAGAATAATAAACAGTTATCTCGTTCTTGTCACTGGCTAGTCCCTTCTTCCGAGGATCCCTGGAGCCCTTTTAGGCTTGTCCGGGGTCCCCCCTTCTTTTACTGTATAGCTCATTTTTGCTATGACAGTGGTCGGCCTGCATTGACTACCACAAGTTTCTGCCTGACCAGCCAGTGAGTTCAACAAGGACGCCGACCTAGGCTCGGAAGGTAGCGAGGAGGACACACCCAGGGTGATGGTCCAACCAGGGGAATTGTGTCATCGGAGGTGTATTACGTGGCATCCAGACTTGATGATCTCGCAGTGCGGTCGCTCGTACTGCCACAAGAAGAAGGGTCGCAGTCGGGGTTTAATGTTGACACCCTGTTAGTTGGGTAGGACTTCCCTGACAAGGCGGGTGTACAACAAGCTATAGCATGATACGTCTTGTCCATCAGCCATGTGTACCAGGTGCACCGGTTCAACCCAGGACATTACGCGGTAAAGTGCCTAGTGGAAGGCTACCTTGGCAAGGTCAGCGGTCATAGGGCGAAGTTCTTTGGCTCTATCTTCACGATCAAGGCAGTGATCGACCATACTTGTAAGCTGAGTGAGCCGCAGTAGTAGCATCAGAATTTGACTTAAGCATTTGTGGCAAGCCTCATTAGCCACCAAGTTGTGGAGGACGTGTCCGTCTCCCCCAAGATGCTGTTGTTAGAAGTCATCAATCTGGTTGGTTATCCAGTCAACTATAGCAAGGTTCGATGAGCCAAGCAGAAGGTGACCGAGACCATGTAAGAGACATATGAGGAGGCGTACAACCTTGTGGGAAGAATGATGCACCATATGGCCAAAGCAAACCCCGACACGTACATAAACAAGATGAAAAGAGAAGATCATAATGGAGGCCCTAACTGCTACATATTAGACCATGTGTTCTGGGCTTCTTCTAGACCACAGAGGGCTTCAACTGTTGTCATTTGGTGCTCACGATGGATGACACTTTCCTCACTAGGAGGTACAAGGGTACCATTCTCACCGCGGTGGCGGTCGACGTAAATGACTAGCTTCTTCTGGTTGCATTTGCCATCGTAGAGAATGAGAACACATCTAGTTGGTTGTTGTTCCTGACAAAAGTGAAGCGGGCGGTTGTGTGAGACCAGCCCAATATATGCCTTATCACATACTGCAATGTTGGGTTGTTGTCCGCTCTCAACACCATGGAGAATGGGACGGAACCTCCGTACAATTGGAACCACGTGGAAACCCGATGGTGCATGAGACATCTTACTTCGAACTTCTTCACGCGGTTCCACAGTCAGGAATTAATGAAGACGTTCAAGGCGTTGTGCATACAAAACCAGAGGCGAATGTTTGAGTTCATCTAGAGAGACATCGAACATCAGGCTACGGGGCATACAAAGGAGTCCCCTCTGGAGGCACAGGAGGGATAGCAGGCTGCGAGAGGAGAATCTAGGAGCCCCATCAGTTTCTTCGAGTGGATTAATCTCCAATCTCCTTAGTTGGAGAAATGGTACCACCTGTACGATACCGACGGTGCGAGGTACGACATTATGACAACCAATATATCTGAGGTGTGCAACAGCATGCTGAAAGGTGTGCGGTGCCTCCCTATCACCGCGATCGTTGAGGAGACCTGGACTCGCATGGTTGGTTACTTCATCAATAGAGCCACCGCAGCAAGACGACAACTAGAAGAAGGAAAGCAGTGGTCTGAGACCATGCAGATGTATATGGGCCATAAGATGCAGAAGGCTTGTATGCACGACATCCGGGTGATTGGTGGCCTGAGGAGGAAGTGCAAGATCCGGCTCAACAGTCATGTCAGGGGGGAAAAGAAACATACTTGCACCCTTGGTGATGTGGCGATATGCACCTACAACAAGCCGAAACTCCTACACAAGCCATGCTCGCATATGTACAAGGCGTACGTGCTAGTCTGGCAGATATCTACGTTGTACATCTCCGAGTACTACGACATGCACCATCTTTTTGGGACATGGAGTGCTAAGTTCCACTCGTATGGCGTAGATATGAACTATTATAGAGATCTTTGGTCGAAAAGGGTGAAATTGGGCCCGAATATAACCTTGAAGGCAACTGGGAAGGGACAACGGCAGACGTGGCGCTTCCGAAATGACATGGATGACAACCAGTGTGAGGGCCTAAGCCGTGCGAGTAAGTGTCGAATATGCAAGACCCTTTGCCACTGTATGAAGGATTACCCCAACAAACCAATCTCATCTCGGCGCCATTTATGTGTCGTGATTAATTATATTGTTTGCATGTTAGGGAACCATCATTTTATGTAAACATGTAGTGCTATAATATTTGCGCCTTTGTGTATGTAATTTTATGTTAACGGGTATGTATTTTGGCATTCTATTTGTTTTGAACTGACCCGCCCTTGTTCTATGAGCTAGAGCATAACATTAGGTCGGCCTTAGAGATGTCGGCCTCGTCGGACTTCTATGCGAAGATGCTACGGAAGTGCAAGTGGCTTACCGAAAGGGCTAAAACCTACCCGAATTGTTCTATGAAGGGTGCGCCAGTACCACTGGAGTTTCCACGACCGCAATGTGTGCGCGAAGAACCAACAAAGATTATTTAGTCCATACACCCGGCGACAGCCGCTCGGGTGTACTACACTTACGGGAACATCCTTGTAAGTGAATTTTACGCACACATTGATTTTTCACATCTTATGTTGGATTCCATATAACCCTAACTTCATCCGCGTATAATGGAAGCAGGAGATGTGTTGCAACTTCTTCCAATGGTCGACAGCCCGGACATATACGATATGGCGTTCATTGAGCTGAAGTACATGTTCAACTATGCGAAGGCTCCTGCTAGTGAGATCGATGACCATCCTAGCTCTCCCCATCACTTTAGCACACTTCGGATCGAAGAGGTAAGTGTTTTTCAATTTACATCATGATTATTGATTTGGCCTTACGTTATGCTAATCATTCAATCTTCCAACTCGTCTCGCAGAATAAGGCTGCCTTCGAGACTAGCAGTTGTCGCGGGCAGTCAAGAGACAAGGGGAAGGGGCCGATATGGGCAAGCTTCAAATCGAGGTTGATTCAAAGACCTTGGTAATCAACGAGCTTACCCGTATCTCCAAAGAAAAAGAGAAGAGCATAAAGGCATGGGAGGAGCAGTGCACAAAAGATGTTATCTCCTATGATGACGAAGTCAAGAATGTTGACTCTCGACTAGTAAGTAAGAATTCTTTACCTACGACCAATTTTATTTACTAGTCTTTAAGAAGTGCTTTTCTAACTGGTCGTGCTTTATTTTCAGAGCAAGCAGTCGAAATAAAATGACTTCAGGAAACTTCGACTCGCAGTCGGGAGGAAATGAAGGCTACGAAGATCAACCTTCAAGACAATATTTATCTCCTTAACAATGTGCTCGGTGGACTCGGTGCTAAGGAGTTCACTCCTCTTGAAGACACCGTGGTCGAACATACGAGCACTATTGAACAACAAGTCAAAACTCTCTAGGAGTTGATAACGACTCTGAAGACTAACCAAGCCGACTCGATAAGACAGGTGATCGAAAATGCAGTAAGTTTTCCTTCTAATTCACCATTCATAATAGAAGGGTACCTTGATATTGAGGCTTTATGCTTAAGTTATTCAACCACGCCTTTTTATCTGCAACGATCACGTCTGCAAGAAACTGCTGATGGGGGTGGTCGAAGGAAGGGTGGAACTTGAACTCCCATCCTTCTTCTTCGACAGCCTTCACAAGGGACAACGTACGCAGAGGGGGGTGGGTCGTGCCTTGGGGGACAGACATGCTATGTCCGGGCCCCTGGGGCATGGACTAGGGCACGTGCCGCGTCCGCACGGCTCCGCATTGTCATTTTCGGCTTTGATGGGACAATTGGGATAAATGTATTAATTCGCACACCAACAGTGCCAACAGAGCAAAAAAAAACACTCATCTTCTGGGACACGTCGCTATAACGGGCGTGCAACGGCGGCCACCGTAGTGGGGGAAACGTTGTCTCCTACATGGGTCATGATGGCGCGTATGAGACGAATGCGGCGACGCTCATTCCTCGGTGGCGGCGCTGGGGTGCAACAGAGACTGGCAAGGTGCAGTGGCGCCGTGTGTAGGAGACAGAGGCGGCGACACCAGGGAATGAATGGGAAAGGGCTACAGTAAGTATAGTGAAAAAAATCGTATTTCCCTCGCAAAAAATTATAATGATAAAGAAAAATTTATTATATCCTTAACAAATCAATACGTCAGATTTAATATATACTATCAACAAAATATACCGTAATATTTATCGTAATTAAACTTTCCTTCCCGGGACAATGGCTTGCCTAGTTGCCGAGGCAGTTCGCGGTATTGTGACTCGCATGAATTCTTTCTATGAAAAATAGCTTCCTCCGAACACTCGTGCACAAAGGGTGTCAGGCGACGTAATCAAGCGCCAGCCTTGTTTCCCTAGAAGCGCCAAGTTGAACAGTTGTAAATCACGAAAACCCACGCAACCCTTGCATTTTGGTGATGCTAACTTCTCCCAGGCAATCCAATGAATAATAGATCGACGATCAAGGGCGCTACTCCACCAGTACTTAGCCATGTATGAAGCTATCTTTTGCAAGTTGCTGCTTTTAGTTTAAAACAACTCATACTATAAGTAGGCATTCACAAGTTCACACACTGGCTCTAAACCCCAATCTATGCTTACTACAATTTTGCCTTTGAATGATAGTTGAATCAAACCCCAATCTATGCTGGCTACAATTTTGCCTTTGAATGATAGTTGAATCAAACCCCAATCTGTCCATGAATTGATCAACCACCTTGTTCTTGCTGTCCATGGATTGATCACCTACGGTGCCACGACGCATCCGACGGCCACCTTCTCCCGCCAGTCGAGCAGCACGGCGACGGCGACGTAGTGCGTGACCGCACCGACGAGCACGAGCACGTGGAAGATCTGATGGCTGTGTCCGACGATGTCGAACGCGCCGGGGCGCCACTTCTCCGGCACGCGGCTGACGTAGAACCACGCGCCGGTGGCGTAGGCGAGCCCCATGGCCACCTCCAGCGCGAGCGCCAGGTAGCACGCGGCGTGGCCCCAGTTGAGCCAGAGCGCGTGCACGGCCGGGACGACGCCGGAGAGGCCCATGGCCAGGAACAGCGCAGCGCGGAGGCGGCGGAACCGCGGGGAGAAGCAGGACGGCGAGAGCAGCGCGGCGACGACGAGCGCGCCGAGCACGGTGATGGCGGAGAGGTAGGCGACGCGCGCCGGCTGGTGGCAGAGGAAGGCGTAGTACACCGGCGGGACGAAGGAGGCGACGATCATGACGGAGATGCCGGCGTAGTCGAGCTGCCAGAAGACGACGCTGGCGCGGCGCGAGTGGCACGCGAGCAGGTGCGCCGTCGCACTGGTGGCCAGGCACAACATGGCGCCGGCGAGGAACACCATCCGCGGCCACTGCGGCACGCCGTGCCCGCCCAAAGCCGCCGCCGCGCCATGGCTCGGCAGGCCCTGCATGCAACGCAATTGCAATGCACATCAGTGTCAGCGCTAATCAAGCTGCCAATGCCACAATTACCACGCTTGTTGATGACTCTCAACTGTCATACGATCAGGAGCGCGGTACTAGTAAACTGGTACAAATCTGACTCTTAGAAATTATTAATGATATCTCCGACTTTATATTTCACTAACATGTGGCTCTGGAATCCTCGTGCATCTAAAGTAGTAAATCATGACATATACATATTTATAGTGATAAATCATCAATAATTCCTAATAACCATTGACTACAAGTGGACTATGAATATATGCATACAAAGAGAGAGAAAAGGAGACAAATACAGCTTAAATGCAAGCATAATACTTAAAAGATCATAATACTGAAAAGAAAATAACGAGGATAATTTCAAGTTGTACACTGCAGGAATGACACAATAATCAAAGATAGGATGGCAACAAAGATTGCCACTTGGTCTTGTCCGCTCAACCGGGGCCAAATGAAGAAAAAAAAGTTGAAAAAGCCTGTGCGTTTTGCAGGTGTCACGCTTCAGTTCAGGGAATCATCTGGACTTCTGGAGCAAACGCGAAAATGTTACAAAAGCATCAATCGACACAACATTGCATCTACTACTACTATTTTGCAATGTGAAGGGACAAAGCCAAAGCCAATTTAAAGCCAAATGCCGTGATTTTTCTGTAGAAGACAAGGGGTTACGCCGCAGCAGAAGGTGAACAGTCTCGAATGGTACATGCTACACCGTAGCAACACTAATCTAAGTCTGTTACTACAGTTTTCTGCAGCATCAGCAGCTAGTACTGCAGTATTCTACCGCTCGCATGAATTACCGTGTCGATTTTTACTGTTTAACCTGAGACTGTGCGATAGTGCTCTGCAGCATAGCAGCTAGTACTGTAGAAATTTTCACCTGTACACCGTTGATTGCATGTGACCTATCGATTGGGCAGTAGAAAAGAGACCTAATGCCTATTGTACTGTGTATCTCTGGCGTAGCTAGCTAGCAGTTGGCGGAGATGGACTCTATCTAACAATCAATTTTACTGCCGCTAGAGAACAGCCTACTTTTTTTTTTTACTACATTCGTTGGTTGGAATTTCCAGAGTTTATGATTAGTATTTCAGAGCTGGCTAGTGAGAAGTACCAAGGATATTTAGCACATGATCCGGCCGACTCATCACTCATCGGCCACACCATTCTTTGTTGTTCGTACACACTTGCTGTACATCGCCGGGGGCAGGGGATCTCCAACTGTGGTGGCAGGCCGCAGTGCAAGGACAAGGCTGATCGTGTGGGTGTGGGTGTGCGGTGCCCCCCGCTAAGTCCCTAAGTTAACTGCGCATGAACAGCTAGCTCATACGGCTGTCCACGCATGTCTCTTTCCCTCTTCATTTGGGGTGGGGGCTCGTACGTCCTTTCGCTGTATTTATCTATAGTTTTGGGGTATTTATTTTAATATATTTATTTACTATAAGAATTTAGAGTGTAGTTATTTCAATGTTCTCTCTCTACCTTTACTTAGATATTCTCGAAGAATTTAAGTGGTTGTGATATGTTATTTAATAGGAGTGTGTATGATCATTTCTTATTAAGTATTTATTATATTTAACGTTTATTTCGCCTATGTATATAGTAGACTGGATAAATATAGCGAAACGGGGAGTACTACTCATGGGCGTAATCATGCTAACTTAGGGTGGTAGACTACTCCTATCTGAATAATTATATTCAGCTCGTGAACCTCATTACTCATTCCAATCTTGTTATTTAGTCTAGGACCATTGGTCTTGGAATCTTGGCCATTTTAAGCTTTCCTCGGCAACCGAAGGCCCCGTCTAAGAACGCGGAAAATCGTATATGATTAAGGAAAGGGAATATTCACACTCACTGGATTTATGTGTTACTACAAAATTCCTATGGGAATTATGACTTCCAAATCTATCCTTGCTCCTAAATCCGCCTTAATCTTCTCTGGTTAGGTACCAATTTACCGGGGTTACAAATATGGTGAACATTTATGCGTACTACAAGGATATAATTTACGGACATGCTAGAGTGGAAAATGTACTACCGAAAATAATCTGAAAAAAAAAGACACTGATGTTCTTGGATGTGTTTCTTACCAAATGATCGCTCTGCCACGAAGCATTAGCTGATCCCACCACAAGCCTGAAAAACGAATGTCACATAAGTAAAGGGCCTTTGCATAAAGAAAAAGTAGTACTAGGTCGGCCCTTTGGTGGAAGAATATCAAGAAAATATCATCTCCTGTCCCCACTGAAAACCCCGATAAATTTGGAATTTGCACAAACCAAAGCCATTGCATATGCGAAGTGCTGGCCTAGCACTCCATAACTTTTTTTTGCCGAAACGGGGATAAAGGATGAAGCGGATAATGTACCTAGCGTCCTAGCCAGGCCTTACGGGATTAGGATCCTCTGTGTTACAGTAAAAATTCACTGTATAAGCAGTATTTTTATGAGAAATGAATGACATTCTGTAGTATACTATAGAATATACTGTAGCAATAGTGCAATATGTAATGCAGCGAAAAACTAGGTAATACAAGCATCGTAGCGATTGATCTGGACCTTTGATTATCGATCGGACGGTAAAAATTACTCTTCATATCAATACACTGTAGATCATCTGCATTGACTACTATTTTCTTGGCTTATGTCATTATTCTCGGACCTCATTCGTGGGATTCACACGCTTAGGACAGTGGGTTCCTTGGATCTTATCACATGGACAGCATCTAACAAAATCTACATGACAATTATAATACACTTGCATCGGGTTGGAGGGACTGGAAACTATATAAATTAGTACTAGGTGTCATCAATAATTCACAATCTATCTCGCAAAGGTAGAGAGTATCTACTATAAATGATAGATGTTACACTTACACGAATATGAGCTATAGTGTGGTTATATATGCATATGTAGAAACAAAATTTATTTGTACGTTGTTTGTAAAGCATGCTGTAGCGACATCACAAAGACGCACCCACGGTGGGAGATACAGGCTATGCGTGAACAAATTTGTTTGTACTTGAAGATTTTACGTGTGAGATAGAATTGTAAATGGATAATGCTTGTACTCGTACGTCTGAACGAAGCGTTCGTTACTTGTATAGTGATCCCCCTCCCAAGGCCCACCTGACCTTATCCACATATCTAAAGCTGGCCCAACTACCCATCCCCTTGTGCATGTCTGTCTCTTCCCAGACAAGCCTTCCTTAGTTCATCCTCCTGCTTGTTGTCTCTCTCTCTTTCTCTGCAATTCGAGCTACACGAGCGGATACCTCGTCTCCCAGGGTCATCACCCATCTCGCTTGAGTGAGGCCATCTACCGAACAACGAGAGGAGCGAAGGAGGCCGAGGTGGTAGGGCGCTGCCCAATGACGAGGGTGGTGATGTCAGCCGACGGCGAGGCCAGCATGCTCCGCCCCCAAGTGCCAGTGAAGAAGGATTGCTTCGGCCTCCTCCTCCGCGATAAGCTTTGCTACTCGCCTCCGGCCACATGCTCATCCTACAAGTACGTGTTTGCTCGAATTGTTACACTGTCTTTTTTGTATCTTTCTAGAAATATGCATTTTTGTTGTTGCAGTGAGTTGTTTAATTTGTTGTATGAGTAGGAACCTGTTGTTTCCTTCTTCTGTGAAATTTGTTGTAACCAAATTGCATGAGGAAGAAGGACAATTCTTTCATAAAATTCTTGATGTTGCAACTATAGCTGATCATTGTTTCGGGCACAAAATCAAAATGTTGCATAATTTTATCTCAAATGTTGCACCGCCTGAGCATCTGATAATTTAGTAAACCAGTGGGTTTTTGTTGCATTCTATTGGATGCGTTGTTGCACTCGGGATTTGGTTTCTTGCGCGCATGGTGGAGTACGAAAAATGGGGGCTTTCATTGCTTTTTATTGCAGAGGCTTTTTTTTTTGTTGTGCACCCTATTTTCTTTTTGTTGCATCACAAAACAGTTTGTTGCTCCTGAGTTTGAGGATCGAACAATCGAGGATTTATGGATTATGAACATCCAACGACCAAGACAAGCGTCCAATCCTAGCGACCGGATCGTACATCCAGACACTAGTTATTCCCATTGTAAATACAACTAGTTTAGAGGGTACCTTAACAAATTTCCAAACATGAAAAGCAAACCCTTTAATGCTACAACATATGATAATCGCTGAGAGATGAAAATATTTCGAATTTGTAATAGATGATTCACGATCTATCTCACTAATGTAGAGAGTATCTACTATAAATAATGGACTAATTTTTTATATGCCACTAAAAATTTCCAAAATCTATGATTGTATCACTTTCATGTGGGTCCAGACCAACATGTTTGTGATACAATGAGTGATATATAAGGGATAATGCAAACTTTCGGTAGCAAATAAAGAATTGACTCGCAATCAACGTTACACTTACAACAATACGAGCTATAGGGCGCACTATGCACATGTACGAACAAAATCTGTTTGCACGTAGTTCGTAAAGCTTGTTGTAGGTGAACAAATTTGTCGATATGTGAAGGTTTTCCTCGGGGAATTGATACGGTGAAGACATTTGATTCTAACGTCTCCAATCGTACGCTTTTATCCGCCGTCCACTTGCCTTCAATCCATCCAACACATTCTTATTCTCTCAGCTCCACATGTTCCTACCACATCCACAAGCATGTTCCCACCACACCAGTCATTCTTATCCTCTCCCACACTATCCATTCTCCACCCAACCTCATCACCGATGACCACAAAGCTCATGCCTCCATGCCCTCACTCCCTGCCTCTCTTCCCCTCGACCCCTCATTCTCTCCTCTTGAAGTGTGTCCGCTGCTGTTTGGACGGGGGTTGTCTCTAGTCTCTCGTTTCGAGGCCACAAGACGGCGCCATGGTTCATGCTCATGAGTCACGTGAGGTTGCCATCGTGTGAGCTCCTAGCGCCTTCGTTGTCAGATAAGCTCCCCCGAGGCACAGGTCTACCTCCTCCCTTGAGGCACAAGCCTGCCTCACCGCCACTAGATCCAAGCTTGTCGGTGACATGTATCTATTGGCTTCGAGCCTTCTCTCCTAGTGTTACGGTGCCATCCCGATATACATCGAGCGCGCCGCCACCGCCAAGTCAGTTGGGTGTTTGTTGCAGTAGTAGAGTTTTTTTATTGCGATACGTGATTTGAGATGCTGGGACTGTGTTTTTTAATGTTGCATAACGAATTCATGAAATAATTTCAATATGCTACCTCAAATGTTGTGTCTTCTCTTTCTAATTGCTGATATTATTATTTTCAATGTTGTGGTAACTATTATCTATGAAAATGTTTTTTTTAAAAAAAAAATTGATGTTGCGACCATTGCCACTCGTTGTTGCACATTCAAAATCAGAATGTTTCATCAGTTATTCTCAAACGTTGCTCCACTTGAGCGTCCAATGTTTTGTTTGCAACTCGATAGATTTTTGTTGCACTGTATTGATGTGATGTTGTGCTCCAATGTTTCTTTCTTGTTGCAACAAGGATTAATTTTAATTGCAACATGTTTTTATATTTGTTGTCCAATAGTTCAAATTCATTGCACATTTTTGAATGTTGATTCTGTGTTGCATCCAGAGCAAGGAATTGTTGCAAGTTTGGAGACTAATTGTTGCACTTTTGGGATTTTTTTTGTTGCACCAGATCAAATTAGTTGTCTCGTACTCATCCATTCACCCACCAAACCTACACCTCCCAATCCCCTTCTCACATCCCAATGGCTCACTAGTCTCTGGCGGCTGGAGCCAGCCGCGATCGTAGCCATGCTCCTCCTGGCTCTCTCTCTCTCTCTCTCTCTCGATCGAGAGGATAGGGTGTCGCAGCGGCATGAGGATCAAGGTGATGCGGCCGCTTACGCAGTCTCCTCCTGGGCGGTATCACCCTCGTCGAACGAAGGGCTAGAGGAGCGGGTTATCATGGTTGGGGATGGACTCTAAATGAGATCTGGCAGTAAGGGAGCGTACGATAGGAATCGTACGTCTAATTCCTAGTTGCTCCCTTTTCCTTATGGAATATGATCGTAGATACAACTAATTTGGAGGGTATCGTAGCAAACTTCCAAACGTAAAAAGGTGACCATTTCAAGCTTGAAGCGCCTAAATAATCACGCAAAAGAGGGATGGAAAATTTGTTGAATCAAACAGATGAATCATAATCTATCTCGCCAATGGAGAGAATACATATCCACTATAAATGATCTAGGTTTTGCTTGCTAACATAATTTGTTGGGATAATTGATCATCTAGAGTGACAAATGATGGAGTACACTATATAGAGTGGGTACTACATATTTTGTCACTTTTGCTACTTTTGTCCATCTTTTTTATGATTTTACCCCTCTTTTCCTTCCTCATATGCTCTCCTCCCCCAAACCGGTCGGCGACGAGCTCATCGTTGGCTGCCATGGCTGTCGGCAATAAGAAGAAGAAGAAGAAAAGAGGACGAAGAAGATGAGTAAAATCATCTAAAATGGCATATGATGGAGTACTCTCCATAAAGTAGCAAATCATCAATTATCTCTGCCTCCTCCTCCCCAAGCCGGCCAGCCATGGCTGTTGGGAAGAAGAACAGAGGAGGAAGATGGAGACGAAGAAGATGAGTAAAATCATCCCTAATTTGTTTGCTGGCAGTTGGTAAGCCGTAAGGCATGCTGCAGGTGGGCCTTGTAGCTCTAGTGATATTACAGTAGGAGTTACAACTTACACCCTACTCGTGAACAAATTTGTCTATACATAGAGGTTTTCCATGCGGGATACGATCGCAAATACAACTAATCTAGAGGGTAGCACAGCAAATTCCAATAGACCCTTTCAAGCTTCTAGCACCCGCTAAACACGCAGTGACTTAGAAGAGTTGAACAAAGAATCATTTTCTAAGATTAAACAAGAACAATACTAATTTGTTTTTTTGAAAAAATGGTAGAGATGGAAAGAAGAGCCGGGTGCTGCGTATGTATGTACCTCATGATCACCGGTGCGACCTCGCCGACGGCCTCCCTGGCCCCTCCGGCGAGGGCGAGCGCTAAGAACAGCAGGAACCCTCCCAAATGCCTGCGAAATGTAACGTGCGCCGAATCAATCAATCGACAACGGCAACTCCAATCGACCGAAATCGGGGATGAGGAAGGAGAGGCGGATAGATCGATTCACGCACGTCCAGACGTTGAGCGTCTCGTTGTGCCAGGCGAAGGCGCTGAGGAGGGCGTCGCGGATGGGCCACTCGGCGCGGTAGTGCCCGCGGATGTACTCGTTGTCCTTGAGGTACTCGGGCAGCTCCTCGTACCCCACCAGCCGCAGCCGCAGCCTCCGCCTGTTCGCCTCCGACGGCGCCATGGCCGACACGGCGGCCGCCCCCATCTTGCCGCCACGGCTCCGCCTCGCCGCCGCCGTCGACCGCGCCCCCATGCGACCCGGTGCCTCTCTCTGCGCGACTGCGCTGGCCTGGTTCGCGGCTCGTTATAGGGCGAGGAGACGAGGCGCCTGGCAAATCTTGGAGGGGAGCGCGCGGGGGTGGTGATGTTGGTGGGTGCGTGGGCAGGGGCGAGCCCGGCACATGAATTTGCTTTGTCGCACACACTTTTCGTTGTTTCTCACTCGTATTATAGAGAGGTCGGGTCCTTTTTCCTGTAGACGTAGACACCGCATGTGAGGATCTAGTCATCTAACCGTTTGAATTATTGTGGTGTTAATGTTATAAATGGACGGTGTTAGTATTTTATAGTTTTTTTTAGAGCTAGATATGTATTTTTGTAGTTAGTTCGGGTGATAACCGGCGATAAAAGTGCTTACATGTAAAGTCTGTTAGCAATATCGGTGTGATATCGTACGGCGTGGCACCTATGGGTATATTGTTTTATGAGAATTTAAAGTAAGACATCTGGAGATGGATTTTTCCTAGAGAAAAACTCATTAAACACAAATCACGTGGTTACATGTTCCGAATTGTTGTTGTATCGATGCTATCAGCAGAATGTGTTGGTATCCAATGATTTTTCGGCAGAGGAAGGATGAAGGTGTGTGTTCTTGTATTTAGTTTTTTTTGGTTTGGGAGGGGTGACTCAATGGTGATATATACGAGTACACAAAGTATTTATGAGCGATGTCGGCGTGATAGATCCTGCGCATGGTGTGGCATGTGTGTATGTTGTTTTGTGAGTATTTAAGAGCATTTCTAATGTATTGAATCGATACTGATTTAAAGATATGTCACGTGATCAATTAAGGTACTTAGCACTTCAATTTATATATCCGGTTCTTAAGAAAAGTGGGACCCACGTTACATTAAAAAACAGAAAAGAAACAATCCTCTCCTACCTGCTCTCTCTCTCCCTCTCTCTCTCCTATCAATTTGATACTCTCCTCCTGTTGCCTCCGACACGCCAAAGGCACTGCCGCCGCTCACCTTACCACGCCACCAACGCTGCTAGCTCCCGCCACTCGCCTCTGCCTCGTACCCACCAACGACGCCGCTCGCCTCCCCCAGCCGACGACGCCGTTGACCTCTGTCGATGCTGTCGCTGACCTTCGCCCCGCTAACAACACTGCTAGCCTCCGGCCCCCGCCGCTTGACCCTTTCCCAACCTCTTGGAGGCCGGATCAGTAGCAGCAGCGGGCGAGGAGAGCGTCCCCGGCCTCTCGGTGGCCGAATCTAGTGGCGGCGTCCGGCGAAGACCCCTTGGTTAGCATCCCTTCCACGGCCAGCGACAACGCTAGGCGACAAGAGCAATGCCAAGTTTAATCGACCACCTCAATATATTGAGTCGATTCGAACGATCGAAAACATTACTTTGAACGGGCTAAGGAGCAACATTGAAGATGGCCTAAAGCAAAACATCTTAGGATGGATTACTCCATGAAAAAGTCCATTAAACACAAGCCATGTGGTTGCAGGCTCCTGAATCGCATAAGGTCGTGCTCCTCGCGAGACTAGTCTATCAATGTTGGTTTACTATGGGTTTTTTTCGGTGAAGGCACGTGTGCACTTTCGTAGGTAGGTCTGCACAGTGACCCATGATAGATGTGCTTGCACACACTAGGCGTGAGTGATGGATGCAGCACATAGTGTGACGTCTATGGGTCTGCTGTTTTTTTTACTGATAATCTAAAGCAAAACACCCCAATATACAGTTCTCCCAGTAAAAACCCCACCAAATATAAATCATGTATTTCACATGAATTTCAGATAACACATTTTAGCTCCTGTAGGAATTTAGGCTGTCGGTGTCTCGCTTGCCGATCCAACGAATGCAAAAAATAGTAAAGGCCAACTTTAATTTTTAAATAGCAGAGATTTAGGCTTGGTTTGGTTGGTTTGCTCTTGATTTCTTAATCCCAAGGAGAGTGCGATACCATGGGATCACAGGTGTGTGTAGGGTGCACGTTTCAAATGAAACTCAGGCGTCATCTGTAACCCACCCAGCTTCAATCCACGCTTGAATCATTGACCGTTCACCAAACACTTCCGAGCAAAGAGAACAACTACGTGCTTGGACGAAAGGAAACAAGAGAAATGGCACCAGTACTGCCACGTAAGAATGCAATGGATGCACGGTGGCTAGCTTGTGCACTTGGCCGAGATGGCAAGAGACGCCACTACCTGGTTACTCCGCGGCACCAGAATTCTAACTTCTCATTCATGGCATGGCCCACTTACCGTAAACTAAATTTTAATTTGTCATTGACATAATCCTTTGTACAGTCGGCAAAGCAAAAATAAAGAAGAAGACGAGGACGACTGGGATAATAAATCATCACCAGACCTTAGATTAGTTTTTTTTTTGGGTTGAGAAAAATTCTCTGAGTTATATTAATAACTCAATGAATAGCTAGGATCCTATGTAAGCAGTGTAAGATTAATTTAATCTTTTATAGCCTATGTAATGTTATTAGATTGATTCCACTATTAAAAGTTTTAGTAGGATTGTTACTAAAAATTTAAGAACTGGAATTAGGGGTTTTAATCCCTCTTCTCTCCTTTTAAATAAATAACTAGTCTAATGTCCGTGCTTTGCTACGGATTAAAAAAATCAAATCTCGTCAACCGTCGTCGTGCTTAGCCTACAATGCAAGTGATCCGCGGTAACCCATTGTTGAAAAAATCGATGGAATCTTTGGGCTTCTTGCGCACCAGCTTAAGCAGTTAAGCTGTTGGGGTGTGGGGGAGTGGAGAGGAGGCTATGGGTAGGGATGGCAATTGTGCCCGATTACCCGCGTACCCGCGGGCGAATACCCTAATAGAGGCGGGTATGGACGTCTTTTTTTGCCCACAGCATGAAAACAGGCACAATTCCTTACTCATCGGGTAAACAGGCATGTGCATAGGTAAGCTCCACCCGTACCCCTTCGCCCGATTACCCGTAACCTACCCGCATGTGTAAGGAACTATGTCAGTTTGTATTTTTATTTTATTTGTTGAACTTGAATAGTTATCTTGTCGAACATGATATGTGAATTGTGATGAACTTTATTAGTTGTTGAATGTGTGATGCACAATTGATATGTGAATTATGATGAACTTGATGTATGCATTGTTCGCGGGTAACGAGCATATCTCATGCGCGATGGGTACCACAAAGCGCGATGCATTATTCGCGGGTAAACGGGCATGCCGCGGGCGACGGGCATGGGCGAGGTTTTTCGCCCGTCGTCCTTCGCGGGTATACCCGTGGGGGAAATTCGGGGTCGCGGGTATGGGTATAGGCGAGCACTACCCGTACCCTACCGCGTCCGATTACTATCCCTAGCTATGGGTGGCCAACTGTACGCACAGGAGGAACCGAGAAATAACGAGATCCAACGGCTCACATCTCACGAAGAAATATAGATCTAACGGCTCACATCGCATAAGGGAGGACGGACCACCACCAATTCCTTCTTTTAAGTAGTAGAGATTTGTGTGTTAATTAATGGTGCATGCATGCAAGCTATGGGTTTCATAACATTAATTGCCTCACATACTTTAACAACCAATAGCAACTGATTGCTTTTCTCAGCGCAGTAGTGCAGTTGCAAGCCAATGGCACGCACGTGACATCCAGCGGTAGGCTTTCGCGAGTAAAGGCCAGCGTGGGAGGCTTTCGCTAAGTGGTAGCGTCTGTTCGCATGAACAGCTGGCAACATCATCTGTTCATACACTATAAATAGTAGTGATTCTGATGTATCATTATATGTGATGAGAATCTAGAAATTTATATTTATATATTTATTTATAATCCTTATTATGGATAATAACGTCATTATATGGCTCTTTAGTATACCCCTTAATCTTCATAAGGGATAAGCTGGAGTCGTAAGATTTTCTACGACTACCTCATGATCGTAAGTTCTTTTACGATCACCTCATGGTCGTAAATCCTTCTACGACCAGGTCAGCTACGACCACCCTATAGTCATAAGTTCTTCTACGACTAGCACATGATCATAAGTTCTTCTACGATCACCTCATGGTCGTAAGTCCTTCTACGACCATATCAGTTACGACCACCCTATAATCGATCAAGCTTACAGACAAGTAGACTCAATTGATTAGGGTATCTAAACAGTCTGTGGATATCATGTGGATATGCTCCAGATCTTAGGATGATGTGACAATTGGTAATGGTATTTATGGTTTGTCATTTCACAGGGTTTTCGACAAAGTTCAGGCTTTCTGGACAGGGGCGGTCCGACCGGCCATAGCATGGCGGTCCGACCGGTCCCAAATCGGTCGGACCGGCCATGTGCGTGGTCGGACCGCGGTGACTAAGAATGGTCGAACGAGTGGACCAAAAATAGAGTATGTAGGCAAGTGAGGGATCCCAATGCACTTGGTCTCATAATTTTGGAGCCTCAAGCAAAAGTTCTATTCGTTTTAAGTTTCGAAGGTTTGAATTTCGTGGCTTGAAATTCGGCTAAGTCCACAGTGGCGGTCCGACCGCTCACGAGGAGCGGTCCGACCGGCGAGAGGCGACCGGCCACTCACGGAGCTGATCGGACCGTTTTCCACTTTGAACGTCAGCCAACTTCGTGGTGATGTTGTTTTGTTAGGTCAAGTTCATTGGTATCATGGCATATGTATTGCATGATGCATGTTTTGACTAACATGGGTCAAGTTGTAAAGAACTTGTTCTCGAATTCGTGTTTGCTTGTCTATTGTTGTGCAGGTTGCTTGGTGGTCAACGACGGTCAACGGCGAGGATGATCGGGACTAGACTTGGAGAGTTGAGGTTCAAAACGATCGACGATGCCGGGTAAGGTCAATGACTCAAGCGTGACGCAAGATGGACAAGGGTGACCTATTAGCAAATCTGAGGCGCAAGATGGCGCTAGGTGAAGCTATTTAGGTCAAAATGTTAAAGACGGCGCTTTGCGAAGCGTGCGTGTGTGACCCGTTTGTTAGTGGGCCTTAATGGGAGCCCAATGGAGTCAAACCCTAGGAGTTCTAGGCCTCCACTATAAATAGGAGGAGGTGGTGGCTGCACCACCTAACTCTTCGATCTCTCGCCTCTTTATGTTTCAAAACCCTAATTGGCTTAGGGGAGTTGAGGTTGAGGCTAGGGCTCTTGATGGTTTGAGGTGATTTTTGTGATCTTAGATTGACCACTGTTCCTTGATGGAGTGGGTGTAATCCAGCATCAATCACGATTTTAATCTACGCAAGGTTTACTTGAGATAAGTCTCTTTTCGTTCTTGCTTTCAATTTCGTGATTTTAGGGCTTTCTTTGATCCACGAGTTTTTAATTGATTCTTTCACATGAATTAGCTTGCTGTGATACGTGTGAACCTATCTAGGATCATCTTGATCATCTATTACTCACGAACTAGCATTAGGATCAAGTTTTCGTTCTTACCCGGTTTTAGACCCTCTGTTACTCAATTAACAACTGTTCAAGATCTATCCAAGAATTATCATTATATTCGATTGGAATAGGTCCTCAATAGCATAGAGAAGGTGTGTGCAAAGTTTCGTGAAGTTTGGAGTTGAGAATCAAAAGTTAGACCTAATTGCAACTTCATCATCGTGTTGTTTTTTACTGTTTCAGATCGGTTTGGAGCCTGCCGGTCAGACCGCCCATCATCACCGGTCCGACCGATTTGGCAGCGGTCCGACCGCCAGTATAACAGCGGTCCGACCGCCCGGCAATCGGTCCGACCGTTGCAGGCCAGAGGTTAGACCGCAAGTACATTGTATTGCTTTGATCTTTGATGTTTTTGTCATATTACTTAGGGGATTAAATTGAATTCAATACTAGTCTTCCGTTGTACTGGTATATTAATCTTCGTAGCTTCCTCATAGCTATTGGAGTGAAATTGTGTTGAATTCATAATTTGTGAAAAAGTGAGTGTGCTCCTATTCACCCCCCTCTAGTCGCCTTTTTGGTCCAACACAGTCAGTATACGCTATCATTCTTCAGAATAACTGCACGATTAAACTCTCTGTCCCAATGATAACTGTCTGACGACGTGGGAACGTTACTTCTCCAACAATAATCTCCGGTAACTGTGCCATCATCTGAAGCATTGATACGCCTTTGGGCTGGAGAAATTATCGTCAACTTCGAGTACGCTATAAAAGGAGTAATCACCAGACGGGGGAGAGATGAGAAAAAAAAAGACACAATCAAGAGCACAAGATATTGCATTTCATTCTTTCTCTTGATCTGTAACCAGCATACTCAATATAGTCACACAGGAGTAGGGTTGTTATTCTCTCCAGAGAATGCCCGAGCCTGTATAAAAATCTCTGTGTCGTTCTCTCTACGTGATTTGAGTCTTGGAGACCCCCTGAATCAAACAATTATTACGTAAGTTCGGTTCTAAAACACCGACAATACAAATGAATTGAGTGTGTTTAATCATCCATAAAATTACATACGTATCATTATCGATTAAATAACATGTTTAAGTATCATCCAAAGATGTTCTTAAAGATGCAATCAATTTCTTCTTGCTTATTGACAAATGAGCATATTTAATGTTTACAACCACTACTAACTTGTACGCTCAGAGCAGCTGCTATGTTAAGTTCAATGGGTTGATCGAACTATATCGAATGGGCCGAACAGATCCAGTTCCAACTGGGTGTTATGAACTTGGACTTGGCAATTGTTATGGAGCAGCAACATGCAACACTTACTGATAAAAGTACTGATGAAGAAAAATCTATGTATGAAGGTTGGGAAAGATCTAATGTATTGAGCTTGAACTTAATGCGAATGATGATGACTGAAAATGGCAAGCCATCAATGCTCAAGACTGAAAATGCAAAGGAGTTTATGTTGAAGATCAAATAGTACTCTCAATCAGACATCGCAGATAAGTCCATTGTAGGAAGCCTTATGAGTGAGCTCACGACCAAGAAGTTTAACTGGTCATGTTCCATTCATGATCACGTAACTAGCATGGCTAACCTTGCAGCAAAGTTAAAATCAATGAAAATAGATGTGAGTGATTCTTTTGTAGTGCAGTTTATTATGAACTCACTTCCTCATGAGTTTGGTCAATTCTAGGTGAACTATAACATGGTTAAAGACAAGTGGAATCTTCAGGAGATTAAGACCATGTTGAATCAAGAGGAAGGAAGGTTAAAGAAAATGAAAGAACACTCTGTTCATTTCATGGATCATAATGGAACTAACAACAATAAGAGTAAACCACAGAAGGGTAAAAAGAAGGATAACGTGCCAACAAAAGTCAAGCCAAGTCCGCAAGGACTTGAAGTGCTATTTCTGCAAGAAGACTGTTCATTTCAAGAAAGATTGTCCGAAAATGAAAGCTTGGTTCGAAAAAAAGATATCTATTATATTTCTGTATGTCACGAATATAATATTATGGAAGTTCCAAATAATACATGGTGGTTAAATTTCTGTTCGATCCAATCCATAAGTATAAATGAAAGATTCTTACCTATAGGGAACAGAATGAAAGCACAAATTAAAGGAATTAGGACATATCATTTGATCCTGGATACATGCTACCACTTATATTTAGAAAATTTGTACGAGTACTACCACGTAAGAATGCAATGGATGCACGGTGGCTAGCTTGTGCACTTGGCCGAGATGGCAAGAGACGCCACTACCTGGTTACTCCGCGGCACCAGAATTATAACTTCTCGTTCACGGCATGGCCCACTAAAGTAATTTTAATTTATCATTGGCATAATCCTTTGTACAGTCGGGAAAGCAAAAATAAAGAAGAACAAGAAGAAGACGAGGACGACCGGGATAACAAATCATACACTCGGCGCAAAATAAAAATAAAAATAAAAATAAAAATAAAAATAAATGGTAGACTACGGATTCATCTCGTAATGGGCCTAACCTGGCCCATACTTCACTTGTGTAGCACTACTATAATATATATATAGTACGAAGCCCATGTTGCAAAAAGAAAAGTATGAGCATGACCTGGCCGAGGTACATACGCCCATGTTGCCACAGGACGTTAACCATGCTTAATTCCGTAAACTGAGTACAGAGAGAAGTGCTTCGCTTTCCATCCAAAGCTGGCTTGTTCGTACCTGCACTGCACTGCACATTAAAGAAAAGGCGACCGACATGTAACTATGTAAGTTGGCACTTGGAAATAAAAGCTGAGGTCAGCTTTATCAAATACGGAAGCCGTCGACGTTACGGCCCCGGCCGCTATTCATCATCTCATGTCCCGACACTTCATTTGTTTTTTACTGGTCGCTCCCAGTTTCCAGGCGTCATCACTGCAAATAATGCAAGGCAACGAAAGCATTATTAACATTGTTGGACCACCACCACACCTCAATTCAAATGAGATTTGCACTTTGCAAGCCAAGTACAAAAAGCATACCAAAATGGCAAAATTCCGAGGAAAAAGTCCAAAAGCGAATCACATCGCCAAATAGAAAAAGGTCCGATTCCCGAGACGGCGACCGTTAGCGCTCGCTCACTTGGCAGTTCAAATTTAAATCCTCCCCTCCGAATCACCGTCACCACCACCACCACCACCACAAACAAACACCAACCGCAGTATACTAAACAGACTTGCGAAGCGGCAACCCCATCAAAGATCAAACTCACACACACTGAGACGACAAGCCGCCTCCAATGGCAGCCACGCCCAAAAGGGAGCCCCTGCGCCCCCTCAGCTCCAACGCCGGCGCGGCGGCCGTCGAGAGACCTCGCGGGCCGGCGGTCTCCGCGGAGAAGGAGAACCTGGGCTACAATCTTGGCCCCAAGAAAGAAGAAAAGAGTAAGGTTAAGCCTGCTGACGGTAGTAGTACTGAGCAAGCGCCGCCGCCGCTGAAGCCGTCGTCGCTGCAGCTCCGCATGAAGGACGAGTCCTTGTCGGCGTCGGCGGAGCCCGTGTTCTTCGTGGGGCCGAGGGGGAGGGAGCTGCTGCCCCCTCCGACGTCGTCGTCCTACGAGGCGTGGGACCTCTCCGACAACGAGTCGGCGCCGGCCTCCTCCTGGGCCACCCTCCCCAACAGGGCGCTGCTGTGCCGGCCTCTGCCGTTGGACGTCGGGAGGTGCACCTGCGTCATAGCCAAGGAGGCGGCCACCGGGGCCAGAGGGGTGGCGCTCTACTCCCTCTACACCAATGTGAGCTTCCATTTTCTCGCGTTTAATCTTCCCATGTTTGCTTGGTTTAATCTGCAGGTGCAGTGCAAAGCAAGCTGAAAACAAATTTGTTTGTGGAATGGCAGGAGGGTCAGGGGCGGCAGGACCGGAAGCTGGCGGTGGCGCGGCACCGGAGGAGGAGAGGGAGGTCGGAGTTCGTCGTGGCGCAGAACCAGGACGGCATCTTTTGCAGCTCCGACAAGAATTTCCTGGGGACAGTGGGCGCCAACCTTGTTGGATCCAAGTACCAAATTTGGGGCCAGGTACAGTCACTATTTACTCCTCTTGCTTCGTCTTCATGCTTCTTGGTGTCAGTCTCTTGGAGTTGGAAATTTATTATCCCGGTGGATTGATTGAGTGTTGATGGTTGTCGGTGTAGGGGAACCGGGTCGATGAGCTGAAGAGCCAGTCGAAGCGACTTCTCGGCGTTGTCGCGTAAGATTCAATGTCCTTATGCGACCAGTTCAGGAATTATAAGATTTTTCTTGACCAGGTAGATATTGGTTTCTGCAGGTTTGCCCCTACCATTACTACGCTTACTGGGAGTTTCAGAAGCACGAGGGCATGGATCCCCAAGAACCAGTCCATGCAGCTGAAGGCCAACAATTCTGCTCAGGTAAATTCAGCTGGAACACTGGGAGATTCAGTGGAGTAATATGGAGTCAGGCATGTGGTTTTTAATAGTTGTGGGATATTGCAGATTCAGCACATCACTGGGCTTCCAAAGGATTGGCAGGAGAAGATGAGCAGAGCTGACCAACTCTGCTCAAGATCCCCTTTCTACAACAATGTAAGCAGTTTCTTGCGAGAAATTTGTTGAGCCTTGGGATAATCGGATTGATATTTTTCTTTTCCTGTTACCAGATGACAAAGCGCTATGAACTAGACTTCAGAGAGAGGGCAGGGAGGATGGGATACAAGGTGCAGACATCAGTGAAGAACTTCCAGATGACTTTGGAGGTAAACATTCCTGCTATTATCAAAAGATCAGATCTGCGAGCTTCCATTGTAGGAGTTAGATGGGCTTCAGGCTGGCAGCATAAATAACAGATCGACAACTTTCGCTTGACAGGAGAATGGAAGGCAGACAATTTTGCAGCTTGGGAGGATTGGGAAGTCTAAGTACATAATAGACTTCAGGTAAGGCCATCAATCATCCTAATCGTTCGTCGTCATTCACCATGCGCATAACAAACCACGTTTTCTAATGGGAAGATCTCTTGTGTAGATACCCCTTGACTGGCTACCAGGCATTCTGCATTTGCTTGGCATCAATCGACTCAAAGCTATGCTGCACGCTGTAAGACGCAAGTGCAGCCAAAATCGTTTCGCGCAACTGTTATTTTTGTACTCTATGGTTTTCCTTTTCCTTAGTTGATTCTGTATGTGCAGTCTTCTCACCTTGAGAAGATCGAATAATGCCAGAACAAATTATTATCAGCAAAATTGGATTTATGTCACTCCAAAACAGCGAATATTGTAAAAATGCTACTGTAAAATAAAATAAAAAGTGAGAAAGTGCCACTATAAAAGATGATTTCTTTGATATATGCCACTCTACGACCATTTCCCCCTCCTTCATCGCTGAGCGCAAGGAACGTGTTCACATTGATACCGGCATGCGGGTTACGCAGCATTGATCCATAGTCTCCTTGCGCGACGCCGTCGAGCTGGAAGAGCGAGGCGCCGGGCTCAAGCTGTTCATCCAGACAGAACATGGAATGCAACACTGCGTCTTCCACGGTGTAGTTGCTCTCCGGCAGGACGCACCGCATGGAAAACCGACCGCCGTTCACCGCTCCCCGGAGTAGCCACCACGCGGTGCCGGCCTTGGGGCTCTCGACGACGTCCACCGTCGCGAACTGCACTCCCAACGACCTCGCGAACGCCGTGGCTCGCGCGTACGCGTCAAGATCCCAGGCTCGCCCGGGCTCGAGCAGCCAAGAAGCCGCGGCGCCGTCCGTGATCGCGGGCACGGCGACCATCCTTCCGGTCAGGTCCCTCACCTCGACGGCGCCGAGCCGCGAGACCGCGGCCGCGAAGGGCAGCGGGATCTCGAACGGCTCCGGGACGCGGGGCCTGACGATGTAGCGCTCGTCGTGGCCGTCGACCATCAGGTTGACGGAGCGGACCTTCAGGAAAGCCATCACGCAGACGGCGTCGGTGATGGAGCTGGCGGCGCTGTCGATCTTGGCGTCGTCGGTGCCTGCTTCCCCGGCGAGAAGGCGAAGGACGCCGGCGGTGGTGGCGCGGACGGACGTAGGGGTCGCTGGCGCGGTCGCCGGTAAACCATAAGCCCAGCTTTCCCTCGCGGATGAGCATTTCGTCGTACAGTTTATTTCCGACGGGCAGGGTGTCGCCGTCGGTGGCGTTCTGATCAGCCATCTTGCTCCTGCTCCACTAAAGCTTCAGCCGAGTGAAGGAAACCTTGTGGCAACGCCGCGACGGCAAGGGGTGAATTATCTTGTGCAGAGGGAGGGGCGGCTTTGGAATTTGAGACGGCGGCGACTGGGAAGCGAAAGGTCGTCCGATTCCCGTACTCCCGACTCCCGACTCCCGAGGCTAGAGTTTGGAGTACAGTAATTAATTTGAACTTTTAAGACCCTACGAAAATCAAGGAGGGTAAATTAATTGGACCTTTAATTTGAGGTAGACAAGTTTGATAATGTCAATATTTGGCTTGGCCAATATTCAAACAATGTTCTTTTTTGCTAATATTTAGCTTTGTCTAGGTTTTAACCCGCTCATGTCAGCCACCAACCAAACAGCCCCAAAAAATTTTTCCCAAATCTCGTAAGATATCTGGTAAGAAATGACTATTATTTTCTATGAAATTCTTGCAAAATCCCTATATTCCAAACAGGGATTAGACGTTTTTTTTCTTTCTCTTCTCTTGGTTTTTGTTGCGTCACTGATATATAATCCAAACTAGTGTCCAACACAATGTATATTATCGGAACTGATGTTCACTAATACTGACATTGATCAGAGAATGACAGGGAACAACACCTCAGTACCACTCCGTCATTCAGCTAGCTCCCAATAAGAAATGTTAAGCTACATGTCTTTAAATGCACAAGGCAGCAAGTAACCTACGTCTTGTACAAAGAGAGAATCGATTCAAATGTGTTAGCTCCATCTCAACTTGTGTGGTCACTTGGAACACAGTTATCCGCAGGCTTCCGCAGTCTTGGATCAATTTGGATCAGATGTGCAGAACAAGCTGTCATTGTCCCGTAAACGAAGCACCATCGTTAGTGTATACGTTCCTTCAGAACTGAATTACTTACTATTAATTAAGGCAGGAGATGGCAGAATTCTCACCGAATGTAAACTATATTCCCTCTAATCTTCATCGGCGGCATGCTCGAGAAGATAGTTTACAGCTAGTTGCTCATTCCTGTCACAGGCGAAGAATGCTTCGATGACCCGTGCTCTGTCAAACCCCATGGCCTCAAGCTAAAATAGGAGAACAAAGCCAAACGTGGTGATAATGTGATGCGATGTATTAATGTATTTTTGCAACAAGACTAGACTACAAGAGGCAAGTAAGTTAACTATGTCATACGTACCCGTCCAATTGCCTCTTGCTCTTCTGGTGTGACACTGATAGCATGAGGCATCTCATCCTGGTCAGGTTGGTCCAAGAATTCCCTGGCGATGTCAGGGAAGGTAAGTTGATGAGATATCACTATATCAGTATTCATGGGAAAATCCAAGGAAAGCAATTATGAGAACAAAACACCACGGTTGATTGTCCACAGAATCAAGAACATGCATGAATGCAGCAACTAATTGAAATATACAATAAAGTAGCATACTGGTTCTTCAAGGCACTACGTTTTGCTAATATCGTACCATATTTTGTCAGAAACTGTTAGCAAGATGGCATACTTGAAACATGACCAAAAAAAAAAAGTTCAACACAAACATGAAAACTAGATATACATCCTGGTGATAATAAAATAGGATCAAACCAAAACCAAATTTGACAATCATAATTCAATAAAATAGGAACAAACCAAATTAAAACCATCTGCTGCAAAATCTACACCAACTGGAAAGAGGCCGTGAAGCGGGCAAATAACAAATTGGTGAAACCTCCGTGTTATAATTAAGAATAAAAATTTGTACTAACGAATCCTGTAGCCCAATCAAATGAAACCAGAAAATTGAATCATGGCAAGTGGCGGTGAAACAAAGAAGAGATTGATGAGATTTCAATTTTATAATTAAGAACACAAATTTAGTACTTATAAGTAACAAATCCTATAGCAAAATCAAATGAAACCAGAAAATTGAATCAAGCAAATAAAGAATGCTTACCCATCACCACCTTCAAAGGGCTCATTTAGTAATCGAAGGAAGTCATCATGATTCTCCTGAATCAACCTCATAAGTTGAGGATTCTGCTTGCTCAATTCCTGGAGCATAGGCTATAACACGATAACAGCAAAAAGGTTAGACAGGTGATACACAAGAAGCCATAGCATATAAGTCAAAACAAGAATACAAAACCTGCAAAATTTGTGGATTTGTATGGATCATTTCCCGAAGTGCTTGAAACTGCAAAACAATCAAGATAATATTATTATAAAAAGAACAACAGGGTATAGTTGAATGGACATAGGTAATAGTTAAAAAAACAGAAGTTTCATGTTGATGCTCACACCATATTGGGTATACTATCGGCTAATGGGATACAAAAAATAGATCAGAAATAACTAATAAGGATATGCTAGCAGCAATATCGAAAGGGTCTTAATCATGGTTACAACGATTCTATTGCTGCTTATCAAAAGCTAAAAGATAATATCATAGCAGAGAGGATTTGGTGCTCGGGTGTGGGACTCCTTACCTACAGAGCCAAGTGAAGTAACTGAGATTCATGCGATCAATGGAGCAGATATTGTTTTATGATTGTTGCATGATCTGAGATTATTGATTACGTCACTTGTGAAATGGAAGTATAAGCTTCACTACTACTCTGTTTTTTTTACACTCAGAAGTATGGAGCATTTCACAACTTTGGTGTATATAAATAACCAGATTGTTAGGATTGTAAGTGCAATGATAAGTGCAGGATCCTACCACAGTATAATGCACAAAAGCATCCCAAATAGCAATAAATGATTACATGCTACAGTATTATCTGGCTTACATCTACTTCCCGAGGTATGATAAGTGCAGGATCCTAACACAGTATAATGCACAAAAGCATCCCAAATAGCAATAAATGATTACATGCTACAGTATTGTCTGGCTTACATCTACTTCCCGAGATAGTGTGCGGGCCGGGAGAATCAATTATGACATAATGGCATTCACTTGTACATATAACGATACTGAATACATTATATGCTATCCGACTACAAATTTCTACGTTCTTACTTGACATATCTACACGTGATACTCAAACTCATCCAGGCACATGTTTTCCTCTACCATAAATGATATGGATTTGAGTATGTACACGGACAACTTCCAGCATTTACACAACCCAAAAATTATAGTAATTAAGGTTAGGGCTGGTTACCATCAAATTGTAAGCTCACGTGCAACTGATGACGCAGTTCTACTACGTTAGATCATCACCTATGTAATATCCCGTTTGTTTAAAGGCCTAGAAAAGGAATAAAGTAAAAAAGAAAGGAAGAAAGGAAAGGATGGAGTGGGCCGGGCCAGGCCAACCGAGCCCAAGTTGGACTCAACATGGGCCGTGAGCTGCATATAAGGGGAGGGAGGGGGGGTTGCCGCTGCCCTAACCCTAGCAGCACCATACCCTAGCCCCTAGGCGGCGGCACCGTCGCGGAGACACCGCTACCACGCTAAGCGCCACCGCCGCCGTCACTGCTCTTGTACAGGCCGCCGAGCCACCACCTGCATGCCTTGCTGCCTGTCACATGTAGGTGCTGCCCATCGTGCGCCGCTCCTGTGCCCTAGCTGCATGCTGCCGCTGCTGCATGGCCACCATTGCTGCTGCATGCGCTGCTGGCCGCTGCGTGTTGTTGCTGCATGCGCCGCTGGCCGCTGCACGGCTGCCGTTGATGCCTGGCCGCTGCATGCATGGCTGCAGCCAGCACGGTGCCATCCAGAGAGAGAGAGAGAGAGAGAGAGAGAGAGAGAGGAGAATGAAAAAGAAAGCAGCATGCATGTGACTGCTGCTGCTGCCGTGAGTGCTGCCGAGGCAAGAGAGAAGCAAGGAAGCCTTGAAGGAAGAAGAAAGAAAGAGAAGAAGAGGAAAGGTAATTATGGTTTAGTGATCCGATCATCTTTGTCCGCCCTTTTCGAGAGGTAACGATCTAGAAATCCTTGCTACGATGTTAGATTGTCGTTTAATAAAAGTTTAAGGTAGATCGATAGTGGAAACTGGTGTTTTGGTCATGTTTCGGTTCAATGTGTTGCTGAGCTTTGCGAGGGAGTTTCGGGGTATCTACGTTATGTTTCATAACTTTACCGTATTATGAATATTGTAGGTTATTGTTTAAGCTTTTCATATAGTGTAAGATCATTGGTTTTAGTTAAGTGATGTAAAAGTTATGATTTCTGGAGCGTTTCTGTCTAGAATTTCATCGCTGTTGGTAGCAGTCATATTGTTTGCCTTTTACCGACAGTAGATGTTTGAATTAAATTATAGTCATAATTAGGAAAAGTTAGGTAATTTTCCATATATTCCAGTAGTTGTAGGGTTGACTGCTTTTTATGTGGTAGAAAAATAGATATAAGATTGTTAAGCCTACTGTTTAGTAATGTTCCAGATTGACATTTGTGGTTAAAAACAAGGATTTAGACGACTTAATAAGAGAATTTGCATAACTAAGAAAGTGCAGCAAATTTTGTGTAGATTTTAGAAAACATAGGGTTTTCTATGTTTGGATTTTCCCGAACTAGAAGTTATGACTGTTTGATCACTGGGAAAGCGAGTGGGTTGTCCGGTGAAGAAGGATTAATTATGTCGGGTTTGCGCGTAGGAGCGACGTTGATTTGTTTTATGTTCTTGTACTATTGTTGCATGCTTTTGAGGTGAGTATTGGCTTTGTCTAGATAGTTTTGCCTCGAGGTCGGTGCCGCATTAGCATTGTTCTAGTTTCCGTGGCTACAAGACAAGTGCATAGTAAAACGGTAGATATCGGTTTGTTTACCACTTGTCTTTACAATTAAATGATATATTTATGCTTTATTCATGCTTATTACAGTGCCATGGTGATAATATGAAAATGGTGATGATATGACCATGGTGATGATATGGCAATGATGATAGTATGATGATAATGGATCGTGTCATTGGAAAATAGAAAATATTGCATCATTTACATTCACATCATGAAAGGAGTGCATTTAAACCAGGTCGGTGAGGAAGTCATATGACTAGTCCTGAGCGGCAGGTAAGAAAGTTATATGACTAGTCCGGAGCACTCTAGAGAAAGACCTACTTTGGTAGGACTCCACGGGAGTGGAGGATGGACTCGTATGAAAAACGGGGCAAGAGTGGTTCATCAACGGATGAACACTTCGCTATACCGATATAAGCTATGGGATGTGCATGTGGACATATAGTATAGCTAAGCAGTGCATTAATAAAACAATGAGGTGATGATGGTGGAATACATGAATGATAAGATTAATATGTGTATGTTTATTGTTCTATTACGTATTTGTTGTGTCTTGGACTCACCCTTGCTTTGTTGTTGTTTTTAGGTGATCATTGAAGGCGACATGCATGGGATGGGAGTATTACATACACATCACATGTTATCAATCATAAAGTTATCACTATTTAGTTGATAATACATGAATGATAAGATTAATATGTGTATGTTTATTGTTCTATTACGTATTTGTTGAGTCGTGTACTCACTCTTGTTTTGTTGTTGTTTTTAGGTGATCATTGAAAGCGACATGCGTGGGATGAGAGTATTACATACACATCACATGTTATAAATCATAAAGTTATCACTATTTCATTGCTATCATTAAACCTAGAGACTTGATGCTTTCATCTAGAGTTGATTAGTAGACATGGATTTCATTATCTTAACGATTGGAACTTGAGTAATTTAGTTATTGTTTATTTATTTAGTTTTATTGCTAATCAATTTTCCCAGGCGCACGGTTCCAAGCGTTCTCAGGCAATTAGCCCTGAGCGTTCTTGGGCGCGAGGTCCCAAGTTGTGTGAAAGTTTTTCATTTATGCATTTATCTTGTTATGATTGTTGAAAGGTAACCTGGTGTGGGTTTTATTCCATGCAAAGCTTGCTGGAATTATAAGTAATTATGGTTTAAATTGAGAGAGGAAAATGTATAGGTGATATTATGGTCACTGTGTTGAGCTGAGGAGTTACAACCTATCTTGATGAGCATTGATGACAAAAGAGAATGGATTGGCACAAGCCCATGGGCACCATTGTATTTCCGAAAATCGTATTTTTGCTCAGGAAAATCATACAGAACTAAAGAAAAATATTGAGCGACAAAACAGAAAGGATGACAACCTGTTGGTTATTTCTAAGAAAATCAAGTGGTCCACCACCAGCACCACCTCCAGCATTGGAACCCCCCTGCTACATAGTTCAATTGGTTAATACATGCTCCAACAGGCAATGGTAATGAACAAACCAAACTAGCAGATAAACCTGTGGGAAAATATTTAATGGAGCTATGTTTGGAATTCCAGAGAGACTGGCTTCCCCAGTAGGAGCTGGTTCAGTTGTGTTTGCCCCTTGACCACCAGCTGGAACAGCAACTTCGGCTGTTACCGGAATACCCTAATGTTTGGGAGAAACAAATATCATCTATTAGCATCAGAAAATTGGATCCAACTTCAATATTTATATGGAAAAAAATACACACAGAATATAGATATTCAACGGCACGCTCTGGGTTGTTATAAGCGGCACGGAGAGCCCTCTGAACTTTATCTCTGTCCCAACTGCCACCACCCATCTCCATTAGCTGGTTAATCATTGTGTCAAGATTGCTTCCCGACAGTAAATTTGATGTTGCATGACCATGTGTGTTCGAAGAGGCCCTGACAAAAAGAAACAAGTAAATAAAAGTTAGTTGATAATAGATTTAATCGAAAAGGAAATGGCGGAGTCCATATTCATAAGACCATTCTAGATCTTCCAAATAGTTACTACATTCCCAAAACCGACCGGGATTGAGGCATAAATTCCCGTTAACCCACTCGGAACAGATTATGGTTATTTCATTTTTAATAAAAATGTAACGGGTGCTTTTGCCCTCTGTTTCTAAAAAAGCTTCCCGTTGACCAGCTCGGCGAATAGCTGCTTTAATGGCTTATGTTCTATGTTTCTAACTTCCTATCTATATTTGCTGCTCACTGACCGTTCACCCGTGTTTAACTCATTGCTTCTACTACTATTGGGTCATGTTACATGTTCATGGTGCAGTTCGGAATTCAATTTTTTTTCTCTTCTCCCCGGCAAAACACAATCTATTAGTTCACCCCACTGCTTGGTGTGTCTGGCCAGCTATGCTCATTTATGCAAGTTTAAAATTTGCATGATTTAATTCTACGAGACTACAACAAACTTCAGAAGTGCGTGCTGTGAAGGTTAAAGATAGTTTCCAACTTTTTTTCCTTGGGAGGGGTACATAAAGAAACATGGATTTTAAGTGGTAAATAAAGACCCCAAATACAAATATTGGCAGACTGCAAGCGTACTCTGCAGGTGGTCTTTCAGGCTGAGAAGTTGTAGTTGGCACAACCCTGCAGAAAGATGATGCATTCAGCTAATTTAAGCAATTCCCTATGTAAATAAAGGAAGGGGCAAAGAACAAATCCAGTAAGGGACTCACAGGGGTTGAGGAGCTTGTCGTGGAGCATCTGGAGGAGGTGCTTGCCTGGTTGCAGGAGTGCTTGAAGGCTAGTAATGGTTCATGCAGTCAGTAAATAGGCCCAGTGTTTCCGTTTCCATCCCAAATATAAGAATTTTACCTGGGCAGATGAAGCTCCACTAGAACCAGATGCTTTACTCTGCTGAGATTAAATAGTAACAAGAACGAGAGAAAATGTTGAATAATATGATTATAAAAATGGTAACAATAAACATATTTGATACATCACTCCTCGCAACATGCATATTCTGCATGGAACATCCAGAATCAGAAAGAGTGTTGTCAAGTGGCAGGTACTTTTTGTACTGGAACATAAAAGGAATATTGTGTAGTATAGCTGCTAGATAGAAAGGAAGAATATTATTAGCTTATGCAAGATGATCAGCAAACTGCAAAGCATCAAAGAAGGCCAGATAATATTCCAGGCATTTAGTATCTATATCTAAATTTCCTTTTCACACGTTACGGTTTATGCCATTATTCGGGTAAATTCCACGCCAAGTTTTCCTTACTAAATAATCAGGTTATTACAATTATTCCACCCAGCGTTCAGTTTGTCAAACAATTCAATAAAGCATATTATGTAACTGAAACCATTCCTATTAGCGTCTAAGCAGCCTACCTTACTAAGCATGACAACTAGAAACCCATCTTCACTGACTTTATTCTCTTCCAATGTACTTTCGTCTTTCAAAACCTTGCCATTGTGAATCAGCAGTTGCTGACCCCATGGACAGCTATCCTTCCCTTGGATCTCTTCAATGTTCTTCTTCACGGACATAATCTGATTCAATGCGAACGGTTAGTGAAATATTGAAACCATAATAAATGTTAACAAAACACTTTTGGCTATGATCACAAACAGTTTAAAAACAAGCAGTATAAATCTAAGCCCCTGTTGTGCCTGCACCCTTCATGGCAAAGGCAAACGGACGTGGAGAATAACAGCGTTCGACAAGCCATTCAAAGGAGATGGTGGGTGCGGACGGGCCAGCACCAACAACAACACCCTCAAATCTCCACCTTGCAACACCAAATCAAATCCTAGTCCACGAACAACACTTGCCGCGGACCTAACTACTCACCAGCTCCATCCCTCCATCCTCCCAAGACCATAGCCCCCGAACAGGTCATCACCACATCATCCCCATTTCATTGGGAAAAAGGGTATAAACATACAAACAGTAAGTTCTCTATCAATCCTGTCCATTTGGAGCACTGCCGAGATTATTTGCCTACAATAACACGGCGACGCTAAAATCCTGATAGCGCAACCCATCCTTCCTGAAAACTCATCCCCATACTTGTCCGTTCTCCCAAACAAGTGCATATCTCCGTGCTCCCGGTCGGTCACAAGCAAACCGAGGATAGAACGCAAACAGCATCAGGAGCAATTGCCAGAGCCAAACCTCCCAATGGCGGCAGCACCACACCCAGATCCTTACCTCGCGATACCGCACTGAACCAAACGTGCTAACCCCCACCCCCAAAAACCCCGGAACAGAAGTCCATGGCCTCCATCCACGTTAAACCACAAGCCCCGAACAGCTAGCTCACCATCAAAGCATCTCCATTGTTCGAAACGTTGGCAAAACTCCCCAAACAAAAATCGCCGCGGAGCGCCACATCCGGTGAAAATCACAAGCCCAGTTCGAAAAAAAAAAAGCACCACCAGAGGGGGGGGGGGAGATTTTTAAAACGAAATGGGGGGAGCAGGTGAGGGATCTCACCGTGTCGGTGGGCTGCACCCGGATCTCGAAGTGGGTGCCCTTGAGGGTCTTCACCGTCAGCTTCATGGCGGCGCCGCGGCGGCCGGCTGGGGGATCGCAGCCGCGAGAGCCTTCCTTCCCTCCGTCCCTCCGCTTCCTCTGCTCGGGCTAGGGTTTTAGCGGGTGGGCGTGAAGCCTCGGGACTCGGGGGAAAGACGCGAGTAGAGATAGGCTGATGGGTTGGGCACGGTACCGTTGGCCAGTCACACTGTCTATAAATCGAGTCGGTAGGCTGATGGGTTGGGCACGGTACCGTTGGCCAGTCACACTGTCTATTAGAGGTGGAAGTTGGGCCGTGTCGTGCCGGTCCGGCCTGAGCTCATCATGCTTCGGGCCGCATCGTGCCGTACCGGCTCGGTTCGGTCACCCTACCGTGTCGTGCCGTGTCGGCTCACTTCCGCCTCGGTCGGGCCAGTGCGGCCAAAGCCCATCGTCTTTGAGGTGCGTCTGCGTGCCGATAAGCCCAACCAAAATTACTATATACGGCGGAGGTGGCGATGGTGGTGGCGACCACCATCTTCATTCCTCTCGTGCCCGCTAATAAAGAACCTAGTTAAAATTGAATTAATTGGTAAAAACATGGGCACGTAAATATTTGAGGAAAATTGAATTTTTATTGATTTTTACGGATACAATATTCTTTGCCTCGTTAAAAACCTTACGTCCCAGTGGGGTTCCCGAGTAAGGAAAAAGTGCAATAACAACATGTGTACATACTAACTACTCATCAATGTCCGGATCGTTCATGCGTTCGAGGTCGTATATCGCTGGGCGATCTCAAGATCCTCCAGTTGATCTTTGTTCTTTGCTCTTTAGCCAATTCCAGTTCTTTGCGCATGTGATTGCCTCCGCCATCTTAGGCGTGAGGATGATCTTCTTTCTTCAATTATTCTCCCGCCATGCTTGAGCGTTGCTTCGAAGAGACGGTGGACACGGCACCAAAGAGAACATCCGTGCAAAATGTGACAAAGACAGAAATGTCCGCTTGTTGTTCTTCCACCACTCGAAAGTCTATCTTTTCACCGGAAAGATCGGGATCGATGTTTGCAAAATCATGCTCCGGTAGTGGTTTAGCTCGAGACAGATTCCACACGGAGTATGCGAGATTGAGAGGACGAAGCTGGACTTGCCCTTTAGCTTCTTCCACAAGTCGGATGTCAAGCTTTTCTTTCCTTGTCGCGTCTGGCCGTGAGGCATCCGATCTCATGGCTACGCCAAATTTGTCATGATACATGCGGAAAACACGAAAAAGCTCATCTTTGACATGTGCGAAAGCTTCCGAGTAATCAAGACCGAGGCATTCACCTATTCCTCCGCATCGAAGTACAAACTGGCAACTTTTTCGTAGGATCGAAAATGATAGCAAAGCAATACACGTGTGAAATAGAACCAAAATATTTAATAAATTTTTCCTGCATTAGTGCAACAGCATGACCTAAAAGTGGATCCTTCCTAGATTTTGCAATCTTATCTGCAATTAACCAAATATATTCTATAACTAAGGGAGAGGTAGGGTAATAAACACGGATAACATCTTTGTTGCTTTATAAAAGGTTTTAAAACTCTCGAAATGACTAGCAATCGCCAATCAATTAGTAACTACTAGTTCATTGTCTTGAGAGTTAGCGTTAACAAAAACGGATATGATATGTTCGTACCCTTGTAACTTCTTTAACATGATATAGGTCGAGTTCCACCTCACCTTCATGTCAAGACCGAATTTTCTTGGCTCCTTCCCATTGGCCGCGCAAGATGACTCCATGAACCTAGCCGCCACTAGTGGGAATTTGTGAGGTAGCGAACGGCGTCGCGTACATTGTTCAAAAATCCACCAATCGCTTGCATACCATCTTGAACAACAAGGTTCAAGATATGACATCGCATCTCGGTGGAGAACATAACCACCAATATACGTCTGCAAGCTTGGGGTGAGGATGTTCATAGCAGTCGTGTTGGCTGATGCGTTATCAAGAGTTATAGAAGCAATCTTATTGTCTATCTTAAAATCATCAAGTACGTGTAGTATACGCTCGGCAATGGCCTCTCCCGTGTGTGATTCGTTAATTAGCTTAAACCCTATGACTCTCTTGTTTAGTTTATAATTGTCGTCTAAATAATGGGCTACAACACTAAGGTAGGCACTTCTCTGATGTGATGATGTCCAAATGTCTGAAGTTATAGCAAAAGAAAACTGAACTTGTAGGAATAGTTCTTTTAGCTCTACTAGTTCCTTACGATACATCCGTAAAATAGGTTGATCTTCTGCAACAATATATCTAGCAATTTCCTCACGAGCAGAAAGCGGGTTGTATACCCAAGTACTTACAGAGCCATCTGCCTCGAAGTTTAGTTGCGTTTGTACTCCTCCCCCTCGGCTCTGCGCTCCGATCTTACGCAAGCATGCTTTGTAGTGCCGGTTCAAGTGCCCTGTCCCTGCAGCTGCACGAGCAGATAATTTAGCTTGACAATAATTACAGGTTGCGATATCTACCGTTTGGCCGTCTTGGATTTCCTGGCTCCAGGTCATGTGCTTCCAGCAATTCGCCCTTCGTCCAGACCCGCCAATGTTGACGTCCATGGACGCGGGATAGGACTATGGAGGCCCCATTGGCTCCGAATTGCCCTGGTACTCCTCGTAGCCCTCCGTACCGTCCATATGACGGTCATCCATGCCGTAGTCTCCCATGCTTGGCGAGAACTGGCGAGCATCAACGGGAGTCGGAGCCGGAGGAGGACTAGGGGAGCGGCGGTGAGAGCTTACACTAAGTCGCCTGCTTTGTCCTTTTAGTACTCGACTCCTCGGTAGCATACCGCTCGGGAACTCCTTGGTGCTCGGCTCCTTGGCGACATAATGGGTGAATAGATGGTGAATAAATGAGGAGAGTAGATGGATGTTGAAGAAATGAGGAGAGTAGATGGGATGATGAAGAAATAACGTGATCAAGTGAGCTGTGAGTGGATGAAGAAATAACGTGATCAGGTGAGCTGTGAGTGGATGAAGAAATCAGCTGATCAGGTGCTTCGTTTTATAAGCACGATCGTGCGGAGCCGTTGCTTCTCTGTGCTTATTACAGAGAAATTTTCTTCGATTTGATGAGAAGTAAAACTTTAGCTCAACGGTCACCCAGCCGGATTCCCTCTGCCGGTCTGCGATTCTCATTCTCTCTCTCTCTCTCCCCCGCTCTCCCCCGGGCCCTCTATTTTTTTCCCGTTTCTCTCTCTCTCTCTCTCCCCGCTCCCCCCGGGCCCACCCTCTTTTTTCCCCCGCACCGCACCGCCCCCGTGACTCTCTCTCTCTCCCGCTCCCCGGGCCCCACCTCTTTTTCCCCCCGCCCCCGTCTCTCTCTCTCTCTCTCTCCCTCGCCTCGTCTCCCTCGCCTTGATCGCTTTGCTCGTCTCCTCGCCCCTCTCTTTTCCCAGCCTTGCTGCCAGCACCCCGCCACCGATCCCCAGCGTCTCCGTCTCATACGCCTTCGCCGCCGTTCGCCCCTCCGCCTCCGTCGCTCGCCGCTCGCCCATCGCCTCGTCTCGTCGCATCCACCCCGTCGCCTCCCGTCGCCTCCACCCCGTCGCATCCACCCCGTCCCGTCGCCCCTCCACGGCTCGCCTCGCCTCGTCTCGTCGCCCCCTTCCCGTCGCCTCGGCTCCATCCGGCTCTCCCGTCGCCTCGGCTCCCCCCTTCCTTCGCCACGCCAGCACGGAGTGGTGCTGTGGGCCGAGGCGCGCACGGCGCGCACACAAGACGGAGCGGCGGGGCGGCGCTGGCGTGGCGACCACAGCGCGACGGAGGCGGCTTTGCGGCGGCGTGCGGCCGGGCCGGGCCAGCGTGCCAGGCGTGCGTGCCGCCCGACGGCGCGGCTTGCTGTGACGGCACGACGCCACCATTCGGCCGGGCGGCCCGCTTGCCACGTGTCGGGCGGGCCGTGCTTCGCCCGTCTTTGGGCGCCGGGCTTTGGGCTGGCCCGGAAAAGCACGGCCCGACTCCCACCTCTACTGTCTATAAATCGAGTCGGCGAGACACGAAGGTCTGGACTGTGTTTGGGTTGACCCCTGACACAAACAATATTGGACCGTGTTAAACTAGCACGGCCTACGTAACCCGCTTGCGAAGAAGCTGAGGAAGGCAAGACGCCCGCAAGGAGCACCGGGAGTGAGGGAGGAGTGGCGGCTAGCGAGGGGTTTATTATATTTATTTTTGTATTATTTTTTGAATCTGGATACGAATACGACTACTTCGAATACAAATAATATCAAATATGAATACGGAGTGAATACGAATTGAAACGAATACAGTCACGGATATTTTTCGGAACATGAAAACCCCTTAAATTGTATGCTAGAAATTAACAAAAATATATAACTAATTTATTTGATGCAAACATTCATGAATTGTTCATATTTTCAACAACCACACATAACATTGGCACTAACAAGCTGCATTAACTAGTTCATCACAAATATAACACTTAGTTTACCATATTTAGCTCATAAGTCATAACTCACAGAGTAAGTCATCACACATTCACACTTAGTTCATCACATAAATAAAACTTAGTTCACACTAACATTGATCAGGCTGGATGGTTTATCTATACACAAATGACTGTAACATCCCAAAGTATGGTACCAAAAATAAAATTAATAAAGTTATTATTTTATTGGATTTTTCAAGATTTAAAATAGTTTTCTTGGTTAAAAAGAAAAAATAATAAAATAAAGTCAAATATTTAATTTCCTAGTTTTCAATGTCAAAATTAAAATTTATTGAGATTTATAGGGTTTTATTGGATTTAAAGTGTAAATGAAAAAATAATTAAATTCTTGAATTTTCTAGATTTTAAAAAGGTTTTTTTTCTATTTTTAAGAAATTAAAAATAATTTATGTGTAAAAATAAAAATCAACTTTAACTTGGAATTAATTTTATTAAGTTCAAAATAATTCAAAGAATTTTTGTATTTTTTTCTAGAATTTTCTAACTCTATTTGTTATTTTCTAAAAGGCTATTTGATTTATTGTATTTTCTAAAATTCATAAATCAATTAAAATCCTATTTTCTCTTTTGGGCCGAAATCCTCTTCTTTTGGGCCGAAATCCGAATATCCGGACTTGGTCTTATCCAGATAATTTGTATTCGTATTCGTATTCGTATTCGTATCCGCCGGATAGCATGTCTACCGTATTCATTTCCGTTTCCGACAAAAAAAAAATCTGAATTCGTTTCGATCCGAAAATTATCCGAGAAAAATCCGATCCGAGACAATCCGAATTCGTTTCTGTCCGGATCGGTCAGAAACTATCCTATCCATTTTCATCGCTAGGGAGGAGGCCGGCGAGGGAGGGAGGGAGCCAGGAGGAGGCGACGCCGGCGTTGAGGGAGGAGAAGGCGGGGAGGCTGGCTCGGGAAGGAGGGAGTCCGGAGGAGGAGGAAGAGAGAAGAGGAGGTGGAGGAGCAAGAGCAGGAGGAGGGGCGGCGGCGTGGGGAGAGGAGAAGGCGGCAGGGTTGGCTCGGGAAGAAAGGAGCTGGGAGGAGGAGGAGGAGAAGGAGGGGGCGACGCTAGCATGGAGGGAGAGACCGGGAGGGGGCAGCGTCGGCGTGGAGGGAGGAAGCCGGGAGGGGGCGGCGCCAGCATGGAAGGCGTTGGCGAAGTGGTGGCGCTGTCAGCAGGCGACATCGTGGCATCGACAGTGGGCGTGCAACGTGCCGCACTCGGGTGCACTACTGCACGTGTGGACAGGGGCATGCGTAGGGGGAGGAAATGGTAGGGGCACGAGCAGCCGGGCAAGCGGGCAAGTGGCCAGGTAGTGGGCCGCAATGGGCTTGTGGGTCTGCACAGGGACTAGAATATGCACATTAGACATTTTTTGCCAGTTTTTTTTTACTATTTAGCCCTTTAAAAATAGCAAACAAACAAAAAAAATCCCGAATAGTTTTATATAAATAGCCACCATACCCCCCCCTCATTCAATAGCCATCCATTACTCAAATCTCCCTTTCAAATTCTGGTTTGCAAATTCAAATTCGTTGTGAGATAACTTGGCAAAATTCAAAAAAAAAACTTTGCCAATTTTAGAAAATTTAATTTTCGGCAACAAGAAAAGATGCACAATTCTTTTTTTTTGCATACTTATATTGTTAATATTTGTTATACTAAGATGAAAATAATAAAAGTGTTAGTTTCAATTTTACATATTTCGTTATGGACATTTACGACAGCTTTGCTCTTGGTGATTATGGACTTTCACCAAAGGAAGTTGTATCCATGGAGGCTGCCGCAGCTACCTTAAACCAATCGGGGTTGTTATCGGAAGGGCAAGGCGGAGTTCCGTCATCACGCTTGTCAGTGTTTTAGAACTGAAATTACGTAATGATTATTTGATTCGGGGGGTCTCTAAGACTCAAATCACGTAGAGAGAACGATATAGGGATTTTTATACAGGTTCAAGCCTTCTCTAGAGAGAATAACAACCCTACTCCTGTGTGACTATATTGAGTATGTTGGTTACAGATCAAGAGAAAGACTGAAATGCAATGTCTTGTGCTCCTGATCATCCTCTTCCTCTTGTCTCCCCTCTGTCGTCTGGTGATTCCTTCTTTTATAGCGTTCTTGGGCGACAATCTCTCCATCCCAAAGGGCGCATCAATGCTTCAGATGATGACACAATTACTAGAGATTGCTGTTAGAGAAGCGACGTTCCCACGTCGTTAGACAGTTATCGCCAGGATAGAGATTAATCGTGCAGTTATTTTGAAGAATAATGGTGTATATTGATTGTTTAGATGCCTTAATCAATCGGGCCTACTTATCTGTAAGCTTGATTAATTATAGGGTGGTCGTAGTTGATCTGGTCGTAGAAGGACTTACGACCATGAGGTGATCGTAGAAAAACTTACGATCATGTGCTAGTTGTAGAAGGACTTACGACTATGGGATGGTCGTAGCTGACCTGGTCGTAGAAGGAATTACGACCATAAGGTGATTGTAGAAAAACTTACGATCATGAGGTAGTTGTAGAAGATCTTACGAGTCCAGCTTCTCCCTTATAGACATTAAGGGGTATACTCAAGAACCATATAATAGTGTCATTATCCATAATAAGGATTAAGATAAATAATTAAATGAGGATTTCTTGATCCTCGTCATCTAGCCCCCAGCTTCAAGTGAAAGTACTTAATTGGGAAAGGAGCGTTAAATGATCTTACGACCAGAAGATGGTCGTAGAACGGTGGTCGAAGGAAAGACTCTTTGACTAGTATTTCATTTGACCAGAAACAAACATGGTCAAGAAGTTTGTAGGAAACCTTGCGACTACAAGGTGGTCGTAGAAAATCTTACGACTACAAAGTGGTCGTAGTATGGTAATCGGAAGTAAATCCTTTCTGATTGGTGTTTCATTTGATGAGAAAAAGACTTGGTCAAGAAGGTAATTTCGCTTGAGGTGTAAAGATAGACTCGGTTTTCTCGAACATATAAATTTAAGAATATGAATCGACTCTCATAGACTTGTCTGTTGGAGTGGTTCCTGAAGATGTGGCAACTGTTGGGTTGCCATGTCTCTAACCCAAGTACACGGTTATAAAAACTCACCGTGGGTGTGATTTTTGAATTCTTACTTTTTCTCCAATCACTTTAACTGTTTATCAAGTTTTCGCATTCTCCGCCATCAACCAAATCATTCGCCTCCAAACCTCCTTTCCTTAAGAAAGATGGCTAGAGCCGCTTCCTAGTGGGCTGCATCGGAGATGGACACGACCAAAATAATAGGTCTGGGCACCACCGAGAAGATCCCAAAGAAGGAGTTCGTGAAGTAGATTGAGGCTTCTGGGCAACATTGGCTGTCAGGGGAGATTGGGCAGATCCCTGTCTTCCAGACGTACTGTGAATGTGCCCTTCGATTGCCTGCTCACCCTTTCCTCACTCTCGTACTCGAACACTTTTGGGTGGAGTTGGTGGACCTTGTTCCCAATTCCATCACAATGTTAGGTGTGTTCGTTTGTTTGTGTGAGGCCTATCCGGGATTCCAACCGACTTGGGGTTATTCCGGTATTTTTACGGGATGACCCGGCTGGCAGGAGTCACCGGTAGCGACGGGAAGTCGAAGAAGTACATTCAAATGTACACCCGGTCGTCATGGTCGGGATAGAAGAAGAGGTGGTTCTACTGGGAGATGACCAGTGAAGACAATCTCTCTTTCATCGGGAACACCGCCGAGAAGATTTTTTTCCTGTGATTCAACTCCCTAGGATCTTGACCGAATCGCCCCCTTACATTCAAGCTATCAAGGACTTGAAGGAGGAGGGGTTCACAGGTTGACACGCGGTGAAGGATTTCATCACGTGCCGCATTAGCCCTCTGAAGAAACGAGCACATCCCATGTGGAAGTACCCGGGGTCGCAAGACCCGACTAGAGATTACGAGTATGGTAAGTAAATATTCAATTTAGATCTCTTTGTGTTGATTTCAAACTTGGTTATTGAAAGTTTAATCGCTCCTACAGATCTCTTACAAGCGAAAATTGTCGCTCGGGTCAAGCTCGTTTGTGAGAAATCCCTGCCACCGAACGTGGTGGCTCCTCAAATCCTTTCGGTCTTGACCGCAGAGGATAGGAGGGAACGCCTAAAGGTAATCAAGAACTAATTTCTTGTTTAGGATCTCGTAGTCCTAGAAAAACTTACGACTAAGTACTAGTCGTATAAGAACTCACGACTGGAGAATGGTCATGGAAAAACTCACGATTAGAGGGTTGTCGTAGAAAAAACTTACAACTAGGTACTGGTCGTAGAAGCACTTACGACCGCTTAATAACACTCTTTTTTGACTTATGAAGAAAGTGGGCATGGAAGACCGGCAAGACGACGAAGAGGTTGAATTGATGATCGTTGGCGCGGTGATGAAGCAAGTCAAGGCTCCTTCGGCCAAAAAGCGTCAGCTCGTGCCAACAAGGGAGGCGCGAGCTCGAGCTCTGCTGCTCCGATTGGGCCCTTTGCATGATTCATTGCAGAAATGGCTGCTGCAAAGAAGGAAATGGCGACCGAAGCGGCTGACGCACTCAAATGCAAAGCACCAAGATCAAGGTACCCTTTTACTACTATAATAAAACTTTTGCAGTTTTTGCCTCCCGTGGTTTTGTCAAACAACAATTAAAGGAGAACAGGTAGAGTTTTATATATTTTGTGAAGGAAACCACAGCACCAACAGTGTATGCGGTTGAGGGTAGTGCTGCCCTTGATGTGGTCGAGACAGATGTCGACCATCTAGAGGAGGCTCAAGGAGCGGTAGTGCTGGCTCAAGACCCACGACCAGACGTGGTTGTGGTTGAGAAGAAGTCGAAGAAATCTTTTTAGGGGAGGTTTCTTCCAGATTCCATATCAAATCTGGCATACGAAGGTATGTAAAAAGACAAAAGTGTAAGAACATCATTTACCTTTTGTTTTTACCATTTGACGTGTTTTTTTGTGATATTAGCGCAACTCTTCCAGCCCTCATGGACGTTCCTGTCGAGGAATCCACTCTATTTCTTTGGTAGTTCGAGGAATGACAGTGACAGTGGTAGAAGGGTCGTCAACCGTCCGAGTGGTGGAAGAGGTCATTGCTGCTGAAGCAACTGCGACTACGGGAGTGGTTGTAGACGCTGAGGCGAAGACGGTGCATGATGCAGTAGAGGCATCAGGCCAAGTCGATGGATCGTTGGGCCACTGCGCTGGGAAGGTGGTCGTCGTAGATGTTCCTCCCGGTCCCCAAGGAGCTGTCGTCACTGAATCAGAATAAGAAGAATATGCTAACTTCTTTTCTGAATTCTTTGGCCCGGCTTCCGTTGTGGGGTCTTCTGCTTTCAGGTCTCGTATCTGAGTTCCACACCCCAAGGATATTCCTGACAGGGGGAATGTTTTCAATGACGAGAGTCTCGAAAAGGTGTGGTGGAACCGGGTTCAAGAGCTTGATGAACTGAAGGACCCCGCACGCATACTCTCCATGTTTGCTCAAACGAGTATCAACATAAGTGATCGTTACTCAACATTTATATATGTGGATTTTCTCATCTCCCACTGTCCTTCTTTATGCAGAGTGCTCTACAACAAATTATCACTGTTGCAGAGTATAACAGATAACTTAGACATCTGCGATAGGAGAAGGCGGAACTCTGTGAGCAGGCAGAGAGATGGTAATTCACTATTGCTCGTAGTCGTGTATATTTCGACCACTTGCACAACGCTTATGGGGATTGTCGTAGGAGAACTTACGACTATGTGTTGGTCGTAGAAAAACTTACGACTAGATACTAGTCGTAGGAGAACTTACGACCAGAGGATTGTCGTAGAAAAACTTACGACTAGGTACCGGTCGTAGAAAATCTTACGACCGCTTGTCCTATACTCATGTCTACTCTTTTCCTCGTTAGGTTTAAGAGCGACTAAAAGTCCTTGTCCGATTTTCTCAACTACGAGAAGGTCGAGACGAAAAAGCTAAGTGAAGAAAAAGAGACCTATGAAAAAACACGCCTCTCATGAAGAAGCTTAAATTCAGAGGCCAACTCTGAATAGCACGCTCACTTTTTCACAAAATATGAAAAGTTGCTATGAAGGACAAATAATTAAAACCCCTAAGCAATGTAAATGTTGAACTTAAGATCACTTATAAACTTTTCTTTTTCTAACCCTCATTCCTTTCCAGAAAAAGAGGTCAAGATAGAGAAGCTCGAATCCGAGGTCAAAGACAAGACAATGGTTGTTCACGAGATTTTCTGTATCGACAAAGAAAAAGATCGGGAGGTTAAGTCTTGGGAGGAGCGCTATGAAAAAAACACTGCCTCTCATGACGATGAAGTCAAGAAGTTAAATTCTCGTCTGGCAAGTAAACAAGTCTTTTCCTGTGACCAGTTTTATTTTTCTTTAGAGCAATCTGCTATTTTCTTTATTAAACGTGGTCTAAGGGATACAAGGAAGGGGTAATGGTATTTATGACCCCTCCACGACTCACACTCGTCCTAGGGCTAGCCGAAACAAACTCCAATTCGACATAAGACCGAAACACACAAAAAGGAAAACCTAAATTTACAGCCGTCATATTGTTTCGGTCATAGCGTTGCGACCGTAAGGTTTCTGAAGCTTAGGTCATACCCATTGCGTGAGCCTTGAAATAAGCTTTCCAACAAGCCCAAGAACACACCAATCAAAGTCCATTTGTGAAAGTTGTGACCTTTTTATTACGGGTCTGTTGGTCTGTTCCGAACCGAATCCGAATTGAATTCTGAATTGATTCCAAATTTGATTTCAGTTGGGCTTGTGGGAGGTCTGAATTGGGTTTGGATTCTTGGGCATCTCCCACTTGCTTTACCTCCATGTGTTTCTTCTCCATTGCTTTGGCTCTAGTCTTCCTCTCCGCCTTATCGATTCCAAAGTTTTCACAATGTTCAAACCTGACAATGCATAAAGTGTTTTGTGACATAGTAGCCAATTCTCATTACAGTCAATAGGAAACTCATTAAGAAACAAAAACACTTGTTGGTTTAGAAACTTGGCTCTGGCTCTAGCCATTGGACTTTTTGGTGTTTCATAAACAGTCTCATGCACACTTGGAGTGGAAGATGTAGTAGTAGTAGCTGCAGTGATGCCCTCATCATGTTCAAAAATATGTACGTAGACAACGACACGTAGAATAAGGATGTATGTAGAGCTATATACTGTACTCTTTTTACTTTGCAAATGTTTTCTCTTGTTGAGTTTTTACTTGACAAATGTTTTTTCATTAATAAAACTCTTTATTACATTTTTAATATGCTCGTCTTATTTTTACAATTGTCGCGTGTATTTATGAATTCTACATATTTTTTTTGATTTTTAGAGGATTTTTCCTTATTTTTTCGGACCTAACTAGTTAACTGGGCCGCAACCAGCCCTTTGTGTCGGCATGGCATAGCACGACACGACAAACCTTCGGGACGTGCCTGAGCTGCCTCCCTGGCATGTGGGTTAGGTTGGCACGACCCATCTATTTGTCGGGCTAGGATGGGCCATACCGAGATGGATCGGACCAGTCCGTGCCCGGACCGTGTCAAGTTGGGCCACCCATCATGAGTCGACACGACACAGCTCATTTATTTATCGGACTAATATGGACCGTACCGAGATGGGCAGGCCGATTTGTGCCCGTGCTGGTCGGGCCGCCCATCTAATAATCAGCAGTACGCCAGATTACTCGGACCGCAGGTGTGCTGTGGGCTTTTGGCGGTAGGGATGTAGGTGGGCCGGAATTCGCCCTTGCAGGTTTGGTCCAGCAAACCAAGTGGCCTCGAGACAGTCCGTGTGGCGCGAATTCTGGAGAAACTTTTTATTGTTTGATTAGATGCTGTGCTCGTGTACTGTTGTCCTCGGAAATGTGAGGCGATGCTGCGATCATGATACTGGCACTCAATTATTGCGGTAATAATAATGTATATCTTTGTCGTAAAACCAATCCATTAAAATATAATTGATTTCTTCCAAGTAAGAGAGTACTGGGACAAAAGGAAGAATCATAAGGCGTGTCTTGTGTGCTTGTGCTTGTTCTTTTAAGCTAATAAAAAACAAGAAGCAAGATGCTTGTCACGGCCGCACGCTTTTCACACTTACCGGAAGATCGAATCGATCGACGTGGCCATGGACGATGGGCCAGTTAATAAGTAGTTAATTAACCAAGTGGAAAGTGATCTACTAGCTAGCTCTTGTGATACGTACAATGTATACATAACTATTATTTATAGTATATATTTATATTATTTATAAACAACATAAAGATAATTCTTAAAATAAATTATCTTTTTTATATCTATATAGTTAGTTTCACGTACAATGTATCTTATTTATTATGTTACAGTTAACTACTGTATTGTATTAGAGATGATCCAATTCTCTTTGCTTCCTACTTCCCTCCATATAATCCCAAATCATATATATCGAGACTTATAAACAACTAACATGTAGTATTATACATTTTCTCGAGCCTTCTTGCTATTGATGCGTCCAGCAGCTAGCCAGCATGCCGCAATTCCGGCCGTTTCGACGGGTGAAAAGTTTAACTTTGAAGGTAAGTGCTCTCTAGCTAACGAAGGTAGCATCTATAATGCGGTTGCACTCGTACCAACTTTTACTTTATTCGTGTGCTGGATAGACAGATGAAACGTGATATCCGTTTACCTCGTGCTTAAAAGAAGCGACTGTTTCTGGCGATCCCCCACTTCTTCGGATGGCACGTACGCATATTGTTCGCGTACATGTACGCGCGTTCAGCACTTGCGAACCTATATACGGAGTATTGCACAGCACAAGCCGGTTTATGGTTAATTAGTTACTAATTAGTTCTCTAGTCCAAAAAACAGTTGTTGCAATGTGTAGTTAGTGTTAAGAAATCGAGTCCAGGTCAGGCAGACCTGATCCACGATGAGCTCCTCATCCATCCAGTAGATTATATAAAAGAGGAGATATCCAACCATTGTAAGAGCTTTTGGTGAAAGAGAAATAAAGAGAAGAAAGAAGTACCTCTACATCTCTATGTTCAATCTACTATTATGCTCTTGTGTTCTTGTATTATTCTTACGATTCTAAGTTTGTTTACAAGGTAATCGTTCGGACTAGACTCGACAGCGACGGTTTCTCAACACATTATCAGCACGACTACGTTGTCCGGCCTGTACGGATTGAAAAGGTAATCGCCAAGAATGACCCTCGTAGATCGAATCGTTTTCTAGATAATTTTTAATTCCGCAATTGTTGCTTTCTAGATTCTTTTATCCTACGGTGTGAATCCGCTCGCCGACTTAAAGTCGCCGACACAATGCTGATCGATGGATTGCATGAAAGAGCAAATGTCGATTGCGTCGTGGATTGTAGATTACAAATTCCCTGTAATCTTCGCGAGCCAACTTGCAGTCGCCGGCACAATGCCGATCGAATGATTAATTGAAAGAAAAAGGGATTGTTGATTGCATTTTTTTTTCTTCTCATTGCGTGAACATTAACAAAAAAAATCCGCCTAAAGCCGCACTACGCGCCGCCGGCCATCAGCACGTGGCCGTGTCGCCACCGCGCGCTGCACGTGCTCGTCGCCGGCCTAGAGCCACGCCACCACCTAGCCTGGAGCTGCTTGTAGCCTCCTGCTCGGCCCTCCCGCGTGAGGTGCCGCCGGTTGCCCCGCACGACCAGTAGCCGCCACCGGCTGCCTTCACGCGTTGGCCATCTGCATAGGTGCGCTGCACAACAAAGAAAAGAAAAAGAAGGGGGAGGGCGCCGACGCCGTATGGGAGTGCCGCGCCGCTGCTGGCCCTGCATGATCGCCCCACCGGTCCATTGTACTATGCCTGCACGCGGCCCCGTGCGCCACCGCCTACATGTGGCACCGCCGGCTGAGCCGCGCACTGGCCGCCATCTTGCTGTCCGCCCGACCTACGACCACCGCCGCGTCCCGGATGTCGCGCCGCCGCATGGTAGCACGGCACACCGTGCCACCGCCGCCCACATGGTCGCATCGACCGCACCGCGCCGCCATCGCCCACACGCCTATGTTGCTTGCACGCGACCTCCGTCTTTATCCACCGACCCCACATGTGGCACGCATCACCGCCATTGCGCGCCGCACGAGCCGCACGCAGCCCTACCGACCGTCCGGTCGCGCCACGTGCACCCACACCGCCGCCTTCTGCTCTAGCCGCCAAGCTCACGGCCACCTCTCGCCGCACCGGCTGCCCCGCGCTATGTCTGCCGCATGCACCTCCCGGCATGGAGCCACCGCCACCATGAGGAGCAAGGGCAGAGAAACCCTACTGCCTCCCCTGCCCATCTTGACAAAGTTGGAATTAGGCTGGATCGGTCGAAACGAAAGAAAGCCCAGCCGAAAGGAATCCTGCAAAAAAGAAAAAGAAAAAAGGGGATGAGAAAAAGAAAAAAATCCCAGAAATTTGCAAATAAACCCTCAAAGTTCTAAAAACAACGAGGAAATATTTGGGAAATAAATTCTTGCAGAATAACCACTCAGAAATTGAAAAATTGCGTAAATTTTTTCTCAGAACTTGAAATTCGCGATTTTGCCCGTGGAAATAGCAGAATTCACAAAAAATCATATTACAGCAAAAAAGGGTTTTGGGAATTCAAAATTGGAATCATTTTGAGCATTTGAAGCGTGTTTAACTTTGTATTATTATTTCTATGCTATTTATGTATTGAATTTACTATTTTGATTATCTATGGTTCTTTATATTGAATTTAATAACTGAAAATAGCAATAAATAATGAAAAATGCATAAAAAATACAGGAACACGAACCGGGAGTTTGAAGAACATTATAAGAATATTGCAACTATTTTATGCAAATTACTAGTAGTAATATTATGAACTCTTTGTATGAATATGTAGATGACTAGCATCACGAACCAAGAGTTCAAAGAGCTGGTCTCAACATGGCCAAAATTTGCATAGAATTTATTCTAGTTTTAAACTCTGTGGTAAGGTAATCACGGATGAGCAGAAGATTGAAAGACACTCTCTACCTTTCACCCGTATGCGGTGTAATCCGCACGCAACTATCATTAAGACGGCTACAACGAGTATGCTGAATTGATTGACATCATGCAAGTTGCGGAAGCTCAAGATGATATTTTGATGAAGAACTACATCTCACAGATACCTAGTAGCAATGTTGACCATGAAGCTAATGCTAGCAGCTACAAGGTGAGGACGCCTCTCACAAAGGAGAGGGGCAAGAAGGGTAAGAAGAAGGGCAAAGTACAACATGAGACACACCTCGCCATTGCAGGCATGGAGGATCCACAACCATTAGTTGCACTCATGGATGTGGACAGTCAAATAGCAGCCCTCATCATCCCTCATTTGGACATCACAATGGCCGCAACCGTAGTTGCCCAAGTGGAGAACATCGCCATAAAGTAAATTAAGGCAGAAGTTTCTCCGTACTTCGCTGATTCGATCTAGTGCACGCATTGCACTTATATTTTTTTATAGCCACTTGCAGTTTGTGGTTATGGAACATTACATTATTTAATAATGGTTGTAAGTTCTAGGAGAGCAAAAGTATTAAATTCTTATAATGAGTCCTACAAGGCTTATTATTCCCGTATTTATAATAGCAAGTTATGTTTTGGTATTTGAAATATTGGAACGCGTGTGGCGGCCTATGGAGGAAGAGTGCTTAGCGGATAGTGGCACAATGAATACCACCTTGAGAGAAACGAAATTCTTTCAGTTGATCAGCAAGAATGCTGGTAGTCTTACGACAGTCGCACGTAGCAACACTAGTATAATAGGTTTAGGAGGGTCATAATTATACTCCCGATGGGCACAACTTTGGTCATTAAAGAAACATTGTTGTACCCAGAATCGACTAGAACTCTCAAGGATATTTGTGCTAATGGTTTCAATGCAGAGATTGAAGAAGAGTATAGTAAGGAATACCTACTCATTACAAAGCGTGAAGAAAGTAAAAATGGGTACTAGAATGACTTCCTTCATAGGAAACTACGCTATATTACACTAATATTAAGGCACCTGTAGCCTATACTATCCAGAAAATCGTATTTAGAAGCTCTGAACTTTTCTATCTCTAACATGATATATTAGGCCACCTAGATCTTAAGATGATGAGAAATATAATTAACAATTCACAGGAACATAATATCAATATAAAGAATTTTCCGAACCAGGAAGATTTTGTATGCCTTACATGTGCCACCAAGAAATAAATTACTAGACCTTCTGCTCTAAAAGTGAAAAATGAAGTCCCTACGTTCCTGGACCGTATCCAAGTAGACATTTGCAGATTAGGTTGCATGGTTTATGTACCTATACCACCATCGCAGCAAACTGCAATGAGTCATCTTTGAAAATCTGAGATATACGTTGGTCATGAGACAACATTCATAATAAAGTATTTGGACCCATAACTGGAGATTTGCATGCAGCTCACTTCGCTAGTATCATATTTAATGAGAATTGTTTCCCCTTCGTTAGGAGGAGGAAATAAATCCCTTGATGAAAGATGTCGAAAAATAACATGGCAAGCCATGGGAATCCATGGACATGACCCACGCACTAGTGAAGTAAATAGAGAAGTCCAGAAGATACTTGAAGTCTAGAAGACAAGAAAAGTCCAGAAGATATTTGAAGTCCAGAAGATAATTGATTTGCAAGCATTAGCGAATCAACTGCTGACCATTTTAGTGATTTGAAGAGCATGACCAAGTTGCATGTGCTTGCACACAATGCACCGGAGGGTTGAAATACCAAAGAAAAAAAGGTATCCCTAATCCTGTCCTGAGGCCTTAGAAAGGACGAGAACTTCGGCCCCTCGAATCCGAAGTAACCAGGTATGCGTGGTGAAAAAGGATAAGAAGGACTTGACACAGTCGATCACCGAAATTCCCCAAAATCAGAAGGGGATCCAGTTGAGACCTGACACCAGTACGGAACCTTCAGCAAAAGGCATACCGAATTTGAACATTCTCACGGAGGGAGACATCAGCATGGATGTGTGCGCACACATTGGAGCTGAAAAACTAAAAGGACTTGCCCCCACAATTGGAAACAGCGGTGAGCGAGTAGAAACATGAGAAGAATTGCCCCATGAAGAAATAACTATAAATTATATGACCACGAGAGAATCTATGAATAGGATAACAACTAATATTGACATTTATTTGTTAAAAAATTATCACAATCATCAATCTTGATCCAGAGTATGCACCGCTCGCTGAATGTAAGAAAAGACCAGATTGGGAAGATTGGAAGAAGGTAATAGAAGAAAAAATATTATCTCCGAATAAAAGAGAGGTGTTTGGACCCGTAAGCCACACGGTTCCCCATGTGCACCCCCTAGGGCACAAGTGGGTATTTGTTCGAAAGAGAAATGAAAATAATGAAGTTGTAAGACATAAAGCAGGGCTCGTTGCACAAGATTTCACTCAACGACCAGGAGTCGATTACGAAGAAACCTATTCCCCGATCATGGGCGGAACTACCTGTAGATATTTAATCTTAATGGCAGTAAACTTGAATTTAGAAATAAAATTGATAGATGTGGTAACTACATACCTTTATGAAAACTTAGATTCAGACATTTATATGAAGGTACCTGAAGGTATCCCTGTCTTGAACCAAGATAGAACAAATAGAAATCTGTACAATGTGCAACTCAAAAAGTCACTATACAGACTTAAGCAATCAAACAGTATGCGGTATAATCGCTTAAGTGACTTTCTATGCAAGAAAGGCTATATGAACAATGAGGATTGTCCCTGTATTTTTATACGATGATCCCAAGATGGATTTTATATGATCTCAGTATATGTAGATGATCTGAACATCATCGGGACCCTGAAAGATATTAAGAAAGCAAGTTCTTACCTGGAGTCAGAGTTTGAAATGAAAGATTTGGGTAAAACCAAATATTGCCTAGGCTTGCAGCTTGAACATGCACATGAATGGATTTTAGTGCATCAGTCAACCTACACTAAGCAGGTGTTAGAAAGGTTCGGTTTTGAAAAGGCATACCCTTCGAAAGTGCCAATGGTTGGAAGGTTCTTGCAGCATGACAAGGATCCGTATAGACCTAGAGAAGAGGGGGAGGAAGTGCCGGGACCGGAATTCCTATACTTAAGGCAGTAGGAGCACTCATGTATTTAGCAAACTGTACTAAACTGGATATTGTATTTACCGTAAACCTACTAGCAAGGTATAGTGCCGAACCAACCAAAAGGCATTGACAGGGAATGAAGGACATCGTCCGATACCTCCAAGGAATCAAAGACATTGGTCTGTTCTATAGAAAAACCAAGTCCTGTCTATGAATGACTATACAAATACCGGGAACCTGTCGGATCCGCATAGAACCAAGTCACATACGGGCTATATATTCATATGTGGTGGAACTGCAATTCATAGAAATCGTCTAAGCCAAGTCTTGTATCGACTTTGGTGAACCACTCGAAAATCATAGCACTCTTCGAGGCCTCACGAGAATGTGCTTGGCTTCGATGGGTGATTCACCACATCCAGCAGTCGTATGGATTGAATACCGTGCAAAGCCCCACTGTTATCTATGAAGATAATGCAGCTTGTGTTGCACAAGTGCAGATGAGTTATGTGAAAAATCAACTCACAAAGCATATCAATCCCAAGTTCTTCTATGCTCGTGAATGGCAAAAGATAGACGAAGTTAAAGTACTATATACTAAGTTATGTGAGAATCTTACAGCTTTATTCACTAAATCACTTTCAACATCTAGCTTTGAAAGGTGCATACGTGAAATTGGAATGATGAGACTTAGAGAAGTGCAGAATTCAGGGGGAGAATCTTCACAAACTCATTATTGAAACTTGATCACGGAGATCGAGTACCCAAAGAGTAAATCCTAGTGGTTAAATAAAATAGGGTGGATTGTACTCTTTTCCCTTGATGAGTTTTCCTGAAGTTTCTTGGCAAAGGTTTTTAATGGGCCAATTCATGTAACATAGCAGAACGTGATTCATGTACTCTTTCTCTGAATATTTCTCACTGGGGGTTTTATGGAGTTTTGATAGCACAACACATCATGGCACAAAGGAGAGATAGTTGGACTAGGCAGCTACATCGAGATTGATTAGCAAGAAGGCCAGGGGTATCCATCCATTGCGTTTCCATCCTGTTCCTTCCTCTGTTGTAGTGCAATTCTCAAGTGGTTGCTTGCCTTTGGAGTTCAAATGGTTTGAGTTAATTTAATGTCTCATCTGAATACAAAGTTATTGTTTTGTCTATCCATATAAATAATGTGAATTTTCATTGTTGTAAACATAATTTTCTATCCTGTTGGCAGGATAGATGGATTGTTTCACTTACTTTTTTTTCCTCCAAAAGTTGTGGTTTGATGAGATAACCTAACCTGTTTAAATTTTTTGTTTTTAATGCCATAATACAAAATTGCTAAAAATGGTTTATTATCTAGCTGTGTATGTGGAAAGGCATTGATTTTTTTATTAGTAAAAAGATTCTTTTTCGTGGCAAGCACATTTGAAATCCCTGATAAGATTGGAACTTTCACATATCACTTTTTGTTGCTTTATTCTAAAATCCTTTATCAAATTGCATTGCAACTTCCATACATCATTTTTTCTTATTTATTACATGTGAGATTATCTCAGCTATGATTAATGATGTGGTTACTTTTCCAAGTTAAGATTACCTCAGTTATTTCAATCCTAATAGTCAACTTCCTTCATGAATGTTATTGAAGTATGGTTGTGGCTGAAGAACTTTAGACGTGCTACAAGGGAGAAGAATGTAAGGACCAACAGAAATGGTGAAAGCTTCAGAGCAACATGGATGAATACTGTTGGAGATCTAGAACTGATCTTACGTATGATTGTTTGATTTGGGGGTCTCCTAAGATTGACCACACAGAGAGATGACACAGGGATTTTATACCGGTTCGGGCCTTCTGCTGCGAGAATAACAGCCCTACTCCTGAGTCACAATCAAGAGGAAGGCTAATGTCTAATGCCATGCGCTCCTGATTGCTCCGTCTCTCTCCGCCGTCTGCTGATTCCACCCTTTATATAGTACTCGAAGAGGGCGTCAGTTTCACCAGTCCAAACGGCGCCTCAACGCTTCATATGAAGAAGCAGTTACTGGAGATTGTTGCTGGAGTAGTAACGTTCCCACGCTGCCAGACTGTTATCATCAGAATAGAGAGTTTAATCATGTAGTTATTCCAGGAAATAACAATGTAATTAACTACCCCATATCTTTAAATATGATGTAGAAAACTCCATGATCGACTAGGCCTACATGTCTGTAGACTCCATTGGCTAGAGACTAGTCGTAGAAGAACTTACGACCAGGTGTAAGTCGTAGTAAAGCTTATGACCATAGACTGATTGTAGGAGCACTTACGATCAGGGGATAGTCATATAAAAGCTTACGACTAGGGACTGATCGTAGATGAACTTACAACCAAGGGATGGTCGTAGAAAAGCTTACGACCTTCTCCCTTATGGATAAGGGGTATGCTTAAGAGAAGTGTAAAGATAATGCTATCTATAATAAGAATTATAGATAAATGAATAAAATTAGGATTATTAGACACTCGTCATCTAGCCCCTAGTTTCAAGTGAAAATAACTTACTTGGAAAGAGGGTCGTAGAAAATCTTACGACTACAAGGTGGTCGTAATGTGGTGATCGAAGGTAAAACCTTTCCGACTAGTATTTCATTTGACCAGAAAAATACTTGGTCAAGAAGGTAGTTTCACTTAAGGTGTAAAGATATACTCAGTTTTCTCGAACATACAGATTTAAGAATTTCAATCGACTCTCACAGTCCTGTCCGTTGGGAAGGCTCCTCAAATCCTAGAGGTCTTATCCGTAGAGGATAAGATGGAAGCCTAAAGGTAATCAAATATCGATTTCTTCTTTAGGAACTCATAGTTGTAGAAATATTTACGGGCAGGGGATTGTCGAAGAAAAACTTACGACTAGACACTGGTCGTAGAATGACTTACAACCAAGGGATTGTCGTTGAAAAACTTATGATTAGATATTGGTCGTAGAAGGACTTACAACGAGGGAATTATCGTAGAAAAACTTAAGACTATATACTGGTAGTAGAAGTACCTACAACCAGGGGATTGTTGTAGAAAAACTTATGATTAGATATTGGTCGTAGAAGGACTTACAACCAGGGAATTATCGTAGAAAACTTAAGATTAGATATTGATCGTAGAAGGACTTACAACCAGGGGATTGTCGTAAAAAATCTTACGACTAGATACTGATCGTAGAAGGACTTTAGACTAGGGGATGGTCATAGAAAACAACCATTTAGTTATGTTTGTTTTTCTGTCTCCTGCAGAAAGTAGGTATAGAAGACCGTCAAGACGATAAAGAGGTTGAATTGATGGTTGTCAGAACAGGGGCGGAGGAAAGCAAGGCTCCTCCGGCCAAAAGGTGTCACCTTATGAGGGTCACCGACAAGGGAGGCGTAGGCTCAAGCTCTGCTTCTTTGACCAGGCCCTTTGAGAAATTCACTGCAGGTATGGCTGTTGCAGAGAAAACAGAGGCGGTCGAAGTGACTGAAGCTCTCAAACATAAAGCCCCCAAGACCAAGGTACTCTTCTACTACGATAACAAGACTTTCGCAGTTTCTGCCTCTCGTAACTTTGTCCAACGACTAGAAAAAGGAGAACTAGAAGAGCTTTATGTCTTTTGTGAAGGAAACTGCTACGCCAGCAGAGCCCGTTGTCGAGGGAAGTGTTGCTATTGGGGTGGTCGAGATAGGTCTCGGCCATTAGGAGAGCCAAGAGGCTCAAGGAGCGACAATTCTCACTCAAGAGTTATGACCAGGCGTGGTCGTAGCAACCCTTACCCTCAACTCGGACATCGACCAGACGTGGTTGATGAGAAGAAGCAAAAGAAATCTTCCCTCAACTACGAGTCACATGCAGTCTTTGGAATTTTGACTAGTTGTCATGTTCTCTTATCGACTTTAACCTTCGCAAGTTTAAGAGTGATGAAAAAACCTTAGCTGATTCACTCGACTATGAGATAGCCGAGACGAAGAAGCTAAGGGAGGAAAAATAAGACCTACTGAAGAAGCTTCAGGAGGCAAATTCTGCAACTTATGAGTTGCAGAATAAGATAAACAATAATTGCTGAACTTATAACTGCTTATACAATTAACTTTCTTATCTTCTTCTAACTCTTTTCCCTTGATAGAAAAAGATGTCGAAATGGGTAAACTTCAGATTGAGGTCAGATCAAAGACCCTGGTTGTTAATGAGTTTACCCGTATAGACAAAAAAAGAGAAGAGTATCAAGTTGTGGGAAGAGCAGTGCGCAAGGAGTGCTGCCTCCCATGATGACGAAGTCAAAAAGCTTGAGATTCGACCAACAGGTAAGAAAATCTTTACCTACGACCAGCTTTGCTGACTAACCTTTGGAAGGTATTCTCCTGACTAGTCTTACTCTTTACAGAGTAAGCAGTCAAAATAAAATGCCTCCAGGGACATTGCAAAAGTTAATAACCACACTGAGGACCAACCAGGCTGACTCAATCAGAGAGGCGGTCAAAAGTGCAGTGATGTATGCCTTGGCAAAGCTCAAAGCTCATTACCATAATCTCGATCTTCAAGCAACCGAGGCCGATTTCGACTGCTCTGCAGCAGAGGCTACTCAGCTAATTGCAGAAGTCAAGCCAGTTAGCCAGAAAGTCGCAGAGGAGATACAGATTGGATCTCCTTCCTCAGAGTAGTATGCAGTAGGAAACTTGTAAATACAAGTTAGCCGAACCTCTTTTTTTAAGAAAACTCTTTTCACACTATTTACTTAGTTTATCTAAATAAACTAAGCAAATAGTAACGGGCTAGGATAAAGTTATCAATATGACTTCAATTCTTAGTCTTAATTTATTTTTCCATTCATTATCTTATGAGTTACTAACTACTTGACAAGATGATTTGCAGGAAAAAACAAATATATATTCGTTCGAAATTTTCTTAAAAAAAGAGGTTCGGCTAACTTATAGTTTTCGATCACGATTATCATGTACTAGTCGTAAGAGTAGGAACCAGTTGACACTAGGAAGTTCCTTCTAGTGGGCAGGACCACGTGCAGAAAAGAAAGACTTTGAGGTGATGTTACCCTCTCCAACCAGATTAATCAAATCAAGAGAGGCAACTTGAGTTAGACAAACGTCTGGAGTACCTTAAAAATTCGTTCGACCTTTTTTAGTGGACTCGGTAGGTTTGCCCTGGTAGCAAGATTTAGAAACAGGACGACTCTAGGAAGTTCCTTCTAGTGGGTATGACCACGTGCATAGAGGAAAGACTTCGACTAGGTGTTATGTCTTTCTCCGGCCAGTTGTAACGAATCGAGTGTACCAAAAGTAGTAGAATAAATTACAAAAGTGTACTCTGCTTAGAGTATTTTTTGAAGTGAATGAAGAAATAAAATAAGGTGAAAAGAAAATATTTTGACCATATTTGTTGAAGCCGAGTTCTTTGTGTTTGCAGCAAAAATGAGGAACGACCTTAGGAAGTTCCTTCTAGTGAGCAGGACCGTGTAAAAGAGAAGAAAGACTTCGACTAGGTGATGTTACTGTCCTTTCAACCATTGTAAAGAAAGATCGGGTTTTTTTTAAATGATCGCAAAATTATCAAAGTGCTACTCAAAACAACACAATAAAAATAGAAAGAACCTGATACTTTATTGTAGGGATGGTTGGTTACACATAAAATTTACGTAACTAGTCGATATTCTAAGAACTAGAGAGAACCCGGCCGTCTTCCATTGCTAGTCGTACCGAACCTGGTCGCGTAACTTCGACCACTGTGTAAGGTCCTTCCCACTTGGGAGAAAGTTTATTCCGGTTAGACAGGGATTGAAGCTTCTTCAATATCAAGTCACCTATAGCAAGGCTGCGAGGTTGGACCTTATGATCGTAGTATTTGCGTAGGGCTTGTTGGTAGACTACTAAATGGATTAAGGCTTAATTTCTCTCCTCTTCGAGCAGGTTGATGTCATCTGCTCGAAGTTGTTCCTAGATAGAGTCATTGAAAGTTTTGACCCTTGTCGACCATATCTTTAGTTCTGGTGGAAGCATGGCTTTGGCACCGAAAACTAGGAAAAATGTGTTTCACTTGTAGCCCGATTAGCAGTCGTACGAACTGCCTATAATACCGACGGTATTTCTTGTACCCAAGCCCCCAAGATCTTTATAAGCTGGTAAAAGACTCGAGTTTTGATTCCCTGCATTATTTGGTCATTCACTCTTTCGACTGCCCCATTGCTTTGAGGGTGGGCAACATATATTTGAAAAATGGCCTAGAGGCAATCATAGAGATGATTATATTTTGTTATGTTTATAACATTGGATAATATGTTATCTTGTTCCTGGAATAATATCGTTAATATTTATTATAAAGTATGTGACTTGATTATGAAACTCTGTATTTCTACTATGATTATTCTTAAACGTTCCCTAGTCGGAAACATATGAGGACACATATGAATAGACTAGCATATATATTGGTTGATGACTATATTTCACAGGTCATAGATATGGAGATATCAAACCAATAATATAGACACATGTTAGAGAATATAGTGTTGGATAAGACTCACCTTAAGACACTATTGAGATTGTTATGATTATATATGTCATTAGTTGGTCTCAAGCAATGATGATGTATAGTCTGTAGACCTGAGATCATCATAGTTTTCTACATGTGTAATAGCACTCTTAGGGGTTGCCAAACGCTACTCGTAACTGGGTAGTTATAAAGGTAGTTTTCGGGTATGCTACGAAATGTGCGAAGGAATGCAACTGATCGGATATGAGATTTGCCCCTCCTAACATAACAGGAGAGATGTCTCTGGGCTCCTCGTTGTGGTCATATAAAGAAAGTGCATAGCCAGGCCACTAGTGGTTGAAGTGTCGACCACATGAAGTTATTCGACACTTGATCGAGAAAGTATTGAACAGTCCATGGATGACAAATTATCTCACGTGGAGTTCAACCAGATATCGTGAGGCAAAGGGAGAATACACAAGAAGGTCGTTCGGTTTGACCAGATACGAGTTGGTCATATAGAGATATAGACTGGTCGAACATGGTCTCACAACTGGTCGTATGGAGATACGAGCTAGTTGCAGACTGGTCGTAGATTGGTCGAAGCTGGTCGTAGAATGGTCGAACGTAGTCACCAACTGGTTGTAAGGAGTTACAAACTGGTCGTAACTAAGTTTGGACTAATAGTGACTAAGTGTGAGCTAGTTGTAAGTGATAAGGATCTGGTCTTAGATCATATTGCATTAAATTTCGTCCGATATATTCTATGTGTGTTTGGGAACCGTTATGTGCTGCTAGGTACTACTGATGACTTGTGGTCAAAAAAGGGTTTCAAAGTCACAACCGATCACACATGAACCTATAGGGTCACACACTTAAAGGGCAAGGATTTGATTTGGATGGTGATCCGAATTCTTGTAGTACACGAGTTCCTAATGTGCCTCAAGTTCGAGACCCATTATAGATGCATATAAATAGAGGGGCGGTGGCAAGGGGTGCAGTAATCCTTTTAAAGAATTTCGAAAACCCTAATAGCTATGCCTTCCTCAACCACACCGCTGGCGCTAGCACTCCAACGCGTGGTGTCCCTGCTCGTACGTGTGGATACCATGGAGGTGTTGTTGCGAAGCATCGGCACTAGGACGATCCGCAACTCGTGACGATCATCGGAGCAGGAGGAGAAGATGCGCGGTAAGTACGACCACTACTGCATCAACTCGCTACATCGACTCTACTTCCGCTACGAGTCAGTGCGTCTAGTGGTAATATCGTAATCTATTACTAGTGGAGGTTCTTTGGTTACGCGGTAGAATTTGTTTTGTTATCGTAGCCTTCCCACGATCCTACAGTGGTATTAGAGCCGTCCCAACTAGTTTGAGATTCGAATTAGATGTATTTTCTGATATGTGAAAGTCATAGATGTGATCTATTTCCATTTTTGTTGGTCGTAGATTATTTTTGGCGATGGTCGATATGATCATCCATGCGCGGTGGTCACAAGATGGGTGCATGATCGTTATTCCGTAATCGTATGTTCATGGTTGTATTACGACTTGCTTCTACCGGTCGGTTTCTGCCATCGAGGCAGACAGTGATCGTAAATCTATGAAGCACGTGAAGATCAATCTGGTTGATCGAATCAGAGTTGCGATCGTAAATGGTTAATGTGATTAATTCAATACGATTTACATGGACGGAATAGTAGATTAGATCTACGTAGTCCGGAACCACCAAAAAGGACCTTGGTATTTGGATAGGGCTACCGCCCTTCTGGTGCGGGTTGCCACACCTGTGGACTAGGATCTTAACTTGGTTTTTGGTATTGCTAGTTCACACCATCCGTTATATAGAATGCAATTCTATGCCTAACTTGTTTTGCAGGATTTTGTGAATAGTATGACCGATGATGTATGAGATGCATGTATGTGTGTAATGTTCATGACCTACGTGTCATGCTTATTGCAGCCCAAAGCTGTCTATATTTGTATAACGGCTTGCGTGTCGACCTGTGATGCTTCTTCACTCCTTGTAATTTATTACTAGTGCTATTAGGAGTAATGGCTTAGTGGGAGTACTCGGAGGAATTGACCACTTAGAGACATGACGAACAGGAAGCACGACGATGGAGATCACCATGTGGAAGGGTCATACTATATCACAATACAATTTGATTGTCTGTGAATGCTTTTATATTCCTGTTCATTTATTTCTATGCATGTTATTTAATTGCTTAAAATGCTTTTAACATGGTAGAAGTCAAATTCCCTCACATAATATTAAGTTAAATTGACGCCTTCCCAATTAGCTGCACCATCCAAAGTCATGTATATTTATGGTAGGTCTTGCTAAAACATAGTGAAATTAATATTCCTTGACTAGATGAGTTTGTGTCAGACACTTACACGCATAGCATTGGTTTAACTTGACATGGTCATCATAATGGTTATGGACCTTGGGGCATAGGGTTAGGTACCGGAGCATAGAGATGCTGCCCAACAACATGAGTCATATAGAGATATGATTAGCAAAGGGTTGCTTACCAAATTCACTAATCTTCTAGCAGTGATGCCAAAGCTTACTAGTAGATTAACTGATTGTGGGTCTTGAATCACTAAATGTCATAAGAGGGACATGGTATTTTAGTGGGAGTATCTTTATTAAATTATTTAATAAAAGTTACTTTTCTTTAACATATGTCTTAGTTTTGCATATTTTATGTTGTAGATCATGACGCCAACTGCTGTACTTACTTCCAGTTTTGCTTTACGTTCGATACTTGATAGGGAAAAACTGAATGGAACAAATTTTGCGGATTGGTGCCGCAACCTAATAATTGTTCTTAGGAAAGATAAAAAGGAACATACTCTAAAGGAACCAATTCCAGATGTGCCTGCTGAAAATGCTGCTGCTACTCTTAAAATAGCTTATAAAAAGGCATGTGATGAGTCCCTTGATGTTAGCTATCTCATGCTTGCTTCCATGAACTCAGACCTTCAGAAGCAGTTTGAGAACATGGAGGCCTACGATATGATCGTGGCGCTCAAAGGCGTGTTTGAGACACAAGTAAGAACTGAGAGATATGAGATCTCAAAGAAATTATTTGGGTGTAAGCTAGCTGAGGGTAGTCCGGTGAGCCTACATGTGATCAAAATGGTTGCTTACACACAAAGCTTGGAAAAACTTGGTTTTCCACTTAGTCAAGTATTGGCTACATATTTGATTCTTGCTTCGCTTCCTGCGAGCTATGGGTAGTTCATTCTGAGATTCCATATGAATGGCTTAGACAAGAATCTTAATGAGCTACATATGATGCTCAAGACTACAGAGGACAGCATTAAGAAAAGCAACAATCATGTGATGATGGTTCAAAAGAGTCAAAGCTTCAAAAAGAAGGCTAAGACATGGGTCAAAGGTAAGGGCAAGACTAAAGTTTTGGATGAGATCTAAAATAACAAGCCTAAACCCAAGACTAAATCCGGCCGACTCAAGAGAATGAATGCTTTTACTGCAAGGAGCCAGACCATTGGAAGAGGAACGGCAAGAAATACCTGGCTGATCTGAAAAAGAATGGTGGGACTAAACCTTCCACTTCAGGTATTAATGTTATAGATGTTTTTCTTGCTGATTTTTCTGTTAACTCTTGGGTATTTGATATCAGATTGGTTGCTTATATTTGCAATTCGATGCAGAGTCTAACAAGAAGTAGGAGAATTGCAAGAGGTAAGATGGACCTTCGCGTCGGGAATAAAGCAAGGGTTGTTGCATTAGCCGTCGGGACTTTGCCGTTACTTTTGCTCTCATGATTTATTATGGAATTAAACAATTGTTATTACGTTCTAGCCAAAAGTAGAAACGTCATCTCTGCTTCATGTTTGACGTCATAGGGTTATAAATTCATTATTGAGAACAATGGTTGTTCTATATTTTTTTAATGAAATATTTTATAGCTATGCTCCTGTCTTGAATGGGTTTTTTATTTTAAATCTTAATAATGCACCTATCTATAATATTAATGCAAAGAGACTTCGGCCTAATGATATGAATTCCACTTTTATTTGGCATTGTCGTTTGTGTCACACAAGTGAGAAACGTATGAAGAAGCTCCATGATGATGGAATTCTAAACTCATTTGATTTGGAATGATTTGAAACATGTCAATCTTGCCTACTTGGAAAGATGACCAAAACCCCTTTTATTGATCGTGCTGAGAGGGCGTCCGACTTATTGGCACTCAAACATACTAATGTGTGTAGACCAATGAGCACGACAGCTAGAGGTGGTTTTCAGTACTTTATTACTTTCACCGATGGCTATAGTAGATATGGATATATCTATTTAATAAGGCACAAGTCGGAATCCTTTGAAAGGTTCAAGGAGTTCTAGAGCGAGGTATAAAATCAATTTGGCAAGACAATCAAATCTTTACGATCTGATCGTGGAGGTGATTTTTTGAGTCATGAATTTGGTGATCATTTGAAGCAATGTGGAATTGTTCCGCAGTTTACACCACTAGGCACTCCACAATGGAATAGGGTGTCCGAGTGGCGTAATCGGATCTAATTGGACACGGTTCGATCGATGATGAGCCAATCAGATCTGCCATTGTCTTTCTGGGTTTATGCTCTAGAAACTGTCGCTTTCACTTTAAATATGGTACCATCTAAATCAGTAGATAAGATACCATATGCGATGTGGACTGGGAGCCCTAGTTTGTCTTTTCTAAAGATTTGGGGATGTGGTGTCTATGTTAAACGTTTGATGTCTGACAAACTCATACCCAAGTCAGATAAATGCTTCTTTTTAGGATATGCTAGGAAAACCAAAGGATATTACTTCTACAATCGAGAAGAGGGTAAAGTTTTTGTTGCTTGAAATGATGTCTTTTTGGAGAAAGAGTTTCTTTCAAAAAGAGTCAGTAGGAGAAAGATACAACTCGAAAAAATTGGGAAGCATTTGAAAGTGTTTCAACTCGTACCGAACCTCTACAGGATGAACAAAATATTATTGAACCTGTTGATGAGGCATCAGCCCCATGTAGATCTAAAAGGCCACGTCAATTGCCTTTAAGGTATGAGCATGACATACTATTGATGAATAATGATGAGCCAAAGACTTATGAGGAAGCAATGATGGACCCAGCCTCTGAGAAATAGCTTGGAGCCATGAAGTCCGAGATGGACTCCATGAGTGATAATCAGGTTTGGAACCTAGTCGATCCACTTGATGGTGTTAAAACTATTGAATGCAAATGGATCTATAAGAAAAAGATTGATATGGATGGAAATGTTCACATTCATGAAAATCGACTAGTCGCAAAAGAGTTTCGACAAGTTCAAGGAGTTGACTATGGTGAGACTTTCTCACCGGTAGAGATACTTAAATATATACAGGTCATTCTAGCTATTGACGCATATTTTGACTATGAGATATGGCAAATGGATGTTAAAACGGCTTTTCTTAATAGAAACCTAGATAAGGATGTGTACATAACACAACCTGAAGGTTTTGTCGATCCAAAGAATGCTAGTAAAGTATGCAAACTTCATAAATCCATTTATGGGTTGAAGCAAGCATCTCGGAGTTGGAATATACTTTTTAATAAGGACATTAAAAGGTTTGATGTCAAAAACAAAGAAGAATATTGTGTTTATATGAAGGTTAGTGGGAGTGCATTTGTTATTCTAATCTTATATGTGGATGACATATTATTGACTGGGAATGACATTTCTATGCTGGAATCCATAAAAGCATCATTGAAAAATAGTTTTTCTATGAAGGACCTAGAAGAGGCATCATATATCTTAGTGATAAAGATCTATAGAGATAGATCAAGAAGGATGATTGGATTAAGCCAAAGTGCTTATATTGACAAGATGTTGATTCGATTCAACATGCAGGATGCCAAGAAAGGGTTCTTGCCTATGTCACATGGCATAAGTCTTAGCAAGAGTCAGTATCATTCGACAACTGATGAGCGAAACCATATGAATGGTATTCCACATGCTTCAACTATTGGATCTATCATGTATACCATGATATGTACTCGACCAGATGTATCATATGCTCAAAGTGTTACAAGTAGATACCAAGCTAATCTCGGTGAAGGTCACTGGACAGCTGTGAAAAATATTCTTAAATACTTGAGAAGGACTAAGGATGTGTTCCTAATTTATGGCGGTGATGAAGAGCTCGTTGTAAATGGTTACACCGATGCAAACTTCCAAACTGACAAAGATGATTATCGTTCGCAATCTAGTTTTGTATTCATTTTGAATGGAGGAGCAGTGAGCTGGAAAAGTTCCAAGCAAGAGATGGCTGCTGATTCTACAATGGAGGCCAGTACATTGCGGCTTTTGAAGCTGCAGAAGGAGTTTGGATATGGAATTTCATTACTGAGTTGGGTGTGATTCTGAGTGCCTCAAGCCCAATGGATCTCTATTGTGACAATAATAGAGCCATTGCGTAGGCTAAGGAGCCTAGATCCCATCAGAAGTCCAAGCATATACTCAGGCTTCGTCATCTTACTCGCGAATTGGTGGATAGAGATGTTAAGATATACAAAGTTCATACGGATTTAAATGTTGCTGATCCATTGACAAAGCATCTCACACAGCCAAATCATGAGGCACACACAAGAGCTATCGGTATTAGATACTTAAGTGATTGACTCTAGTGCAAGTAGGAGACTGTTGAAAATATGTCCCAGAGGCAATCATAGATATGATTATATTTTGTTATGTTCATAACATTTGATAATATGTTATCTTGTTCCTGGAATAATATCATTAATATTTATTATCAAGTATGTGACTTGATTGTGAAACTCTGTATTTCTACGATGATTATTCTTAAACGTTCACTAGTTGGAAACATATGAGAACACATATGAATATACTAGCATATGTATTGGTTGATGACTATGTTTCACAGGTCATAGATATGGAGATATCAAACCAGTAATATGGACACATGTTAGAGAACATAGTGTTGGATAAGACCCATCTTGAGACACTATTGAGATTGTTTTGATTCTATGTGTCATTAGTGGGTCTCAAGCAATGATGATGTATAATCCTTAGAGCTGAGATCAACATGGTTTCCTACATGTATAATAGCACTCTTAGGGGTTGCCAAATGCTACTCATAACTGGGTAGTTATAAAGGTAGCTTTAGGGTATGCTATGAAACGTGCGAAAGAATGTGACTAGTCGGATATGGGATTTGCCCTTCCTAACATAACAGAAGAGATGTCTCTGGGGCCCTCGTTGTGGTAGGAAAAAGAAAGTGCATGACCATGCCACTAGTGGTCGAAGTGTCGACCACATGAAGTTATTCGACACTTGAGCGAGAAAGCATTGAACAGTCTATGGATGACAAATTATCTCACGTGGAGTTCAACCAGATATCGTGAGGTAAAGGGTGAATACACAAGCAGGTCGTTCGGTTTGACCAGATACGAGCTGGTCATATAGAGATATAGACTGGTCGTAGACTGGTCGAACATGGTCTCGCAACTAATCGTATGGAGATACGAGCTGGTTGTGGACTGGACGTAGATTGGTTGAAGCTGGTCATAGAATGGTCGAACGTAGTCACCAACTGGTTGTAAGGAGTTACAAACTGGTCATAACTAAGTTTGGACTAGTCGTGACTAAGTGCGAGCTGGTCGTAAGTGATATGGACTTAGTCTGAGATCATATTGTATTAAGGTTCTTCCTATATATTATATGTGTGTTTGGGAATCGTTATGTGCTGCTAGGTACCGCTGACAACTTGTGGTCGGAAAAGAGTTTCCAAATCACAACCGATTACACATGAACCTATAGGGTCACACACTTAAAGGGCAAGGATTTAATTTGGATGGTGATATGAATTCTTATAGGCCATGAGTTCCCAATGGGCCTTAGGTTCGAGACCCATTATGGATGTCTATAAATAGAGGGACGGTAGCAAGGGGTGCAGTAATCCTTTTGAAGAATTTCTGAAACCCTAATAGCAATGCCTTCCTCAACCACACTGCCAGCGCTAGCACTCCAGCACGTAGTGTCCCTGCTCTGTACGTGTGGATACCTTAGAGGTGTTGTTGCGAAGCATCAGCACTAGAACGATCCACAACTCTTGACGATCATTAGAACAGGAGGAGAAGACGCACAACAAGTACGACCACTACTGCATCAACTCGCTACATCGACTCTACTTTCGCACCTAGTCGGCGTGTCTAGTGGTAATCTCGTGATTTATTACTAGCGGAGGTTTCTTGGTTGCGCAGTAGATTTTTTTGTGCTATCATAGCCTACCCGCGATCCTACAACATAACCATAACACCATTTGGTACCCAACTCGTCGCAAAATTCTTGGAGTTTTGCGCTCAAGAATTGATTACCATTGTCTGTGATTGTGCGACTTGGAACACCAAATCGAGTAATCACGCATCTCATCATGAACCTTTTTGCTACTTCTGTTGTTATCCCAGTCGCATGTTCGGCTTCAATCCATTTTGTCAACATATCAATAGCTACAAAAAATGAACTCGAAGCCACCTGTCGTTTTTGGGAACGGTCCTAGCATATCGAGACCCCAGGTCACAAAAGGTCATGATAGAGGGATTGTTTGTAATGCCTGAGCTGGTTGGTGTATTTACCTGTTATGAAACTGATATTGTACACACTTTTTAACCAGCTCTTTGGCATCATAGAGGGCTATTGGTCAGTAGAAACCTTATCGAAAGCCCTTTTCGACCAGTGTTCTGCAGGAAGCATGAGTTCTACAGATGCCCCCGTGTATGTCGTGAAGGACGTTTAATCCTTCTCTCTGCAATATGCATCGCATAAGTACCCCTTGAGTGCCTCGTTTATAGAGAACAATTTTGACCAAAGTATACATTTTGGCCTTTCGGGATAAGCGATCTACCTCGAGATCATTGTTAGGTATTGTAACCTTCTAAAGATACTTGTAGATGGGGTAAATCCAGGTATCCTCGTACTCTAGAGAGGCTGTCTCAATAGGTGGTGTCTCTGGTGCTTCGACTAGAGACAGCTTCTGAAGCTGCTCCAAGTAGAATCCTTTTAGTACTTGTGATCGGGAAGAAGCCATATGAGTAAGCTGGTCTACAAAGAAATTATCTTTTCGAGGGATAAATTGCACCTCAAAACCGAAAAAATGCTTTTCAAGCTTTCGAACTTCCGATAAGTACCGAGATATGGTCGGGTTAGAGCGCTGGTACTCTTTTTTTTTGACCTGATTCATGACTAGCTGAGAGTCTCCTCTCACGAGTAGTCGTTGAGTTCGCTGCTCGTATGTTAGCCAACAAACCTTCGTATTCTATCACGTTGTTAGTGGAAGGAAAGTCAAATTAATGGCATACTTTAAGGTCTCTCCTGTAGGAGATTCCAGGACCACCCCAGCCCCCGAGCCACTTAACATAAGCGACCTGTCAAAGTACATCATCCACTAGTCATGGGTATTGTACTGGGGATCTGAACAAGTTCAGGATTTGTTCATTTGGTGACAAAGTCTGCCAAGATTTGGGATTTAATGGTAGTTCAGAACACAAAATGGAGGTCAAACTCTCCAAGTTCTACTGACCATTTTGTCATGCGTCCCGCTGCTTCCCTGTCCTGGTGGACCACTCCGAAGGGAAACTCAGACGACACAATTATCTTATGTGTCTCAAAATAACACTGCAGTTTTCTCAAATACATGAGGAGGATATATAGAAGTTTTTGGACCTGAGGGTAGCACTCCTTATGCCCGTGTAAAACTTTACTTACGTAGTAAGCTAGTCATTATACGTTTTCACGTTCTACTACCAGTACTGCGCTCACTGCCTGTGGCATGGCAGTTAGATAAATTAAGAGTGTCTCTTCTGGTTTCGGAGAAACAAAAATAGGAGCACTCGTAAGATACCTCTTGACATCCTCGAAGGCAGTGTTTTCCTCTTCTGACCACTCGAAACCCTCGTGCTTCCTTAGAAGTTTGAAGAAAGTTAGTCCTTTTTCTCCCAGTCGTGCGATGAAATGACATAAAGCCGCCATGCACCCTGTGAGTTTCTGAACTTCTTTCTTCATGGTTGGAGGGTGTATTTGCACAATGGTCTTTATCTTTTTGGAATTTGCTTCAATTCCTCATGCAGATACTAGGAATTCAAGCAATTTTTCTGAAGAGACTCCAAACACACACTTCTCAGGATTGAGTTTCAAGCAGTGGTTTCTGAGGTTGTCGAATTTTTCTTGCTAGTCAGAAATATGATTAAGTTGCTAGATGCTTTTTACGACTAGATCGTCAACATAGGCTTCCAAATTTTAGCCTAGTTGAGGTGAAAAAGTCGATTGTATCAAGTGTTGAAAAGAAGCACCAACATTTTTTTAGACTAAATGACATTTTGACATAGCAAAATATTCCAAATGGTATAATAAATACAGTCTTTTCTTCATCTTCTAGACACATATTAATATGATAGTAACTAGAATATGCATATAGAAAACTTAATACTTCACAACCAGCAGTAGAATCAACCAACTGATCAATACAAGGTAAAGATAAATCATCTTTTAGACAGCTTTATTGAGACATGTGAAGTTTACACACATACGCCACATGCCGGTAGACTTCCTAACCATTACAGGGCTGGCCAACCACTTTGGGTGGTCGATTTCTCTTATAAAGTCTACTTTAACCAGCTTGTCCAATTCTGATTTGATAGCATCTCGTCAATTAGGTGAAAATCTCTGAAATTTTATATGGGTTTCTTGTTAGGCCGTAAAGCCAGCATGTGCTCGATCATCTCCCTGGGGATTTCGGGCCTGTCGGATGCTTGCCACATGAAGACATCTGCGTTATCTCGGAGGAATGTGACGATGATGTCTTCCTATTTGGGGTAGTATCCCCAATGCGAACTGCTTCGAGGGCTCCTCTGGATCCATGGGAACCTCTTTGACCTGACTGTTTGGCTTTGGTGCAGCTTTAGGCTTCGACTAATTGGTCCAAGGCTGCTCCTTGCTTTCTTTTCGAGTTGGTATCTGACCAACCATCTCGAGAGATCGATGGTCACACGTATGCACAATCTTTTTATCACAGTGAATGGTGATTACTCCTTTAGGACCTGTCATCTTAAAACATTGATGCCCATAATGAGTAGCCATTAAGAATTTAGCTAAAGTTGGTCGTCTGAGTTTGGCGTTATATTTCGTATCGAAATCGACTACATCAAATGAGATTTTCTCTGTCATGAAATTATTGGAAAACCAAATGTTAAAGGAAGAGAAACTTGGTTAATAGGTTTGGTTGAAAACCCTGGTACAATCCCATGAAAAAAGTATCGTACAGGTCTTACCTTAGTCCTGAGTACTTGCATCTCATCTAGGGCACTCGTAAACAAGATGTTTAACGAGCTGCCACCATCTACTAACACCCGATTTACTCGACAGTTGTGGATGGTAGGCTTGACCACAATCGGAAACAGACCTGGTCGAATAGAAGGGACTGGGCAGTCACTCTTCTCCAAAGAGATGGTGACTTCATACCACTTCAGTAATTTATTGACAAGAGGAGGGTCAATGGAGTTTACCTCGCGTTCGGCAGCCTTAAGCTGTCGTTTTGAATTGTATGCCGATGATCCCCCCATAGATATGCTCGATGGTATGCTTCGGATCCTGGAATGGCATCTCCTCTTCGTCGTCTGACTGCTTACGACCACTCATTTTCCCTATCTGCTCGAGAGTAGGAAGTGATCCTTTGCTGGTATAGTAGTCCTTGAGCTTTTGTTGGAAAACCCAGTAGTGGTAAAGGTCATGTCCTTCCTTTTTATGGAAAGGGCACCACCGAGGTTTATCGTTCTTCCGCTCGGGGCGCTTACCTTTGCTCTTGTCATAGTACAGCTTGGAACTTCATGGCTCCTTATCGCTTACGGCCAAGACTTCCTTGGAACTATTGGCTTGAGGCTTTTAGTCTTTAGACTTGTTCTTGGATTTCTTGGCTTTCCTACCCTTCTTCTTGCTACTTTCGTTTGCTTCTTGAGGATTTTTGTCGTCCCGATCGATGGTTTTATTCCACTCGACTACTTCAGCGGCAGTCGCATATCGCGGCCATCTCGAAGAGCTCAGCGACAGTTGTAATACTCCGAAAAATAAATACATATTAATAATCGCGTCTTAAGGGTCGGAGAGTAATTAGTTAAATAGTATCAATAAATAATTAATTAGTTATCGTCTTTAAGGGCTTGTGCGTATTTAAATAAAAAGAATTTGTGAAAAATAGATTATTTGAATTTATAAAACTATATAAATAGATCTTGGATTTTCTAGAAAACCCTAGCCTATTCTTTTTCTTTCCCGACACCGACCAATCGTTTTATTTTTTTGGTGCGTTCATGCCACGGCCAAAATCTATTCCGAGCACGCACTTGGTTTGGATCACTGTTGCCGATTCTTTGTCTTGCCAAAGCCGCCGAAGAGTCTTTGTGCGCCGAGAGCAATCTTGCCGATTTCGCAGCGTGCGGGCTGCTATCTGGTTTTCTTCTCTTCTTTGTTAATTTCTTCTTTGGCGTTCTTGGTAGAAGGCTATGTCGTGGGCTCGCAGCTACCGCCGAGTGTCTGTCGTGATTGGTCGCCTTCACTTGCAGGAAGCAAGTGCCGATTCTTTGCTGCCGGATCGGTGCCGCGTAGCGCCGTCCCTCTTCTTGTGTTGTCTGCTGCCCTGCGTGTCTTCTTCTGCGAAGCCGACGCCAAGCCGAGCAAGACCAGTTCTTTGCTTCTGTGTTTTCTCAGAGCTTGAACATTATCGAGAGATTAGGAGAGAAGAAGCCAAGATCTATATTCTTGTGGGTAACTATTTTAGTTTTGTATTCTCTCTGTTTTTCTAGATTAATTAGAGATTATGATCTAGATTAATTAGTGAGGTTTTATAATTTTCTATTAGAGAGGCGAATAATGAGTTTGTTTATTATCTTTATCATTGAGCGTTTTATTCGGGTATCGTAATGACGAATTTTGGAAATCTCATCTACTAGTTAATTGTAGATAATTTCGATATCTTTCTATAGCATATTTTATCCTGTCAATCGGACTAGTAGATTTTGAGTTATGACTTTGAGAAGGCCGCTGTTTTTAGGGTTGTCGTCTTTCGGCGCTGTTTTGGTAGACCGTAAACTAAAAATAGTAAATAGCCTAATTAGAGTTTTTGATCTACATGAAAGTTGTAGATAATTGTCCAATGGTTCTGTAGGATCTGAGAACGCGTATTTTGGTTGAGTAAAACTAAAGTTATGAAATTTGGAAGACTGCTGTTCCGAAGCGGACAGATCGGTTTTCTGGGCTAAATACGGAGGGTTAGATGATTTAATTAGAAGGCGGTGTAATCTAAGAAAATGTGGAGAATCTTATGAAGAATCCAGAATGGGGTGGTTTGTGGTGATCGGACTTTCGAGTCAAAAGTTACGCTCTTTTTAGTAACCGAACAGCAATGGGTAGCTTTTCGATACCGGCGTATCGTGGTATATTTGGGGACGTGTAGGAGCGATGTATATTGATTGTTATTCCTATGATGCTGTAGCTTGTATTGAGATGTGTGTATTTAATGTAGGAGAAGCGTCGTACTTGTTGCCATCGCTAGCCAAATTGTGCGTCGCAACTAGTAAAGGCAAGTGCATGGTGAGCGGCGATCAATGATCGATCAACGTTTTCTTTATCTTCTATTACCATTATTGTTGTGCTTTTATTTGGTTTAATTGCAAACAATGAATTGGTATGTTTATATCGTTGTTGACAAGCATGATGAAAGTTGGATATGATGATTATGATGGAGATTGCATGTTTGCATTCATAAGCATCTTTGCATAAGAAAGGTGATCATGATTGATCACAACTCCACGGAGTGGAGGAGGTCCCGATCCTTACGGAGAGCGGGCTTGAGAGTGAATGTTGTCGCGAGCATTCACTCATGCTATCTGGTATATCTGTGAAAGAAGTGCATGTGGACATGTAGAATAGAGTTGCATTCATAAATGAGATTAATGGATGAGAATATTAATGGAAGTACTGTGATGATAATGAAGTTATTGATTCTTTGTTGATTTATTATTGTTCGTTGTATATCGATGTGTTTCTTTGAGTCGTGGACTCACCCTTGCTTTATTGTTGTCTTTAGGTGATCTTGAGGATCCGTGAATCGAGAGCGAGTAGGGCACATGGGCAACACATGATCATTTACCTTCATAAACATTTCATTCAGAATTGGTTTACACTTGGACATGTTAGAAGTTGAATAAAGTTTAGGACATCATTTGGACTAGACTATTTGCTTTAATAATTTAGATTCATTGGTTGATGCTACTTTGGATTATTTACCTGGTTATAATTCCCAATGCTTATTTATTGTCGTTTGATCCTTAATTATGCATGTTCTTTTGTGATCCATTGATATGATTATCATTGTTTTCTTGCTGTATTTATATAGTGTGTCAATAATTATCAATTGGGAGGTAGTTTAGTGGCATTCCAGGCTCAGTGTTGGGCTGGGGTGTTACAACAGTAGCCGGGGGATTTAAAGTGATGTTCTACGTAATCCTTCTCCTGCAGACTCCCTGCTTAAAGGCTCAGATAGAAGATGAGCCATAAACCTCTGGAATGGAATTACGAATTTGACTGAAATAGTTGATGAATTGGCTTAAGGTCTCGTGGTCATTTTGTCTCATCTTGTGTAGGTCGTCCTCCTTTTCAGGGCGATTGTATGTGCCCTGGAAATTGGCCAGCACGAGCACGCAGAGGTGTTGCTACGAATAGTTAGACTCGAGTGGTTGGTTTAGCAGCCATGATCGAGCGAACCATTTGAGCACAGTTGGAAGGTAATTCGCCATGACGTGCTCTCTTCCTACTGCTGCTCGGGATAGCAGCCATGAAGATCTGAATGAACTCGATGGGATTTTGAGATCCATCAAACTTCTCCATGTTTACTAGTCGAAACCGAGGTGGCCAGCGAACTGCTCGGAGGTCGGGTGGGAATGCCCGACATCCGGTAATGACTTCTTGACGCCTTTTTGCGGTAAAGAAGGTTTGATATCACCAGGTGATTGTACACGACGATATCCGGTTGTGGGTGGACCTGACTTATAGTAGGTCTCAGCCTTACAAGGGAAATACTCCTCATATTCCATCTGCCGCTGCATATTTCTGGGTCAGAGTGGTGAACGATCACCTCCCCTAGGAGCTTGTCGATCGTCAGACGTTCAAAGAACTCTTCTCTGACTGGAGTTAAGGTTAGGTAAACAACGTAATCTGTTGTCGCACTAATATCCATGAGGTGAGTTGTTCGAACGACTGGGGGTCGATGGAGTCGTACCGCTATGACTTCCAGAATGATGTCGGGGAGGATGCTCAATTCTTGCCATCGTACTTCGAAGCCTTTGCGTGATCTCTTTGGCGAGAGGTCGTACCCTAGCGCTCGTGTGAGTTATTGAGTTGGGTTCTCGAGCAGATCATTTATGTGCTAGAGTTCCTGAGGTTCCTCCGACTGATATTGAACGCATCCAAGCAAATTTCTCTGAGCCTCAATGTAGTGCGATCATTTCGAGGATTTATCCCACACTCATCAGAGTGTTGGCCCCGTTCATTGCTGGAGGCCTACTCACCATCCCCACGAGGGGTCGTAGGGTGTGATCGGAGGGTAGCAGCCTTAGGTTTGCCTCTAGGAGACAGATCATGATCTGAGGGGAGGGGAGGACACATACCTCATGTGTATTATCACCACTTGCGCTAGAGGCCTCCTGACTTGATGAGTAGTCAAATAACACTGACTAGCGATTTGGAGTAAACCCCTCCAAGAAGGGGAATTCTGGGTTATAACCATCTGTGTCTGCAGGTAAGCTCTGTGAACGAGTGGTCAAACTTGTAGGAATAGGGTGCTCCCCCATATCCTCTGTGAGAGTAACCGTAGAGTTACGACCACCAAATACTTATGGAGTCCAAGAATGATGGCTTCCAGGGCTTGTCGTGCCAAGTCGGATGGCCTCAAGCGGACTCAAACATTTCGAGGGGGAACCCTTCCTATGCTTAGTGTCTGCCTGGGTGCAGTCCCAGTTGTGGTCGAGTAGACCCTTGCCCTTTGAGGTATCTGGTCCCTCATTTGGACGTAACGTTGTGGGGATAAGGATCCCTCCTCAACTCCATTGGTGGCATGGTCTCCTGGATCTGGCGAATTATCTCTGGAGGCGGCATTACCATCGGATGAGATGATACTTGGTTCGTAGTCGAAGCCGACATCCATGCTGATGTCTGCGTAGTAGGCCAAGTCAAACCAATTCTCCCCGTTCCACTTTCCTACCATGGAAGCATTAGGAAGAAAAGAGAATTTATTGACAAGGAATCACTGGAAGATCCCCACGGTCGGCACCAACTGTCAGTGATCTAGAACCAATCTTACGTATGATTGTTTGATTTGGGGGTCTCCTAAGATTGACCACGTAGAGAGACAATACATGGATTTTATACAGGTTCAGGCCTTCGGCTGCGAGAATAATATTCATACTCCTGTGTGTATTGTATTGAATATGAGTGTACAAGTCGCAATCAAGAGGAAGACTAATGCCTAATGCCTTGTACTCCTGATCGCTTTGTCTCTTTCCGTCGTCTGCTGATTCCACCCTTTATATACTACTCAACGAGGGTGGCGGTTTCTCCATCAAGGGGTATACTTACGAGAAGTGTAAAGATAATGCTATCTATAATAAGAATTATAGATAAATGAATAAAATGAGAATTATTAGATCCTTGTCAAATACAATCCTATAACGAAAAGAAAATAAGAAAATAAAATGTGTTCTTTAAAATGTTGGTTTATTACTTAGCAATATAATAAGTTGGTTTCGTACAATAGTACTTACTGCAAGCGAGGGTTGGAGCCGGGGACACGGGACAAGCCGAGTGCAATGGTGGAGGCGCGATGTCGACCGCGTTGTAGCTCAGTTAGGCACAGTGTCAGCTGAGTACAACGCCAGAGGTGCGACGCAGGATGATCACGGTGGTGGAGGCACGACATCAGGCACGATGGTGAAGCCTGGCGGAGCCTTGATGTGGGTCAATGTGTTGCTCTATTGGGTGCAGCGCGGGTGAGCCATAGTGACGGAGATATGACAATTACTTGAGAAGGGTAGGGGTAACATTATATATGTGATATATTAATTTATCTGTAGCAACACACGAACATTCAGCTAGTTTTGTTCTCAAATGTTACAGACAACTGTTGTCTATAGTACTCCTGCATGTCATTTATAGGTAGCACTAAAGACAGGTCCTACAATGAGGTATCTTTTTATATGTCTTTATAGACTGTTAAAATAAGAGAATAACTTTTCTATTCACAACTGTGCATCTTATTCATTAATAGAGAGTATATATAGAGAAGAGTACATAGACCTCATGGGTTACATGGACCACATGGGCTGAGAGAGGGACAGAATGTACAACTAACACTCATACTCTTAAACTCTTAACACCCCCTTCAAACTCAAGGTGGATCAGGAGGATCTGATGCACTAAGTTTGAGTAGATGAAGTCGATGATGTTCTCGAGTCTGAGTTTTAGTGAAAAAATCTGCAACTTGAAGCTCCGAGGGAACATACTTGAGGGCGATGGTCGACTGTTGACAATGAGATCGTGTGAAGAATGCATCAACACCAATGCGCTTTGTCAACTTATGCTTGACTAGATCACTAGCAATCTAAATGACACTTGTATTATCACAAAAGAGAGGTGTAGTATTATCATAATGGACACCTAGATCAATCTAGAGCCATCGAATTCAAATAATCTTTGAGGTGCTAGGGCAAGAGCTTGAAGCTCAGCTTTTGCACTAGAGCGTGATATCGCAGCCTGCTTCTTAGACTTCTAGGCAATGAGTGAAATACCAAGAGAGATACAGTAACCAGTGATAGATCGACGATCAGTAAGATCACTCGCCCAAGTAGAGTCAGAGTAAGTATGGAGTTGGAGCTGACTCGAACTGCATAAAACAGACGTTTGGACGCAGTCCCCCTCAAATATCTCAGCGAATGAAGAACATGGCCATATTGGACTGATGTGGGAGCACTGACAAACTGGCTGAGCACATGAACATCATGAGCAATGTGTGGCCTGGTGACAGTGTGATAGATAAGACTCTCAACAAGTTGACAATAGCGGAAATGATATGTCAAGGGTACACCGTCTGTAGATCGAAGCTGCAAGTGAAGCTCTATGGGTGTGGCAGCAGTACAAGTATTAGTAAGCCCAGAGCGAGCAAGCATATCCTGAACATAGCGATGTTGAGAGAGATAGTAGCCATCACCATCAGAATGAACCTCAATCCCTAGAAAATAGCTCAATAGTCCCAAATCAGACATCATAAATTGTTCACTTAATTTCTTCTTGACAAAAGCCACGTAGTCTGTATCATCTCCTGTGATCAGCATATCATCTACATACAATAGAAGCAAAGTATGACCCCGCGGAGAAGTGTGAATAAACAAGGCAGGATTCGGAGTGAAACCAATAGCTTGAATCAGAGAATTGAAACGCTCGAACCAAGCACGAGGAGCTTGCTTGAGACCATATAGAGCACGTCTAAGGCGACAAACATAGCCTGTAGGAGCCTCAACACCAAGGGGTGGCTGCATATAGACCTCCTTATGTAGATTACCATGAAGAAAAATATTCTTGACATCCATCTGAGACATAGTCCATACGCGTACCGTGACAACTACAATAAGAGTACAGACTGTGGTCATATGAGCAACTGGAGTAAAAGTCTCATCATAATCTCGACCATAAGCCTACTGAAATTCTCTTGCAACAAGACGAGCCTAGTATCGCTCTACTGACCCATCTGACTTGTTCTTTACTTTGTACACCCACTTGCAAGTGATATGAACAACTCTAGATGGTAGCAAAATACGATCCCAAGTGCCTATCGACTCTAATGCTGTGAGCTACTCTGTCATAGCCAACTGTTACTCAGGTACACTGGCAGCCTTCTGATAGGTACTCTGCTCAGCTACTACACCCACACGAGAAAAACCCCATCTCCTTGGTGTCTGAATAGAAGAATGATCATATAGGGCATATTGTGATGTAGTAGAATGATCGTCAGAGTCGGTGGTACTGGCCGAAGAGTCAAGTGGAGGAGAGGAGGACTGAGGATCAGAAGGAACTCTCCGTCGGCGACTATAGTGAAAGGGAAAAGTGAAGGTGTCAGAAACTGGTGGAGCTGGTGGACAAACTGGTAGAGCTGGTGAAGAAACTGGTGGAGTTTTGGAGGAGGCACAGTAGAAGGTGAAACTGGTGGAGAAGGAGTATCTGGAGAATGCAAGTCTAGTGAAGGAATGGGAAGTAGACACAAAAAAACAGGTGGAATCTGTGAAAGAAAAAGTAGGATGTGTAGAAGATTGATAAAAGAAAGGTCAGCCATCATCAATGGTCACATCACGAAAGATGCGAATGAGATATGCTGAGGGATCATAGCAATGATAGCCCTTATACTTAGGACTATAACAAAAAAAACACACTTAACTGACTGAGGGCTCAACTTTGTGCACTCACGAGGTGCTAGAAGGACATAGCAGACACAACCAAAAACACAAAAATGAGCATAGTGAGCAGGTGCTCTGTACATGACCTCACCAGGACACTTGCCCTGAAGCTTGGAAGAAGGCTGACGGTTGATAAGATAGACTGTCATAGAGACTGCTTCCCCCTAGAAGTGAGAGGGAACAAAGGAGGAAATAAGAAGAGTATGAGCAGTCCCAATGATGTGGCGGTGCTTGTGCTCAGTAACACCATTCCGAGCATGAGCACCAGGACACGAGAGATGAGGAAGTGTACCCTCAGAAGAAAGAAACTAGCGAAAGGCCGATGAAAGATACTCTCATCCAGAGTCAGAATGAAAAACATGGATGGTAGAAGAGAATTGAGTATGAACCATCTGAGCAAAAGATTGATAGATAGAAATCTACTACGAACGATGTTTCATGAAATAGATCCAAGTGTATCGAGTATGATCACCAATGAAGATGACATAATAACTGTGACCACCATTTGAAGCAAAAGGAGAGACCCTAAACATCTGAATGGACCAAATCAAAGGGGCGATCAGAGCGAGAAATGCTAGAAGGATAAGTAGTTGTACTTGCTTGCCAAGTCTACAACCCTTGCACTGGAAATTTATGTCAACAGAAACATGATCAAGAACACCTTGATGAATCAAGACAGAGAGGTGTGAGCCACACAAGTGTCCCAAGCGATGATGCCATTGAGGAAAAGATTGACAAATAGAACTAGATGCAGAAGGACAAGGGGTAGATGAACCAATAACAGAGGGTGAAGGCACAGGGGCAAGAGTAGTATCAGAAATGGAGGATAAAGGAAGACTCACACGATCAAGAACATAGAGCCCTGCAGAACCTCTCTAACGATGATTTGTACTAATAACAACTCTTATTCGATGATCTTGCACAAAGCAGGAGCTATCGACGAACCCAACAAAACAGTTCATATCTGTGAGCTGCCCTACAAAGATGAGTGTCGACGTTTGAGACTCTCGTCATAGAACGGACAAACAAGAATATAAAAGGAAAATGGAGATTACTATCTATTCGCCAAAGGACTCAAGATGGTAAATGTGTATTGCAAAGAGTATACTCTGATTACAGGAAAAGTGGCTATGAATACACGTGGATTAGGGGGCTTGGGTGTGAATCTATATTACAAAGGCACATAGGTCAGACTATTTATAGTTTTACAAGCGTCGGCAGTTGGTTGCAGTGGTGCCTCTTCACGCCAATTGTTGCGTTTCTTCAAGCCAACAGTCGCGTCTCTTCGTGATAACCGTTATCGTCGATATCTACACATGTAGCTGTTATTAACCGCACGTGGGTAACAACTTTCTAGGATCTCCTCTGCGGGGGAAGAGGTCCTGGAGGAACCCATAAAGGAGGTCTAACTGGGCCTTCGGAAGGGGTTTCGGGAACGATCAAATAAAAGACTTTTAGGCCCACCTTCTGATTGCTTAATTGATCTTAGGCCCAGAAATAGGCCCAGTAAAATCCTAGCTTATCTATAAATAAGCAAATAAAGATATACCCGAACAATTGACTACTCAACAATCCTCGTGAGCCAACCCCTCAACTTCAAGTGAAAATAACTTACTTGAAGAGGTTTTTGACCAGAACTAGACTTGGTCAAGAAGATAGTTTTACTTGAGTTGTAAATAATTATTTCCCTTAAGAAGTAGGAGCGTCAGTCATATATATATTTATGAAAGCAATTCCCGAAGGCAGTAGTAGTGCAGGCAACATATCTCCATGGGAGCAAAATAATACCGAGCACCTTCAGGCAGTAGTAGTACAACAACCACAAATGGAGGCAGTAGTAGTACCGAGCAGTTGTAGAAGTGAAGCAGAGAGGCAGAGCAATGCCGCCAAGCGGCGGCGGCCCGAGGTAGCCGAGCGATGCTAGATTCGGGTGGGGCTACGACGGCTTGAGGGAACAGGGCGACGCCTAATCCGAGGTAGCCGGGCGATGCCGGATCTGAGCCGGATGGGGGCGGCAACAACCCGAGGTAGTCGTGCGACGCCGGATCCGAGCTAGGGTGGCAGCAGCCCGAGGGAGATGGGCGACGCCTGATCTGGACGGAGACAGTGCAGCGACGGCCGCCTGAGGTAGCGGGGTGACAACGGATCCGGGCGACATGGAGATGAAGCGGAGGAGCAACTCAGGGATTCGGCCAAGCGACTCCAGAGGCGGCGGAGCAACTCAGGGCGGTGGCGGCCACGATGTGGAAGACGCGACGACTCCAGAGGCGGCGGAGCAACTCAGGGCAGAGGATGCTTCCGAGTCAAAGCGGAGTATGAGGCTAGGCTAGCCGAAACAGAGGACTCGGGCGGATTCTGAAGACAACCACGGAAGAGGGAGAGGAAGGAGGTAGCACGCCGGTGACGACTCGCTGGAGGCTCACTGGCGATAGTGAGGATGGCGGCGGCTGGACCGGGTCTAATCCCAAACCCTAACCCTAAGCTCTGATACCATGTTAAAATAAGAGAATAATTTTGCTATTCAGAACTGTGCATCTTATTCATTAATGTGAGAACATATATAGAGAAGAGTACATGGGCCTCATGGGCTACATTGGCCACATGGGCTAAGAGAGGGAGAGAATGTACAACTAATACTCATACTCTTAAACTCTTAACATAGGCAACTCATTCATGTATAATATATCTTGTTTATCGTGTTACAATCGACTACTGTACGATAGACGATCTAATTCTCTATACTCCCTCTCTGTCTCATCCACATCATCCTATGTCATACGTGATAAGACTTACAGACAGCTGACATCACACTATTGTACATGTTCTTTTGTCAACTCCGAGTCTAATACACCAATCTGTTTACTAAAAAGATACGAGAAATCAATGACGGATAAAGGGGCTAGTGGGAGCCTGAGTCCCCTCCATGGTTAATGAAATATTTTATATAATTCTTAATTTGTTCATGCAGGATAGTTTTAACTTACCACCTCTCGATATTTAGTTATGACTGTATGACCTCTGGTTAAAAAATTTCGGACTCCGTAGGAGAAATCCACACGTACTATAACAACAATGGCCCCTGAAAACAAAACGAGCAAGCCTGTATCCATTTGGTTGAAGGACCATCTCATCTAATCTAATCTAATCAATGTCAAGCATCTGATGGCTGGCCGGACGAATTCTGTCCATGAATCGTTTACTAATAAATATTAGGTTCGGACTTTCTATTAGGAGAGGAGTGGTCCAGTCTACAAACACGGCAGTATGTTAATTAACAGAAACATGACCAACTTGCGGTACTGTTTTTCCCTTTCCGTCAGTTCCCTTTTCTGACGGAAAAGGGTAAAAAAATAAGCACAGATGGGACACGGTATATATTCGTACAATAATCATCAGATGTTAGAGAATATATATATATATATATATATATATATATATATATATATATATATATATAGGGAACGTATCTAGTGCTAATAGTTAATTCAGTGCTAAGGTACTAATATTAATCTTGACCGTTGGAGATGGGAGCATGCATGGTGTTTAATGAAAACACATTAATGAAGGTGTATTGAAGGTGGGAGCATGCAAAGTGATTAAATAGTTTAGAGGTGGGAGCCCACATTAATCTTGGTTGTTCAATTCAGATTCAACGGTCAAGATTGATATTAGCACCTTAGCACTGAATTACCCATTAACACTAGATACGTTCCATATATATATATATATATATATATATATATATATATATATATATATATACACACACAATCTACACTTGAGTTATTCTACACCCTATCACCTTTTGTGTGTCAAAACCCAAATCCCACCCTTGGTCAAAGACTGGTCAAAGAAAACGCACCGCCTCTCACCTCTATCAACCCCTACATCACTCTTCACCTACCTTTTTCGTGCTCAAACAATGCAGTAATTGTCTGACTTAGATATAGTAAAGCTGACTTTCGGTGTAGTAATCATTTTTTACAGCGTTAAAACATACTCATTATGGATCTCTTTTTGTTAAGCATATTTTTCTAGCAAAATACCTCACACAAATTATAAATAGGATAAATGGTTTAGGAGATATTATCGTTTAAAGTTTGCAATCAACCCACGCTTCTCTCTTCACCCGTCTCTCTATATTCAGTGTGGCAGCAAATTTCTGATAAAGACACAAGAAAGTCATAATGAGTGCAGTAATACTAAACATGACAGTGTCTGTCTTGTAAAGGTACAGTAAATGAACAAAAAGATCACAATAATTTCGTAAAACAAGAAGATTACAGTAAATATCTTTTCATGCTACAGTAAAAGCACAGAGAGGTTGCAGCAAATCCGTTGTACATATTTATTTAAGGCACAATGAGATTGCAGTAAATCTCTTGCAACGGTGCAGTAAACACATACAAAGGTTGCAATAAATCTTTTTTAGTGATGTAATAAATCTCTTTTGGTAAACGCACAGAGATGTTTTACTGCATGCTACTTCAATTCTTATTGCAGTGTAGATGCATTTATCGTTTATTGGCGAAACTTATATAATTATGTTACTCTCATCATCACCAAGCTACCGATAAAAACCGTTCGTGAATTGAAATTGCCAATCAAAAGTTATGAAAAAGAAATATTTTAATACTAACAAAGAACCCATATTTGTTAGTTGACTGGCTACGTGTCACTAGTTGACTAAGATTGTAATAATTTTTCTTAAAAAAATCACACTAAATCTCTTATATTGCTGCAATAAAAGCATAAGGAGGCTGCATCAAATCTATTGTACAAGTTTATATATATGATTGGCCAAGGGTAGCTTCCCACCCTGATCTTTAAAGTTAAAATTTGATATTTTTCCGACGAAAGTTGAGTCGGCCGATTTTAAGTTGATAGTTTTCAACTACGGTGTTGACACGATTCTTGATGCAAAATCGAACGATAAATGCCAAGTGGGTTGCTACCATGAGCAGAAAATCATCTCTCTCTATGTATATATATCCAGTATGCAGCGGAGCAGAAGAGCTGCAATACACGGACTAGTAGTTTAATAATAAGCCACGGGGATCACGTGTTTCACAAGCGATCGCGACCCGACCCCAGCTCCACGTACCCAGCCACAGTACTCCCCCATCATCCAGCTGTTTAAATACACCAAATCAATTTGCATCGCAGCAACGCAGCTCACTAGCTAGCACACATCCACGCATACCGTATACGCTTGTCTTTTAGGAGCTTCTTTGCATTGTTTGATGCCTACTAACTCTAAGCACATCCCTGCGTTCGTGGTGTGTATATATAACGTTTTTAACCTTTTATGGTCTTTATTGCAAGATTTTGAGCATTATTTTTTTTCCAGTAAAAACATACTAGTAAAAATAATAAATTAAAATTATATAGGAATATTCTAAGAAAATTATAATGACATTACTTTAGTGTGGTCAAATATATATATAGGAAAATGATATGATACTTTTGGGAGTACGTACTCCCACTTCTCATATACCACTTAAATTATATGATGATACCCCTTTATCAATTTGAGCATACTACAATAATAATTATAAGATACCCCAAAGAGAGTTCCATGAAAAAAATATTCATGAAAGTCCACCTTTTATAGCAAAATTTGTGTATATATTTCTTTTATATATGAAAAAGGTATATAGCAAAAATAAATGACTCATATGAATTTTTTCAATAAAGTTGCGTTGGAGTATCTTATAATTAGTATTTAAGTATAATGAAAATGATAAAGAAGTATAACATGTTTGTTCAAGTGGTATATTAGAAGTGGAGTATGTACTTCTAAAATACGAAACGGGCCCACACACACACAGAGAGAGAGAGAGAGATGGTAAAGGTCAAAACTTAACCGTATGAATTCCACAACAACTTCAACTTGTATATGTTTAGTGACGAGCGAGAGTCTCTCAGGGTCAGTTGGCTAATACTATAGGTAGTAGGCTAGCCAACTCAAATTCAAATCCAACCTTCTAAAACAAGTTGTGTGGAGAAAATAAATATTGTCCTTCAACCCAAGCTTTTTTCTTCATATGTTCAGTGGCCGAGGACTGCACAGAAGCACCCTGCTAGGCCACTGTACACATGGCAAACGGACAAGTCAAGTTTACTTTCACTCTCAAATTGTTTAATACGTACGTTCTAAATTTTTTTTTGTTTAATACGTGCCGACAACATCATGTGATTCAGCAATCGATTGAGACCCCGACTGTTACACAACCTTTTGTTATGGAGCTATCTAGCAGGTTCTCCTAATTAATCAAGCAATGACAATTAGTAGTACTTAACCAAGCAAAGCATACTCAGATCGAGTCCGTTTGCTTGGGAGTTGCAGGAGAACATATTCTGACACGGGATGCAGCAGCGCGTATGGATCGTTGGTGGCAGCGAGTCTATTATCTAACACATCTATTTACAGGATAATTATCTTATAAATATTATTATATTATATTAGAAAACTTCTGTAACACATCGACACTCAGCCAGTGGCTAGTTTAATAATAAGCCTCAGTGACCCCGCGCGCGATCACGACCCGACCCCAAACCAACTCCACGCACCCAACCACAGTATCATTCCAGCTCTTTAAATACAAGCCCAAATCAATTTGCATCGCAGCTCACTAGCTAGCACACAGAGCCACACACCCAAGCATACCGCGTACGCTTGTCTTTGTCTAGCTAGCTATAGCTTTGGCTACCCCCGATACTTGCTTCCGAGCTCCGGTGATCGATGACGATGACAAAGGCGGCGGCGGCGGCGGGCGGCGGGAGGCGGTACGCGCTGCTGCTGGCGCTGAACGACTCCGAATACGCCAGGAAGGCGTACGGCGGCTACTACAACGTATTCGTCGACGCGTTCGGCGGCGAGGGCGAGAGCTGGAACTGCTTCCGCGTCATCGACGGCGAGTTCCCGGCCGAGGAGGACCTCGGCCGCTACGACGGCTTCGTCGTCAGCGGCAGCCCGCACGACGCCTACGGCGACGACCTGTGGATCCTCCGCCTGTGCCTCCTCATCCGGACCCTCCACGCCATGAAGAAGCGCCTCCTCGGCATCTGCTTCGGCCACCAGGTAAGCGCACGAATGTGCACTCAAATTTAAGCTAGCTAGTTCTTGCAAAATTTTGTTGCGACAGCTTAATAACTATTCTGACACATCAGTCTATCAGAGACCTAGACGTCAACCGGACCCACCTGTCAGTCAGCGTTACCCACCTAGATAGATAGATGGATGCTACAAAGTCATGCAGAATTAATTTTCGTTCGTACGCATAGCATGCAATTCTGGTAAATGTGCAAATGATTCGATCTATACTGATTTGGAGGATGTTTTTCTGGCTTGATTAGGTTTTGTGCCGAGCATTGGGGGGGAGGGTGGGCAAGTCACGCAGCGGATGGGACGTCGGCGTGAAGAAGGTGACCTTTGTGCAAGATTTGGAGGGTTTCAAGCTCCTTGGGGATCTAGAGGAGCTCCCTCGGAGCGCCTCCATCATCGAGGTTCACCAAGACGAGGTGTGTGTATTTCTTTAATAAGTCACCTGTGCTTAAATTAACAGATAATTAATTAGCAGCTTGACATGCGTGTAGGCCATTGTTGGGCTTCAATTAGTGCATGCGTAGTATCTTTTAATCTTAATCCCGGAAACTCGGCCAAATTAATTGGTGGGGTTCGACTTTTGATGCGCTATTTTTGTACAAATAAATAGCATAAGCTTTGCCACTTGCAATTCGTCAGCTCTATTCGTGACTATTATTTGTGGGGCTGTGGTTTAATTTTGCCAAGTTGCCAACGTAGCTAGCCTAGCCTATATGAACTAGCTAGTTCACCTAACAAAAGCGATTCTACTCTTTATCAGGTGTGCGAGATACCACCGAGGGCCAAGGTGATCGCCTACTCGGAGAAGACGAGCGTGGAGGTGTTCGCCGTCGGCGAGCATGTCCTCGGCATCCAGGGCCACCCGGAGTACGGCAGCGACATCCTGCACAACCTCATCGACCGCCTCGTCAACAACAACACCATCAATGTACATATAGTTAACATAGGGTTTGTCTATAGAGCACTCAAGAAAACTGTCTCTAAGTAACGGACGATTGGTTGCAGAGGTGTGTGGGTGAGGACGCGCGGAGGACGGCGGAGAGCGGCGAGCCTGACCGCCGGTTTTGGACGGGCCTCTGCAAGATCTTCCTCAGGGGAGGGGTTGGCGGCGGCGGCGGCGGCAGCATGCCGCCGGTGCATGAACCAGCGGCGGAGCTGAGCTGCAGCGGTCACGTCGCTCGCTTCGCTGCCGCTGCCGCTCCCATTGCTACACTGCCGCCGGTGCATGAACCGGCGGCGGAGCTGAGCTGCAGCGGTCACGTCGCTCGCTTCGCTGCCGCTCCCATTGGCTTGTAGCACTTAATTTGTGTCAACAACAAGAGATGCATGCATGTGTGCATGTGCACGTGCATGTGCTGTCAGAGGCGGACTCAAGAGTTAAGAATTATGGGACGGGAGTTAATAAAATAATGTTCAATGAAAGAAATTAAAGGTTTAGTAAATAAAGTACAAATTTTCCGTACTAAGAATAGCACCACAAAAAATTTAGAGAAATTATAAAATATTTTCTTAAAAAAATGTTGAATCGGGAATAATTTGGGATCCGGGAACAAGAAATAGGGATGCACATGTACTGCTATCGACGTGTGCGGCTTACCTCGCCGGCCCCAGTGGCTCACACTACTACAAAAAGGCTAATACTGGACGCCTCATCACAGACGGTTGACTAAAACCGTCTGTATTAAATACAATCACGACGGTTTCGGTTTAGCGACCGTTTGTATTCTTGGTTTAAAACGAATAAGTAATATCCGCGGTTGTGTTATCGAAGTATCCGCGCGCTAAAAACCGTCTGTGAATAAGTAATATCACAGACGGTTCGTGTTGAAAACCGTCATGAAGTATCACAGACAGTTCTAAACAAGAACCATCTGTGATACTACTAAATTCACAAACGGTTATTTATTGGAACCGTCTGTAATTAGAAACAACTGATTAGCCGATTCCGACCACTCCTGATCGGGCTAGATTGATCTTTTAAAGTGGTCGAATTGAAGTTGATTTCCCTAACAGAAGAAACCAAAATATATGTATTCCGGTAGGCACCTTGTTCCGTATCATGTGTAACTTCACTATCTTGACATGTAACTTCCGATCAACGAAAGAATGCAGAAGTACTTCACATGATCGATTGATCGAAGTTACACATCATAAACAGTGAAATGCTCACCTGATCGTAGGGATGTGATCTTCTACCAATTTCCAAAGACCAAATTGACTTTCCTACCACCTAATTGAAGTAGTCGATCGATCATCCATGGATTTTGTTCTTCCATGCACGGTGGTCGAAAAGTCAATTTGTTCCGTGAATTTTGTCTTACTAGCTAGCTAGAAGGGTAGAGATCGAGATGAGAACTTTAAGAAGAAATGGAAGTAAGAAAAGATGGAAAGTTCATGAGTGAATTATTCTTAGTTCTGCGCGCCCTTCTGATGGTTATTTATAGGCTTAATTAACAACTTGTGGCAAGATTAAATTAACGAATAAAGATGAAAGACCGACATATATGATTTATTAGAATATGTTCCTAATAAATTGTTAGTAACCAAAGCATCACCATCTTTTCTGGAATTATTTTTCATAAATACAGTTGACGCTCCTTTTCCTATGTTTACAACTGAAGCTGGAGAGCTCATCACAGACAATTTTTAATAAGAACCGTTTGTGATTACATACTCCACAGACGGTTTTTGATAAGAACCATTTGTGATTACATACTTCACGGACGGTTTTTAAATATAATTGTCTGTGATAATTAAATCTTTCGGCTCCCGCGCGATGCGTCTCTTCGTCTCGCTCGCCAACGTTACGTACGATGCGTCTCTTCAACGTTTTACAAGAATGATCATCGCGTGCCATGATGAGCACGCACGGTATTGGTGAGCACACAGAGTATGACGGCAAGGACCAAGGCGAGGAGGTCGGCGATCGCCATCGCTTTTCCTCATGATGTCGTCGTTCACACCGTCGATCCACGTGGCCGCGAGCTCTCCTCAACCCATTGCTAACAGCTGCAGCCTACGAGCCACGTACGTATTATGTTCTTTTAATTTTGGTAGGTCTGAAGGAGCCAGCATTCTGTTCAATTTTTGTCAGTTTTCGAAGATGACTGTAGTGTATCATATCCTAGTTAATTGTCAGAAAGCTTTAGATGTTCGTTTCGGGTTCAGGTTCCTACGAGCCACGTACGTATCCTGATTGTAATTCCTCTGAAATTCTATAAAAGGAGAAAAACCAAAAAGTCGTATCAGTTGATACGGCGCAAAATAATCTCGTGTTGATTTTGTTTTGTGTCCAATATCGATCCAGTTCTAAACTAAATTTGACTAGCAACAGCGACCTTAATTTGGCCTAGCTTTTAATTTTTCTCTTACATAGTAATTCTTGTATTAAGATTCTATCGTCTTGAATTTTATAGTTGTAATGCCATGTACAAGGCGTTCAAGGAGCGCGTTGTGTGGAGGCGTGTGGTGCTGGAGCAGGAGGAGGCGATGAAGTGGTAGGACAACAAGTGCTACCTCCCTGTCATCAACCACATGGCCGGTGCCGGCAACCCGGAGGCCTTCTTCATCTTCGGCCTCACGTTTGTCTTTGTGCCCCAAGACATGCAACACGACCTCATGCTCCTTGAATGGGCGGCCATCACTGACCACAAGGCCGCGGCCTACGTGCTCGGTCTCCTCCTTTACACAGTCAGCGAGACGCACGCCGTTGGGAAGTACTATATTAGCCAGGTCGAGGGTGAGCCATCCGGCGGCGGGAGTGAGACAGCCAAGAGGACCAACTGGAAGTGCAGGCAGTGCCGGAGGCTCACTGCGGACATGGTCCAGGAGGCGGTGTGGAAGAAGATGGCTGGGCCGGCCGGTGTGGGTGTTGTCGGAGGACGACCCCCCATGCACGAGCACCAGCTGTGGTGTGATGGAAGGATGGGACGACTACGTCGTCTTCTGCAGCAACGACTGCAAGATTAGGCATGAGTATGCTAAGATCTTTGCAGAGGTGTTGAACTATTTGTCATAAAATTATATGTTTTAGCATAGTTTTAACAAATATTCATATATAAGTCTTTACTAATATGTGAATGTGTCATATGTACTTCTGAATTTGCATTTATGTATGAATATTATAATAGACAGTTCTATTATAGAACCGTCTGTGATGTGAGACCATATCACAGAAGGTTCCATTATAGAACCGTCTTTGATAAGTATCACTGACGATTCCATAATAGAACTGTCTGTGATATCCCTTTATTAATATGGGTCTGGTATGGTTTACGCCCTAACTCATCACTCCCCAGGGCCCTTACTCTCGCCCGTTCACCTCCCCACCCGAGTGCTCCCGACCTCAACGCCGCCGCCCGAAGTCTCGTCCGCGACGACCACCCCCAAGTTGCCCCTTCTCACTGACGCTGCCCTTCTTCCCGTCACCACCGGTTGTAACACCATGGTTCACTGCACAAGATACTCTTATGATAAGAGTGTCATATGAGGTGTCACCGCCGTGACACAACTACGGTGACACCGCCGCGGCTGCCGGTCCAATCGACCCCCCCCCCCTGGGAAAATCCACCTCTCCGCCGCTAGATCTGCCTTCTCCTCTTCGACCTCTCAATTCTCTGTTACTTCAGTTTTTGGGTTTTAGTTTGACTTGTTTACTGATGTGGGTTGTTGTTGCTTATGCATACATGGAGGAGATAGATGTAGTGAGCTACTATCGGCAGTCGATTTGTCGGTTGCACTGAGGTAACTGCTCCCATTTACTCTATATATATCCCTTTCTCTCTCCTTGCTCTGTCATATGGGTGATGAATGATATGGGCTATGGTGGATGTTCTGTGATGGTTCGATGATATGAGTGAGTTCTCTGTGTATGATGTTGGTTCATGAGATGTGGTTAATTCGGATTGGGCAAAACATCAGTCTTTACACATACAAAATTTCCCATTCTCTGTTGTTTTGGTTTTTGGATTTGAGTTTGACTTGTTTACTGATGTGGATTGTTGTTGCTTATGCATACATGTTCGGAAAATGGCGTGGACGCACAGGTACTCCGGCTGGGAAGTGGCATCATGTATCAACAACCAACTGTAGAACTTGTCAGAGTATGATGTTGGTTCATAAGATGTGTTTCTATGGTTGGTTGTTGATACATGATGCCACTTCCCAGTGGGAGTACCAGTGTGTCCATGCTATTTGCTGAACACAGCGATGTCCAATTACCTGTCGATGGCATCCAAGTAATTGGATGTCAATGTGCTCTCTTGACAGTCATGCTTCATGACGTTGCTCGTGGCTGCTGTCTCATCCTCCTCATGCTGCGTGGATAACACCCCAAAAGTGGTTGGGAGACTACGAATAAAGGCACAAGCAGCCACTGCTTGAGACTTTATAGCGAAGAGTCATCATAGACGGTTTGTAGATGAAACCGTCTGTGATACATCAGCTATCACAGATGGTTTTATCTATAAACCGTCTGTAATAGTCAATTATCACAGACGGTTCTGAGTCAATAATCGCATGTGATTGTATGCATTACAGACGGTTCAAAAACTGTCTGTGATGCCCTGATGTCATTACTGACCCATAAACTCAGACGGCTCACGAAACCATATGTAATGATATTTTTGAACCATCTGTGAAGACCTTTTTGTAGTAGTGCCAGCTAGGTCTCACTCAATGTCTGTTTTCTTGGCGCTTGCTACCATGCTCCTACCTTCTATCCAATGCGCTGCCACCGAGGTAAGCCAAAGCCCGGAGCTCACCCTCGTCTTCTTGCTTGGCACCAAATCACATTGCTTTGTGGATTCCTGCGCTAGCGCCACCTAACGGCTTAAGATTGAGAGGTTATGACTTTATTTGAGGGGGAGGGGATCTCTGAATGGGCTGAAAACTACTAGGTTGGTGGGTTGAGCCGCACCAATTGAGACAAATTAGAGAGAGGTGTGGGAGTGAGCTGAAATCTATTGGGTATAAATGTGAAGTATTTGATCTAATTATATATATGCATAATATATCTACTAAATACAAATTATTTTTTAAAAAAAAGATGTTCAAGTGAACACTTATGACCCTTATTGGGGCCGCCTGTGTGCTGCAATGCGAGATGCATGACTAGGTGATGGATGTGGATATGGGGGTATGGATGTTGTATATCTAGGGGAAGATGCATGTGTCCATCCAAGTGTGCGGTTGGATGCTTATGTCGTATCCCATCGTGAGCCGTCTGATTGGAAATTAGACGGTTGTTCAAGATTTGTTCTCTGATGTTGGACCGTGAGAAATGGGTGTTCCAATTTGTCGTCAAAAATTGGGAGTTTCTTGTCTTACCATGATTTGAGGAATTTCTTTTTGTCAATATATTAAACTTAGAGAGCACTACGCATGCTTATACATTTTGTTGAGTTTGCAATGCAGAGGTTCTATCTCCCATGTGCCCATGCTTTACGTACAAACATCATTTTCTTTATGGGATTGTCAAGTCATCATTCGAATGTTTTTTTTTCAAATATCAGTTAGTTTTTTGAACCATTGGATTGAGATCCAGCAAGCCACCAGCCTCCAACATCCCCGGTCTCCGAATCGCGCGTAGAAGGTTAAATTGTGATTTTGATTTTGTATGAGTTTGAGCCTTATACAAATATTGATGCTATGATATTGTGCAATGCTATGTGATGTGTTTTTGTCTGTGTTGATCGCAGGCATCAAGATGGAGTCGTGGCGAGACACGTGGACCGGACTAGGCGCAGGAGGCGCTGAGGTCGAACGGCCGGATGTGTCAAGACGGCGTGAATCTTGAAGCGGCGCAGTCGTGCACAACAAGGTGTACGGAGGCTTCGGAAGGTGCGCAGGGCGAAGGGTCTTTTCGCAGCGACAAAAGTGGAGGCGCCTGCTCGGGTGTAGCGGGCTTAATGGGTTGGAGGCCCATTAGCCAAGGCTATAAATAGGGAGAACCCCGGAGTTAGGGTAAGACCTTTGATAGAAAATTAGGTTAGCTCTAGAAAAGGGTGTGTTTTACCTTTTGAGAGTTTGTTGAGTTGAGAGAGAATGAATCAAAATCTTGTAATCATTCCTCTGTATTTTCTTTGTAATCTTTTGATTTCTATTAATGAATCTCTGAGGTTTTGATTACTTGCTTATGCCTTTCTATTCTCTTCTCGCTCATATTGAATGTTTAGGGTTTTGATGTATCCTTTGATTCGCCTTATGAAACAAAGATGAAACTTGATATCTAGAGTCGCTTTGCTATTACTAATGCATTCTCAAAGTTTCATGAGCTAAGAATCGAGAATCTCTTATCGTGAGTTTTGGTCTTTCTTGCCCTTCTTCAAGAAACCGATTTTGGCTTGTTTTGTTGAATCTTTGTTTGCGATTCTTCTCCATGAGGTCAAGATGTTGCTTAGGATGATGTCCCGTGAAACTTGACCGAGAAGAGCATTCAAGATTTAGCACTTTGGATTTTGGGAAAACCCGAGCGCATTGTTTTTGGTCAGACAATCGAACTTCCGATTGTCCAAGGCGAACTATCGCAGCGGAACTTCCGCGACCAATCCCGAACTTCCGAGTGCGGAACTATCACGTAGAATCGAACTTCCGATTTCTACGTAATGCCCAAACTTCGCTGCTCTCTCGATTTTGCTTCACTCTTCTTAAGATATCCGAGGACTTTGTAGGTCTTATTTAATTACAAAGAAAGGGGAGTTATTAATTTTAAAGCACCATTCACCCCCTCTCGCTGCCATTTCGCTCCTTCAATTGGTATCGAGCCGGTTAGCTCTTCTTTATAGATCTTAACCGGTCTTGAGCCATGGCAACGGACAAGTATTCCACCAAGCCTCCGCTTTTGATGGTCCGATTACCCTTCCGAAGAGCCGAATGGAAACATACATCCGTGCTCGGGGTATGCCATCCGGAGAAAGGTGAAGGTGAGATTTGCGCTCTCGCCGATGAAAACATCAATGCGGAAACATGCCCGATGTTGAGGCAAATGCTAAGGCAAGGAACATAATCATTCGTGGTTTAAGCGTATGAGTTTGATCGATTTCTCATTTGATTTCCGCTACGACATCCGGGTGACCTCGATGCATACCATGAGGGCACCACTCGATTAAGACGGTTCGACAAGACCGCTCAAGCGTGAATACAAGAAATTTGAAATGCTTGTCGGTGAATCTCTTGACGAGTGCTTTTCTGCCACAAGATTTTGAGCAACCTCCGAGCGGTCGGCCTTACATACCCCGACTCGATAACGCCGACAGATGCTTTCGCACTTGATCTTCGTGTTTGGGAGATGAAAGTGACAACCATCAAAGATAGCACGGACCTCTCGACCGACTCTTGATGCGCTTTACTCGCGCCTCAAGACTCACGAGATTGACATTGTCTCTCAAGGTCAAGTCACAATGATGGCTTTAGTCACCGATCCCACTTCGGATCTTCTTCGAGTCGACACGTGGGTTCTCCTAGCCGCTCTCGTGACATAACCGATGATCGCTAGAGCAGCTTGAGGATGAACAACTAGCCCTCCTAGCTCTAAGTTTTCTCATGCTTACAAGAGGAGGAGGGATGGTAAAAGAGGAGGTCCTGTGATTTGTTTCGAGTGTGGTGGCCCCAACCACATCCGAGCAAACCGTCCCAAGCTTGGGAAGGGCAAAGGTGACTATGGCGGTCCAAGCAAGAACGACTACATCGACAAGAACCGCAACACGAAGCCCTCAAAGACTGATCAAGGCAAGAAGAAGTTCCGCAACTTTGGGAAGGCAAAGAAGTTGCTCCATCGCGTCCTCACCGCCTCAACGAATCGGACACCAGCCGAGGTGGAGGGGTGGAGTGACGATGATGGGAAGGATGATCATGATCCCAAGGACGACGGCAACTTCTCCCAAGATGTGCTTCATGGCCTCTGGGCGAATCGAGCGACAACGAGCAGACTCTCCGACGAGGTTAGTCCCACTTACGACCAACAATGATGCTTTTCTTAAGCTAGGTAGATTTCATGCTAAGTCTAGGCTAAGTGTTCTGTGTGTTGGAGAAGGAAGTAGCTAGACTATCACGGAGCTTACTTTACTTACATCTGCTTCCTCCCGTGATGAATGTGACACATGCTGTGCTTTGATTGATGATATGGATAAACTAAGGACCTTACATGATAGTGTGTCCTCTGAACTTGACATGATTAAGGTAGAGAACATTAGTCTTCTTGCCGAATTAGAAATGAGTAGGGTAGCACCTCCTTCATTCACTACTGTTGAGGCTACTGCTTGCACCTCATGTGAGGTTAAGGACAATTCGTTTAGAGGTCTTTATACCATGTTGCTTGATCTGCCTGAAACTTGTGAAAATTGTAATAATCTCAAGATGAACCTAAAACGGGCAGATCACAAAATTGTTGAATTTCAAGTCGCGCTTACTAGAGCCTCGTTGTTTCTTGTTTAAATCGTCCTAAGTTAATCACAACTAGAATCAGATTCAAGCAGCTTCAAGAAATGATTGATCACAAGAATAAATTGGCTCACTATGCTTCTAAGGACCTTGTTAGCTCACCATGCAATCATTGTTATACACTAAAATGTGATTTGGTTGCCTTGGATGAAAAATGTGTGAAGCTAACTAAGGACCTTCTAGAGACACAATCATCTCGCTTGTATTGTGTGTGCTGGAAGAAATCTAAGGGTTTGGTAGAGACGCCAGCAACGTGAACCAATCTGCTAGCATGAGAGGATCTGCCCTCAAAGTCTACTGTGGCGTGCACAAGCCAATCTTTCCTCTCGCTGTTGGTTCTTCTTCTCGCCCCTTACCTTCTCACGTCCCTTCTTCCCTCGCTCTTCTTGCACCTCTTTCTTTCGGAGTGTCGATCTTATGAACACTCTCGAGAGGTTTGTAGGAGGCAAGAAGAAGCTCAATCTCATTCTAAACAAATCTAAAATTTGCAGATTTAATCGTGGTCTAGGATATGATATCCGGGAGGATATGAGGAAGCATCCACCGTCGTGCTCAAAACCATAGCACTGTGTGATCAAAACTAAGCCCAGGACCGAGAAAGTCAATTTTAAGTCGCCGGTTTTGTTCAAAGGATTTCGACAACAAGGTGATTCCACTGCAGCTTTCGCCTCTCGTAAAGGTATCATTGCACCTTCACGTAAAGATGGACATTTAGTTGATCATTGCTTCAGCGCGCTAAGATCGCGGTAGAGACCGTGTTGAGTCTCTTAGGCACATTCTGGTCACCCGCATCTTGAGTGCACCTAAGACCAACACGAGGTCTAGATTTGTTCCATCCGATGATTTTGGGCAAGATCGAGGACTTGGTTTTTCCGAAGTTTTCGAAGTTTCGTCCTCATGCTCCCTTTGGTCGTAACTCTCCGATCCCGAAGGTAGATCTCGCTTTTCCTTTCGAGATAGCTACTCATGATAAGATCAAGATATTCATCGCACTTCGACTCGCTTTTTCATAGCAAATGGATCCAAAGAACAATAGTCGAGATCTTTTGACTTGTTGAGTGACAGAGCGAGGGTAGATAGAGGTCGGCCTTGCTTGACTACTTCATCTGTCACTGTTACTCAAGATTGGGTGCCAAAATCACCGTGATTCATCCCAAGATCGAGACTTTACTGCTTGACTCGTGGTCGCCGGGCCGGGAAGGAAAGGTCCGGATTGTAGACTCGGTTGTTCACGCTATATGACCGGCGAGTCTCGCTGGTTTTCTTCCCAGCCCGCCTCCAGTGATGAGACGATCACTTTGAGATGCTTCATTTGGGCGCGATCGCTAAAGGTACTGTAAGCATTAATGATTCTTTATTTTAAAAGATGTTGCCTTAGTAAGTAAGCCGCAGATAATCGCTTGAGTCTCTCACCACCGATGACGGTTTCGAGGTGAGCTTTAAGAAAACAATTGCAAAATTCTTGATTCTTCTGTAGTCTAGTTTATGGATTTCGATATGGGAGGATCTTTCGCGCTGATTTTTCCGGATCTTCCGTGATCCTCTCCGATGTTTAATTGCTTCAATCCGTGATTTGACTTTCTCGCATAGGAGACTTGGTCATATAGGATTTGATCATCCGACCGAGTTAGCGGCCACGATCTCATTCGTGGTTTGCCAAACTCAAAATGGTCAAGGATCTTGTTTGTGCTCCTTGCAAGACACGGCAAAATGGTTGCCGCTTCACATCCTCCGCCATAAAGGATTATGACAGATGCACTGTGTCAATCGCCCATATGGACACAGAGGACCAAATAGAGTGCGGTCGATGGGAGGGAAGTGGTACGACTTGTCGTGGTCGATGACTTCGAGGTATTCTTGGGTGTTTTTCTTAGCCTCAAGGATGAGACGCTTACTCTTTTCGTGGTCTTTTTAGTAGGCTTTCGTTGAGCTCCTGTGCATTACGAGCAATTCAGACCGATAATGGCACCGAGTTCAAGAATTCCTACTTTGAGAGTTTTTGTGGAGAGACAGTGTAGAGCACCGCCTGCCTCCATACGCCCCCAACAAAATGGCGTTGTAGGAGAGGAAGAACCGCACTTGGTCGAGATGGCCAGACGATGCTTGATGAGTACTCTACACCTAGGAAGTTTTGGGTGAGGCAATTGCTACTCGCTTGTCATGTTTCTAACAGAGTTTTCTTCTGCACTCTTGCATCGCACTTCTTATGAGTTGAGATATGGGCGAAAACCCAGCGCCTCGCATTTTCGTGTGTTTGGTTGCAAGTGTTTTATTCTCAAGTCCGGGAACCTAGATAAGTTCGAGTCACGATCTTGTGATGGGATCTTTCTCGGGTTACTCGACTTCTTCTCGTGCCTATAGAGTCCGAACTGCGAGTCTAGTAAGTTGTTAGAGACTCAGGAGGTGACCTTCGATGAGGCCACCGGGACTAGGCCTCGATATCTCGTGTTCTTAGAGCACCGAGTCCATCTTTGTGGACGAAGAGGAAGACGGAGATGATGGTTGTATACCGATCCAGCTTCTTCCTCCTCCTCTTGAGGTGCCCTCTTCCACCGCACTCGAGGAGATCACCTTACCTTCGCGCTTTTCAAGCTAGTGGCTCTGCTCCTATCTCATCCGATCATGAGGTAGAGGCCACTTCTTCATCTCACCTCGACCTCCAAGACACTTTCAAAAGGACCATCCTTCAGAGCAGATAATTGAGATCTCTTTGAGCGAGTCACTGCTCAAAACCGGCATGTCTCTATTCTGTCTCCATTCCGCCTTTGTTGCCTCGCTTGAGCCCAAAGACGCTTGTCATGCTCTTTCGATGAGTCATGGACTAACGCCATGCACGAGGAATTGGAAAACTTTGAAAGGAACAAGGTCCGTCCCTTGTTGAGCCCCTCAAGATCACAATATCATTGGGACCAAATGGGTGTTCAAGAACAAGCAAAGTGAAGATGGGTTAGTCATTCAAACAAGGCTAGGTCGGTAGCTCGTGGGTACTCGTTGAGGGTCTAGATTTCAAGAGACCTTTGCCTCGTAGCTAGACTTGAAGCCATTAGAATCTCGCTTGCCTTTGCACTTCTAAGGGTTTCAAGCTTTACCAGATGGATGTCAAGAGTGCCTTCCTCAATGGCCTTATTGAGGAAGAAGTCTATGTCGACACCTCCTCGGTTTCGAGAACCCCAAATACCCTAACCATGTCTACAAGCTTTCCAAAGCTTTGTATGGACTCAAGCAGCTCCCAGAGCTTGGTATGAAAGGCTTAAGTCCTATCTCAGAGCCATGGTTTTGAGATGGGTAAAATTGACAAAACCTTGTTCATCCGCTGCCTTGGCACCGATCTTCCGCTCGCCCGTGATCTACGTGGATGACATTATCTTTGGCGGCTCTCGCATGCCTCGCTTCCCGCTTTCCATGTCATGAGCTCGGAGTTTGAAATGAGCATGATGGGCGAGTTGAGCTTCTTCCTTGGCTTCCAAATCAAACAGACTCGGAGGGTACTTTTCTTCATCAAGGCAAATACACTCGAGACCTCCTCGCGCTTCGACATGAATGATGGAAAGCCAAGATCAACTCCAATGGCATCTACAAATGCTCGATCCGTATGAAGACGGCGAACCTATTGACCAAAAGGAGTTCGAAGCATGATTGGCTCTCTCTTGTACCTCACAGCCTCGAGACCGACATACACTTCTCAGGTGTCTTTGTGCTCGGTTTCAGCTTCTCCTCGCAGATCTCACCGTCAAGCGGAAGCGCATCTTTCGGCACCTTCGAGCTACTATTGACTATGGCATCCGGTACTCTTCCTCTTCTTGTCTATCTCTTAGAGCCTTCTCGATGCACTTTGTCGGTCAGAGGATAGATAGGAAGAGCACTTCCGCACTTGCCAATTCATTGGCACTTCTCTCGCCTCTGGTCGCCGAGGAAGCAATCCGGTGTTGCGCACCCACCGCAGAGGCCGAGCACGCTGTCGCACCGCTGTCGTAGTCAAGTGCTTTGATGGTCTCGACCTGCAGGATTTCGGATATCTATCGATCGCGCTCCACTCTTTTTGTGATAACACGCTCGCGATTTGCATTGCCAAGAACCCAGGCAACATTCTCGACCAAGCATATTGATATCGATATCACTTTCTTAGAGACCATGTAGAGAGGGTGACATTGTGCTCCAGCCAGGAGAGTGAGCACCGCTATCGATATCTTCACTAAGCCTCCGGATGCTTCTCGGCCACCATGGAGAGAGCTTAGTGGTTTGTCCTTACGATCACGTGAGGGGAGCTTTGTGCTACTACAGTATTATATTATATTATATTATATCATATTATACGCTTACTCCTTTCTCGTTGCATTTCTTTTAATATTTTAGGTCAAGTCCTTCCAAAGATAGGTTAGAATGGTTCTCTTGCCAAATTGCTTTGATCGCTACTTTTGTCTTGTGCTTCTAGGATGCCGCTTATTAGTCGTTCTTCCTTCTCTAAGTAGAGCTTACTCACTTCTTATAGGTTCTAGCAGGGTCGGGCCACCCTTGGGTAGACAGGGATGTTGTTTGCTCCTTAGTATAAGAGTTGATCACCGATAGTCCTAGAATCATATGGGGTAGATAAGAACCGTCTCGAGCGATAGTTTTCTATATCTTTTCTATGCTCTAAAGGATGCCTTTTCTCGTTTACTTATCGATTCTCGCTTTTGTTCCTTTGGTTGGGGGAGTTATTCTTGGTTATTCCATATTCTTAATTGTGTCATAACTCAACCTCAATTAAAAGATGCATCTCATTCAAGGGAATCGATTTTGTGTATTTCATCAAGCATTGCATAATAATCAAATGGAGCCTTGTTTATTATCCCTTATGATCTGCTTTCACTTTTTACATCTTGCCATGATTTATGCTAAACCGCTAGATCTATCATGACTTTTATGTGTAGTTTAGTCTTTGCCATGCTAAGGTATTTAAAAATGCTAAACTTGAATTAAAACCTTGTCATGATAGCCCTTGAGACTAGTCTGTTAAAACTATCCTTTTATGATTTTCGCCATGTCAAGTAGGTCGAGTTGAGTCCTAATCTCTTTTGAACTTTTTAATAAGCTATGTCGCTTGTTAAGAAACATGACTTATCTCTAATCATCGGTCTAAAACTTCAAAAGCAAAATGATCTCTTTGTGCGAAAAAACCGATCTCACCAAATCTTTCTCATAAGACGGCTTGCCATTGCACTAGGCATGAACTCGGGGGAGCCTTGATGACCTAAGATCACCTCCTTAAGTCATTGTTTGGAGTGGTCGATAAGGCTTGGGATCTAGCACATGGTTTAAATAAAGAAAATGGTTGAAGCTTAGGAGGCAGTTGTGGATGGCACCTAGTCCAGAACTTGCTTTACTGAGATAAAACCATAAAAAGTCTTCAAAAAAAAATGTGTGCTAAAATTGCTTATCTTCAAAGAGACCGAGTTCTGGATAAAATGAGTCCTTCTTCAACTGGTAGCACTCTAAACTGTTCAGTATGAGTCTTCTTGATTCAACTTAGATTATTTGACATGGCTTGCATCATCCTTGGATATCTTTAGCTAGATTTCAATCTTGACTTATTTGACTCGCTAAAGAATCGATCATTAATCGATTATGGACTTTCTGTCTTAGCTCTTCTATACATCGATTGTCATGATCTTGATAGCATTCTTCTGTGTTATGGCTTGGTGTAATTCTCTAATAGTCATTTTGGATAATCTACATGGCTCCTAATGCTTAAAATGAACATCGTATAGTCTTTTCCTCCCTTTTCTACATATTGATGATTTTATTGCCAAAGGGGGAGAATGTGTGTGAAAAAAAAGCCTTCTGAAGAAAAGCCTTGAGTTTTGTGCGAAAATTGCTCTTTCTCATCTCATCTCAAGTCTTTCTCTTTTTGTCAACTTGGTCTTGAGCTTAATTCTATTGTTTAGACCTTGGTTGACTGGAATCTCAAACTCATCTTATGCTTTTTCAGTAATTGTCAATATACTCATCAAGGGGAGATTGAGAGACCATGTGAGAGGTCCTCCACTGAGTGATGAGTATTTGACAAGTGTGTTGATTAGATTGAGAGTTGAGGTTTTCTGTCTGCATCTGCTTCATCGTCCAATCAGGAAATCGAACTACCGCAGTAGTATGGAGCTGAAGTTCGATAAATCGAACTACCGTGATGAAAATCGAACTTCGCTTAACCGGGATTTGAGTTCGTTTGAGCTAAAGTGCGGAACTTCGCGCTGGTGTCGCGGAAGTACCGCTATGTCCGATGTGAGAGTCGAAAATCGGAATTGAATTTCGGAAATCGGATAGTTACGAAGATCGGAAGTTCCGCAATGGTAAGCGGAACTTCCGATAATTCGACAGCGGATAAATTCGAAATCGGAACTTCCGCCGTGGTAAGAGCGGAACTTCCGATTGTCTCCGTAATCGTGCGTAGAAGGTTAAATTGTGATTTTGATTTTGTATGAGTTTGAGCCTTATACAAATATTGATGCTATGATATTGTGCAATGCTATGTGATGTGTTTTTGTCTGTGTTGATCGCAGGCATCAAGATGGAGTCGTGGCGAGACACGTGGACCGACTAGGCGCAGGAGGCGTTGAGGTCGAACGGCCGGATGTGTCAAGACGGCATGAATCTTGAAGCGGTTGCAGTCGTGCACAACAAGGTGTACGGAGGCTTCCGAAGGTGCGCAAGGGCGAAGGGTCTTTTCGCAGCGCAAAAGTGGAGGCGGTTCCGTTCGGTGTAGCGGGCTTAATGGGTTGGAGGCCCATTAGCCAAGGCTATAAATAGGGAGAACCCCGAGTTAGGGTAAGACCTTTGATAGAAAATTAGGTTAGCTCTAGAAAAGGTGTGTTTTACCTTTTGAGAGTTTGTTGAGTTGAGAGAGAATGAATCAAAATCTTGTAATCATTCCTCCAGATTTCCTTTGTAATCTTTTGATTTCTATTAATGAATCTCGAGGTTTTGATTACTTGCTTATGCCTTTCTCTATTCTCTTCTCGCTCATATTGAATGTTTAGGGTTTTGATGTATCCTTTGATTCGCCTTATGAAACAAAGATGAAACTTGATATCTAGAGTCGCTTTGCTATTACTAATGCATTCTCAAAGTTTCATGAGCTAAGAATCGAGAATCTCTCTATCGTGAGTTTTGGTCTTTCTTGCCCCTTCTTCAAGAAATCCGATTTTGGCTTGTTTTGTTGAATCTTTGTTTGCGATTCTTCTCCATGAGGTCAAGATGTTGCTTAGGATGATGTCCTCGTGAAACTTGACCGAGAAGAGCATTCAAGATTTAGCACTTTGGATTTTTGGGAAAACCCGAGCGCATCGTTTTCGGTCAGACAATCGGAACTTCCGATTGTCCAGGCGACTACCGCAGCGGAACTTCCGATCAATCCCTGAACTTCAATTTTATACACCCACCCCCTCTGTGCCACCCCATCCCAACCCTAACATCACGCCTCCCCTCTTCGGCCACCACCAGTGCATGGTAGAATGGCCAGCGCAGCCGACGGTGAATGCTGCTCTGCATGCAAATGTTGCGGTCTTGGCCCTCGGTGGCAATCAAGGCAAGCAACAACGTGGATACATTGGTAGCGGCGTCAAGGATCCGAGTCTACCATAACGTCACCTAGACTCTACTAATAAAAGACAGAGTTTACCCCGCACAACGAGATGATTTTCCCACCCAAAGTCGGGTACCCCTTTCGATTCTTCCACTAAATAAAACCCGCTCGGTTGCTGGTGATTTTCCTAGTCGATTGTTTGCGCTGATACATTCCTCTCCCCTTTGAGTGAAAAACATCTCCCCACCTTTCTCGTTATCGGCAACTGCCTGCGCGCCCATGCCCCCATCCATTCCCTCCTTGAGCATTTTCCTCCTGATCCCAACCCCTCTCCCCTCCCCTCACGCCATGATCTACGCCGTCTGAGGCCTCCTCCCATCGTTTCCTGATTGGTGCTTTCCAATTTGGTGCGGCCGACTCCACAACACATGATTGGATGTCTGGCAATGGAGGATTGGTGCTCGCGGGTGGCGGAGCGGGAGGTGGAGGAAGCATGGCAGAATGGTTAGCGCACCAGCGGTGAATGCTGCCTTGCATGCAGACATTGCGGCCTTGGCCCTCAGTGGCGAGACTGAAGGCAAGCAATAATGTGGAGACATTAGTAGCAGCGTCAAGGATATGAGTCTGCCGCAACATCATCTAGATTATACTAATAAAAGATGGAGTTTACCTCACATAGCGAGATGATCTTCCCACCCAAAGTTAGGTACCCCTTTTGATTCTTCCAATAAATAAAACCCGCTTACTTGTTGGTGATTTTCCTAGTCGACTGTCTACGCCGATACGTGGGTTCCTCTCCCCTTTGAGTGAAAAATGTCTCCCCGCCTTTCTCGTTATCGACAACTGCCTGTGTTCCCACGCCCCCCTCATCCATTCCCTCCTTGAGCATTTTCCTCATGATCCCAACCCCTCACCCCTCTCCTCACGCCATGATCCGCGCCGTCTTTGGCCTCCTCCCATCGTTTCCTGATTGGTGCTTTCCAATTTGGTGCGGACAATGCCACGACACATGATTGGATGTCTGGCAATGGAGGATTGGTGCTCATGGGTGGCGACGCATGAGGTGGAGGAAGTATGGCAGAATGGCCAGCGCAGCCGACTGTGAATGCCGCCTTGCATGGAGACATTGCGGCCTTGGCCCTCGGCAGCGACCGAAGGCAAGCAACAATGTGGAGACATTGGTAGCGGCATCAAGGATCCGAGTCTACCGCAACATCACCTAGATTCTACTAATAAAAGATGGAGTTTACCCCGCACAATGAGATGATCTTCCCACCCAAAGTCAGGTACCCTTTTGATTCTTCCACTAAATAAAACCCACTCGGTTGCTGGTGATTTTTCTGGTTGACCGTTTGCGCCGATACGTGGGTTCCTCTCCCCTTTGAGTGAAAAATGTCTCCCTACCTTTCTCGTTATTGGCAACTGCCTGCGTGCCCATGCCCCCCTAATCTGTTCCCTCCTTGAGCATTTTCCTACTGATCCCAACCCCTCTCCCCTCCCCTCACACCACAATCCATGCCATTTCAGACCTCTTCCCATAGTTTTCCTGATTGGTGCTTTCCAATTTGGTGTGGACGATGCCACGACACAAGATGGGATGTCTGGCAATGGAGGATTGGTGCTCGTGGGTGGTGGCGCAGAGGTGGAGTAAGCATGGTAACATGGCTGGCACAACCGACGGTGAATGCCTCCCTGCATGCAGATGTTGCAGCGTAGGCCCTCGGCGGCAACCGAAGGCAGGCAACAACGTGGAGACATTGCAGCGGTGTCAAGGATTTGAGTCTGCCGTGATGTCACGTATATTGCAGCCAATGGCGGACGCGGATGGGAGATGAGGCCCGTGATCACGATTGTAGTCATTGTTCGCGTGAACTTCTGTCCATGCCATCACAAACACATGACCAAAGCGGCAAGGACAGAGGCAGCGTGGCCCAGGAGACAAGCACATGTGGCAGCCTTGGGCGGGCACGGTGACGGTGGACTCGGGCGCCGTGATTAGGGTCGCGTCAGCGACGAGTCGCTAACCTCACCTTCTTATCCTCAGGACCTACTTCTCCTCCGACGGTTCATGGATGGTGAGCACCGCGGAAAAAATAGCACACCACTAATTACTGTTGTGTATGTGAGGTCTTTTTGGTAATTTATCTTTTGAGAAAAGAAAAGAAAAGAAAAGAAATAGAAAAAGGAAAAGGAAAGAGAGGAGCCCACTAGTCATTGTCTTAAGGGAAGGGATAAGGTCTTTGACCCGATCTTCTTTCTGTGAAGAGGTGGGGATTTTGGAGCTGGGCTGGCTTCTTCGGCTGGTAGCCGCACGGGTGATGCGCACGACGCGGTCAACGCGGGCTGCGCGGGCGAGAAGTGCGCCAGCCGTTGGCGACTTCAGTGACGACTTCTTCTCCTCCTCTTCGATAGGCATGACTCTTTGACCCAGTGTGGTTTTTAGAAGAAAAATCAGTGAGTTTTTCCTATGCTTTTTCTGGGTGTTCTTCTTCTTAGAGAAATCTCGGTTCTTGGGCTTTTCGGGCCGCTGGATTGCTGTGCATATCCCAGCACTGACAGCAGGAAGGACTAGCTCCTTTCTCCTGGAGCACATCCCATTCGGTTCCTTGTGCGACCTTTCTGTTGACAACAGCAAGTGAGGAAATTTGGGGATTGTGCTTTGGGTATTGGATCTGGCAAGCTCAGGATCGATTTGGGAAGAGCAGAACTTGGATTTTCTTGGTGCTCGATGGTGTGCTTTGGCCGGTGCACCTCTGTGGTTCTTCTGCGGCCAATATCCTGTTCCTCGACTTTGTCGTTTGGTGTGTCCCAAATTGCAAAGAGTGGTATTGTATCTCCATCAACCTTGTCTAGTGATTCGTGGCACAACGAGGCAATAGGTTTTCTGAGTCAGCGCCTCTTGGCGTGCCTTGCCAGTTCTACTCGTTGGCTTTGAGTGCCTTCAGCTCTATGAGTATATCAGTATTCCTTTCTTGAGTTCACTCTGTATATATGTGATGTACTAGTAATCTTCTTATATTTATCTGATTCTAGTACCGGGAGATATTGCTAGTGACTCTGTGGGTTCGATTGTGTAGCTCAATGATGATTGTTGTCATTTGTGAAATTGGATTGGCATTGTTAAATCAAACTTGGGATTAATGTTTCTATGTTGCTGTTAATTCATCTTCTTTGTCTTAGGTCTGTTGACTGTTTGTGTTGGTAGGCTCCCTGTTAACAGAATTTGATTAGCAAAAATCTCTAATAGTACTGAGAATTACCTGTACATTTGTAAACTGAAAGCAGTAAGTATTAATTGTGTTTACATATTGCACTGAGGTAGTACTGTTTTCTCTGTTGGACAAAGGTAAGTATTGCTTTGTGTGACTTTTGAGATAATTTAAGCTAGATATTCATTTTATCCCAAAGTAATATTTATCTTGTGTCATATTCAATTCGTGAAGAATCTTGACAAGTATTGAGAAGGCTAAGATTACATCTCGTGCAACTCTACATCTGAGAGCAATAATCACATATTTAAATCTGAGCATTATGCTGGTTTAATTGTCCATATGTTTTTTGAGTAAAGTATATTATTCTGTTTAAATAATTAGGAGAAATTAATTGTGGATATGTTAATTTTGTCATTGGAACATGGCTGGAATTATGCTTTGATATTTGTCTATTATGCTGGAATTGTTTATGAATGTTTGTTAAAATCGCATTTTCTACAACAATTACCACTTGCCATTCCATGGTTACCTCCCATAGATTCTCGATAGATTTCAATTCTTTTTTTAATCTGCGGCGTTCAATGTCGCCGACCGTTACGTCAGTAAGGTTTTTGACGAGCCAACCATGGCGATGTGCATGGCAGACGGGATGCGGCGTGCTGGCCACGACGTTGACTACAGGCGGCCAGTGGCACGCGACAACAGACGAGACGAGCTCGGCTCAACTTGTGAGAGAGAGAGAGAGAGAGAGAGAGAGAGAGGATGAAGTCTAGTGGGGATGCCTACTGAGAGAGAGAGAGAGAGGGGATGAAGTCTAGAGGGGATGCCTACTGAGAGAGAGAGAGAGGGGATGAAGTCTAGAGGGGATGCCTACTGAGAGAGAGAGAGAGAGAGAGAGGATGAAGTCTAGAGGGGATGCCTACTGAGAGAGAGAGAGAGAGAGAGAGGGGATGTCAACCAGTAGGGATGTGCTTCAGAAAGGTCTCAGCAGGAGCAATGAAATTTCGAACAGCTGCGGCTACAGATGAAAGCACGGCCATTAGTGAGTAACGTAGTTTCATTTTTTAAGCCAGAATGGCGTCCACACGAAGACTTCTCTGGCGTGTTCATGGTTAGTCAGGAGCTTTCCATTCTTGGTTATCTTCTTTCAGTTTTTGCAAACTCAATTTCTACTTTCTTCTAATTCAATTTTATGTTTAAGTGCAATGGGGTGTCCCACTTTTTCAGAAAAGAAATGCTCGATATATAGTCAACATAAATTTGCTTAACATCATTTGGGTTAGTTGTAACACATTTGTTACTTTTAGTACTGCCGCTATAATAAAAAAAATTAATTTGACTTATTTGGGATTCCGTCACAATGCACAAACACCCTACTGGTATTATCTATATCGTATTGTTCCTGTCGATCTCCACCCTCCCCCAAACCCGCAGCCGACAGTGCCACCGCCGATCCCCCTACCATCCGAGCCTTCCTCTAAATCTTGGCCCCGGTAAGCCCCAAGCCCTTACCCAGTGGCGAAGCCAGGATAGAAATGAAGGGTGGGCTCAAAGTCTCAAATGACTAAACTAATTTGAAACAAATATGATCTTGTATTCTTATGCAATCAAATTCATATATGAATAAAAGCAAAGCAATGAATAAAAAGAGTAATCTTCTATTGGTATGCGATGTATCAGATCGGCAATAATTTCATCCAGATTAAATTCCAGTCGATGCTTCTTTGGTTGAGTTGAGCTCTCATTGGTTGGAGGAGTACTACTTAAATTGCTTGTGAAATAATTACGCAAAGTTCGTTTGTCCATTATTGCAAACCTACGAATTAATTGCTAATTGAGTATATACCACAATACCACATTATATTCCAACAAATTGCTAATTGACTAATTGAGAATGAGTTCTGATTATATGGTATACCAATGTAGTTAGAGGACAGAGGATAGAGACTTCACACTTCAATCTTCACGCAATCACGCTTCACTGCTTCAACTTTAGCCTTCAATAGCAGTTTAGCTAGCAGCTCTGTAGATGAGTAGATGACCAATTGAGTGATTGACCTTGACCATATCATGATAATATGAATATATGATATCAGTATACTCTTCATGTTTCAGTGCTTCACACCTTCACGCTTCACTTAGCCGCGATGCGGAGGCGGTCGCGGCCGCAGTGGCCAGGGAGAACCGGTGCCGGGCGGGGCTCGGGCCGCAGTCGCAGGCGAACCGGCGGCTGGCGCCACGCCCAGCTCCGACAAATTGCCTCCCCGCCTCCCTGGCTCAGCTCCTCAACGGCTCCCCCTCCCGCACGCTGTCGCGCACGCTCCCAGCCTGCCACATGGCCACACTATCGCCCAGATCTACTCGCGCCTTGCGGGGATGGCGGGATCGCTTCTCTCGTCGCCCTCCTCTACCCGGCTGGTCGGCTCCCTACCTGGTTGCCTCTGTGCCTCGAGCTCCCTCCTCAGCCTCCACCGGGCTCTAGGCCTCCAACTACCGGCGGCGTCGCGGGCTGGAGCTTCTCCTTGGTGGCTCTGGGCTTCCGACTACCTCGCCGGCTCGCCCTCAGGTGAGCTGCAACCTCACTACCTCCGTGCCTCGGTCAATTCATTGGGGATTTGGGGGAACCGGGGAAGGGAAGGGAAGGGAATGGGGATTGGGGGATTTTGGGACAAGGGAACAGTGGACGTGAGAAGGGATTGTCGTGTGGGACCGGTGGGGATGTGGGCTGGGGGCGGACGTCCTGGGCCTGGGCTTCGCTACTTCGGCCTCCTGCTCGGTTGCTCCTGCCTCCTACATCTTCTTCTTCTTGTTTGCCGGCTTGCAGCAGCCACATAGGAAGCCATGGCAGGGTAGCGCCGGTGGAGGGGGCTGGGGGTCGATGCTGGTGGAGGGTAGGCTTCAGCCTGATAAAGCCTACTCGGTGGATTTGCCCCTGCCCTTACCCGTCGGTGGCTGGAGACAACGACGCAGAAGAGGAGCTTGTCTGGAGGAATCTTCGAACGGATTGAGAATTTCCATTGATTGCACCAAAAAACAATCATTTGACAGATTACTAGCAGTCCCGTTTCTTTATTTCTCTGGAGCTTGTATTTGCGAAAGTCACATCCATAATAAAGTAGGATGCTAGGCAGATTTTTTTTTTTTTGCTGCTGCTATTCATTAAAGTAGGAGAACAAAATAAGTCTGTGAGGGGCTTGAAGCCCCAGCCAACGACTAAGGAAAAAAAAATACCCCGAAGGAGTCAGGGCTACTAACGGAGCGCCACTCGCCGAGTTTGAAGCGCTGTTCGGCGTTGTTGTACTTCGTCTCGTATAAAGATAAATCAACCACCTGCTGCACACCCAACGCCTCGCTCAAAAGTTGTTTATTTTATATGACCGGCGTGACTAGACGTGCACGCTTATTTTAGTATTCAGACAAAAATAGGCCATACATATTTTGCTAATTTGCTTACGTGCGATTACGACCGGCGTGACTAGACGTGCGCTTTATTATTATTATTTGCATCAAGGGGCGCACGAGGTGACTATAAAAAACACATGTTAGCTAAAACAGGTGGTCGGCATTATCTGCTTCCCAGTTTTTGTCAACATGTTGCTAATACCAAAATAATTGGGAGAGGCAAGTACAAAAGCATCACCTTCCTTAAGTTTTCACTAGCTGGTAGAATATTTACTATCAGTAGTACTTATAAGAAACGAGGGAGATAGAGAAATACAATTTTGAGAGATAGAGACATACAATTTTTTTTTGCTGGTGTAATCGAGAATCGAGAATCGAGAATGGAAGGCTCAATGCTCTCTGCACAAGTCTCTGCACAAGTTAAAAAGTGTCAGGAGTCGGGATTAACTATCCTAAATTATCTGTGTATTATTGAATCAGTCATATAATCAGTGACTAGTTCACACAGTAAACAAATATAGTAACATCCATAATACACAAAACTTTATTAATAGTCAGAGTTTAATTACCTCAAAGATTTACAAGCCAACAAATAAAAACACAACGGAAGACAAATGAACAGTAGTAGAGCCCAGCTAATCTGCCACAACCAATCGACTGGGGCAACGGCTTAGTCATCGAGATCTTCGACAGTGTCGAAATCCTTCTTCTTTAAAATTTATTTATATTAAGTAAGGGTGAGCGCAAACAACCATGCTCCGCAAGTTACACCCAATAACAGAATTATAATGCATGTAGGGGTGTATCAAAGTAAGACATATAGGGTTGAATTTGCATAAAGTGATATTTTCTTTAAATACTTGTACTAAGTTCCAAAGCATATATTCTATAATTAAAATTTATTTTTCAAATGATCAAGTTTTATAGTAAGATAATATTCACACAAGAGTGATGAAGGATACCCTCCTATCACATGGCAAACCGCTTAATTTCTCAGTTGGATAAAATATCTGACGATGATTAAAACCTCTATTTATCAATTAGTAGATAAAGGACCATATGTTTTCGTGGTCGTAATCCCCTAAGGCTAACGACCTCACTGGTCGTGAGGATTCCAGAGGTTACCCAATATCTAACCTGGTCGGAGAAGGTTCCCAACCTTATCTCCGACCAATCAAAAGCTCTCAAAACCTTGAACTGATATCTGGATCTAGCGTCAGATATATCCCTTACCGTGTGAAGAATGGGACATGTGTTGTATATCTCATACCACGCGACGATACGTAAATCTAAGACACAGGAATACGGTTAATGGCTTACTGACATATAATCGTACGACAGTTGACACATTGTCAACTGACGCCTCTCTTCGACCAGACGCGTTGCTTCCCGACAGCTGGCGCCGTCCGTGGGGAAGAAGGCGCAAATCTTCTAAATGAATTCTTTGCTCACCAAACCCTCGCTCATCCTTCTGTTCATGAGATCATGGCAGGAACTTGGGACGAGGAGAATTGGTTCGATCTGGACGACTACTCCAACCTCAACATGGACGCCTGCATCCAGGCTATGCAGGGTGATTGGACGTCGTCCTCTTCTTCCTCTACCGGTTCGTAAGTCGCTAACGGCGCCGAAGTCGAGCAGATGGATGATGATGCACCACTGCAACAAGTGGCGCTTCCCGAGGGACAGGCCACTCCGACCAGCCCGGAGTGTCCAAGAATCTCTCCAAGCTCGGTCCTTTTGACCGGCAAAAAAGGTGATGAAACTTCAGCCCTACAATCCGAGAGTCAATACACTCTCGACACCATCATGGCTGACAGGTATTCGCCCACTGCTTCTGGGAATTCGAGGAGCCAACCGACATCTGGTAACGGTGTCGATGAAACCCTCACCGACCATGGGTCGAGTGGGGATGATAAAGCTCAGCATACGATCGGCAGTTCGCCGTATCAGGCTGAGTCCGCCACGGAGGTCTCAAGAGGTTCTTATCTCCGACCGGTCTCCGTCGTGGAAATGTCTGGTAGAAGCACTGGGAAGCTATCCACTGAGTACAGTGAAAATTCTTTAGAGGATCGATGTTGGAAGCACGAGGTCAATGCGATCGGAAATACTGATCGCAATGCCCTGTACGGTCCTGCACCCGCTGCCTCACCACCACATATTAATGGAGATGGCGCGGGCAATCAAGCACCAGCTACCAGAGGCAACAGAACTAATGGACGTCCAACCAAGGATGACAGGTCAAGTGCGGTCAAGCACGAGGTTAAGAGAAGGTTCGGATCTGCGAACGCCAACAACCTCGATGAATCCTCCAAGACCTTCTGTAACGGTACAGAACCTGCAGCGTATTCGTAATATTTTAAATAATACTGACCCTACTTTAGCAGAAGCTCCAGGTTTTGTCCAACTGGTAGGACAGGTGTCGGAGATTCTCCAACAAACCGTACAACGTACGAAAGAATACCGAGAATGGAGGGCACCACAAAGTCAAACCATGACTTCATCCCAACGTTCTTCCCTCAGCAGAGGGCAACATGCGTATGTTGGGAATCAATCTATACCGCAGCCTCATCGACGTTTCCGACCAATGAGTCATGAGGGAAGGAGATTGTTCCGAACAAATACACCTTCTTCTCGTCGAGAGGGTCATTCGCTTGGTCCGAACGATCTTCGACATCGTTTGAACCAGGCAGGTGATCGAGGGCGTCATAATGCTCGCGATCAAGTCAGAACGCCGGAGCCTTAGTTCTCTAATCATAGGAACTGGTCTCTGACCGATCACAATCCGGCACCTTCTCAAAGGAGGCGCCATGAATCGATCCGCATCTGCGAGCTTTCTGCGGGGCTCGGTGTCGTTGGCCTAACCGGTTTCGACCGACCAACATGGACAAGTTCAATGGGTCTCAAAACCCGTTAGAATTTCTCCAGATTTATACCACCGCCATCAGAGCGGCCGGTGGTGATGAAAACATGATGGCCAATTACCTACCTACGGTGTTAGAAGGATCTGCACGGTCATGGTTGGTTAACCAGCCGGTCGAATCAATCTACACTTGGGAACAGCTCTGCGATCTCTTAATCGTGAATTTCCAGGGTACGTACGACCGCCCAGAAAAGGAAGATGATCTACATCGGATCCGGTAGAACCCAAAAGAAACTCTTCGCCAGTATATCAAGAGGTTCGGCTAGGTTCGTAATTCCATACCCGAGATTGCAAAATCTTCTGTAATTCAGGCATTCAAGGAAGGATTGAGGAACCAGAGGTTTACGGAGGATATAGCTATGAATCCTCCATGAACAACCGCCGAATTATTCGATATGGCGGATAAATATGCAGCCGCTAGTGAAGCGATAGAATGGAGCGAAGCTATAGATCGAAAAGACAAAACTCTTCAATCTGGCTTAGAAAAGCCAGAAGAGAAGCAGAAGAAAGTTCTCAAGAAGAAGAAGCATCGCAAGATGGATGGTAAGGAGGTCTTAGCGGTCCCATAAAAGCTTACCAAAGGTAAGAGGGACTATACCGGTCGAGGAAAGGTAAAAATTCCGACCGATGGATATAAAAAGAATAAGAAGTGGTGTCCGCTTCACCAACAGACAGGGCACGATTTACGCACCTGCCATGTCTGGCAAAAGAAACTTGAAGATTATTATGCAGGTAAAGACCCCGTTCCCTCAATACAAGAGTTAGGGGAAGCAAGCTCCAAAAAGAATAAAGATGGCGACGAGGAGATGGAGCACCAAGAACCTCAGCACACAGTCGACATGATCTTTGGAGGATCTTCATCGTACGACTCGTGACGTCATCTGAAAGCCGTGGAGCGGGAGGTCAACCTAGCAGAGTCTCCGATCAACTTCAAGCCTTCGAGGTGGTCGGACACCGTAATCTCCTTCGGCAAAGAAGACTGCTCCGTCTCGTCGACTCTACCGAGTAGGTTCCCTATTATAGTTGAGCCTACCATTAATAACTGTAAAGTCAATAGAGTCTTGATAGATGGAGGTATCTCTTTGAATATTCTATTCCCGGGAGCTCTGGAAGAAATGCAGGTTCCTAAATCAAAGGTAAAGCCAGTAAAGTATGCCTTCCATGGCATAGTCCACAGCTCTACCGTAAACCGATAGACGAGTGTCCTTACTTGTTACATTCGAAAGTCTGATAACCACGAGCGTAAAAGATTTCTTTTGACGTGGTTGATTTCGAGACCGCTTATAACAGGATCCTTGGCCGTCCGGCTCTAGCAAAATTCCTGATAGCCACGCATTACGGTTATCAGAGTTTGAATATGCCAGGACCAAAGGGTGTTATTATGGTTCGGGGAGATCAAAAGATGGCTTATGCCTGTGATCGGAGATCTTTAGAACTGGTCGATGAGCTTCCGACTAGGAATACTGACTCTTCTACGATGCAGGTCAAGCACTCGAGACCAAAATTGACACCCAAACCCTCCGATCAGACAAAAGAAGTGCTACTCGACAAAGGCGCTTTTCCGAAAGACGCCAGGTCAGGAGACACCGACAGGTCCGTTCCGAAGTTACTGATCGGAGAAGGACTCAACCCTAAATAGGAAGAGTTGCTCGTCTCTTTCCTCCGAGCAAACCAGGACGTTTTCACCTGGTAGGCGTCCGACATGCCCGGAGTCCCCAGGGGAGTGATCGAGCGCAGGCTGGCTCTCCAGCCTGACAAAAAACCGGCCAAGCAGAAGCTAAGACGTTTTGCACCTGACCGGAAGGAAGCAATCCAGTCGGAGATTGACAAGCTCCTCAAAGCTGGATTATTCATGAAATCCATCACCCTCAGTGGCTTGCCAATCCTGTAATGGTTAAAAAGAATAATAAAAAATGACGAATGTGTATAGACTTCACATATCTTAATAAAGCTTGTCCGAAGGATGATTTTCCCCTTCCCCGCATTGATCGACATGAGACTCCACCTCAGTGCGAGTTCTTGAGTTTTTAGATGCATATTCGGGTACCACAGTTAACATGAGTAAAGAAGATGAGGAGAAAACTTTCTTCATCACTCCATATGACATTTACTGTTATGATAAGATGCCTTTCGGTCTCAAAAATGCTGGTGCAACTTTTCAAAGGTTAATGCAGAAAACTTTCAGCCCGTAGGTAGGTCGAAATTTAGAAGCCTATGTAGATGACTTGGTTGTGAAAAGCATCAACGCTGGCGATCATATTCTTGACTTACAAGAAACTTTCAACAACTTGAGAAGACATAACCTCAAGTTGAATCCGAAGAAATGTGTGTTCGGGGTTTCCGCTGGAAAGTTTCTTGGTTTCCTAGTTTCGGCTAGAGGTATCGAAGCAAATTCGGCTAAAATAACGGCCATCAATCAGATGCGTCCCCCGACAACAAAGAAAGAGGTCCAAAAGCTAACTGACTGTATGGCAGCGCTAAGTCGTTTCATAGCCAAGTTAGGTGAGAAGGGATTACCTTTCTTTAAACTTCTTCGGAAGCATGAGAGTTTTGAGTGGACGAAAAAAGCCAACAAAGCCTTTGAAAAACTCAAAGAGTACCTTGGAAGCGCCCCGATCTTAGTCTCTCCAAGACCGGAAGAAACACTGTTGATTTACGTGGCTGCAACACCACAGGCTGTCAGCGGTGTATTGATCGTAGAACGTGAAAACACTCAACGACCAGTATATTACGTAAGCGAAGTCTTACATAGAACAAAGGAAAGATATCCACAGGTACAAAAGTTGCTTTATGGTCTCCTTATGGCTTCAAGGAAACTAAGGTATTACTTTCAGGCCCACAAAGTGGTCGTACCTACATGATATCCCCTAGGTCAAGTCCTTGGAAACAGGGAATCATCAGGACAAATAGCAAAATGGGTAGTTGAACTAGGGACGTTCGACCTCCATTTTATCTTCCGAACAGCTATAAAGTCTCAGGCAATAGCAGAATTCATTGCCGAATGGACAAACCCAGAACCTAAGCAGGAACTCGAGTAAGAGCACCACGACGAGTGGACAATGTACTTTGATGGTTCATTAATGCTTAAAGGATCATGGGCTGGAATCGTCTTGATATCCCCTACTGGTGAACACATTAAGTACGCCATTCAGTTCAACTTTCCCGCTACTAACAATGTAGCGGAATATGAAGGTTTGCTGGCAGGACTTCGAGCAGTTCATTCGCTCGGGATTCGCAAATTACTAGTGAAAGACGATTCTCAACTAGTAACGAATCAAGTAGGAAAAGAGTATCAATGCTCGAGTAACAAGATGTCGTCTTATCTGGCGAAAGTACAAAAACTCAAAAAGCACTTCTTCGGTTTTCTGATCCAACATATTCCTAGAAAAGAAAACTATTCTACGATTTGATCGTTGACAATATCCAAAATCATTTCATAAATTCTTTTGAAAACAAAACCAAAATCTAACTTTGCATTGGCTTTGCTAAGCATGTCCATGACCGTGGACAGAACTATTCTGGATAGTTTTATACTCTGTAGAGATGTACAAATCACTCGTAATTTCTGTTTCACACACTTCCTAATGTGTGCGACTAAGAGATTATCACATGACCTTTACAATGCACCACCGACCGTAGACCCGCCACACTAAGGTTTAGCTACCTTTGGATAGAAATCCATCGGATTTAAGCCCTCTCTTGCGCCGTGTGGGAATACATAAAAGTAGGTCATAAAGACACTCACGCAACTAGATAGTACAACCACAGGGAAATGATACAAATTATTTAGCCAGATCCCACCCACACAAGACATGTGGTAGTACGATGAGGCTTAGCAAGATGTGGTTTGAAGACTGGTCCTTAACTGACTTGGTCCACTTTTCAAAATAACCACTGGGCCTCGATCATAGAAATAACTCGATTTAGTGCATCAACGTGCACCATCAAAACATTCATTTCGCTCAAGTCGAACCAATTTTTCATTTTATTTACCAAGTTAAATTATTTTCCAAAATTTATATGGTAAAAGCAATACCATACCATCAAGTTAAATCATAGTTGAACATTTGGCTAAATTCTCCAAATTGAATATTTTTTGTCTAAACTTTGACTAAGCACAAACTTTTACAACGTGTCTAGTTCATACTAATATACCAACTAGGTTTTAACTATAGCATCAAGGTATGACTACTTCAATAGCAACATTTAGCTATACAAAGTAATTGGGAATAACTAAAATTTTAAAACATGGATTTAAATAACTTGAATATAAATACGTATGCAATAATAATTTAAAACCTAATTTAAATAATTTTAAATTCTGGTATTCAAATATGATCAAAGATGTAACTTGCCTTGCTTTTTAGTTGTTGTTCTCAAACGACGTCATAATCCGGCTTTCCGAAGTCGTCGAAATCTACATGTGAAAGCAAACTAAATTCAAATTAAATCCAAATTAACTCCAAATTAAATAATTTTGGTACAGATAGATAGATCTTGAATTTAGATGAATTTAGGAACTTGAATCGACGGAATCGTAGTTCGTATGAAGGAGAACGAACACCCAGAAGTTTGGATATCACAAGAAATGATGTAATTCCGAAAATACTGTTCAACGTTTCGACTTCACGTGGTCAGAATAAGGTTTTTACCATGTGGTCGGAGAGGTTTCGACTACCGTCGAAAGAGATTTCAACTACAGTCGAATGAGCAACAGCAGCGCACAATGGCGGTGGGCGCCGCGGGGCGGCGTGCTCACTACGGCAGGGCGAGGAAGGGGAGCACAATGTAGAATGCAGAGTCACGATGCTGGTGGTGGAAACAACAGTGGAAGGCGGTTCGGCCGGCGACGGGAGTATCACGTTCCTGGCCAGGAGAAGACGAGGGGGAAGGGTGAACTCCGGGGAAAAGAAAAGGAGCACGACGTATAACATCGCGAGGCGCTAACGGCAGATACGACGTCATCGGGAGATCAACGACGGCAACGGAACGCGAGGAGGAAAGAGCTTCAACCAGCAGCGGTAAAGCTTCGATTGTATAGAAATGAAAGCAGAGAGGATGGCGAATTTGGAGAGGTGGAAGAGGAAGCCATGGGGCTCACTGTGATGTGATCGGTGCAGCAAGGCAAAGGCTAGAGAGAGAATGGAGGGAAAGGAAAGAGGAGGAAGAGGAGCACCCGGTGCTCCTTTTTATAGGGGAGGAGGAGTATGGGAGAAGGCCCACAACATGGGAGCACGAGTAAGCTCTGGCCGATGCAGGTATGGCGCGGCTGGCGGGATTTGCGGAGAGAGAAGGGTAGGTTCGGGATTGACAGCAACGGGATGGGCCTTCAATGCGCGCGAAAATGGGGAGGAAAGGGGGAGAAAATGCACCGGCAATGATGACATTTCAGCGAACGTGACGCAGCGCTGAAGCGGACGTGATGGGGCGGAGCAAAGGGTAGGTGAGTGGCGAGGTAAACAGGGCTAGGTGAGGGAGAAGACACGACAGGGAGGGGAAAAGACGAGGCGGCGCCAACACGGGCGAGAGTCAACAAGAGCAGGTGGGGGAGCAGACTGGGGCAGGTGGGCCAGGGGATGGGGCGACGAACGGCAGGCGAGCAATGGAAAGAAGGAGGTGATGGGGAGGAAGAAAAACAGGGAGACGCCAACAGGTGGGACCGCCATGTCGGTGGGAGAGAGGGAGGCACGGCTAGGATTGCAGACCGGGCGAGCGGGAGCGGGCCGAGGAAAATAGGCCAACGCCTGGGAAGGGACTTGGGCCGGGAGAGACGAAGGGAAATGGGCCGGAGGAGATTCGGTCGAAAGAAAAAAGGGGATTTAATTCATTTTTTAATTTTAGAAAATACAACAAATCAAAATAGCTTTTATAAAATAGCAGAAAGTGTTCAAAAATTATAGAAAAATCAGAAATTTCCTAACTTAGAGTTGGTTTTTAATTTTGCACATAAATTATTTTTATTTTATGAAAGACAGGAGAAACCTTTTTAGATACCAAAAGTTTCAAGAAATTATATAAGTTTTTCTTTTTAACTTTAAATCCAAAGTAAACCCAGAAACTCAATAGACTTTATTTTTGACTTTTAAAACATAGGAAATCGAGAAAATCAATAAAAATCTTTTGAAACTCAGGAAAGTCAATAAAATAATAATTTTATAATTTTAATTTTGGTAATAGGACTTTGGGATGTTACATAAAGCACAATTTTTTCTCGGAGTGAAAAATACAAATTTTCCAATAGATTGGTGACATGATCATTTGCAATTTGTACATGTTGCTCATAATCAAGGTAGTTAGAGTCGAGATCCTAAGTTGGATTGATTTGCCTTGGTAGGATCGAATCGTAGTATCGAATCGTATAATCGGCGATTATACGAAATTATAAAAATGCACATATTTAACATCTATACTATAAGTTTGTATGATTCTTATATGGTTTACCACTTACTTATATCCGAAAAAGGGACAACACACTTTTTATCGCACAATAGAAAAGTATAATGGTACTGACATGATGGGTGATATAGTTCTAAACTACAGGAGAACAGCCAATGACCATGACTAGTTTTTTACAATTACATCAGAAATGTTCACAACTTTTGTAAATCAATATCTAATTGCAACACTTACATGTTCCTTAAAAGTAGCTAGACATACTCCACGAATAAAAATAGCTTATCATTATCAAGCTCAAGATTGCTCATGTTATAATATAGATATTTGTACTAGCATTACCACACTGATATAATACTTTGCATGCTTATTGTTTATTTATAGTTCCATTCTCATAAATTATTATCAATAATTTTTCTCTAAAACAAAATATCAGCAAACCCTGGCCTCTAAAAAAATCAAAAAATAATTGCAAAAAAATTACAATTTTTTTTGCCCAAATGACTCTACCACGATTCTACGTGATTCTACTCTTTGGATCGCGACTCTACCACAATTCTACCTTATTCTGATTCACGGTGCGATTTGGATCGACAGACTATCGTGGGTTCGTAGAATCACAAGACTCTAAGAGTGGGATCACGATTCTAACTACCTTGCTCATAATATAATACATAACAAGCGATCAAGTTTGAGTAGAAATTGGTGCAGAATTACATTAAAATAACACTAAAATGGGGAACAACGCTTGGTAGGGTGATGGAGTTACATGTGTATGATTTACCCACCAGAGTTCAGATCCTGGTGCTCACCTTTACACACACGTATGTACGTTTCAGTATGAACTTTGTGAGGTCGCATATTTGTCCATGACCTCCATCATTCCAGATGTATGCTAAGGGGGTGCACTCGTGTGCTTGTGCTTCTTCTTTGTAATCGAAAAATAAAACTAAATTAAATAAGCACACGACATATATATTATTTTTGGCAATCGATTTCATAAGATTAACCTATGAAAGTTGTCAAAGCTGGCCTGTGTCTAGATGGCTTTTTTTTTTGCAAAAACTCACATGCAAGTGGAAGTTTGTCAAAAACCCACTTGCATCTCAAAGTTAGTCAAAACCCCCTGCAATTTCTATGTGGCTGCAAATCCACACCTAAAAAATGAATCAATTTACTCGTTGAAGCTCCTAGAAACCAATAACTACAAATTTGGTTGTCTCCTGTTGAGGGGATCATGTCCAAGTCCATCTAGACCACAAGAATCCTCTCGCGGACCGCAACATCGACGATCACCCCTGATCATCCTTCTTCCTTGTTCCTCTTTTCTCCGCTCTTGTGTCATGCTTTATTCTCCCGCACTCAGCCTGTGCCCTACCCTGCATTGGCACATCTTTCATGCTCATAGTCAAGGTAGTTAGAGTCGAGATCCTAGGTTGGGTCGATTTGCCTCTGGTAGGATCGAATCGTAGTATCGAAATAGTAGAATTGATGATTCTACAGAATTGTAAAAATACACATATTTAACATCTATACTATAAGTTTGTATGATTCTTATACGGTTTACCACTTACTTATATCCGAAAAAGGGACAACACACTTTTTATCGCACAACAAAAAGTATAATGGTAATTACATGATGGGTGATATAGTTCTAAACTACAGGGGAACAGCCAATGACCATGACTAGTTTACTACAATTACAAAAGAAATGTTTACAACTTTTGTAAATGAATATCTAATTGCAACACTTAGATATTCCTTAAAAGCAGCTAGACATACTCCAGGAATAAAAAATAGCTTATTATTATCAAGCTCAAGATTACCCATGTCATAATATAGATATTTGTACTAGCATTACCACACTGATATAATATTTTGCATGGTCCTTGTTTATTTTAGTTTCATTCTCAGAAATTAATATCAATAAATTTTGCTCTAAAATAAAATATCAGCAAACCCTGGCCTCTAAAAAAAATCAAAAAATAATTACAAAATAATTACAATTTTTTTTGCCCAAACAACTCTACCACGATTCTACTCTGCGATTCTACACAATTCTACGCGATTCTACTCTTTGGATCGTAACTCTACCACGATTCTACCTGATTCTGATTCATGGTGCGATTTGGATCGACAGACTGTCGTGGGTTCATATAATCGTAAGACTCTAAGAGTAGGATCGCGATTCTAACTATCTTGCTCATAGTCTACAAGACTGGTCTACTGAGATTACCATGCAAACGCATAGAACTTGATGGAGGGTTTTTGACGAACTTTGATATGCATGTGATTTTAGCAAAAAGAAAACTCTCAAAAAACCTAGCAAAGTTGCCAACATCTATACATTGTGTAACTCCCAAGTCCCAATTATTAAGTGGTTTAACTTGGAACCATTGTGTTAATTCACTGCTACCGTCCTATGCATATTATCTCTAAGAACTAAGATGATTCGGATCTCTCGCATCATTGGAATCAAATTACCGCATATGCCCAGCTCCAGTGGAAAAAAATATCGGTGAAATTTTGCGCCGGTAACCGGTGTTACCGGTGGTAGCCGGTATGAATTAAAACCAGCAGTGAAAAAACGGTTTTGATTATATTTGTCCAAAAAAATCAAATTTGCTTGAATTTTGTTTGAATATGATTTTTTAATTTAAAATTTAAAATTTTCATTTTGTTTTTGAAAATTCCGGTTGAAAATTTTTCAATTTTCGCCGGTTACCGGCTTTACCCGTGATCCGGTAAAAAATTCATTCCAAACAAAGATTTCACTGCTCAGCGACAAAGATATAGCTACCATATCGGTCTAAATATCACTGAAATTTGCGTAGTTTTCAGGTGTCTGTGTCGGTGCACGTGTGGTATTCCGGGCATGCATGTCATCACAGCATTGTAGGCCATCCGACTTGCCAATCAAGTCTAATCTTATCGTTTGGAACACATTGGCTCTCACTAACTAGGTCATGATACGATGATGAAGCCAAGCTTAGACCTATCTGGAGCAACTAGTACAATACCATCTAAAATTTGAACACCCTGCCTGGAAATTTCTAGCAAAGTGAATAGTGCATAATTTCGTCTTGCATGTTAAAAGAAGACCTCACAGTCATGTTAAATTGAGCAATATAAGACATAGCCAAATCCAGTTTATACCATAAATCAGTCTACACGTAGAAAATTTATATATGTAAGTCCCAATGAAAACGAAATTGTTTGAAATAACTCAACAATTCGGTAGTTGAAAAAACAATACTACTACAAAACAGACTACAGTGGACGCCCCATCACAGAAGGTTCTTTTGGAACCGTCTGTGTTGGGTCTGTTTCGACCTGGAATAGCCTATGCGAGCCTATCACAGATGATTCTTATTTAGAACCGCTCATGATAACCAATATCACGCATTTGCGGTTTACTAGCGAATCGCTCAGGAATTATCATAAACGGTTCTATTAGTAAACCGTGCGTGATAATCGATCATTCCTGCATCGTTCTAATTAAGAACCATCTGTGATAGTATACAGACGGTTCTTAATTAGAACCGTCTGTGATAATTGGTTATCACAGACGGTTATAATTAAGAACCGTATGTGATGTCCGGACCCTATATATAGCGCGCCCGACACACATCTCTGACACTGCCCAACACACATTTATGCGGCTGCCTCTACCGCCATCTCTGCCGCCATCTCTGCCGCCTCCTCCGCTGCTGCCTCTGCCGCACTGCCTCAAACCTATCCAAAGTCTCTCATTGGTCCAAAGTCTCTCATTGGCTGTGAAGGTATCGGGTGTTTAGAGGTAAATAGTGACATACCACTTGGTGATTGCATATGATTATTTTCTTTATAATGTGTATGAAAAGGCATGTGTGGTTTTGTAGGCAAATAACAATCTTGGTGTAGGTCAAATTAATTAGTCCAAAGTAACCGCTAATCAATTTAAGTATGTTTGGTAAATAGGAAGCCCATTGTACCGCCGACAGAGAGGGAAGGGAGGAGAAGGCGAGGATTGTCGAGAGATATTAGGCATTTTCTTCGTGAGCTCCGAGGGTAACGATCTATAACCCTTTATGTTTGCTATAAATTAATCGCTAATCAATTAGACACTAATTTGTTACATGCGTAGTGTAGATGGATCGAATCGGGTATGCGGTGTGAACCGTGTGAGTCAAGAGTACATTAATGGCGTGGTTGCTTTTAAAAGAGCCACCGAAAGGGGATATGTTGAAGAAGGGGATAAAATTTATGTCTTGTCAGTGCATTGATTGCGTAATCAAGATGTTTAACAACACGCGCAGATCGAGCGCACTTGATTGAAGGTGTTTCAAAAAAGGGTACACATGTTGGAGCGATCACGGTGAAGAGCGATTATACAAAAGTTAATAATGACGACATCGCCGAGGAAGTCAATGATTTGCGGATGTGGATGTGCTTTTGATGAGGATAGGTGGCATGATGACAATCTGGATCGGATGCTCTGTGACGAGAAGAGAACTATAGTGAGAGAGAGTTTTGTAAATTCGAGGGCTTAAGGAGGACTCGGTGAGACCTTTGTTCCTGGGCGCAAACCGGGTTACACAAGGTTGTCTACCGTGTTGAACTCGCTGAAATTGAAGGCAAGCAATCGTTGGTCCGATAAGAGTTTTACGGCGTTGTTAGGTCTCCTAGCGGACATCCTACGGGGAAACGTGTTGCCCAAACCACCTATCAAGCAAAGAAGGTTATTTGTCCATTGGGAATGGAAGTAGAAAGAATACATGCATGTCCGAACGATTGTATCCTTTACCGTAAAGAGTATGCGAGACATGCATGTATGTCCTGTGCAAAGCATCCGATACAAGCGTCAAAATCTTGCTAAGGTGAAGCAAGAACCTCCGCTAAGATGTTGTGGTATCTCTGTAATCCCACGTTTGAAGCGTTTATTGCGAACCCAAAGGAGACAAGATTGTTGCGTTGGCACTCGGAGGAGCGTAAGAGAGATGGAAAGCTAAGACACCTGCGATTACGCGGTGGAGAAACTTTGATCGGAGCTTCTAAGAGTTCGGTGCGAACCGAGGAACATAAGGTTAGGGTTGAGTACGGATGGAATGAATCCTTTCGGTAACATGAGCGTGACATAGCACTGCCCGTGAATCTATGTATGTACAACCTTCCTCCTTGGTACGTGTATGAAGCGGAAGTACATTTTGATGTCACTACTTATCCAAGGGCCAAGCAACACAGGAATGATATTGATGTGTACCTAGCACCATTCTTTGGAAGATCTTGTGGCACTATGGAGCGAAGGGGCAGGTATGGGATGCGTACAAACTAGAGAACTTCACTTTACCGTCATGTTGTTCGCACCATCAATGATTTTCCCGCCCTTGGTAACTGTCGAGCTTGATACAAAGGAGCAAAGCCACATCTCGCACTTACATGCTACGGAGAGTGTATGGCTTAACAACTCGTGCAAAATCGTATATGCGTCACCGTAGGTTCCTTCCCGTGAGTCACCCATACCGCAAGATGAAGAAACAATTCGACGAAAATAAGGAGGACGGTTCGGTTTCAAGGGCTTTTAGTGGGAAAGAGGTCTATGATATGGTTAAGAATATCGATGTTGTGCTTGGGAAGGGACATAAATTAAGAACCCGTGAGAAGAACATCCGGAAGAAGCGGTCAATTTTTGGGACTTACCTTATTGGGAGCACTTAGAAGTTCGCCCTTTGCATCGACGTCATGCGTGAGAAGAATGTATGTGATAGCTTGATTGGTCTCTTCTTTGAACATTAGTGGTAAAACAAAGGATGGTGTTAACGCATGCGCGTGACTTGGTCGATATGAACATAAGGACCGAGTTAGCACCGAAAGAGACCGATCTGAGACGAGCGTACCTTCCCCGACTTGCTACACTCTGTCAAGGCCGAGAAATGAATGTGCGAGCTTGCATGGTGTGAAAGTCCGTCTGTTACTCCGCTAACATTAAGAAACTTGTTTCTATGCAAGATTTGAAATTAATTGGTATGAAGTCGCATGATTGTCGTGTGCTGATGACACAAATGCTTCCTGTTGCAATTAGGAGTATCTTGCCGAACAAGGCCCGAGTGGCAATCTTGAGGCTGTGTTATTTCTTCAACTCAATTGCTCAGAAGGTCATTGATCCCCAAGGACTAGATGCTCTGCAGGCCGACGTGGTGACGACTCTGTGTCATCTTGAGATGTATTTCCCTCCGTTATTTTTCGATATTATGGTCCATCTAATTGTTCACCTTGTGAAAGAGATAAAGATATGCGGCCCTGTGTTTCTACGTCATATGTACCCATTCGAGAGGTACATGGGAATTCTCAAGTCCTACGTACGGAATCGATCTCGACCGGAGGGCAGCATCATCGAAGGTTATGCAACGGAAGAGGTCATTGAGTTCTGCGTCGACGACATGGCTCAGGTGGATCCGATTGGTGTGCCTATATCTCGTCATGAGGGGAGACTAGAAGGTATCGGAACCATCGGAAGGAAATCAATCACTCCCGATCTGGATACGTACGCTCAAGCCCATTTCACGGTCTTGCAACACATAACCCAAGTGTCCTCGTACATCGAGGAGCACAAAGACATGGTGCATGCCAGAATCCGGACGGTCGGAGGTTTGGATCACGAGAGCACAACCGCTCGGTTCAACGAGTGGTTAAAGGTGCGAATCAGCGGGAGGTCATCAAGTGATGATACACTGCTATGGTTGGCAAGAGGGCCACAATTTACAATTGTCACATGGCAAGGATACGATATAAATGGGTACATATTTTATACGGTAGCTCAGGATAAGAAGAGCACACCCGATCCGAAGCAATGTGTCCGCATAGATGCATTCGATGCAGATGGTGAGAAGCTCGTACTATGGGCAAATAGAGGAGATATGGGAGCTCGACTACGTGCTTTTCAAGATCCCCCTATTTCGGTGTCGTTGGGTCCATCTCCCACAGGTGAAGGTTGACAAGTACGGCGTCACTACCGTGACCTCGAACGTGTCGGATACAAAGACGAACCATTCGTACTGGCTAACCAAGTTGTTCAAGTCTTCTATGTAACCGACCGGCAAATAAGAAGCGCCACGTAGTTCTTCATGGAAAAGGAGGATTGTCGGAGTTGAGAATGTAGTGGGCGAGGAAGAATACAATCAATTTGACGAGTTGCCACCTTTCGGAGACGGCATCGTGCTCGAGGAAGAACCCGTGAGGAAGCTAGCTATATCTTGCGTCGATCATCATGAAGGGTGTATTTTAATTAAGAATTTACTCCATTGTAATTAATTTATTTATTCCATTGTCATGTGTTAATGTGTTATGGACTTGTGATCTTTAATATTGATGTCAATGTGGATGTTCATGGTAATGTTGAGTTGAATTAGATATGAACTTTTGAACTCAAACTTGTCATCATATCGCTTATCCGGCAGCTTCATACATCTTGTTGTGGGGATATCACGAGCGGTTCTAGAATAGAGCCGTGCTGTGATAATGAATCCTGACGGTTCTTTTATAAAACCGTCGTGATATGCACATATCACGAGCGGTTTTAGTATAACCGTCTGTGATGGTGCATATCACGCGGTTCTATAAAAGAACCGCGTGATGTGTGCATATCACGACATAGTCTCACGAAAGAACCGTGCATGATGTTATTTTTATAAGGCCGGACCGCTAGGGTTTTGCTCTTACTCTTCACCTCTCCGCGTCCCTTCGCTGTCCGGCCCGGCTGCTCGCCTCCGGTTCCTCGGTCTTGCTCCTGCGCCTCGGCCCGCCTCGGTTCTGCGCCGCCTCTCCTCGGAGTTCTCCGCCTCCTCCTCGCCGCGCGCGGCCGGGCCGGCGCCGCTGCGTCGCCTCAGCGCCTCGGCCGGTCGCTCCGCTCCCGGCCGGCTCGGCGCCTCTGCTGCGCCGACCTCGCTCACTTCGGCGTCGCCTCTACTCCACCGGCTCGCCCTCGGTTCTCTGCCCGATCTCCTACCCGTGGTACTCCTGCCCGGCCTGGGGTAAACCCTACCTGATCTTCCCTCTCTACTCCTACCTAGCTCTGCTGATTTGTGTTTATGTAAAGATTAATGAAATTTCCTCAATCATCTATAGTGTGTATTTAACATGCTTACAACGATGCAGGTGTCAATGTGATGTTTTGCACCTAATCTGCTAGCAAGCTAGCTAGCATATATTCATATTATCTAATTAAAGAGGAGAGCCGGTTCTTTACAAGTACCTTTTTTACTTAATATAGGACTGTATACAAAATATTATTCTGTTAATGCATCTTAAAATTTGATGATTATTTAAAAGTTGTTCTTTAGTAGTAATGTATAGTGACAACGAATGACACTTTTCCTTTCCTGGTTCAAAACTTCATGATGCATTTTATATACATTTGCTGCACAAGCTATTGTGGTTACTAATCACATCCTTTAGGATAACTAATCTGCTAATATTTGGTTTTATCTGAGAGGAGCAATATCTATTGATTGTATATGCGTATAATACGATAGTATTCAATTTGAGTAGGTAATCTGAAAGGTGTTGTGTTTGTTATCTATGTGTATATACCATTTTAGTTTGCTAAGATATCTGAACAAAAGTAAATTCATGTTCTAGAAGAGCATAAAAGTGTAGATCGATGGAGTGACATTCTAATTCTACTCTTTATTTGAGTCATCTCGGTTTGGGTGGAATAGGAGATTCTTGATGTTTCACATTCATGCCTAGTGCGCACTAAAAGGATTATTATCAAGCAATGTGAAATATTTTTGTGTCGTAATTATTCAAGTTCTTTCTTGGGCATGGTGCCATTGGAAATGTCACTCTGTCTTCTTCTTGGTGTAAGTAACTACACTCGTGTTCTTTTTGGTAATATAGAGTCTTTAAATAATAATTAGTCTCAAAATTCTAAAATTTTAGCTCCTAACTAAAATGAATCTGACATAGTTTTTAGTTTGAAATTATCTCTCAAAATTCTAAAATTTTAAATTTATTTATAGCATTTTTCTTTTTCTCCGATTAATGTGGGAATTTCTACCTTTTATAAATTGTATGGTGTTTGTAGTGTTACTGTCATATTGAATATTAGCAAATATTGCACATGTTGAGCGTATGTAACTTATATAGATAGCAAGTAAGCGAGATAGCAGAGGCGTCGTCTTCACCGCCTTCACCGACGCCGCACATGGCAGAGGCGCCGTCTTCGACGCCGTCACCGACGCCGCAGATACGTAAGCGAGATGGCCGAGGAATATCGAAATTGCCTGCGGGCCGAATGACCATCACGGAGGTCAGTGACCTTGGGGTCCCTCTCAGTCCCCCGAGAGAAGCGGCGAGATTCCGGACCATCTGCGGGATAATTGCAAGGGAACGGGTCCCTATCACCACACCAAAGTGGAAGTGTCGACGAGATGATCGAGAGGCGTCTTTGTGGGAAGACCTTAAAGACAAGTTCACTATCCCAGAAGCACACATGGCACGCGTGCAACGGCATGCGTTGCTCTCGATGTGTCACGCGTGGAGGACCTTCAAGAGCATTCTTGTCACGCAGTACGTGAACAAGAGTGAGACACCCTTCACGAAGTTTCCATTCTTGACGCGGGAAACATGGGACGTCTTTGTGGCTATGAAGACGACGGACGAATTTAAGTAGCAAAGTGCGGCGCACAAAGCAATCCAGGTACGAAACACTTACCCCCACAGACTCGGCACCGCTGGGTACGCGGCTAAAACCCCGCAATGGGAGGCGGAGGAGGAGAATCTATTTCCTGATATCACAGACCCGCGTTCCCTAAGCTGGTTAAAAGCGAGGGCAAAAGTCTCGTCTGATGGCAGCGTCTCTTTCACAAACCCGGCGGACCAGGAAGTGACCCAACGTGTGGTAAATATGTCGAACTACCTAGTTGTTTATAAGTTCATAACTTCATAGTGTCTATAATAACATGATGACCTCTTGCAGCGTGAATTGATTGCCCAAAGTTCCGAAGGCTCCTTCCAAGCACACAGGGAGAAGGATATACTATATACGGCCCTAGGAAACAAGGAGCACCCGGGTCGCACGCGAGGTAAGGGGGTTAACGTACCTTGGCTACATGGATTCGCAGACGACTACTACATGTATAGAAGTAGGAAGAGATCAAAGGCCGAGTACGACGATGGGTTGGAACTGCTAAAACAACAATTTCAAGGCCAGATAGCAAGTTTGCAGGATCAACTAAATCAAGTACTCCGCAACCAGTCGCAAGCCGCCCCCATTATTGCGGGAACCAGTCCTCCTCGACATCGGAGTAGTGTCGCGTCCACGCATAATTTTGAGCGTGATTTACGACGACCAATTACCGATAGAGCGGCATTAAGGTAATGTACATCTATGGAGTGCACCAAAGATAGACCTATAGGACGCCTTAGCTAACTGCGTATCGTTTTGTAGTAGCCGACGGTATGCAAGCTCCAACTGAGGTTAGTTGGGTCCATTCCTATTGAGGCTGCGCGGGGGATGGTGCATCCATACCAGGATGGGGCAGTGCAGCACGGTGTCCAGGTGGCGCATGGTTACGCCAGGGTGGAGGTGGACATGGTACACGAACATTTCATGGCCGTCCCACTAGAGATTTGCCCGAACGAAGAGATAACAACACTAGGGGATGATGTGCACAGTTTTATCCAGTGGCCCAAGACAGACATCGTCCTGGACCCAGCAGTGCAGCAATCTCGACAGGACCATTCCTCTCCAGCGGACCCTCCATGACTCCACCTCACATTTCACCTCGAAGGCCACCTCATTGGTTCCGTGGAGAAGACGCCAAGGAACAAGACAAGCGTGCTATATCAGTATCGGTTCCCGAGTCGTCTCGCAGAAGACGCCGCCAATCGTTAAGGCCAAATCGAAATCAACGAACATTAAGTCGCCTCCCAAGTCCCGAAGTCCGGAAGTACTCCATCGAAAACCGTTGTGCCTTAACGCACAATTAGCCCGCTACTGGATTTGCTTGTCGATCTTTGCATGCAGGTACTGCGGAAGACCGGAAAGAAGGGGTGCGATCTTTGGAATCACCGTCGCATACAAGGATGAGCATTTCTTCAGCAGGCGGGCAACCGTCGTGGGCTTCAACGACTTATTCAACCTATTCAACCTAGAAGCCCTCGGCGCCTCGCTTCTACGATGTTGGACATCGTAAGTGTGTACAATCAAGTTCTACATTCACGTAATACTGATAAATATCGCAACTCATTGCTTATGTATAGATACATGATGAAAAATGCGGGAAGGGCGAGAACCGTGGGTTTCCTCGACCCACACGTGGTATCTATGCAAACCATCCAAGGCACCCGACCTTCGCCGAGAACTACATAACGGCGGCATTGCTTCTTGGACCGCAAGAACTACATCTTGGTGCCCTACAACCAAGGGTAAGTGCTTCACTATTTGCTATACAAATTTCATTTGTACTTAGGTTTAATGACTATAGCGACATACATGAGTAGGTACCATCGGATCCTTTTAGTCATTATACCGGGAGGAACTATGTGATATATCTTGATTCGCTACTCGAAACAATCACGACTTGACGATTCGCAAGGAATACTCGACAAGTATGCTCATTTCCTCCATACATATCTCTATTGTAGTCTTCCTTCGTTTGAAATGCTCGAGGATAACTTTCTTCAATCATGTAGTTCGTTCATCTCCTATGTTAGCCAACAAGAAAAATACAATGGATCGGTAGCCCAACTAACACACAGATCTAAATTTCCAGTGCAGCTACAACACAATAATCCTATATCATACTTCATAATAATGTCTTCAATGACTATACGTATATATGTAATTCTATTTTTGCAAAGGTTGACAAAAAAAATGATGAGCTATGTGCATTCTCGTTTGCCATCATATGGAGAAAATCATGAGTGCTAAGATGAGGAATCCCGAGGTTTGTCAATCTCGAAATAATTATTTTCTAATTGTAAATTTAAATATATCGCTTACCATTTTTCTTGACCTAGCGGCGTGGCTTGATAATAGATTTAGATGAACTCGTTGCGCATTTATATCGCGGACGTTCGAGGAAGCTATGCGCCTTTATCATGTCAGAAATAGTTAACAAAGGAGAGTTTCACGCCATCGCCGACCCATAGTTTCACGCAAATAATTGACTCAACTGTAATCCAATTGTAACTATAGCGACAATACTTCAACAAATTCGATCTTTTGTAATTTATTTTGAGTAATGATCACTTTGAGTTGTCAACAATTGATTATCTGTGATGTATCTGTTTTTGTACATGCTTGTTTTCAGAGGGCATGGCTAGCAATTCTGAGGCTAGCCAAAAAACAAAAAATGTAGTTTGGATGACTCAATACCACGACGGTTTTTGTTGAAACCGTGCGTGATATTTCTAGTATCACGAGCGGTTCTTAAATATACCGTCTGTGATATCTACTATCACGACGGTTTTTAATTAAAACCGCTCGTGGTATTTACTTATCAGCGACGGTTTTAATTAAAACCATCCGTGATACTATCCTTCATGACGGTTTGAACAAAAACCGCTCGTGATACTATCCTTCACAGACGGTTTTGAACCGTCTGTGATAACTTCTTGTTATCACAGACGAACAAATATATACGGTTTGGAAACCGTCTGTGATGACGTTTCCGAACCGTCTGTGATGACGTGTTCCGTAGTAGTGACAATCCCCAAACTCAAGTTTCGAAAAGGAACAATGTACCTGTGCAAGGTTACAAAACATGATGTTGCATGTTTATTTTGTTCAACTTAATGATGTTTCATGTCACATCAATATAAAATCATCTAAACACAAAATGTTTTTTAATGTCAAGTTTATGGTAACACAAAAACAATTTTGGTGTCTGCTTCACTTGCCTTCAGTTGAAGCCATCACCCACCGCCGAGAGGGAGAAGAGGGAGTCAGGAATTGAGGGGTGGCTGATCCAGTGAATCACTTACTGGCGAAATTTCGCGGCGGTAACCGATAGAAATTTAAACAACCGTGAAATTTTCGGTTTTGATAAAATTTATCCTAAAAAAATCGAATTTGCATGAATTATGTTCAAATTTTGATTTTTTTAAAAAAAAATCGAAATTTTCAAAAATAAAAATAAAAATTTCGACCAAAATTTCTGGTTACCGGCTGTAACCGGAGTTACCGCCATCCTCCGAAAAAAAATCCAATCGGTAAGTGATTCACTGGGCTGATCCCACTGCCATTCCAAGGAACATATATGATGAGAGGGAAAAGAAAATCGTTGGTTACCGGTATTATTGTGTCTCTCATCACAGCTAGGTGTTGGTCACACGATTCTTACCTGCGGGAGAGGTAGACGACGCAAGCAACGGAGGTGACCTGGGGCGACGACGATAATAACAAGCGAGGGCAGCAGTGACACTTTTGAGTTTGGTTATGTACTCTAGTGCTAGGGGCGAAAAATTGCACTCGACATGTGAATAATTGATGTGGCTAGCAAATGTCAACATTCATCTATCTGAAAACAACCGTACAAATTGCAACAACTGAAACGATGGAACATGATTACCATGAGGTACTGTACTGGTACAGTGCTTCATTGATTAAATTGATTTTACATCACAAAGAGGCTGGTCCTAGGACTTTCCTGGTGGATCCGGTAAGCAACAGGCTCTTCACAGGGGCAAATACAGCAAAAAGAATTCCTTAACCTCTACGACTGGCTGATCTGGAGCTTTGTCCGATTTGTCTGAGAGTTAAGAAAGACTGTAAAAGTGAAGTTCAACAATAGAGTTGTATTTGAAAAGGAAGCGCAAAGGGGCTTGTCATTTGATCAGTTAGTTTCACTTTCTTCTCGAAGCGATTTCTGCTGCCCATGCTTTTCCAATGTCTGTCTGAAATTTTCCTGCAAAGCAATTAACCAGAAAAATATAGTTCTTGTCAACTATTCGAATGCTCATGCCCTATTAACGAAAATACCTTGCAAGATTGAGATCGGCGCAAGGAGAAAATTTTCCAGAAGACACATATCAAATCATGAGAGAGCACTTAGGAGATGCATATATTCAATTTGAGCATTAATCACCCAGCCGTTAATATGTTCAGTGATCAATAGTTTACATCATCTCACAGAAATATTTTCCATGTGTAAGAATGAAAAGAATAAATGAACAGCCTACACAGTTTAGATGAAGTGTTCAGTTGAGTATGCTGATTGCTGAATGCTCAAGGAAATGAGTAGCAGAATCTGATGTAAGGAGAAAAAAGAAGACAATCATACCTGCTGTTGATCGGAAGAACTCTTCTAGGTCCAGCTCTTGCTCTGAAAAAGTTCAGATACATAGGTGTTACCGCATTAGTTTGATGTTGTGAACCCCATCTCATGGTCAATAAAAGGTGTGTAAGAGTGTCCTGTCTATTACTTATCACGTTCCATAGTGTATACTATTGATGGCTTAATGCTCAAATTACAAGATGATGCACCCATACTTGGTACCTGAGCTGCATTCCCTCTATACTTATTTGATCTCAACAAGAATACTTGATAAATGCATTTAATAATATATAGTCTATAGCTGTTGCACAAGGCAAAAGGATGATGCTGAGTACATCAAAATATTCGAGTACCAGTAGGACTGTATGAGCTTACCCTTTTCATACTCCAGTGCTTGAAGTATCATCTCAACCTTAAAAAGAACATAAAGAAACGAAAAGTTACTTCTCTGTAAAGAAAAACATTAGATCCAAAGTTCAATGTCTATCTATGGTCCTATTTGATTTTCTACACTAGGAGACAACTAAGTTAAGCACACTTTAAATTAGGCCATTGCCAGTTTAACGATCTCACAAACTGACATATAATAGCCTGGAACAAATGTTGTCATTATGCCAGTAACTCTCCTTAATAACTGTTTATCTTCTATCTATTGATGCATGAGCAGGTAAACAGTTGATAGTCCAAGTACATTGGCACCTATGATGATTTGCCGGGTAAAAATAATGATGTAGCTGAACAAAATTACCTTGTCAAAATCTTTGACAACCTTTGCTTCCAAAGAGGCATTCTCCTCATACTCCATCCAAAGTTTGTGAATTTCTTCGGCTGAAAAAATGATGGAATCAATATTCCTAGCATTTACTGGAATAGGGTATTCAGAAAATCTATAGACATCCTTGTTTTGTTCTCTTGTCCTTTGACTCTGCAAGCATAGTGGAGCCACTAAGGTGTCAAATTGAACTATACTATCATCTTGATGACAGGCTTAGAATAGTGTTTACAGTCACTAGGACGTTTTTAACAATTTATAATAGCATCGGATTCATAATTATCATACGCTAGAAGCCTAAAACATAAAGTTATATCGATGGAGGCCTAACGTTCCTAAGACACAGAATGTTCAATGTTGTGCTTTTACATATTTCGACATTTACCTCTTGAACCTCCACCAAGCAATCCACACATATGGTCCAGAGCTTCTTTCTCCCTGCGGCTCTTCTCTTCCTTGGGCACACCATCAGAAGGGGTAATATCGCCAACGATCGCTGTGGGGCCAAAAAATTGTTGAATGGGTTAACAACCAAACCAGAATATTAAAAGAGATTTCTTACCAGCAATCACAGAAAAGAACAACAGTCTCATTCCCAGTTGTATACAATCGGAAGCACACACAGCTACAAAATCCAACAAAAACTAACAAAACGAAGACTCATCGTGGAGTACCTTCGGCTATGTCGTGCACAATCGCCATCTTCACACACCTGTCGATCAAGAAAAACTTAAAGCACGTCAAGCAAAGGATGGTACATTGGTGCTAGAAGAAGAACAAAATCCCACCGCCGCCGCACAAGAGGAGGAAACTGCCGGGTTTCACACACCTGTCGCGGTCGACGCCGGGGAGGTCTGCGGCGACGAGCGCCATGACGCCCATGCGGTACATGTGGTCGGCCACCGACTCGGGCCCCTGCACCCCGCGCCTCACCCACCCCGCCCTCTTGGTCGTCTGCATCACGAATTCACGACACAGACCTCACAGCATGAACGGAAGCAGGACGCAGAGATTGATGGGGCACAGAAGCAGTCAGCACTCACCTTGAGGCGGTAGCAGAGGGTGAGGAAGTCGATTGCGGAGGGCGCGGAGGGGGCCGGGGCCGCGGAGTCACCACCTGCGGCGGCGGGAGCGGGGGACGGGGAGGACGAGGACGACATGGCGGTGGCGGCGAGTCGGAACGAGAGGTGGTGCGCGGGGCTGGTGCGGTGGGAGAAGAGGGGGGGTTTGGTGGACGCGGCCGCGGTGGCGAGGGTGGTGACACAGAGGGAGGAGAGGGGGGAAAGGGCTCGGCTCCCACGCATCGCTGGGGCAAGTAGCTGGTGAGGTGGGGTGGGGAGCGGTGGTCGTCCGGGAATGCCGGGGTGGTGCTCTGCTCCGCTGCGGTTCCGTGCGGAGGGCCGCGAAACCAGCGCGTCACAGGCGGCCCGGCAGAGCGCTCTACACGGACGGACCTTCTCCCGAGGAAAATTCGCGGCCGTACGTGCCCGCGACCGCCACCGCCACCGCCACAGGCGGCCCGTGCCGAGCAAGCTCGACTTGGCATAGCGAATGCCACACGACATCCATGGCTATGTTGGACAGGTGGATAGCAGCAGAGTTCAAGTGTGTGTGGCAAAATAGCTGTGGGTGTGTGCCATTCGTGCTATCTCAATTCTCAGAGTAAGCCGCGGGGGACATGAAGAAGCGCAGAGCAAATGCAGAGTGAGACAAAGTCGAAGCTGCGCATGGCTTGCGGGAAGAACTCAGAACGCGACAAGGAACTCACGGTGGCATGGAAATTAGCAATGTAGTGTGCGCTAAGCTTTTGCTCTAGGGTTATTGCGCTAAGCTCACACGGTTAATTGGTAGCATTTCAAAATTAATTTAGGATAGAAAGTACTGCTGACAAATCAAAATTACACCATAGGAAATAGGCCTTTTACAGCAACAACAAAAAGTATTACACTTTCATTGCGAAACATACTTGACAAATGTTGTTTCAAAAAACTTGGAACTCTAAATACAACTAAACACTCTCAACAAAAAATACAGCCATAAACACAATCTATGCATCTTCAAGGGTCAAGGAGCTAGGGCTACATATTAAATTAATAACTAAATCAATTAGTCATTGTACTTCATCCTATCTACATTGTGAGTGTAAATACACCATTAATTTCAAACAAATTACCATAATCTCTCACTAAGAAAAAAAAACATCTATTTTAGAAAAGAAAAGGTAAGCTACATTTAGAAAAGAGACAACGCACTAACGATTTCTAGTGAACATATAAGTACTTTAATAAAGTGAGAAATATGCACCAAGCAAACTTAGTATACTCTTATGACAATAAGATTTACAAGCATCACCACTCTCCTATTATAAAATTCATTTTTCTGACGGTTTATCTAACTGAGAACGAAATCTGACAGGATGCAGGAAACGAAATCAGATTGAGAAAGAAACCAGGATGGAGATTTGGGAACCGAACCGCGTCGGGGAATCGAGAGTGGTCGCCGGAGCTCGGCGTGGGGAGGGGAGAGGGAGAGACTGATTGAAGACAAGGTGGGGGTGTCTATAATATATAAACACAACGGCAAAACATTTCGCATCCCACGTACGTGTTCAAAAAAATTCGCCCTCCCGCACTGCGAATCACAGACGATTTAAAACAAAACTGTCTATGATGTAATATCACAGACGGTTCTTGTTCAGAACTATTTCTAATACTTCGCAGACGGTTTTCAACATGACCGTTTGTAATTTTACCATAACTTGAAATTAAAATCAGGGAGTTCGGCATTCAAGTCATGATAAAATTAAGGAGATACTTATCACAGACTGTTTTTAATACAATCCGTCTGTGATGAGGACGAAAAGTCATAGATGGTTCGTGTTGAAAACCGTATGTGAAGTGTTCTGAACAAAAACTGTTTGTGATATTACCTCTTCACAAATGGTTTTTAGCGCAGCCAACAACACAGACAGTCATTAAACCAAAATCGTCTATAATTGTATTTAATACATATAATTTTGATCAATCATCTGTGATGAAACGGTTAGTGTTAACCTTTTTGTTATAGGTGCGGGGAAAGAGGAGGCGTCCTATGCAAGCGAGATATTTATATCGGATCCGAGTTTGAAGGGCTATCATAATGGCTCGTTGAGTCCGCGCCGCAAGCGCACACGGGATTCTCTCTCTTTTGTGAGAGATTCAGAACCCAGACGATAATGCATGATGCATATGCATGCATGTTCGGTTTGATCCCCCAACGTCCGAGTTGTGATCACTGATCAAGAGAGGAATAACAACCACGTCATAGGCTAAGGGTATGTGCCATATGTTTGGGGTTTAGCTTTTGCTTTTAAGCTGAAACTTAAGTCTAAACAAACAAGGTCAAGATTTCCTAACTAAGAGCATTGATTTCTGGTTGAACGGTCACACACATTCTAAACATGTTCTAGATTCTTCTTTGTTTGGTTGAGAGATGTCACAATTCTTTATGCCCTCTCTCTCATTCACATCTGTTAGCGTATATAGGCTCACCGGCACGTATTCCGGATATACATCACAACGAGCGGACTCCCACAATTCTAGGCGCCAGGATTGCATACGGCAATGACTTGGATATTCCAGATTCTTCCCATGCATACGTATCCTTGTTTAGCACGTATGCATGCGTATCGCTAGTCTGTTGCCTTCTCTCATGTAATCTATATATGTACCAATCTCTGGCTAATAGATCTATTCGTGTGAGCATCCAATCTATACACGCTCTCATGGTATCACGAGACGGTTCGCTCCTGCGGCCTCTCCGCTTCCGCAAATCCTAAGCCGTTCGCCGACCACCGCGGTACGCCGTTGTCGCCTCTTCTTGCCGCACGACACGCCTGTGCTCGCCGGCTCTTCCCTACTCTTCGCCATGGCGTCTCCTGATATTCCCATCTGACGCGCACGGAGGACGACCACGCTGCGCGCACTGCCGCCGAGATCGAACACGCTCGTCTTGATGCGCAGCGTGCCGCGGACATGCGCGCCCTCGCCGTCACCACTGCGCGCAGTGGCCTCCATGCCCAAGCTGTTGCTGTGCAGTCCATCAAGACCCTGGTACCCGTCGTCCTCGACGTCGACTCCGCCAACTACAGCAAGTGGTCGAACCTCCTCCTCAATACGCTCGGCAAGTACGCCCTCGACGACCATGTCCTCTCTGACGCCGGCGACCCCGACGACGACATATGGTCCCAACTTGACTGTACGGTGAAGTCGTGGCTCTATGGCACGATTTCGTCGGACCTCCAGGAACTTGTCATGCACCGCGAGGCCACGGCACGCTCCGTCTGGCTCGGCCTTGAGCAGCAATTCCTTGGCAACAAGGAAACTCGTGCTCTCTACCTCGACGCCTTGATTCGAAACTTCGTCCAAGGCGCTCATCCATCACGGACTATTGTCGCATGGCCCGAAGGGCATGGCGGGCGCCTCGGCGATCTTGGTGAGCCGTGCCGACGGACTCTCGTCCTCAATGTTCTTCGCGGCCTCAACGAAAACTTCTCCTACATGGCGGCACTCCTCAAGCGCGGAAGCCCTTCCGACGCTCATCGAGGTTCGTTCGATTTGCTTTTGGAGGAGCTAACTATGGCCAACAAGTCGTCTACTCCATCCGCTTTCCTAGCGGCACGCCTCTCGAGGTTCCTCGGTAGTGGAGGACCGGCATATGGCTCCAACGGACCTCACGGCAATTCGCGGCACCACCAACACCAACCGACGCGTCACGGCCGTCGCGAAGTCGATGGCGGCACTTCTCTGGCGGCCACTCTTCATCCAGCGCCAATAGCGGGCGCCGTCGCCTGGATGGCTAACGGTGTACAATCCGTGGACCGGATCCATTCACCGTGGTCCAGTCACCATCTCCTCGCCCGACCCCTCGCTGCTTGGGCCCGTCAGCTTCCAAGACCATCCGCAGCAGGCGTTTGTCGCAGAGGGACTCGGCGGCATGCGATCGCCACGCTGGTGCCATCAAAGGCCAGTGCAGTCTTGGCGGCATGCGGGGAAGCATGCAGCGCTTCCACCGGTGGCCACGGTGGCATGCACCACTTGCTCGAGCGATCAAAGATGCATGGCATGCATCCTGCGCAATGAGCAAGCACAGAGCCTGCCCGAGATGCATGCGCCCTCGCCGGTGGTCTCGGTGGGACCGAGATATGTTGGCTCACTCGTTCAACACGATGACGCTAACTCCACCTACCAACTCGGAATGGTACCTCGACTCTGGTGCGACCTCCCACATGACTTCGGACGCTGGTAATCTATCAGTCTCCCACCCACCCTCTTATTCTACACCCTCTAATATTATCGTTGGCAACGACTCCTTTCTTCCTGTTACATCCACCGATGCTACTTTTTTCCCCACTAGCAACAGATCTTTTCACCTCCGTGATGTTCTTGTTTCTCCTGATCTTATTAAGAACTTAATTTCCGTTCGTCAATTTACTACTGACAATCTTTGCTCAGTTGAGTTTGACCCGTTTGGTGTGTCTGTGAAGGATCTTCTCTCCAAGAACGTGATCGCCAGGTGCAATAGCTCTGGGCCGCTCTACTCCTTGTGTCCGGAGGTGTTCCTTCCTCATGCCCTCACCACAGGCACCTCCTCCGTCCTTTGGCATCGTCGTCTTGGTCACCTTGGTCATGAGGCTTTTTCCAAACTTGCAAATTCTAGTGACATTCCTTGTAATAAAGTTGAGCTAAACTCCTTCTGTCATGCATGCCAGTTAGGCCGCCATACGCGCCTACCTTTTGCTAGCTCATCCTCACGTGCATCTACACCCTTTGCTTTAATACATTGTGATCTTTGGACATCCCCTGTTCTTAGTGTATCAGGTTACAAGTATTATCTTGTTATATTAGATGATTGCACGCATTTTTTATGGACGTTTCCCCTACGTCTTAAATCTGACACCTTCACCACATTGTCATATTTTTTTCCTATGTCACCACGCAGTTTGGCACCTCCATTAAAAGCATTCAATGCGACAATGGTCGTGAGTTTGACAACTCGAGCTCCCGCACGCTTTTTCTTACCCATGGGGTCAACCTTCGTTTATCTTGTCCCTACACCTCGCCCCAAAATGGTCGAGCCGAGCGCATCATTCGCACGACTAATAATATTATTCGCTCTTTGCTCATCCAAGCCTCTCTCCCGCCCTCATATTGGGTCGAAGCCTTACACACTACAACACACCTATTAAACCGCCATCCCACCAAAACCTTGGCCTTCTCCACCCCCTTCCTTGCTCTTTATGGCGTTCCCCCCTCCTATTCCCATCTCCGGGTCTTTGGTTGCAGGTGCTACCCTAACCTATCCGCTACCGTCCCTCACAAACTCTCTCCTCGCTCGACCCTTTGTGTGTTCCTTGGCTATTCTGCCAACCACAAAGGCTATCGCTGTCTTGACTTATCCTCCCAAAGAATCATCATTTCTCGTCACGTCACTTTTGACGAGTCTTCATTTCCCTTCGCCGCGTCAAGCTCCACACCTCCTTCCTCTGACTTTGATTTTCTCTTTGAGCTTGACGCCGTTCCTTTAGCTCCTGTTGGCTCTAATCCTTTTGCAGGTTCTCTTCCACATACCGCCCTCCGCCTCGTTGGTCATACACCTCAGTTCTTGCCAGGAGCCGTGCCTGACCGACACACTCTGGAGTCACCTGTCGGGCTGCCCCTGCTGACCTTCGGTCACAGGCTGTTGCCAGCCCGGCCTCCTCTCCTGCTTGGACTGTGACCTTGCCGCCACTTTTTGTGCAGCTTGGCATGTCACCTGACGATCAACCTGCAGGCCACCACGGGCTACCTGCGTCGCAGTCGGCTTCTGGCCCCGCTTCCGGTCGTGGGTCATCTGCGCGCAGCTCGCCCCGCCCGCCTCGGCTGGCGTTCCCATGCGATTCCGCTTCGGCTCGGGTGTCCACATGCAGTCCCAGCGCTACCTCCTGTGTGCGCTCCCGCTCCAGAGATTGTGCCTGCAGTCACCGGGTCACCAGCGGCACCAACAGCCGTGCCTCCCTCTGCTGTTCCAGTAATACCCGTGGCTAATGACCATGTCATGATCACACGCGGCAAGGCTGGATTCCGCAAGCCGTTGACACGAATGAATCTTCACGCTGATATTCTATCTCCACTGCCGAAGTCTTACAAGGGTGCTTTGGCTGATCCTAACTGGCGTGATGCGATGATTGAGGAATTCTCAGCTTTGCAGGCCAACCATACTTGGGATCTTGTCCCTCGCCCATCCGCGGCCAACATTGTAACAGGCAAATGGGTTTTTCATCACAAGCTCTCTCCTACTGGTGATCTTGAGCGCTACAAGGCGCGTTGGGTTCTTCGCGGCTTCACCCAACGCCCTGGTATTAACTTTGATGAAACTTTCAGCCCAGTCGTCAAGCCTGCTACAATCAGGACAGTTCTTACTGTTGCTCTCTCTCAGGATTGGCCTATCCATCAGTTGGACGTCAAGAATGCTTTCTTACATGGCACACTCACTGAGACAGTTTTTTGTGCTAAACCCTCTGGGTTTGTGGATCCAACTAAACCTGACCATGTTTGTCGCCTGAATAAGTCTTTATATGGCCTCAAGCAGGCCCCTCGTGCGTGGTTCAGTCGGTTTGCATCCTTCATTCTCTCTATTGGATTCACTGGGACTAAGTCAGATTCTTCACTATTTATTTTTCGCCGCGGCAGTGATACAGCATATTTGCTCTTATATGTTGATGATATTGTTCTTACTGCTTCCTCTGAGAGCCCGCTTCGTCAGATTATCAGTGCCCTTCAGCATGAGTTTTCTATGAAGGATTTGGGCCCTCTACATCACTTTCTTGGCTTGTTTGTCCGTCGAAGTAATGGAGGTCTATTTCTCAGTCAGCGGCAATATATTCTGGACATTCTTGATAGAGCAACTATGCGTGACTGCAAGCCCTGTTCAACGCCAGTCGATACAAATGCTAAACTTGCTTCTGATGCTGGTCCTCCTGTGGCTGATCCTACACACTATCGTGGGCTAGCTGGTGCTTTACAGTATCTCACTTTCACTAGACCTGACATTGCTTATGCCGTGCAGCAAGTTTGCCTTCATATGCATGATCCTCGGGAGCCTCATTATACTTTGGTCAAACGCATTCTTCGATACCTGAAGGGCACACTTGACTTCGGCCTGCAGCTTCACCGGACCTCCACCTCAGCACTTGTGGCTTATTCTGATGCAGACTGGGCTGGTTGTCCGGACACTCGCCGCTCCACTTCAGGCTATGGCGTCTTCCTCGGGGACAACCTCATCTCCTGGTCCTCCAAACGACAGCATACTGTTTCTCGCTCCAGTGCCGAGGCTGAGTATCGGGCCGTCGCTAATTCTGTGGCTGAGACCTCTTGGCTGCGCCAGTTACTCACTGAGCTTCATTGCCCGCCCCAGCGCGCTACAGTTGTCTACTGCGACAATATCAGTGCAGTCTATCTCTCTACCAACCCCGTGCAGCATCAGCGCACTAAACACATTGAGATCGACTTGCATTTTGTTCGGGACCGCGTAGCTACCGGGGCCGTCCGTGTTCTACATGTGCCTACCTCCTCCCAGTACGCCGACATATTCTGTGGATTTCATGGGGATATGTTCCAGATCTTAGGATGATGTGACAATTGGCAATGGCGTTTACGGTTTGTCGTTTCACGCGTTTTCGACAAAGTGTCGCTTCTTCGACGAGGCGGTCCGACCGGTCCTTGCAGTGCTGTCCGATCGGTCCCAAATCGGTCGGACCGGCCATATGGGGCTGATCGGACGGCGGTGACCAAAGTGGTCAAAATGAGTGAGCCAAAAATAGGTGTTGTAGGCAAGTGAAGGGATCCCAATGCACTTGGTCTCATAATTTTGGAGACTCGAAGAAGTTCTATTCGTTTGTATTTTCGGAAGGTTTGAATTTGGGGCTTGAATTTCGGCTAAGTCCCAAGGGCGGTCCGACCGCTCACGAGGGGAGCGGTCCGACCGCCAAAGCGGTCCGACCGCTCACTGGAGCGGTCGACCGGTTTCTACTTGAACGTCGGCCAACCGTGGCGATGTTGTTTTGTTAGGTCAAAGTCATTGGTTTCATGGCATATGATTTGCATGATGCATGTTTTGACTAACATGGGTCAAGTTGTGAAGAACTTGTTCCCGAATCGTGTTTGCTTGTCTATGGTTGTGCGGGTTGCTTGGTGGTCAACGACGGTCAACGGCGAGGAAGATCGGGACTAGACTTGGAGAGTTGAGGTCGAGCGATTGGCGATGCGGGTGAGGTCAACGACTCAAGCGTGACACAAGATGGACAAGGGTGACCTATTGGCAAATCCATGGCGCATGGTGAAGCGGTTTAGGTCAAAGGTTAAAGACGGCGCTTTGCGATGGCGTGCGTGTGTGACCCGCTTGTTAGTGGGCCTTAACGGAGCCCAATGGAGTCAAACCCTAGGAGTCTAGGCCTCCACTATAAATAGGGAGGTGGTGGTCGCACCACCAAGCTCTCTCTCTCTCGCCTCTTTTGTTGCAAAACCCTAATTGGCTTAGGGGAGTTGAGGTGGAGGCTAGGGCTCTTTATGGTTTGAGGAGAATTTCGTGATCTTGGATTGACCAGCGATCCATGATGGCGTGGGTGTAATCCAAATGACGATCACGTTCTTAATCAATGCAAGGTTTGCTTGAGATAAGTCTCTTTTCGTTCTTGCTTTCAATTTCGTGATTTTAGGGCTTTCTTTGATCCACGAGTTTTGATTGATTCTTTCACGTGGATTAGCTTGCTGTGATGTGTGGGAACCCATCTAGGATCAATTTGATCATCAATCACCCACGAGCAAGCGATTGGATCTAGTTTTCACTTTTGCCCGATTTTGCACCCTTCTTCAATCAGATCGTAAAGATATTTGTTCGTCCAAGAATTATCATAATTGTTGATTGGAATAGGTCCTTAATATCATAGAGAAGGTGTGTGCAAAGTTTCGTGAAGTTTGGAGTTGAGAATCAAAAGTTAGACCTAATTGCAACCGTCATCGGGCCGTTTCTTGCTCGAGCTGCCGGTCGGACCGCCCCACACCGTCGGTCGACCGATTTTGGTGCCGGTCCGACCGCCCACACCGTAGGTCGGACCGATTTTGGTGCGGTCGAGACCACCAGTATAAATGATCGACCGCCACCTCTTAAGATTTGATTCTTCTTGATTTTTGTCGCATTGCTTAGGGGTTTAATTGGATTCAATACTAGTCTTCCATTGATCGATATATTGATCTTCATAGCTTCATCATAGCTATTGGAGTGAAATTGTGTTGAATTCATATTTTGTGAAAAAGTGAGCGTGCTCCTATTCACCCCCTCTAGTCGCCTTTACGGTCCAACAAGTGGTATCGAGCCTGCTTAGTTCAATCTTGATCTTAACCGTCACCGAACTTTGGCGATGGATAGATTCACTACAAAACCGCATATGTTCAATGGACAAGACTATGCCTATTGGAAGAATCGTATCGAGTATTCCTTGAGAGTGAGGACAAGCTTTGTGGGGCGTTGTTCGATCCCCGCTCATTATTCCCGAGGTTGAAACTCCCGCTACGTGGTTCTTTTGGCTAACAACAACAAGGCCAAGAATCTTTTATATGGTGCGCTTGGTAGACAAGAATATGATAGGATTTGCAATTTTGCATTGCGCATGAGATTTGGAACACTCTCGAAACATATCATGAGGTTCGTCTCAAATTAAGAAAGTCGCCAAACAATCTATAAGCGTGATTATAACAAATTTGAGATGCGTCTGAGAGAGCATCGATGATATTTTCAATCGTTTTAATAAAGTGATTAATCAAATGAAAGTCGTTGATATTGAATATTCTCAATCTGAAAATGCCACCCACCTCTTGGTGCAATCAACACCAAGGAGTGGGAGATGAAGGCTCTTGCTATAGAAGAGAATGTTGATCTTTCAAATCTTACTTTAGAATTACTTTATAGTAAACTCAAGACTCATGAAATTAAAAGAGTTGATCATCCCAAGAAAGATAATTTAGCTTTGGTAGCGCATCCTCTCAAAAGGCTTTTGATGACTCTTTTGAATCTTCTTACGGATTTTCATTTGCTTGTTTATCCGCTATTCATGAAGAGGAGCTTGAGAATATCCTCGAGGTTGAGTTAGCCCTTTTAGCTAAAAAATTCACACTGGCTTACAATAATGTGAGAAATAAAAGAGAGGTGGTCCTGTTACTTGCTATGAGTGTGGAGAGCTTTACCACATCCGCCAATTGCCCCAAGCTAAAAGGTAAGGGTAAGCACAGGGAGGAGAAGACGACTTGGAAGAAGCCTCATGAGAACAACTCGAGTATGATCTTTGTCAAGCTCATAAAGGCCGCTCACCGGGTCCTTGCCGCTTTTGGAGAGCAATCCATTAGTGATGTGGACTCGGGAGCGAAGAGGAAAAGAAAGGAAGGCCAAGGACTTTATTGGCATGTGCTTCATGGTGACAAGCGACATTGATAATGATGAGGTATCTTTTTCTTATGATGAGCTTTACGCTAAATATAATTCTATAGTTGAGCAAGTGCTTAGTCAAGATGAAGCGCTAGAATTTGTCATGACTAAAAATAAGAAACTAGAGTCAAAAATTGGTAAACTGAAACTAGAACTTGCAAATGTTAAGACTCTTGAACTCGATGAATGTTTATCTTGTCATGCTATGCATTGAAATTACCAATTTACAATCTGCTCATAATATTGCTTTACAACAACTTGAAAATGCTAGAACCGAGCTAATTGAAATTAAATCTGCTCCTTGTGAAAAATGCTTAGAGTCTAGCAAGTTGATTGCTTCTGATGTGATTGATTCTAGCCCTTGCACTTCATGCTTAGAAAAGAACGTGAAATCAAAGATATCTTAGAAGTTTGCTAGAGTCAAATATGCTAAGCTTAAGGACAATATTGAAAATACTACTTGTGCTTCATGTTCCGCTCTTAAGCTTGAAATTGCTTTGTATAAGGAGAAATCAATGGATAAAACTTGTGATGCTTGTGTTAACTTGAGAAAAGAAAATGCTTACCTTCATGATACATTAGAGAAATTTTCTAAAGGTAAGAAACAATTAAACATGATTCTTGACAAGTCTAAAACTCCTTATAAGAAGCAAGGTTTAGGATTCAATTCTTTTCAAGACAATTCAAACCCAAAAGTCATTCAAGTCTTGGAAAAGGTTTAATTGAATTCAAAACCCAACCTCGCAAAAACATCTTTTAAATCTGCGGGTTTTGCCCAACCTTGTATTAATTCGAATGGTGCTTCTTCTAGTGGTACCAAGTACCATTGCACTTATTGCAAGAAAGGTGGGCATTTAATTGAATTGTTGGCGTGAGGTTGAAAAATGATAGGAAAAATCTTGATAGAATTTCATTCGTGCAACCTAGAGCTTTTATGAGACATGGTAACACCGAAAGGAATAAACTCGGATTAGGATTTTTCTCACATGCTAATCATCATGCTTCTACATATCTTAATTCTCATGTTCTTGATGCTCACGGCTCGATCATTGGTGGTCACCGGCTCGACCGATTAGTCACCGGTCGATCACAAAGACAACGCCCGAGACCACCGACGCTTTAATTCCATGTTAACTTAAACATTGCTCATAATGTAATTTTAGATGAAGTCAAGGATAACACTTCGCTTTGCATACTACTCATGAGACGTGTGTCTCGATCTCGGGTTCCCAAGTCTTGTTTAACTAACTTGATGTCGAGACACATCGCTCTTCAGGCCTTGATTTTTCGAGATTGCCGCGAAAGAGGAAGGGCACGTGCTTTGTCGACTCATTTGTCACATCATATTGCCGAGAGACTCAAGATGGTTCACCTCCTTCACGCGATCGACGGGTCTCAAGCATCTCCGAGAACTTCCCATTGCCGTAGTTAAGCTCTTATTCGTGTACTTACACTCTACTCTCTTTGTATGGCAATTGATATTCCCGTTCTTTATCTTTGTCCATTCGGGTTTTTCTTATCCTAATTGTGCGGTCTGTCGGCTAGATAGGAAGAGTACCTCAGGCGCTTGTCACCCATTAGTCACTTATCTTGTCTCTTGTTTTTATCATCACCAAATCTTTAGACCCAACTAGGTTTGCCACCTTGAGAAGAGAGTTAGGAGTTATTTATCCTTATGGGTTGGTTTGAGGGGAGTTTGATCTTTTCGATCTTTCCTTGTTCTTTTGATCTTTTATTGTTCTTTTTCTGAACTTAGTGATCTTTTTGAACTTTTTAAGTTTTTAGGCTTTTTATTTGCATCTCATTGTATCATATTGCATTCATATGAAAAATCCAACAAGTGGTAACAACAAGTGGTAACAACAAGTGGTTACAAGAAGTGGTATGAAAAATCCAAAAGATGCATTGTAATATAAGATTTTACGCTTATCTTTTGAAATTGATGAAGCTTTGCCTATTACCCTTTAGAGCTTTTGTATTTCAATTCTTGCTCAATGTCATGTCCAGTTCTTTGACTTGCTAGAATTATCATGCTTTTACATGTGTAGCTAAGTCTTTGCTATATGAGCTAGAACCTTTTAAACAACTCAAACTAAGAAATTGCAATTTGTGGATGTTTTAGCGAGTTGCGTAATTAGTGCTCCTCTTGTGACATTGGCCTGCTCGTAATTGCTTTGTTAAGCTCTTTGATCTAAAATTGACCATTACTTGAGCTTTTGTGTTCTTGAGATTCTAAAATGCTCTTGTAAAAATGAAAATCAAGATTGTCTTATGCTTAAATTGTGCCAAACTATTCTTACGAGACCTTGCTTGTCAAATGACATGAACTTGGAGATAGTTTGATGAACCGACGATCTCATGGGGACCGCTTGTCGAAATGACATGAACCTCAAGATTTGTCGCCCGGTAGAAGCTTAGAAAGAGTTTGTGGATGGCTCCTAGTCCGGGATCTTCTTTACTAAGATATACCTTTAATCAACTTTTGGTCAAGCTTAGGATGAGTTTGTGGATGGCTCCTAGTCCAGGATCTTGTCACTAAGTTAGATCATTAGTCAACTTCAATATTCAATGCAAATGAGAAAATGTTGACAAATGGGCGTTTACAAAATATTGAGCAAAATGATTCAATACGGGACTTGATTGACTCTTCTCGTGGTCTTTGTTAGATTTTTGATCTCACTTTGACATTTGACATGGCCAATTTCACTTTAGGATCCTCGTTGATGAACTTGTTTGAATTTGAAGCGTTGCTTAAATTGATCAAATCTATCGCTTTACTTTTGAGCCTTTGTGCTTAGCTTTGATATATATGTCTTACCATGATCTTGCTAGCTTTGTCGGGCTTGATATCTTTGTTTGTGCAATATTAGAGATACTAGCTTGTTCTTTTGGGTAATCTCCAAAGCTTCTTGTAATCAAAATTGAAAATTCAAAAATGAAGCCACTCCATTGCACTTCATGCATACTCTGCTTATGCTTCTTTTATTTCTGCTTCTTTCTTTATCATCTATTGGTTATCTCTGGATGAGAGGAAGGCGTGATTCCTTGATGAATCCATTGTCAAAGGGGGAGAAGATGTGTTAATTAATGAGAAGATATTTCTTTGGGAGAAGATGTGTTATATTTCTTTGCTATGTTTATTTGGAGAAGATGTGTTAATGAGAAGATATTTCTTTGTTGGGGGAGAAGATTAAACAAAGGGAGAGTAACTGAAAAGTTAAAAGTTTTTGAAAATCGAGGATCATAGTGAGGGGGAGTTCTTGAGTTGCATTCTTATTGTTTTATTGAATATTCTGAACTTGAATTGCATTCTTTTATCCTCACAATGATCATAGGTCAATTGAAAAATTGTTCTTTCATATGGACCTCATGTGAGAATTTTGACCCTTTTCTGGAAATCAAAGTTTTTATGCTTTCTTTTGTCTTGTCTCACATGCCTATACTATTCTGATGCAAGCTTGGTCATTTTCATTGCTTTTTCTTGCTTATGGACCAAGTTGTGCCTTTGTGCTAAAATCATGAGTAAACTCGTTTTCAAACCTCTTCCTTACATTTTTCCGGATAATTGCCAATGTGTTCATCAAGGGGAGATTGTGGATTTCATGGGGATATGTTCGGATCTTAGGATGATGTGACAATTGGCAATGGCGTTTACGGTTTGTCGTTTCACGTTTTCGACAAAGTGTCGCTTCTCGACAGGGCGGTCCGACCGGTCCTGCACGGCGGTCCGGTCCCAAATCGGTCGGACCGGCCATATGGGGCGGTCGGACGGCGGTGACCAAAGTGGTCAAAATGAGTGAGCCAAAAATAGGTGTTGTAGGCAAGTGAGGGATCCCAATGCACTTGGTCTCATAATTTTGGAGACTCGATGAAAAGTTCTATTCGTTTGTATTTTCCGAAGGTTTGAATTTCGGGCTTGAATTTCGGCTAAGTCCCAGGCGGTCCGACCGCTCACGAGGAGCGGTCCGACCGCCAAAGGCGATCCGACCGGCTCACCCGAGCGGTCGACCGGCTCTACTTGAACGTCGGCCAACTTCGTGGCGATGTTGTTTTGTTAGGTCAAAGTCATTGGTTTCATGGCATATGATTTGCATGATGCATGTTTTGACTAACATGGGTCAAGTTGTGAAGAACTTGTTCCCGAATACGTGTTTGCTTGTCTATGGTTGTGCAGGTTGCTTGGTGGTCAACGACGGTCAACGGCGAGGAAGATCGGGACTAGACTTGGAGAGTTGAGGTCCAGAACGATTGACGATGCCGGGTGAGGTCAACGACTCAAGCGTGACACAAGATGGACAAGGGTGACCTATTGGCAAATCCATGACGCATGGTGAAGCGGTTTAGGTCAAAAGGTTAAAGACGGCGCTTTGCGAAGCGTGCGTGTGTGACCCGCTTGTTAGTGGGCCTTAACGGAGCCCAATGGAGTCAAACCCTAGGAGTCTAGGCCTCCACTATAAATAGGGGAGGTGGTGGTCGCACCACCAAGCTCTCTCTCTCTCGCCTCTTTTGTTGCAAAACCCTAATTGGCTTAGGGAGTTGAGGTGGAGGCTAGGGCTCTTTATGGTTTGAGGAGAATTTCGTGATCTTGGATTGACCATCGATCCATGATGGCGTGGGTGTAATCCAAATGACGATCACGCTTCTTAATCAATGCAAGGTTTGCTTGAGATAAGTCTCTTTTCGCTCTTGCTTTCAATTTCGTGATTTTAGGGCTTTCTTTGATCCACGAGTTTTGATTGATTCTTTCACGTGGATTAGCTTGCTGTGATGTGTGGGAACCCATCTAGGATCAATTTGATCATCAATCACCCACGAGCAAGCGATTGGATCTAGTTTTCACTTTTGCCCGATTTTGCACCCTTCTTCAATCAGATCGTAAAAGATATTTGTTCGTCCAAGAATTATCATAATTGTTGATTGGAATAGGTCCTTAATATCATAGAGAAGTGTGTGCAAAGTTTCGTGAAGTTTGGAGTTGAGAATCAAAAGTTAGACCTAATTGCAACTTCGTCATCGGTCGCTTTTACTTTGCTCGAGCTGTAGGTCGGACCGCCCACACCGAGGTCGACCGATTTTGGTGCCGGTCCGACCGCCCCACACCGAGGTCGACCGATTTTGGTGCCGGTCGACCGCCCAGATAATAATGGCCGGACCGCCACCTTAAGATTTGATTCTTCTTGATTTTTGTCGCATTGCTTAGGGGTTTAATTGGATTCAATACTAGTCTTCCACAGATCGATATATTGATCTTCATAGCTTCATCATAGCTATTGGAGTGAAATTGTGTTGAATTCATATTTTGTGAAAAAGTGAGCGTGCTCCTATTCACCCCCCCCTCTAGTCGCCTTTACGGTCCAACATATTCACCAAGGGTCTACCATCTTCCTTATTCACAGAGTTTCGGTCCAGTCTGAACGTTCGCTCCGCTCTCGCTCCGACCGCGGGGGCGTGTTAGCGTATATAGGCTCACCGGCACGTATTCCGGATATACATCACAACGAGCGGACTCCCACAATTCTAGGCGCCAGGATTGCATACGGCAACAGCTTCGGATATTCCCAGATTCTTCCCATGCATACGTATCCTTGTTTAGCACGTATGCATGCGTATCGCTAGTCTGTTGCCTTCTCTCATGTAATCTATATATGTACCAATCTCTGGCTAATAGATCTATTCGTGTGAGCATCCAATCTATACACGCTCTCAACATCATCTAATGTTCTACATGGTAAGTTTTACAGACAGCTGACGCCATATCATTGTACATGCTTTTATGCATCTCATACGCGGAAACAGCCTTGCACGATCATGCATGTGTACTACTAGGGATGGCAATTGTGCCCGATTACCCACGTACTCGCATGCGAATACCCTAATAGAGGCGGGTATGGACGTCTTTCTTTGCCCACGGGCATGAAAATGGGCACAATTCCTTGCCCATCCGGTAAACGGGCATGAGCATGGGTAAGCTCTACCTGTACCCACTTCGCCCTATTACCCGTAATCTACCCACATATGTAAGGAACTATGTCAATTTATATTTGTATTTTATTTGTTGAACTTGATTAGTTGTCTTATCGAACACGATATGTGAATTGTGATGAACTTTATTAGTTGTTGAATGTGTGATGCGCCATTGATGTGTGAATTATGATGAACTTGATGTATGCATTGCTCGCGGGTAACGAGCATGTCCGCGGGCGATGGGTATCCATAGGCGGCGATACATTATTCGCGGTAAACGAGCATGCCCACGGGCGACGGGTACCCGCGGGCGACGGGTATGGGTGAGGTTTTTCGCCCGTCGTCCTTCGCGGGTATACCCGTTGAGGGAATTCGGGGTGGCGGGTATGGGTATGGGCGAGCACTACCCATACCCGCCGCACCCGATTCCATCCCTATGTACTACATTGCTTGGTGCTCTTTTTTTTTAAAAAAAAGGGTGTATAATTTCGATACATAGATCATGTTTGTTTGGGCTTATATCTTAGCTTAAAAGAAAAAAACTAGAGCCTAAACAAATGTTATTCAGCAAGCCATATCATTCAAGCATCCATGCATGCATGCGTGCAAAATAGGGAATTGATTAGTACTCAACGTGTCACTAGAATCGCAAACAAATTTCGCTTGTAATGACACAATCAGCAACGATAGAATCATCGTGACACAATGCAATGCAAAGCCAAGTATATCAAACACCTACTTGTTAAAAATACATGTTAGCTGCCTCGCAATCTCTTTTCTTTCATTGAGAAGATAACAAAGTTAAAGGAGCATTCTGCAGTGCACACTACATCACAATTAAACTCTCTTGATTGGTAAAATTAATTAAGATGTTAGCAAAAGCCAAAAGCAGCACTGCATAAGTGCATGCATGCATCACTCCAGCTGCAACCTGCATATATCCAAGGCAAACTGTCTGTAAATCAATTCTAAAGAAATGTCAGCCCCAAGAACCATGTGATGCTCAATGTTAAGTTACTATCTGTAAGGTGCTAAAAAGACTAGAAACTGGAGCATACGTAGTGATCAAACAGCGGTATATTTAATATGGACATTAAGTCGATCTGCACGGTCCCGTGATATATATGATGCATACAATAATAACAAAGAAATCTGCTGCAGCCAGTAACTGCATATTGCTGAAGTCCAAGCACACAATTCCTCACTGAAGCCTGTGCTGCATCTTGCAGTCATCTGAAAGAACCAAAAAAAAAAGATGTTACAGTTCTGATTTGTTTGTTATTGCATAAGTAAATACAGACAAATACATTGTGGTAAAATCCGTTGTAGTCTAGCTGGTTAGGATACTCGGCTCTCACCCGAGAGACCCGGGTTCGAGTCCCGGCAACGGAAACTTTTTTGCTCTTTTTCTTTTCTTTTTTTGGTCGAGAATCGTCTTTCCTGAACTAGAGCACTTGTTTCCGAAATGTTTATACTCCTACTGTACTGCTTCAGCAATGGGACCTTACAATTCTCCCACATAATTTTAAGATGGGGGAGAGAGAAAAATGGAACATACAACTCGGCTTGGGCTAGAAAAAGTTCGAGTGTGTGTGTGAATTTGGGCTGCAAATAGGTGGCAGCCTACTTTTTGATCTGGCCTGATGCTACGGTGCTACCCTGAGACCTGCCTGCCTGTAGGTTGTTTGGTTGGCGTCCTGGTTGCCTCACTCCACACCCTGGCCTGACACTCCGCGCGCGTGGATTAGCCTAGCTCCGGCTACCAGTTTCGAGCGTCGCCCCGGCCACCGTCGCACGCCGGCGAGCCTCCAGTGGCTACCAAGGCCCTTGTCGCATGGGCTGGAGTTGCCGGAGCATCCTCCGAGCAAAGATGCCATCGCCGGGCAAAGCCGCCACAACCATCGCCTGCAGCCACGCGATGCTCCGTTGCCGTATCAGATGCTTCACACACTCAGGGCGCGGACCAACAGCGGGCAGACGGCCGGGAGTATCTCCTACTGTCGGTCGGATCCAAGGTAGCTCCAGAGCACTGTTATCTATCGAATATTAAAGAAATAGTGTGGCCTAGAGGTAGAAGAATATTAGGATCATGTGAGCACCCTTTATTTTATTCCTCGGTCCACCATGCACACACCGGCCTTGTACAACTAAGAGTTCACACCGGTCGGAGTATATCTGTTCTTTGTTTTCTTCTTGGGAAAATTGGCTCACTAGCGTCACGTTCAGCCGTATTTAGAGGAATGATATTTCATTCGTGACGCAGTGCAGTGCAAAATAACACTGTGAAGATAAGAATTTATGTCGAATGACATTGCTGTCAGTTACCGTGTCGTTTGCTCACGTTGGACCGATAAAAAGACGATAGTACCCTTTTAATCCAACCGTTGTTCTCTCTCCTTCGACGCGACGCTCCGTGTCTCCAGGCCTTGGCCTCTTTAGAATTCAAATCACATATTAACACCAGGGCTCCTGCCCACTATGAAAGCAAACAAATGAAACAGATTTACACCTTCTCGCGGAGTGCAGGTATTCCCGACAGGTGTGGAACCGCATAGCAACATGGCTGGGTTATGCGTCGCTCAAGCTATCACACTGGAGCCCGAGCCTCAACATTGGAGAATGGTGGTCAACAGTCTGTAACTTGGGGGCACCTGTCATCTAGAGTGATGGTCACAGTGGTTACACTAACCACCTGGGAGATATGAAAAGAGCGTAACGCTAGAATATTTAACAGAAGATTCCTCTCCACTCTGGAGTTGTTCGCAAAGATAAGGGAAGAAGGAAAAACCTAAACAATCGCGGGTGGGGGAAATGTTTTGGAGAGCACAATACCGTGTAATTAACCTCTAGAACCTTTCGAACCTTCTGATATTGTTATTCTATTTCCACTATATTAAATTGAATGGGCAACTCTTATGCCTATTTTCTTCAAAAAAAAAAAAAGATAGAGAGTTCGAACTAAAGTCACTTCAAATCCAAAGGGACCAAGTCTAATCTTCCACTATCCAAACAAGCCTTGTAATGATGTCTGTGCGTGTGTGTTGTATGATAATATATATCGAAAAAAAAAATCTGATATTGAAAGGGATTCAATAATTCAATTACTAGTAAGAAATTGCGTAAGGAAGTTGGGGGTGGGGAATCTGCGAGCTGCACCTCGCTAAACAGCCCGACATGATCGACCGGCAGGAGACGGCCGCCGCCGACGCCCAGTCCACCGGCGCACCACGACGGCGTCGAGACGGGATGAAGATGGGACTAGTAAAACGTACCGAGCGGGTGGAATCTGGGCCGGCGGGGTGTAACCGGAAACCGGGACAAGGCGGCGAGTCGCGTAGGTTGGGCCTACGACCAGTAAGCTACAAGATTGGTCTAGAAGAATAGGGCGTCCAGTTCGGCCCATATAAATTTCGATAGCCGAGGATGCGCGACATCCAGCTTGGCCCATCAAAATTTGGATCACGGATGGGATTCGGTTCCAGGCATTGCCAAAACTGTGTGCATTGCCATCGGCATCTTTCAGGTGAGGCCACTGTCAGGAGACCAGCAGAGATGCAGAGGCAGCAGCAAGGTCCAGGCTGAGATCTTCCACTCTCGGCACAGGAGTCTTGGCATTTTTCTTCTGTGTCCCAGGCAAGGCCCAGAGGCCAACAAGCATGGCTGCGTGCATTGAACAGCAAGATCCATAATGCTTGATTCTCCACTCTAATTGCAACAGCGTTGCATTGCAGTGATATACGCTGGTCGCTGCTGCGTTTTCGTTTTTCAGAGATACATGTGAAATGGGAAGACATTGACTTATCTGTAATCTGTAACAAACTCTCAGACCATATCATGCTGGGTGGCAATGAACTTGAACTCTAGTGCCCATGTTCAACTTATCGGATTAGTTGCATTTGTTTCCTTGATCGGTACAAAATGCGGTTGGTGTGGAAATGACAGACGGTTCAGGCAGGCATAACTGAAATATTTCAGGTTTAACGTCTGAATTTTATTGATTTTTTCAGCAGTATGGACTGGAGATTTGTTTAGGAAAACATAATTTCAAGTACACAAGAATAGATAAAAGGTATTAGATATAGAGGAGAGAAAGGAACAGGAACCAGACAAGTCATTCGCCTCAAATTTTAACTACATTTAGAAGAATGATTCAGACTAGAATTCCTCACTGCTAGCATCTCTCGGTTGACAACAAAGTAGTGCAAAATACTGCAATTAAAAGTTTTACTTCTATCTCTACAATGGGATGTCTCTTTTGTTCCAGTACAAAAGTAGCTATTACTAGTACTGCCTTACAAATTTTCCTCTCACGCCTGTCTGAACAAGACAAGATCTTGACCTATTTTGCGCAAGCTGATGAGGGACATATTTCTGATCACCTTCAAGGACATATCTCCTATGTCTGCAAGACATTTGCTCCTCTTCTGAAAGACAAGCTACGATATATTATCCGTTTCACCCGAAACTTGAACCGTCCCTTCCTTCAACTGTGCACTTGGGACAAGAACCCCTGCATGATGAGGCAGGACGAGTCACATTAAAAAAAAATCCTTGCAAAGTACAAAAAGGGAGGAAAAGGTTTAGGGATACATAAAAAAACAATGTACAAAAGCTTAGATCAGTTACAAAATGCAGGAAACAGTTCAAACGAACCTGATATACTGGATCTTCGCACAGCTTTCGAGATGCGCCTGAGCACGTCAACTTGGGCATGTAGATGAACAACATAATCCATGGCTTCATGGAGCAATGAGATCTCATCCAAGAACTCACCTCCAGGTATCATCCTGCTCAGCACCTTGGTCCTCTTCTTCACCAGCATCCTCTCAATTTCACTACTACTCAATGTTGTTGCAAGGAAACTACCAGTGCCATCTCTTCTCCTCTTGTGGCAGCACCTCCTCACTATGTTCTTGCACCTCTTCACCTTGCTTGGCAACTTGCATGGGCTAGATGAAGATGATGATGCCAAGAGGGCATGTGGCCACCTTGCTCCGCTGCCGCGGGCGGTCGCCATGGCGATGTCGGCCGACGACTTGATGGCACGCTTCCTCTCTTGCAGGCTCATGGCCTTGGAGGAGGTGCCATTTCTGCAGGCTTGGAGGCTCAAGAGAAAGTTCTTGACGAAGCCTTGCTTGAAGGCCTTGGTGGTAGGGCCTCTCATTGCTTTGGTTGAGAAAAAGGAGGGCTAGGCAAGGAGAGCAATGGACACCTTAATTGCTTGTGTGTGTGTGTGTGTGTACATACATCCATGAGGAATGAAGATGGCACATGTGGTGTGAGCTAGCATGCATTGCAGCCATTTGTGGTCCTCTAATAGCATCTTTTCTCCTTTCCTGGTCATGCCACATGCCCCATTGTTGTACAGTTAAATTGAACAGCCAGCCCATTTTATTCAAGGTTAAAACAGTTAACTAAAAGACAGTGTGGTGCAGCAGGCAGTTATCAGATTGCACAATGGACAGCCCAAATGTTAAACATGTAGTTGATGCTTGGAGAGTACAAGGTATTCTTGTGTTGTGCTGTTTCCCTGAATTTTTCTAAAGCATGTTATGCGTTGCACATGACCAAAGTACAAGTACAAATGTACAATACCGGTACTTAATTTGTGAACCTGCATTTGATCTCCTTCACATCAAAAATTTCAGTGATCAAAAGGGAGGCTTCAAGGTGGGGCCCCTTGAGGAATAGGCAAACAGGACGCACATGGCAGCACATGTAGCGTCGCCCCCCCGAGTTGGCAACCTTGTGAGTTATGAAGGAAACGTAGGTGTGTTGGCATGCGTGTTGTGTAGGCTGTCATGCTTAACAATCGGTTAGTGTAAGCATCACATTACCAAGTTTTGAGGACATGTAGTAGGCACCAAAGTACAGATTAGGTGACACAAACTTGTAACAGTATCAGAAAAGTCCATACTTATAGTTGAAAATATTACTCTAGTGCTATGTGATCCCACATGAGTAATTACAACTTTACTCCATTAAGATTCTACTACTCATACTAACAAGTATAGTATAACTAAATCCTAACTAATCTGAACTATTAGATCAAAAAGTACAGACGGACTATATTAAATTGAGTGTATCGTAAAAAAACTCTATATCAATTACTATTTACTAACTGATGATATATACGAGCTAGCATATGAAACATAGCAACGGTGGTGGCTTGGCTAGCTAGAGGAAGTCCTTTTTTTCTTGGGGCGGAGTGTGCTTTGAGAAAGGGAGGGAACTAACGTTGTTACCTAGCTCACATCACATGATGGCCACATGGGGTTTCTATCCAAACTCGGGGCAGGCACATGACGCTTTCCATCACGCTTGATCGTGCACTGTACATAGTACACAACCTATCCTGGGACTTCCACCATTTCAGGTTCTTCTTTCTCTTGTCTCTGAAGTTTTTCGCTGCTCATTGCACACACGTTGGGGGTCCTGACATTATGGAGCATCCATGTGAGCTTTTCTATGAGTCTTCCATGGGCTAAAGATACCTTTCTGGATTTCATATGATCCAAGCAAATCCCAACAAAAAGAATTTAATGAGATTGCTGTGATCACTGTGCGATTTCGGTGAAGAAGTTCCTCACAAATGGGAGATGGATGCATGCATTCACATCACATGTGTACCCTTGTAGTGTTATACTGGTTTCATAAACTTGAATTTGTTCAGGAAGCACTACTACAGAAAAACTCATTACAGACGGTTCGTAGCAGTCATCACATACGGTTTTTGAACCGTCTGTGGTAACCACCTGTGAAGGGCAGATATCACAGATGGTTTAAACCATCTGTAGTAGCACAGACAGTCTGTTAATACAACCGTATGTGATAAACTGCATATCAAAGACGGTTGTATTAACAAATTGTCTGTGATACTATAGAATCACAGACGGTTTAAACCAAGAACCGCTCATACGATATCACAGACGGTTCTTGGTTTAAACCGTCTGTGATACTGTGACAAGTCTTTAGACATAACTAATTTTGTCGTATTTTCAGCTAGCCTCGGGAATTGCTAGTCATGCCCTCTGAAAACTAACAAGCAGAAACATATCACACATAATTGTTGACAACTCAAAGTGATCATTTAACTCAAAATCAATTACAAAATAATGTTTCAAGTATTGTCGCTAGAGTTACAAATTGAATTACAACCAGTCAAAGTGAATTACAATATTGAATCAATTGTTTCGAGATCGTTCATCGGTGTCGACGGCGTGAAACTCTCCGGTGGTATTAACTATGTCTGCCTTGATGAAGCCGCAGAGCTCCCCTCGAACGTGTGTGACCTGGTCCATCTCGAGTGCATTTAACTCTATGTTCAAGCCCTGTCGCAAGTAGGAGTAAAGTAGTAAGCATATATATTTAAATTTATAATTATGAAATAATTATTACGAGATTGACAAACCTGGGGATCGTGCGTCCTAGAAGCAATCAATAACTTCATATGATGGCATACGTAGAATGCGCATAGGTGATCTCGTTTTTGCTGGCGGCACTGCAAAAATAGAATTACATATATATGTACAGTCAGTTCGAGGCGCAATATTACGGAGTATGATATATGATTATTGTGTTGTAGCGCGTACTGAAAATCACATCCTGTGAGTCAGTGGAGCGCTCGTTCCCTTGTATAAACCTCCCTCGGCAACATAGCCGATGAACGCCCTACATGATTCAAAAAAGTTATCCTCGTCCATTTCAAACGAAGGAAGACTACAATAGAGTTATGTGCGGATGAAATGAACATACCTGTCGAGTATTTCTCTAAGAAGGGTGACGTCGTGCTTTTTGTTGAGTAGAGAATCAAGGTACAATACCGTGTTCCTCTTTGGCACAAGAATCAGAAGAATCCAGTGGAACCTACTCATGTAGGTCGCTATAGTCATAAACCTATATTGAAACAAAATTTATATAGCAAATATTGAAGCACTTACTTTAGGTTGTAGGGCACCATTATGTAGTCCTTGTCGTCCAGAGGAAGCAATCCTATTTTTATGTAATTCTCGACGTAGGATGCGTCTTGGTTGATTGTTTGCTCAGAGATCACGTGTGGGTCGAGGAAACCACCGGTTCTTTGATTCGATGGGCACATTTCATAATGTATCTGTACATAAGCAATGAGTTATGATATTTATCGGTATCACGTGAGTGTAGAAATTGATTGTACACACTTACAATTGTCCAAAGATCGTAGAAGTGAGGTGTCGAGGGCAGTTAGGTTGTATAGGTCAAATAAGTCTTCGAAGCCCACGACGAAGTGGCCAGGCTCGTAGAGAAAATACTACCTCTCGTATCTAACGGTGATTCTAGTATGACCCCCTCTTCTCAGGTCTTGCGCAAGTACCAATCATGCAAAGGTTGACAAGCTACTCCCGAGCTGTTTATTTCTACGCCGGAGACCAACGGACTTCCGAGGGAGTATTTCACGGGTTTGGGAGGTGCCTTAATGTTCTTCGATATCGATTTATCCTTAACGAGGCGGCTGAGGGACGTCTTCCCGTGAGACGCCTCAGGGACCGATATGGTGACACGCTTTTCTTGTCCCTTCGCCGTCTTCTCTACGGGAAGCGATGTGGCGGCCTTCTGAAGCTTTGGTTGAGGCAGACTCATCGAGGGTCCTATTAGAGAGGCATGGTCTTGTCGATATTGCGTCACTGAAGGGTCCAGTGCGATGTCCTTCTTGGGCCACTGGATAAAAGTGTGCGTACCATCCCCTAGTGTTCTGATTTCTTCGTTCGGGGGAATCTCCAGTGGGATGGCCATGAAATTATCATGTACCATGTCCACCTGCACCCCTGGTGTAACCATGCACCAGCTGGGCACCGTGCTGCACTGCCCCTTCCTGGTATGGATACACCATACCCCGCCCAGTCTCAATAGGAATCGACCTAACCATCCTCACTTGGAGCTTGCAGGGCGTCGGCTCCTACAAAATAGTATACAATTAGCTAAGGCGTCCTATAAGTCTATCTTTGGAGCATTCCAGAGATGTACATTACCTCGATGTCGGCAATCGGTAATTACACATCGTCATGTCCAGAATTATGTGTGGACGCGGCGCTACTCCGATGTCGAGGAGGACTTGCTCCCAAATTAATAGGGGCGGCTTGCGCCTACATGAGTTGATTTACTTGGTTCTGCAAGTTTGTTATTTGTGTTTGAAATTTTTCAATAATCACATGTGCCAACCGAGCGTCGTGCTGGTCCTTGGATCTCTTCCTACTCCTATATGTGTTGGAGTCGTGTGGGAATTCATCCCTCCAAGGTACGTAAACCCCAACGCCTCGCGTGTGATCCGGATGCTCCTTGTTTTCCAAGGCCGTAGATAGTACATCCTTCTCCCTGTCTACTTTGAAGGAACCTTGGGAAGATGCGGAAGTCAATGCTTCCTACAAGAGGACATCATGTTATTGTGGACACCATGAAGTTATGTACTTATTAACAACTAAGTGGTTTGACATATTTACCAGGCGTTTAGACACTGCCTCGTCTGCGGGTTTGTGAAAGAGATGCTGTCCGAAGACGTGGCTGATGCCCTCGCTCTAACTGTGCTCGAGCGCTTGTCCGAGATCTCAAGAAGCGGCCGGCAATGGTCTCGCTCCTCGCCGCCATCGCGTGGCTTTACCCGCTGCATCAGCCAAGTGCTTAGTTTGTGGGGGTGAGTGTTTTGTGCCTGGAGAACTCTGTGCGCCGCACTTTGCTCCTGAAATTCGGTCGTCGTCTTCATCTGCACGAAGGTGTCCCATGTATCCCGTGACAAGAAATGATACTTCGTGAAGGGCGTCCAACCCGTGTTCACGTACTGCGTGACAAGCAGGCTCTTGAAGGTCCTCCACGCGTGGCACATCGCGAGCAGCGCGTGCCATCGCACACGCCTCGGGTCCGCTTCGTGGATAGTGAATGAGGCGAAAGTTCAATCAACAACCGGTCTCTGTACATCCGCCGAGACTTCCGTGTTGGGGTGGTGATGGGGACCGCTCCTTGCAAGTACCCGTGACGGTCCGAATCTCGCAGTTGCTTTCTTGGGACTCAGCGAGATCCCAACGTCACTGACCACCGTGATCGTCATGCGGCCCGAGGGCAATTTGAAGATTCCTCTGCCATCTCGCCTGCGTACCACCTTGATCGGAGATCCAGACGCATTTGGCGACGTCGCTGACGGCGGCGAAGACGGTGCCTCTGCCATCTCGCTTACTTGCTATCTATATAAGTTACGTGCACAATGATTACATAAAAAATAGAAGTTACCCATTGAACCTAAATATATGATACGTAGTAAATAAAATATATGAAATTGCACAAAAAAACTGCAAAGGAGAAGGAAATATTGCAAACAGTGCAATTTTTACATATAGCTGAAATATTGCATGATTTTGAGTGCTCTCAGAAGGCGAGTTGCAAAAGAATCAATGTTTGCCATCTCAGCCCTTTAGTCTATACTCTTCACAAATTGGATAAGAAAACTATAATTTTGAGCTCTAATCAATGCTTAGCTAGACTGACAGAACAATCACATGCAATTCACTAAAACAAAATATGACAAGAATATTTGATAGCAGCAAGGAAACTATTAGAATATGACAAGAATCACCGAATTCATTACTTCAAATAAAAAGCCAACAAACCTTGAATGATTACTTTGATAGCAGCAAGCAAGCTATTAGAGCTCAAAACTAAACTAGTAATCCTACCAATTTCAGTATTAGACCATCTAAATCATAGAGCAAAATTAAGCCCACATAATGCACTGTTGCCAAGCACAACCAAGCCATCACCACTAGAACTCACAAGCACAACCAAGCCATCACCATCAGCATTTAAATGACAAAATCAATGTATACAAATGTAAATTATCCATGTCATTTAAACCGAATGAAATGCTAAACATATACCACACGAATGTGAAAGAAATCAAGCATCTGGAAGAGCTAGATAACAACCAGTAATAAACCAAAAAGACTGATGTTTCTCTATGTAGGCAAGCAACAGTACATAAGCGTAATAAACCAAAAAGACTGATGTTTCTTTAATTCCAATATTGTGCACCGGTAGATCCAGACTCTTTCAAACTAGCCATACAACAAGTTAGAGTAATATATAGAAGATCAAATGGCGCTGAAAGTTCAAGATCAGGGAGGATATCTAACTCTAAGCTAATATTTAGTAGTTTGTCACCTTCAAGATGCAACTCGATCGTAGCACTAGTAGCTACTGAAGAGCACTGATACTACTGCACTCCACAGAGCCCCATGGCCGATAATTTACCAGGACAAGTAAATATCTACTTCAAGAAGAACAATAGATAGAAGGCAATGCTGCTTTGGCTCTCAAACCAAAGTACTAAACAACAGTTCATCAAACAAAACTAGCTCAATTTTCTCATGGCTGAAAACATTACCTCAAGGGTCAAACTCCGAGGGGCAAAACAATTTAATGAATTAAGCAAAATATTCATGATAGTTGCGCACGACACAAACAATAGAGATCGATGTATATATATAGGAGAAAAACAACATACTCCAGTCCAGGTAGTAGCGGCTATCTTCTTCTTTGTCTTCCATATATAATTAAGTAGATCCTAGAAAAGCAAAAGGATTTCGGATCAGAATGTTTGAATCCCCACAGGCCTCCTTGACTCACATGAGCCCTACCACAAGTCTAGATCACCACCATCACCCTTGCACAAGCACCAGCACTCACTTCATCTCTCTCTCTCTCTCGTGTGAAACAGCAAAGATTAAGCACGAATCAAGCCGAACAACACATAATGCTACTACCTTTCGCACAGATCACACGAACAACCAAGCTACGTGCGCCGAAAGGAGCGAGATTTTGGGGGTTTACTCACGAAGGAGGCCGAGCGGCGTGGCTTCGGCGTGGAGGAGGAGGCCGAGTGGCGATTCTGGGGAAGAACTAGGGCAAGTGCAGCGGGGGAGGCGGCGATTATGGGGGAAGAACTAGGGCAAGTGCAGCGGGCCACTTATATAGATAACATCACAGACGATTCTATTAAAGAACCGTCTGTGATAACTCTAACATCACAAATGGTTATTTAATAGAACCGTATGTGATGTGAGATATCACAGATGGACCGCCAACTAATGGCCGGTCTGACCGCCGCCAAATCGGTCAGACCGCCAAGGGTAGCCGGTCCAAAGAGCCTAAGAACATATTTTTTGGGCAAGTAGAATAGAAGTTATGATAATTTTAGTGTTGGGACAGCGAGTAGTGTGTCCGGTACTTTTGAGTTAAAAAGGCCGGTTTGGCGTAGGTGTGTGATTACAGTTGGAATAAAGTGTAGGAGTTGTAATGTATGATTTTTTAGATGCATTTTGGATTGTTTTTCTAGGGAGTGTGGTCTCGTGTGCGTTGTCGCCGTTTCACTCTAGCGTCACAAGGATAAGAGGCAAGTGCGTGGTAGGCATGGTCAGGTTGTACCTCCGTTCGTAGTATGAGAATAGTAAAGTGTTTACCTCGGGTAAACTAATTAGATGTGTTGAGGACTGGTTTCTTTGTGAATGTTGTTGTCTTCCTTGAGTTTACATTGGTTATTCTTGTCATAGTTGCGGTTTATGAATTTTCTTGGGTTAGTGGTTACAATGCAGTTGATGGATTTCAATTAGTCTTTATTGATTCCATAAAGTGGTTATTTGTTCTCCCGACTATTCAGTTGTTTTCTGCTGCTGGTGAGCGTTGTATATTGTCAGGATTGATTTTTTTATGGGGGTTCTACCTTTATTGTTGGGACCTATGACTCTTTTATTTGCTAGGTATCTTGGATAAAGGAAACTAAAAAAATTTGTAAGTCCTTTATCATGTGAAAGTTTTGATTTTACAAGTTTCTTTTAGAGTATTTGGAGTGTGGAAGTTTAATGTCTCTTCTTTTATGAAAGAAAGTGTTAAAATCCTTTTGTGATGTCTTGTTATGTTTAAGCGAGAGGTGGTAAACATAGAAGTTCATTGATAATGTATGATTTATCAAGTTGGGTCTGTAATGTAGTGCATAATCGATCTTAACCAAGATCATTGGAATTGAAGTTGATTAATTTGATGTTGTCTTAGAGTAATTACTTGATGAATAGTGACTAAGAGTATGTCTATACCTAATTGCAGTCAAATGTGTTATTAAGAAGTGTGGAATATCGATGAACTGGTTTGATCATCAAAATTATTTAGTTTGCTAAACTTGTTGGATTATTTGGTTTCAATGAACTAATTTAACTATGTGAGAATGAAGAGTTGAGGAGATGCTAGATTATTGCCTTAGTAGATATTAATCTTGGAGTATCTTATCTGTAGATACTTGGGGATCATATATAGTTGCTAGATTTACATATTCCTTAATATAATCAATTGTTGGAATTATGTACAAAAGATTGAATGGATGGAATATTGGTGGACCTAGAATTTATGGGAGGAGTTTTTGGATAGTTAATCTAGCTAGGATAACTGGACTAATTTGGTTGTAGTGTTGTTGAGACTTGTGATCGATGGAAGATTTCGATTCTTGAAGTTTTAGTGTGGTTTTGGCCAAGTCTAAACATGAGGAGGAAAAGTTGAATATGTGTTTGTAAATACTCATGTGATTTGCGAAGGGAAGTAGGTAGCAACTAAATTTCGTGATGAAACTAGTTGATAACAACGATCGTTGGAATGCAATTATTTAGTGTTGAAGTTTAGTGTTGAGCATCACTAAGAGTTGAACTGATGTAATTTAATAGGTGGCTTATGTTTACATGATTGTGGAATTGTCCGATGATTGCATGTCCGTGATGAAAGGATTTTAGTAGAACCTTTTGATTTGTGCAGTAGATTACCTCCAGAATAAAGTGGTTGTTGTAGTGAGGTTGTAAAGTTTTTGTGGATTCAATTTGAGGATGGGATGATAAAGTAATATGGAACAATTTGGTTAATTTTTGGAGGGCTTTACAGTGAAAGAGTGGACTGTGATAATTCTTGTTAAGAGTGTATCATTCTAGATGTTAGTAAGGTTGTTAGCGATGGATTGTGAGTGTGTTGTTGATTCTTATAGAAAGAACGCAAATTGATCGTTTTTCATGGTATCGCTCAAACAAAAATTTCGAACTTGGCATTCGTGGTCTTTTGGAATTCATGATTTCTGTGGTAGATGAAATTGGTTTGAGCATAGTGACGTATTGGAAAGTTCTTTTGGTTCTTGAGTGATTCATGTGTTTTGGTCTTAAAAAGATCTTCTGGTTTGAGTTGGCAAAGTGATGTGGTAATCAAAGAAAATTATTTTCTTTGTTAAAAAAAAGAGTGTAGTAGAAGTATTTGAAGTTGAGGTTAAGTTTTTGTAGCTTGCAACCTATTAAAGTGCATTTAACTTCTCGGTTGTTGCCTCTTAAGAGTTTCTTGAGTTTTAATAATAATGTTTTATTCTTATTCATTGATGTTTGAAATTTCTTCTTGTGGGACATGTGCCCACAATTGTGATATCATATTTTGATTTTTTTTTTCGGGATCATTACTATTTGGCTATTTCTCTTAGTCTTGTGTTTACTTCGTAAGGTAAACGTTTCTTTTTCTGTGTGCTGAAAATTATTTTTATTTGTATTTTCTTTTGTGAAAGGAATAATCGATTTGTTTTACAAAATCTTGTAGAGGGTATAGTGGCAACTGGTTAGTAGTTGTCAAGTATATGATGTTGTGAGACCTTAGGTTGTAATTTAGTTGAGGAGCATTGGAGAATGAATTGATTTTGTGATATAAATCTTGTAGAGAATTGGATCCAAAAGGAATGATGGTTGTTGAGGTAAAACTGATTATATTGTTACAACTAATAGAACATATAGTGAATGATGATCCAAAAATATTTGTTCATGTTGGTGGTATATTGAAATTATCAGATAGTTAGAGTATTGTGATTGTGTCCTTGTGGGGTTGTGTAGGTGAAATCGAATGGCATTGTTTAGTGAGGGTCCAAGATTAGTAAATTTAATCGTTTTGGGTAATCAATTGATTAGTGATGATTGTTGATATTAATGATCGAGGATATTGTTTGGATTGCGGGAATTTTAGATATCAAATATGAGGATTTCCTATCAAGTATACTAGAAGTTCATTGTAGAAGTTTTAGAGGTTGAATTTGGGTTTTACATTTTTATGTTAGCATTTTGGTTGCCCATGGTTGGGTGGAGAAAAAAAAACAAGTTGGGTTCCGAGAGTTGCGGTGGTCTCTGATATGATTCTTTTGGTTGTGGTAAATATGTGTACTAGATATTTTAAGGTGTTTAACCTTACAGCGTTGAGGTAGAGCAGATTCTAGGTGAATTATATATTTATGTGCATTCAGAATTATTTGTCAAAATAATTTCTTTGGTAGGGGAGTAGGCTAAAGTATCTTTTGTGGATCGGTAGAGTCTCTCTACAAATATGTGGATGTTGTGTTCAGTTTGAGCATAGCTTTGAGATTGTCAATTTAAGAGAAATGAGTTATTATGTATACTCCTTTATCAGTTTGGGTATACTCATATACTAATTATAAGATACTTCAATGCGAATCACACGAAAATTTTGCAAGAGTCCATAGTTTTCAGCATATTTTGTAAATACCTTCATATTCGCACATAAAAAGGAGTATGTCTAAAAAATATACATACCACCCCTTAAAAGGTGTAAATATCACCTAAATGGTCTTATATACTTATATATTATACATGCATACTCTCGGTTGCGTAAGATACTATCTACATTGTAAGATATAGAATATGGAGTAACTACTCTCATGAGTAGAAAAAAAACTATATATATATATATATAGAGAGAGAGAGATACATCTACATGCATACATATATACATATAGTGCGGATAAAATAACATTTTAGATGACAAAAGTCCATATTATATTCGTATCAATATTTTTATATGAACGAATAGGAGATAAATTAGTAATAAAAAAATCTAAACCATACCCAGTACCAACCGATTTCGGATACCGCATCATTCGAATTCGAATGACACCGGCAGGCAGCAGGTTGGGCTACCGGCGCGGTCCAAACGAACTATTTTCCGCTGCGGGCCGACGGCCGTCGCGCCTAGCCTAGATGGCGCACGGGGCCGATAGCGATTCCTACGCCCACCGCCAACCGCGGATGTCTGCGGACGAGCTTCTGCGCGGCCGCGGACGACAAATTCACGCGGAGCGGAGTAGTCGAACGACAGAGGCGCTTACGAGGCGCCCAGCCCAGATGAAGCGCGCGCCCGGCCGAGACGGATCTCCGCGCAGCGGCCCATTGTGGAGGCGCGACGCGGACGACATTTCGAGAGATTTCACAGCCCATGCCGGGGTGGACGTCCATGCCGGAGATGGGAATGCTTCCCATCTCCGAGCTTCTCACGACGGAAATACGATTGTTGTAGCAAGAATGGAAAAATGGACGTTTTTGACCGTATAACGCACGAAAATTCCCATTTAGCCCCTTCTCGCAAATATTTCCAAAAATAGCCCCTCGAGCCACTGCCCCTGTGGGGACGCGGCAGAAAAGCCGCCAGGCACGTGGCGGCCGCATGCTTGCCGGGCCGCCGGACCGGGCGGTTGCCGCGTGCAGTTGTTACGACTGCCGCCGGGGGCGGCAGCAGTCGTGGCTCGCGACGCGCCGAGGCCGGCGCGCCCGTTCCGGCCAAGATCGAAGTTGTTAACCCGCTGCGCCCCGACGGCAGAAGCGGGTTGGCAACCATCGCCACGCTGCCTGCAAGGCCGTGTCGTACGGCACCAGCGCTACTCGGCGCCCGGCGTGGGCGCGTGGCCAGCGGCGAAAGCAAAGAAACCGAGTTTGCCGCCATACAGAAGCAGAGGCACTGGTCGCTTTCGTCCCTCCGACGTGAGCGTAAGAAGATTAAGCGATAGCGAGCGAAAGAAGCAAACAAATTCCCGTAAGAGGAGGGAGAAGCGAGGCGGTATAAAAGGTATGTGGCATTCACATGCAAACAGTAGTTGTAGTAAATTTTAGCAATGTGATTATGATGTAGTAAGATTAATGATAGCAACCGAGTAGTTATAATTTCAGTGGGTGCAAAATTGGAAAACGTGTGATTAGCAAGTAATTAGAATACTCGAGAGTTAGCATTACGATTAGGCGTAATTAGTTGACTTAGGAGCCTTTTTGTTGTTAGTGTTGTCAATTTTTATTAAGACCGGTTTATAAGACTGAGTATTTACTGAGTAGAATTACGCCGATTTTCACTGAGTAGAATATTAGTTGACTTAGCATTATGATTTATATTAGTTGAATATTAGTGTTGTTAGGGCGTAATGATTTATATTAGTCGAGTAATTACTGAGTAAAAATTTTCTTACGCCGATTCTACTCAGCAAACTTCTAATTAGTAAAACGGTGTGATTTTTTATCTAGTAATAAAATGTCGTCTCGTCACGGACCTCATCATAAAATATTAAAATATTTAGAGGTCATTCGGCCAAGTAGAAGTACAATTGAAATAGAGTCGCGACTTGTTCTAACCCACTGAGCGCTTATCTATGTACTCTTAACAGGTATATTGACCTTCGGTCCATGCACTACGCAATGAGACTGGCCGACATTAGTAAGTTTTTATTTCAAAAAATAGATGGCAAAATATTCTATGTAGTAGACCCCGCATGTCATTGCTATAGGCTAGGTCTAACTCGTGTATGGAAACTTAAAAATGCTTTGGGGAAATCTGAAGTGATTTTTTTTTACTTTAACTTAGAATTTGTTTGACACTTTGTAGTACCCTTAAAATTGTGAATTTTTATTTACAAGAGAAATAAAATTTACTTCAACCTTTCATGGATAGAAAAATCATATGAACTCCATTTGGAATTAATAAATTTACGTTGATCTCAATATTTTATTCCAATTGCTCATGTAAACCACGAAATATTTGAATCCAGAGTATTGTGCAATTTTTTCGAAATATTTGAACACAAATTGACCAACTCGCAACCATGTAATTTTTGTTTTCGATTACTACGTATGTCGTCGAAGTTGCTCTTGTGTTAGGTACTTCATGGCGAGATACAAGATCTGCTCGTGTTCCACAGGGGACGGCCTAGTACGTGACGGACCATACGGTGCGGACTGTCTGCTTGCGATCGCACCGTGATCCGGCGCCGCCTCAAGGACATGGGCCTCTTGGAGCTAAGGCGGTGCGTGCGTTCGCTCGATCGCGCGCCATCGAAGGAAGAAGTCGTGCATCGAGGCGTGTATCCTCGATTGCGATCGGTGCAAAGCGAGACCATTTGGCAACTTATGAAGGTCACATGTGACGCTTCATGGGCCAATTATATGGGGTTGTTTGCAACCCCGCCGCCGCGATATATGCGCTGGCCGATGGTCTACGCTCATTCGCCTGGGAGAGGACGGGACATCCGCGTGGGTGGTTTTGGGGAAGGCTGTTGGTGGGGAGGAGCTCGCTGGTCTCCAAAGTTGGAGGAGACGCTGCGAAGACGTGGGAGATGGAGACTGAGGAGGCGTGCCGCCAATTTCGAGCCCAATGAAGGTGCGGAGAGATGGTGGCAGCCGTATTGATTGTCACGAGTACCTAGCCGACTGTGGACGAGGTGGAAAGCATGGAGGACGTGGAAACAACTAGTTCTAAGGAGAAGCCGGCATCGAGGAGATGCGGTTGGTGGGCTTGTGACCATCGACATTGCTTACGCCCCTCACGATTGGACGACGCTGCAACGACATCGCCGGTTCTTCCACATCGGAGGGTGCCGAGCGGGGTTCAATGATGACACTCGCTCCTAGAGCAGCGCTTCCGACAAGAGCGCCGCCAAAGATGCTATTGCTAAATACGCCGCTAACATCGGCCGGATGTATCGGTGCAGAGATCCAACCCGACACGCATATCGTCGTGTGTTGATGAATCTCGCTGGCAAGGTCCATGCGCAGCGGTTCATGGTCAGCCGCACGGTTTTCTGATAACGGTGTCAAGGATCACACATGCGAGTTAGCTCACCGCTTCACGTGCACCGCAACATGACCTCCTCTTATGTTGCCACCGATAAGCCACCTCACACGCAGATGTGTCCATTTCCCAAACATCCTCATGACAGAGGTTGCCAATATTGTGGGGTTCCCATGAGCTACAAGACGGCATGGCGGCCAAACGCAGGTCGTGGAGCGAATGTTCGCACATTCAAGAGGCCTACAACCTAGTACCAAGATTGTCGTGATCAAATCGCGAATGTAATCCCGGACATACATAAACAAGCTAGAGCGGGTGCATCCGACTAAAGGCCCAATTGCCTTATTCTTGATAGGGTCTTCGGGCCTTCCGTCAGCGATCGCTTTCAAGCATTGTCGTCCCGTCGACGATGGATGACACCTTCCTATGTGGGAAGTACAAGGGTACCATCCTCACCGCCGCTGTAAATGATAATAAGAACGATCACTAGTCCCGTGGCCTTCGCAATTGTTGAGAGCGAGAACACGGATAGTCGGGTTGTGGTTCCCTGTAATGTGAAGCAAAGCGGTAGTACAAGATCGACCGTGTGTGTGTGTCATCTCGACCGCAATGTCGCTTGATGTCCGCGCTGAGCACGATCCAAAGCGGACGCACCGCCGCTCCAAAGGAACGATGTAAGGAGCCGCTGGTGCATGAGGCATCTCGCGCCAACTTCCACACAAGGTTTCGAGCAAGGACCTCATGAAAATGTTCAAGAAGCTCGCATGCGTAACCAAAGGAGAAAGTTCAAGCGGTGTGAGACACCGATGAGGATACCGCGAAGCATGTAAGGGACTTCGCGAATGCCGAGGCAGGGCATCGGTGGAGGGTCCGCGAGTTGGGGAGTTCACACAAGGGTTAACTCGCACGCTACCGACCGGAGAAATGGTCCTCGCCGCACGACACGGATGGTGCGAGGTACGGATCATGACGACCAACATGTCTGAGGTGTACAACGGTGTCCTCAAGGGTGTGCGTCCTCGCCGATCACGGCGATCGTGGAGGAGACTCGAACCGCACTATCTGATACTTCGCTAATGAGCCATGATGGCCAAGAAGCATCCGGAGGATGGTAAACAATTTCTGAGGTAATGCATGCCTACATGGAGAAAAAGATCGCGAAGGCGCGATCGCGACGTGACTCGCACCATGGATGGCGCCAGCGGTTCGAGATCCGCTAAGGGAGAAGTACGTTATGGGCCACGCTAGAGGGGATCGTAGCGTGTCCGCACGATCGGTGAAGAAGCGCCGCACCGCAACAAACCGCAGCTTCGCACAAACCATGCTCCCATGTGTACGCGGCGCGCGCGGCGTGATTCGCAATATTCGAGCCTTACATCTCCGAGTACTACGATATCCACCACCTCTTTGCCACTTGGGGTGCCGAGTTTCATTCAGACGGGCCGACACACACTACGAGACCTCCGCCGGGCAGTGAAGGGTGCCGAACGTAGCATCAAACACCCCTACCGTGGAAGACGCCACCACGACGGATCCGAACGACATAGACGATACCAGCGTGGGCAACGGGTTCGCGGCCCGCTGTAGATCGTGCAAGACAAGAGGGCACTCCATCGGGTCGTCTAAATGCATCTTCCGCAAGCAAGCAAATCGTAACGAGCAAGATATAATTACTAAGTCGTGATGTCGCTGTTTATTGTAATTCCTTCGATGGGACTAATGTTATGTCGCAGCTGCAATCGTAGTGTTGCCGTTAATATGTGTCTTTATTTACTGACGGAATGTTAAGTCATCTTGGTCTTTTGTTAACTCGTTATGCTCATGTGTGGTTGTTTTCTTTTCGTCCTATGTTTTGCCTTGTTTTATTATGGCACACGACATGTTTTAAGTACGCATTAACATATTTTATGGTATCTGCAGGAGATGGCGCAGCTCCGCTTGACGACGCCAGACGAGCCGCCGACCCACGCCGGGATGGGGGCACCGCTGTCGGGCATGGTCCGCGGCGGCGCCTCCGAGCTCGGGTCCCGAGCGCCTCAGGAGAGGTGGCCCTTGACGAAGCAGACGTCCCGCGGTCGCGGACACCGCCCCGCCTCGCCCGCATGTTGACATCCCACGACGCTGCGCTTTGACGCGCACTACTCTCTACGCTTGGACCGGTGGAGACCGGAGACTCATACATTCCACTTCCGTGGGGAGATGACCATTACTCGAGGATGTAGCAATGCTTACAGTTCGCCGGCATGGCCTTCCAAAGAGTGCCACCTCCGAGGGCGAGATCGAAGGTGCGCTTGGCCGATGATTCGGCCTCCGATTCTTGCAAACGTGTCCCAGATCCCACATTCCTCGCTACGGAGTTCATGATCTCGCCTGGATGCGATAATGAGGCGGTCAGACACACCTCGTCGCGCACCTTCGCTCTCGCTCGGATGGATCTTGTTCCTACGACACGTGGAGACCGCGTACCCCACTATATCCATCCGGCAGAGTCCTCGCGACGCCGCCGACGAGGTTCCGCAGATGCGATTGGGGTTCGCCGGTGCTCGCGCCACTTACCGAGGGTTATGCGATGCCACTCGGCCGCAAAGACGGGCGTGGAGCCGCCCCGCGGTTTGCTACACCCCGCACAAACCGTGGTCATGGGAGCACTTTCCAGCTTGGTCGCCCTTATTTCCGCAAAGACGGCACCTGCATTCGCTGACCGCCCAAAGATTACGGCAATGCTCGGCGACGACCCCACGACGGCCTACAATGGGAACACGTTGGACACGTGGTACCCTAGGGTGGGCCAGGAGAGACCGAGGCGCGCGACGCAGAGTTCCATAACCTCTTCGAGACTCGCACGAGACCGAGATCATCCGGCGCCATGGACAGGATAGCCTGCGCACACGCCCCTACGGATTATCGACGCAAAGGCACTCGTGACGATCCACTTTGATGACGACCGCCACCGGTCTTCGCACATGGTCGAGCCGCATAATCCACAACGGGTCATGAGACGCTCGCTCGTACCAAGAGTGCCATCGCGGACGACATATCGCAATAAGGCCCACCGGTATGTCCTTTTGGATATAATTTTATCTCGTATGCCCGCTTTACATGTTCGACATTAAGATTCACTTGCGTGCAACGAGGAAAGGGCGCAAGAGCGACGATCGAGGCGCATACACCGCCGTGGACGGAGCCGTGGAGCGAGAGGGTGGCGACGGACGTCTTTGCACGAGGCACGCCGCCTACTCCATCCAGATGTACGCTTCAGACTTGCAGCAGTACATTCCACGCACCAGCGCGCGACTTATCGGGCCACGAGCGCAAAGGGTTTCATGCGGGAGGACATCGTATTAGCCGCCCGACCCACACCGGGCGGCACGGCACGACGAGGCGGTAACCCATTCTTCAAGCAATTTCTTCAGCAAAGACGCTGCGACTAACTCCGTGTTTTCTTGCAAGATTACCGCATTGATCGATATAGCCACGAGGGTGTGAAATTCTAAGGCGTGGGAACAAGAACACCTTCGATCGCCTCCTAGCCGCCGCGGCGTGGCATGACCGACGACGCGAGGGCTGCGACAGAGCCATGACTTGTGGTCGACACGACGACGCACGCGACAAAAGATCGCGGACGCGAGGGTACCCTCCACCCTCCGCCTCTAAGACCTCCCCAAGACCACCGTCCGCGACGCTGTCTCACTCCGGAGCCGTCCGAGCTACGGCCGGTCGGCCCGACGGCCCGACGACGCCTCGCCACGGTGTATGTCATCTCTCTTGTCAATACCTTTCCATGCACTCATTTTCAGAGGTATCCGACATTAACCTTTCTTCTAGCAACTACTACGAGGGGACGAAGCAACGATGCAACCATCGCATCACAGAGGAGGCGCGAAGACACGACTTCTCGCGGGCAACTGTTTCAGACCGCAGACATCGACCGGACTCCCCAGCCAGCGGGGACGAGTGGTTGGGCTCGTTGGCGCCGCTGCTCAATCCGACTATGGGACCGCGATTCGTGGTTCGCCGACACGTATGGAGGGTACACCGTGCAAAGACTACACCGACCGCCAGAGGATCATCCTCAAAGACAACAACCTACTCGTAAGCGTTAACGAGTTACAACTATTTTCTCTCGCAAGAAAAACAAGGACTAACTCACCGAGTACCATTCCTCGCAGGAGGAGCACCAAGGCTAGGCGAGATGTCGAGGCTCGAGCGGACCCCACGCGACATCACCGCAGCTTCGCCTCCCGTGAAGCCCCGCATTACGGCTGCGAGACATGCGCCACTCCCTGACAGATTCACCTTTCCGAGGATCAACTACGCCGTCCGGGTAGGCGACACGACGATGCACCCTAGCTAATATCATGGCCGTGACAAACGTGTTATGTAATGTCATTGTGCATTTATATAATATCCATGTGCATGAAGTTACCGCTATTTTGTACACAAAATGTTCTCCAAATATTCAAGATAAACGACTTTTGTACTCGCGACTTTAATTTATCGAACTGCATGACATAACGCAATCTTCGCTTGATGCATGACCTCGGTCCCACAAGGCCGGTATGAATACTTTGTGTGCGATTAATCAAACACTCTACAAAACAGACGCGACAACACTCTCCTCGCCACCGCTTCGACCGAATGATCGCGACTACGCAGCAGACGCGACAACACCTCGCCGCCACTTTCGCATCGAATGACCACACTCGCAGCAGACGCGACAACACCGCCTCGCCGCCTTTTCGCATCAAATGACCGCACTATGCCAAACAGACGCGATAACACCCCGCCGCCAAACTTTTCGATCGAATGACCACACTCGCAGCAGACGCGACAACACCTCGCCTCGCCGCGACTTCGCATCAAATGACCGCACTATGCCAAACAGACGCGACAACACCTCGCCGCCAACTTTTTCGCATCGAATGACCACACTCGCAGCAGACGCGACAACACCTCGCCGCCACTTTTTCGCATCAAATAACCGCACTATGCCAAACAGACGCGACAACACCTGCCCGCCAATTTTTCGATCGAATGATCCACTCGCAGCAGACGCGACAACACCATGCCTCGCCACTTTTTCGCATCGAATGACCACACTCGCAGCAGACGCGACAACACCTCGCCGCCAATTTTTTCGACCGAAATGACCGCACTATGCCAAACAGGACGCGACAACACCCTGCCTCGCCACTTTTCGCATCAAATGACCGCACTATGCCAAACAGACGCGACAACACCCTCGCCTCACCAAATTTTTCAAGGTGAATGACCCCACTCGCAGCAGACGCGATAACACCTCCCACGCCGGCCACTCACGCTAACTTAACCACACCAAGCCAACCATGTGGCCTATAAAACAAGGTGAAAGACATGAACTACACAACCAAACCCAACCACGCCGCTACACCGTGAGCTTGCTTCGCCACGCTAGGATGGACAAGAGGCGTATAATGGGGCGAGATCCGCGAGTTAGCTCGGCTTCTACGGACGGCCGAACAAGCTAGGGATGTCGCGGCTCGGGACCAAAGAAGACCGCGCCAGATGGAAGCTCTTCGCAATGAAGCCCCGTAGCGAAGAACCCCGCCGAACGCCCCAACCGAGCATTCGCCGCAACACCCGCCAGAGGGGCGACGCCTCCGCTTGGCAGTGGACACATGCAAGTTCTTCAAATCCAAGCACCGACCGAGCCTCGCATGCGCCATCGGGTTGTCCCAACTACTCCTCCGACTATCCCGACCGCCGTTGGGATACGAGAACCTATCTGGCAATGTGTAGGAGTACTTACAAAGAAGTTCATGTACCAACTCTCTTTTCATAATACGCGACTTACAGCTCTCCCATCTACCCGTAGTCACCGGAGCCTCGTGTGGCTTCCGCCTGGATCGACCTAGAAATCCATCCACACGACTAAATGGCACCGACTTCGAGGAGCCGAATGCCGAAAGGGACGCGAGATCCGGAGGAGGATCGCTTGATCAAGAGCGCAACGAGCGATCCGTCGGAGACGCAGCCCATCTCGAGGCGCGCAGCGCAGGAGCGCGAGGCACGCGAGCGGATCGTGAAAAAGAGGGAAATGGCGCCGAGGCTGCATGCGGCGGCCCGAGAGTACAACGCCGAGCTCGGAGGAAGGGCAAATGGCCCCGGTCCACACAAGAGGTCGGGCCATTCTGTAGTAGTCCCTCTTCTACTAGGCATGTTTTTACTATCTCCTAAAGGCATGCGTTTACATGGCCCGAGGCTTGTGTCGCAATGTACCGCACTAGTAGCGTATGTAACTAAACCAATTAGCCGAACCAACATGCCATGTGACCACATGAAACGTGTTCATTCATCATGAGTGCAATATAATTCGATTTTGGGCCTCCACGAGCCATCAAAATAATACTATATTGCAAATATGCCTCTTCTCCCGAATTCCGTAAATAATTATTGACATCGACATTGATTCTTCTATGTTTTAAGGTATCTTCAGAATCACAACGCTCAACCCCTTTAGGTCGGGCTTCTGGCATCTTTAAAAATATGATCAAGAATCATAGCGGCTAAGAGTACTCATGTGGTAATAAACTTCACACATTTCGAGTCACATGAAATCAAGAAACCCTAACTTCCAAACGCCTCGCCATAATTTTCACACCTAGACCTCGAATTTCTCGAGATAATCTCGAGCATATAAAATAACATAAAATTTACACAATCAAGTCCTCTCTGTAGGAGTCCGACAAAATTTTTTCATAATGTTCGACCTCGCCTATATTAAAAATTCATACAAAAATTTGACTTCAAAGAATCATGCAGAGAAAAAAAATTGAGAAAAATTCAAAAATTACACAACTAAGCACACTATGCCAGAGGCTCCATACAAAGTTTCATAATTTTTTGAGCTTATTTATTATATTTAAAAATTTGTCTAACAAATATTATATTCTTTAATTTTTTTAAAAAGGAGACCACTGCTGTTGTCGTGACGGCAGCAGTGGCTAAATGACTGTCTTAGCCGCCCCCACGGCAAAAGTGGCCTGAGGGCTATTTTGAAAATGTTTACGTATGAGGCTAAATGGGAATTTTCAATGCTATACTGGTCAAAAACGTCCATTTTTCGCAAGAATGCTCTGATATACTTTTATACATCTCTTCTTCGTTTGCTACTCTCGCATACCTACTTCCAAAACTGCCAAAACTCTTCTTTTGATTGTCCCGATCAGAATGGAGACCAAAACTAAATAAATTGCTATAGCATCACCTTCTTCTACTGTTCTACTACATCTACAACACTGTTCTGAAAGAACTGGATGAACAGCCCCCGTCAACGTCATCCTCGCCAAAAAAACGTGAAGTTTTCATAAATCATTCAAGGATAAGAAGAAAGAAAGGGACCTGCTTTGAATAGCTAGTACCAAACCACCAGCACTATATCAAACGGTGCCGGAGTCGGAACTCGGAACCCGTCCATCCAAAGTCCAGAACTCCATTCCCCCAAAAATCTTCCTCGCCGAATTTTCCGCAAGTTCCAACCCGCTGCGCCGACTGAGAACCAAGCCAAACACGCCGGCCCGGCCGCCCCGAATGGCTCCGCCCGCCGCCGCCGCCGCCGCCGCCACGGGACGCCAAGCTCCGCCGCCCCGCCGGCGCTTGCTGTCCATCGGCGTCCAGGCCGCCGCATTCGCCCTCTTCCTCCTCTTCGCCGCCGCCGCCACAATCCTCCTGGTCTACCTCGTCGTCGCCACGCGCGTCTTCCGCCACCAGCACCACCACGGCGGCAGCCGCTACCGTGTCCTGACCGCCTCCACCACTTCCCCTCCGCCGCCGCATCCCCGCCACGGCCTCTCGCCCGCCGACCTCCGCCTCCTCCCCTGCTTCGCCGCCTCCCCGCGCGACGACCCGTCCTCCTCCTCGCCGCGTCTCTGCCCCGTCTGCCTCGAGGCCGCGCAAGCCGGCGAGCTGTGGCGCGCGCTGCCCTCCTGCGGCCACGCGTTCCACGCCGCCTGCGTCGACCGGTGGCTCGCCAGGTCGCCCGCTTGCCCAGTCTGCCGCGCCGCCGTCGCCTTCTCCGTGAGCTGATGGCGCAATTCTCGGCATGAAACAGCATCAAGGCGCTGCCTTTGCGCCGCCGCCATGGTGGCTCCGCGCCTCCGCGTTCGCCAATGCTGTAAGGTAGGGTTCCATCTTGCTGTGTAGCGGTTGCTGTAGACTTTGTATGGATCTTTCTGCTGCTGTAAAGAAAGAAGCAGGAAAGTGGTGCATAAAAGTTTCTCTTCCAGAGAATTTTGCAACGTAAACTTTTTCCAGTATTGTGTAGTTGATGCATGTTGCTTGTCAACTTGTGAATTGTGATGCATGAGCATTGTTGTGTTGGAATATGAGAGTAATTATTCATGGATATTAGCCAACAAATTAATAAGCTTTGATGCGGTACAATAATAGCATACTGATGTCAAGAACTCAAGATGAATGAGTTATTGAAAGCTTCTGCTACTCCAAACCGAGGTAGAGAACTCGATCCAAAATTTAGTTGCAAAATGAGTTAGTTGCCCTCAGTTTTTTCATTCTGTTCTTACCCTTTTAGTTCTTTTTTATTTTTGAAACCTACCCTTTTATAGTTCTAGGAGTTACAGTGTTACCTGTTTTGTGGTAGATTTTTCTTATGGGGTTAAATTGGTGTGTATATTTAGCTTATGCATGGTGGATAGCTCTACTAGCCACTAGGTAGCTGGATTTTTTTTTTGGCCTTTCCATACTCTAGCATGAGGAGGAAGATAACTTTTTCCTGCATTAAAAGCTCTCCTCTAGTCTTAAGCATGGTACGTTCCATACTCTAGCATGAGGAGGAAGATCACTTTTTCCTGCATTAAAAGCTCTCCTCTAGTCTTAAGCATGGTACCGGTTGTTTCTGAATTCTGGGTAGAGAAGAACTCGTCAAACCCACCTTGTTGATGCTTTATAGAGTCCAACTGTTCTGTTTTTCATAACGAAAAAATTGAGTTAATTTCTCAGAACCACCGTCTTTGGTAAAATCATAACAAAAGTATACTTTTAAGCAACAATTTCAGAAAACTATACCTCTCTTTGCATAACATTTCACAAAACTACACTTCCGAGAATTATTGTTATATCTAACGGGTCGGACCCACTTGTCGGTCTCACAAGCCTATCCACATTAGCAAACGGAAACGGGATAGGCTTGTTAGACCGACGAATCGGCCCAGCCCGTTGGATACTTAAAAGTGTCGTTTTGTGAAATGTTATTGAAAAGGAAGTGTGGTTTTTTGAAATTGTTGTTTAAAAGTGTGGTTTTATGATAATTTTACAAAGGCAGTGTGGTTTTGTGAAATTTACTCTAAACAATTTAATGTTTGGTAGCGCTATATCTATGAATATTATTGGGAACTTTTGTATTTGAAGGCAGATATTGCGAACCTGAAACTTAACATCATTTACACTCTTTTATGCATCTAGTCCTGGCATGGAACCATGCATATGATAAAAATGGGCATCATTTATGCTTGTCATGTTATATTCTAACCACTATGCATTGAACAATCTCACGGTGACAGGTTAGTTTGTGAAAACTCGTTTCAGCTTTTCAGTACCTGGTGAGTTAATCAGCATTGCTCAGATATTTTTAGTATCTTTAGGCTGAACTCATGGCAAGGAGAGATGACACTGAGGTGTGACGTCTATAGCTTTGGAGTTATCCTCTACCATAACCATTGATGCTAGTCATCACGCAGGAGTAATTCCTACTTGCAATGGATAAGTTCTGTCACTGGGTTCCTCTTTGCTGGTTTGGTTGCTTGAACCCAATGGTTAACTGATTGTTAATGATAATGACGGTGTTTTTGAAAGATGTTATTGTCTGCCATTAATCTTGACAATGATGCATACTTGTCAATACCATTCCGGAGGGCGGAGGTCATACCGGTTTGGATCTTAGAACGAGACATTCCGGTACCGGCTTACTGTTATGGATATTAATATAATAATATATATTTATAAGTACATATATGTTTAATTATATGCACACCAAATTCCACTTATAGTATTATTTCAAATACGTAGTAGTATGATTAAATATAACTTATAGTTTAATGATTACAATAGACGGTATTATCAATTCTGCTGGTATGGCCGCTATTGTCCGGTATTGACCGGTATGACTGGTATTAACCGATATCGAGGTAAGTACGGAATGTATGACTGCTCTGTACTGGTTTAGGCGTCGAAATTGTACATACCGGTCGGTGCCGAAACAGTATTAATAAGTTTACAATGATGTCGCACCGGTAATGGTATCGGACGAAGTAGAAGAACCTCTTTTGGATTAATTACCTGAGATAAGTTCATGCTCCTTTCGCTCTTTTTCGAGTGACACGATAGATTCCGTAAGTTTGACCACTAATATGTTGATTTGTTGTTAAAAATACTTTCATAGTATGATAATTTTATTTATATATAATAATATAAAGTTACGAAAAGTAACGATCAAAGTCACATCGTAAACCATAAAAAGTCGAAAAATGGAGGGAGTACCTGTGTTCCCCCGTACCATACGGCATACCATACACCATGAGTCCAATTAGGGAACAAATGCTAGCCTAAGCCTTATCAACGGTGAGTGATGGCCACCTAAGCATGCGGGGTGCCTCTGCACTCCGATGTGGCTACTGTTTTCTCTCCCTCCGACGAACATCACCCACTGGCACCACGCCCGTTTCCCGCAGATCCCCACCAGATCGACGTTGTGCTGCTGCCATTGAAGACTTTGCGCGATGTCAAGTGCAACTTCTCCCTAGATCCATCGTGGCGTGCCACCCTTTTTGTCAAAGGGCAGTGGAGGGAAGGATGTGTTGCTAGAGCTCCGGTAAGCAACAACATCAACAGTCTGTTGTTGCATCAATAGTGTTTGTTTGTTTGTTTATTGCATTTGTGTTTTTCGATTGTTGCATAAGAGGTCCTTTTTGTTGCAGTAGTTATTGTCAATTGTTGATCAACCATTTTGCATGTATATATTTTTACAACTTCGTATATTATTTTGAAACCTTATCGGTTAGCAAATAAAAATAGCGATATAGAATTCAATAGATTAGAAAATTTTAATTGTTTTATGTAGTACATCATTTGAGCTTTGTATAGTTTAGTTAATTATACATATATTATTTATGTTGTAGTATACAAATAATTTAGAATAAATCTGAAAGAATAGGAAGAAACCTCAGAGAATAGCAAGGTACCGAATACATATTTAAAAACCGTAAAAATTGCAGATGAGGTAAGTAAGGTAGGTAAAGCTTAATGAAAATAATTTTTTTTAATTTTGGTTTCCATTTGTGCGCGGTAATTACTGTGTTAATGTCGATTTTTTTAAAAAACTAGAAAAATAGCATGACGCAACTTTAATTGAAAAAAAATCTGATTGAAGCTAGGAAAAAAAAGCAACCTAAATTAGCTTAGTATGGTTTGCAGGGTTTGTATAGCTTAATAAAATACCTATAAAAAATACAGAGTATGTTGGTAGGGTTTGTATAGCTTAATAAAAATAATTCTAACTTAAATTTGGTTTCTATTTGTGCACGGTAATTATTTTTACAATACACGCACTGCATTTTCCGGTATAGCGGACCCAGGGCACGCTGCACAGTGGCCATATGAGTTGCTTGACCTGGTCATTGACGCGCATCATCGTAGCCGTCTCATTACCATCCTCCCCTAGGAGGGGGAGTCGGCGATTGAGTTTGGTGCGCTGCGGCTGCGCACGCCAAGGAGGGCGTGGAGGGTGGATCCACGTTAGGTTTCGAGGTACGTGCAGTTGCGATCTTCGTGTACTCATTCGCAGCATGACTACTTTGTGTGGACTAACGTTTGTTCTTAATCTTTTTCGACGCGGTTTGAGGTAAGCAAACCTCCTTCCACTGGCGAGGATGGTTGAGGCAATGTAGGAGGACGACTAGGACCGCACGGGCGGTGGGCGTACATCCAGGCGATTTCTGTACGACCGGCGCCTCCTGGCGGCGCTGGTTGACCAGTGGAGACCGATGACGCACACGTTTCACCTTCCGTGCAGGGAGATGGCACCGACGCTGCATGACGTGAGCTTCCTGACTGGGTTGCCCTGCGATGGCTTTCCCATGGCGGCGTACGACATCCCGACCACGTGGCGCACGGAGTTCCTAGCGAGGTTCCAGGGGGTGTTGCCGCTGGATAGCCGCTACCGTGAGTTCAGCGGTACCCTCAGGCCGACGCTGAAGTGGATCTGTCAGTTCTACGTAAGTCTTCGAAACTCTTATCCTAACGCATCAATTGATTAGTACAACTTGCTGATGTGTATCTGACTTCTTGCCACCTGAGTGTATGGTGGAGGACGCACCCGACCACACGGTGAGGAGGCACTTCGAGACCTATTTGTTGTGCTTGTTCGGATGGGTGATGTTCCTAGGGTCCCACGACGACAGCGTCGACAAACACATAATCTGGTATGCACAAGAGCTGGCGGACTAACAAGTAGAGGAGATCCAACCCTATGCCTAGGGCCCGGCGGTCGTGGCGCGACGTATCGTGCCCTGTGCGACGCGTCCCACCGTACACGAGAGAGCTCCATGCTTGGAGGATGCCCATTGCTCCTTTAGTTTTGGTTCTTCGAGTGTTTCTAGATCGGACGACCACAGTTAGACCTGCGAGCGTACACAATCAAGATGTACGCCGAGGACGACGATGTGGACCGGCTGACCACGGGTACGGTGTGGTGCCACCGACGGGTAAGTTTCCTGAACATTTATTATTTTTCATAACGTATTTCAATCTCGTGTGCTAAGTTTGGGTTGTTCTATTCAATAGGTCACCTACACGCTGATCACTACGTACGCGTTCTACCCGGACTACGTTGCAATGTTTGATAAGCTAACGGATGACCGTGTCATCTGGACATCTAAAGAATCTAGACACACCATTATGAGTTAATGGAATATTTTAGTAATTAATGACAATCATCATGTGGACTAGCATTTTACATGAGTTTGTGAAACATGTTGAGTCACATGATGATGAAGACTTTGGGTAGCATCGTAAGTTGATTGTTATCAAATCAAGATTCGGGATGAAGGATGTCATCATGTGTTGATGAGCATCAAGACAAGATCTCGAAGTAAATCATCATGTGTTGATGAAATTCAAGACAATATCCCCAAGTGAAGAAGATTATCATGTGTTAATGATATTCAAGTCAAGAACTTGGAGTAAAGGAAATCATCATGTGTTAATGATTATCAAGTTAAGAACCCGGACTTTGAGTGAAGATGTTCATCATGAAGTGATCACTCCAAGATGGATGCTCGCATAGGTTAAGGATGTGTTCCTAGTCGTTTACGGTCTCTCGTGTTTGGTTGGAAGACCGGATTGCTAGTATAGGTTGTCGTACTATTAAGAGGGATTTTGTCTAGTAGCTTGAGTCTCATCATTTGTTGATTGTTCAATCTCGTTTGCTCTAGCTCTTCTAGGCATGATGCTATTGTCTGCGAATGTGTTTTGCAAATAGTTGAAGCTTTTGCATAATTCTTGTAGCATATGACTTTAGTTTGCAAATGGTTTAAGTACATGTACCATATTTCTTATGGCATGATTCTAAAAGTAAGCAAATGTGTTTTGCAACTTGTTGAGAATCATGCTTTCATACCTTGTTTGCATCTCGTTTCTTTTGCAAATGTGTTTTACAAAATTGAGTTGAAGCGATTTGCAAAATTAGTTTTTGTATCCTGGATCGGACTGACCGCAGTAGGTGGGTCGAACTGACCAGAAGTCCGGGCCTTTGAAGCGGTCAGGTTTTTCCAAAGAGATCATGCATTTCTGCTGGCCGGACTGACCGCAGTGGGTATCCCGGACTGACCGGACCCTCGATCTGAGTAGGGCGGTCAACTTTTTCAGAGAATATTGTTTTTGGGTCTTGCTACTTAATTCTCCTTGTTGGACTAACCATCGTGTTTTCACCGGTCGGATCGAAACCCCGGACTGACCGGCACGGTCAGGTTTTTTCAGTAGAATGAGACTACAATTTGCAAATGTGTTTTGCAAATGATTGAAGTCTATGCACCTACTCCTTATGGCATGATACTAAAGTTTATAAATATGTTTTGCAAATTGTTGAAGTTCATACATCATTCCTTGACATGGTCTAAAATTGCTCGTTGCTCTTTTCTTGGACTTAGGTCATGTGTTGGCTCTTTGGAGTTGTGTTTCTTGATATTATCAAATGTGTTTTAGAACGATCAAACAGATGGGTTGTATAGCTCTCTAAATAAGCTTTCTAAAGAGCCCAAGATCACTCAATTCCGACATCGGAGTCAAAAGTTATGACCGTTTTCCGAATATCGCATGTGCTGAAATTCAGGCCCAGACTAACCGAAAGTCCTGTTAGACTGGACCCTATGTGGGAGGACTGGTCGAGAATTATCTGTAACGGCTAGTTTTATAGCTGTTGCACTGTAGTTCGGACTGACCGACCCTATGTGATGAGTGTTGGAAATATGCCCTAGAGGCAATCATAGAGATGATGATATTTCATTATGTTCATGATTTTGATAATATGTTATCGTGTTCCATGAATGAATGATTTGTTATAGATCAATAAGTATGTGACTTGTTGGTGAAACTCTTTAACTTATATGATGTCATTCTAAATGTATCCCTGGTCGGAGGTCACTGGTAGGAACAACAGTGACTCTATGACTAGCACATGTATTAATTGATGACCTGGTTTCACCGATCATAGATATGGAGATATCGAATCAATAATGTGAACACATGTTAGAGAACATGGTGTTGGATAGACCCATCATTGAGACACTATTAAGATTGTCATTAATCTTTGTGTCATTAGTTGGTCTCAAGTAATGATGATGTATAATCCTTAGACCTGATATCAGCATGGTTTCCTACATGTGTAATAGCACTCTTAGGGGTTGCCAAACACTACTCCGTAACTGGGTAGTTATAAAGGTAGCTTTCGGGTATGCTATGAAACATGTGGAGGAATATGACTGGTCGAGATGAGATTTGCCCCTCCTAACATAATAGGAGAGATGTCTCTGGGCCCCTTGTGGTGATCGGATAAAGAAAGTGCATGGCCATGCTACTAGTGGTCGAAGTGTCGACCACATGATGTTATCCGACACTCGATCGAGAAAGTATTGAACAGTCCAAGGATGACACTACATCTCACCTGGAGTTCAACCAGACATCGTGGGGCAAAGGGAGAATGCATGAGTAGGTCGCTTAGTTCGATCAGTTACGGACTGGTCGTATGGAGATACGATCTGGTCGTAGACTGGTCGAACGTAATCACATGATGGTAAGGACCTGGTCGTAAGGAGTTACGAACTGGTCGAGACCAATTACAACCTGGTCGTATAGAGATACGAACTGGTCGTAAGTGATGAGGACCTGATCATAGATCATATTACATCAAGGTTCGTCCGATTTATTCTATGTGTCTTTGAGAATCATTATGTGCTGCTAGGTACCGCTAACGACTAGTGATCGAAAAAGAGTTTTCGAGTCATAACCGATTACACATGAACCTATGGGGTCGCACACTTAAAGGGCAATGATTTGTTTTGGATGGTGATCCAAATTCGTATAGGCCACGAGTTCCTAATGGGCCTTAGGTACGAGACCCATCATGGATGCCTATATAAAGAGGGGCGGTGGCATGGTGTAAAGGGGAAGAGGATGATCTTTGGAAGAACTCCTGAAACCCTAATAGCCACGCCTTCTTTGCCACGTTGACGGAGCTAGCACTCCAGTGGTGGTGATCCTGCCTCGTACGTGTGGATACCTCGGAGGTGTTGTTGCGAAGCATCAGCACTAGGACGATCCGCGACTTGTGTTGATCACCGGAGTCGGGAAAGAAGTCGCATGGTGGGTACGACCACTCGAAGAAGCAGACGCGCATCGAGTACGACTACTCGAAGGAGGAGACGCGTCGTGAGTACGACTACGACTGCATCAACTCGCTACAACGACTCTACTTCCGCTACGAGTCGGCGTGTCTAGCGGTAATCTCGTGATCTATTACTTGCGGTGGTTCCTTGGTTGCACGAAAAATTTTGTTTGTGCTATCGTAGCATTGCCGCGTATCCCTACAATGAGGACATCCCTTCTACTGATATGAACACTCCTCTTCCTACTACTTTGAATGATGTGCAAGGTCCAATTACTCGAGCACGTGCTCGTCAACTTATTTATCAGGTAAACTCGTTTCTAGGGCTGAGTGTATTATTTGAGAACTCTATGATGCTGCCTAACGGAGATGATTTACTTATACTTAGGAATCTAGGTCTACGACCAGTTCGCAGGTTCTACGACCACTTCAAGAAGGCCTACGACTAGTGTCACCAGTACTCGGCGAGCCAGTACTCGTTGGACACAATCTACGACCAGAGATAGCATGGACTTCTCAAGACCACTCCAGGACCAACCCTGAGACCAAGTCTTCGACCAGAGATACGCGACCTGAATAGTGAATAAGGTGCCGCGTCACCGCTTTGGCCTAATAGGGCCTTGTAAGCGTGTCGAGGTCGGAGCCCAGGTTTTGTACACCTCTTCCCACGGCCGCACAACCCTAGGTCGACCTCCTCACGTCCCCCTATATATATAGTAGCCGTCATAGTTTAACGTGGGTTTTTCTTTGAGATTATTTTGCTTAGCAGTATCGCCGCACGTTCGGTTGAGGAACCCCACATTGTGAGTTTTATCTATATTCACAATACAATATCATATTGCATCTTCTACTTTCTTGCTTGTGTTCTCGATTCGCATGCAGGAGATAACCTTTTTGGCGAGGTTAGCCGCGTTCGGCACGGTTGATAACTATCGGAGCAGTGGTGTAGTGATTGCGAGGGGTTTGATATGTTTTGGTCGGAGCCTTCGGATCATCAAAGTCGAGTTCTCCATAGTCGACTTATCAGTGCCTTTCGAAGATCGACCACCGTCACATCACTATGCCTGCGGACTGATCGGGTTTCGTGATTTTCTACATATTCTTCTCTAACAGCTAGTTTTATGTGTGGGCTATAAATAACCACCTTAGCCGGTTGGGGGTAACTATTGGTATCCTATTTTTACTCTCTTGAGCTAGTGTGAACTTCTCCTCTCAATTGTGCATGTGTTGCACCTTGTGTGCAAAGGGAGAAGTTATAGTTGCATGTGTTGCAACTAGAATTAAATTGAGCATCCAATTATGCATGTGTTGCACTTGATGAAAGTCAAGCAAGTGGTTTGGCTTATTACTCTTGATGTTTGTCGACACTTAGACGGTGTGGAGGCATCGTGGTCCGGTGATCTTCTAAAGAAGATTGTGAGAAGGTCCGGCGTGTTGTGAGTGGTTTGCTGCTCGTCATCTCTGGAATGGAGGAAGAGCAACCTCGAGTAGATCACGGTGTTGGTTCAAGTTGTCAGCCGGTCCAATTCGTTTAGGCTTACCTCAACGTGGATTAGAGGAGACCGGCAAGTTTCCGAACTGTGGGACCGTAAAGGCGACTAGGGGGGTGAATAGGCGCTTTCTCAACTTTCTCGCCTTAATCAAATTCAACACGAACTTTACTCCTTTAGCTATGAAAGCTAAGAAGATCAGTAAGCGCATAGTGGAAGCCTTGTGCTGAATTCGATAACCCCGTCAAGCAAAAGACACAAATGTGGAGAAATGATCTCACTAGTCCGATTCGAGCATCGCGGTCGACCGGCCAGATCGCGGCGGTCGACCGACGGTTAACGAGCTGATCGGACCGGCTACTAATCGCGGTCGGACCGTTGAAATCGGTTCGACTCGCCACTACCGGGCGGTTCGAAAAGCGGGCGGTCGGATCATTGCCATAAAACCGGCCGACCGATTTAGTCCAAGATCGAAAAACAATGCCCAAAACTAAAACGAAATTTGGTCCAACTTTTGATTCAACCAATGAAACTTGACCAAATTTGGAGCACACCTCCCTAAGGATATTAGAGACCTATTTCTAGCGAAGATCCTCCAGATCCACTTCGTAGAATCGATCTCTCAAGGTTTTACCAAAGAAGTGCACAAACCCTAGAAATATGAAAATGTTTGATTCAAGACTTGCTTGTGGGGGTTGATGGTCTAGATGATTCTAAGAGTATTCCCACACATCAAAGCAAGAGAAAATAGGTCAAGAGACCAAGTTTAACCACTTGAATCAAGGAAGCACCAAAATCATCCAAAAGAGAGAAGAACACAAAGGAGACAAATGATCTTTCAAGCAAGCATCACAAGATTGATTGATCTCACTAGATGCTTACAAAGCCACTCCAACAAGGAGGACAAGAGCTCACACAAGGAGCACACACACAATCTCTCCAAACCCTAGCTTCTCCTCTCATCTCCTCCAAACCCTAGAAAAAGATGAAGGGGGCCAAATGAGTGCTTGGGGGTTTTACATCTCCCCCCTTTCTATTTATAGGAGAAGCCTAGGGTTTCACTTTTGGGACCCACACACACATGGGACCCACTCACACATAACTGTTGAAGCAATCGCCGCTTCACCACGCAGGTTGATCACGGCTCATCTCTGCCGCCAAGTCTCTCCCGTCCAATCCCATCGGAACCTCCTAGAGACTTGAACCGACTTCCGCGACCGCCGATCCAACCAAGTGCACCGAACTACCTGCTCGATCCATCTTGCCCATTCTCGCACCATGCTTGAGTCACACGACCACCCGGCATCCTTGATCGCTCGACCTCCGCTCCAAGCGTAGTCCCGATCCACCTCACCGCTGACGCCATTGACTCGCAAGCCACCGCACAAAGAATAGACAAACAAATCGTTTCCGGGAACAAGTTCTTCACAACTTGACCCACGTTATTTCCACAATGCAATATGCAATAATAAAGCATTGAAGTTCACACAATAAACACAATCAATGCACATCAATGCCAAGAAGGCTCACCTTCAAGTGATCGGCGGTCTGACCGCCCTACACAACCGGTCCGACCGATTTCAGGCCGGTCGGACCGATTCCACAACGGCGGTCAGACCTCCCGAAAAGAGTTAGCCAAATTTTCAGCTCGAAAATCTGAAACCTTCTGGAATTTTCAACTGAATAGAACTTTTGACTGGGAGCTCCAAAAATTGTGCGACCACATCCAGGAGACTCCCCTCACTTGCCTACACAACCTATTTTTGGCCTAGCCCCAAATTCCACTTTTAAACATATCGGTCGGACCGGCCACCATGGCCGGCCGACCTCTCCACGGGCGGTCTCGACCGCTGAGCCACCGGCCGACCGCATCGTGGTCTAACAAATTTTGAAGCAAAACCGAAAACGCGTGATTTTGCAAACCAACAATGCCATTGCCAATTGACTCATCATTCTAAGATCGTGCACATATCCTCACGATATCCACAATCTCCCCCTTGATGAACACATTGGCAATTTTTCAGAAAATGTGGTTTTTCAAATTGAAAAGTAAAAATTCGCCATTTTCGCATAAAGGCACAACTTGGTCCAAAAGCAAGAAAAAGCCTAGGAACCCACTAAGTCGGCTTTCGTAATAGTATAAGCAAGTGAGATAAGGCAATGAAAGCACCAAAGGATTCAATTTCCAGAAAGTAGCCAAAAATCTCACTTAGGTCCATATGAAAGACAAATGTTCTATTTGACCTTTGATCATTGTGAGTCTTCTTCAATAGCAAATATAATTAGAAAAAAAACAATGAAACCAAGAGACTCAACTCACTGTGATCACAAATTTTTAAAAGGTTCATTCATTTTTTTATGAGAGATCTTTTATATGAAACCTTATGTATGAAACGAAAAGCTCCAAAACAACATTTTTCTTCACAATCTTTCTCCCCCTTTGACAATGAATTCATCAAGATGCATGGGAAAAGAAAGAGTATGAAAGGATGACTTTATTTTTGAACTTTAGTAAAAAGGAGCCATGACCATTATACATGTAGACAGTACAAGTATTATACCAAGCCATATAAAGAGTAGAAGCTATATTCAATCATGGCAAAACATGTACGGCAAAGCTAAAACCAAAATAGCAGTAATATGAGATTAGAAGAATTAATACCATAAAAAGTTGCTCAATATCTTAGTTTCACTAAAAGCAACCAAAAATGAGTCAAGCCACGTCTATAAGTAAAAAGAGACTCAAAACTGGAACTGAGGCATTTTGAGCATTAATAGTTCAAATAGAAGTAATATTCAAGCACATAGCATTTTGAGCATTTTCCTAGAAAGGATTTTTTTTTCAATGTGCTAGATCTCAAGCCTTGCCGCGACCATCTCAAGCGAGAAGCTTAAAAGAGTGGTCTAGGTCATCCAAAACTCCCCCTGAGTTCATGCCTAGTGCAATGGCAAGCCGTCTCATGAGAAAGGATTGGTGAGATCAGTTTTTTCGCACAGAAAATCTCGTTTTTCATTTGCTTGACTTAAGAAATTAGAAAGCTCATTTTACATCTCAAAATAAGTTAAGACTCAATTTAACCTATAAGACATGGCGAGAATCATAAGAGGATCACTAGAGCAAAACTAGTCACAAGATCCAACAAGACATGATTTGATTCAATTTGCTCACAGATATAAAGCTAGCAATGCAAAAACTAAGCTAAACAAGAAGAGCCATAAAAGAAGTCTAGCAGACTATCACTTGATATGACAAGGTATAGAGAATGAAATCAAGCCATACAAGGATAATAATCAAAGCTCCACAAATTTTATTCTACAATACAAGACAATTGAAATGAAAACATGCATTATGATACAATGAATGCAAAAAGAGCAAATTCCCCCTCAAAACAGCCTAAAAGGACTAATGACGCCTAACTCTCCCCGCAAAGCAGTAAAACGAGAAGAATCAAGAGCTTTAGTGAAAACATCTACAAGCTGTTGTTCTGACTCTACAAAGTGAAGCACAACATCACCCTTCTCAACATGGTCTCTAAGAAAATGAAATCGAATATCAATGTGTTTAGTCCTGGAATGTTGCACTGGGTTTTTGGCAATATTAATTGCGTATGTTGTCACAGAAAAGAGGAACACTTCTCAAGGATAACCCATAGTCCCGTAGCGTGGATAAAATCCAGCGAACCTAAGAGCAACCATCGTCGCTACTACATACTTACCTCACCGTGGATCGGTAAACCAAGACTGCTTAGAAGACCAAGAAACAAGAGATGTGCCCAAGAAATGACAAGTGCCAGAAGTACTCTTCCTATCCACTCTACACCCCGCAAAATCAGCATTAGAAAATGCTCGAATTGAGAGAGCAGAAGAAGAAGAATACCAGACTCCAAAGTCAAGAGTATTTTGAAGGTACCTGAAGATGCGACGTACTGCTTGACGATGAGAAGCACGAGGAAGCTCGAAGCGAGCGCACGACATACGGCAAATTGTATGTCCGCCTCGACGCCGTGAGATAGAGGAGGAGCCAATCATATCAGTACTCTCTTTCCCGTCCACGGCTCTCCATCCTCATCGTGGTCCAAAGACGGTGGTTGTAGCAATGGGAGTAGACATTGGCCTATCGCTTCCCATATTGAAGCGCCAAGAAGGTCCTTTGTATACTTACTCGTGAACGAAGGTGCCTTCTTTCGCTTGCTTGATTTGAAGACCAAGAAAGAATATCAACTCTCCCATCATGCTCATCTCGAACTCACTACTCATAGAATCAAAACTGACACCAAAGCATGAGAAGAACCACCAATATAATATCATCCACATAAATATGAACCAACAAGAAATCACCAACACATACCATTTCCCACCAAACAGATCAACTCTAGAAGGACCAACTGTTCTAAGTGAAGAAGTCGCCCTGTCCATCAATCACCAAGGTAAGAGGTGGGTGGAAAACAGACACCATCTTACCATGTCGATGTGGCAAGCACACAAGATCTCTAACACCTTCACCTAGGCAAACCTCTAATCAAGTCCTTGCAACCGACTCTAGACAAATGATCAAAACCTATATACCCAAGTCTACGATGCCACAAAACAAGATCATGAGAATCGAGGCTACAAGACACCTAGGACTGAAAAGAAATATCAAATTTGCACAAAAGATCTTCTCAAACTGAGATCTCAAAAACAAGCTCACCCGAGGAATCTAGAACTCTACACTCACCACTCTTAAACCTCACTTCTAGACCTCATCAGCACCTCACCTTACTTACCAAAGCGACGCCTTTAAGCATGAACTTGTCGTTGACGCAAGATAGTGCCCTTTGCGTCACGGTCCCTGTAAAGTATCCCCAAAAGTAATCAATTGATGCACGTGTGAGGGAGGAGAACCATCTAGAATCTCGGCCATATGTCGAGAACACCCGAGTCAACAAGCCATATGTCCTCCTTCCTCGCACGACGGACCTAAAAGCACAATCGAAAACATCCGCGCCTCAAGATCAAGTTAGTGATAAATGATCTAGGAATCCAAGATCGAGAAGCACGATGCCCGAGAACAAAGAGCAAAGCAGCGAAACATGATCGTGAATAAAATGCACTTGTTCTAGATGAAAGTCAAAACCATGACTACAAGCTAGCTCAAACAGCACTAGCAATCTTAGGTGGGTGGTTCTTGAATGCTCTAGGGATTTGGCCACTATTTTTCAAGATTGATCCATTTTCTATGAAACCATTCAAGAACAGCACTTTAACATCCTCATTTGAAGTGGTTTGGCTTATTACCCTTGGATGTTGTAAATGCTTATCGAGCAAAGGTCTCTTCAAAGTCTAAACCTTCTACTGCGTGTGAGGGAGGAGAACCATCTAGAATCTCCGGTCATATGTCGAGAACACCCGAGTCAACAAGCCATATGTCCTCCTTCCTCGCACGACGGACCTAAAAGCACAATCGAAAACATCCGTGCCTCAAGATCAAGTTAGTGATAAATGATCTAGGAATCCAAGATCGAGAAGCACGATGCCCGAGAACAAGAAGAGAAACAAAGAAACATGATCGTGAATAAAATCATAAGGATGCACATGAGGACCACCTAGACCTCTCCGAAACGATCTACCAAAAGATCGATACTCCCCCTGTCTAGGTGCTACCCGTGGTCTCTCCTCATGATATCCTAATCCAACATGTTGCCTAGACCCACCAAAAGAGTCTACAAAGTTCTCTACAAATTTAGGCCTATATGTGGTACGATAAACAGGCTGCCTAGTTCTAGAGACTACAGTTGGAGAAGAGACTCTCTAATGGATCTCAAGGCGCCATCCTCTCTTTCTCTCAAGTTTTGCTCTCCCAAGGTAACTCAATAGTGTGGCCTTCTTTCTTGCAGAAGGTGCAATGGTACTTGACCTTTTGAGGGGTCTGTACTGAAGAAATAAAAGCACCTTTCTTACCAGAAAGAGTTTGAGCAAAACCTGCGGATTTGAAAACTACCTTGGAAGGTTTAGGAGGTTCTAGCTCAAACAGACTATTTTTCACAACTCTAGCAATCTTAGGTGGGTGGTTCTTGGAATGCTCTAGGGGATTGAAATCTAGGCCACTATTTTTCACGCTCACCTTAGATTGATCAAGAATCATGTTGAGTTTCTTTTTCCCACTCGAAAACTTCTCAAGAGTCACTTTGATGTAATCATTCTCTTTAATTAGACCCTCACATCTAGTGCACTTTCTAGACTTGATTACCTCATCACGTTTACTCTTAAGAAGAGACACTTCCACTTTGAAGGCCTCACAAGACACACAATAGGATTCCTTAATCCTATTCAACTGCTCCTTAAATTTGACTCTAAATGCCTCTTGAATATGACCAATCATGGTTTCAACTTCAGCATTCAAAACACAAGATTTAGAATCAATGACTTTCTTAGAAGCAGTAAGAGACATGTATTTTTCAATTTTAGCTTTTTCTTCAAGAGTCTTGTTTAAAGCTTCAATCTCAATTGTAAGCTTGGAACAATTTTCACAAGAGGCAGCTCTAGAGTAAACAACTATTTCAGTCATCTCTTGCATCTTAATCCTATTATTCTTACAATGAGAGCATGTGTGACTAGCATCAAATTTTTGTAATTCTTTTAAGGCGCTATCCAATTTTAATTCAAGTAAAACACAGTTAGAGCAAGTTAAAGGAATAGCTTCCATGGCAGTCACATCAAGAGAAATGGCACCTAAGCAAGCAGAACTAGACTTGAGAGATTCTAGTTCATCAAGAGCATCTTTTAGTTGATTAGCAACAGAGGAATGAGCAGATTTCAAGCTTGTCAGTTCTTTAAGCAAGCTAGTGCAGGAATCACAAATATCATCAGGATTAATAGATTTAAGCCTAACAACTTCTAGGTTCAAATTATCAATCATAATGTCCTGCTTCTTAATCATTTTTACTTGCTTATGCAATTTCTGTTCGGCAAGCACCAAAGCCCTTTTCATGTCAGCAATTGAAGGGCATACCTCATCAGGATCACTAAAAGGATCCTCATCGTTGGAGGAGTCGCCGTCGTGGTCGTTTTGGCCATGAAACACATGCCCGTGAAGTCATGAGCCTTCTTCTTTCCACGGAGTCACTCGCCGCCCTCCGTTTCCGAGTCCACATCGCTCATGTTCACGTTCTCTAGAGCGGCAAGGACCCGACTGACAAACTTGCGATAGTTTGTCTTCTTGGGTTTTGCATCCCTCTCCTGGGAATGTCTTCGTGTCTCCTTCTCCTCTTTGCCCTTTAGCTTGGGGTACCTGGAACGAATGTGGTTTGGCTCACCACACTCGAAGCATGTGATAGGTCCACTTCTCCTCCTATTTCTCACCTTGTTGTACGCTCTCGTGAATTTGGTGGATAGGAGGGCTAAGTCATCCTCAGACAGTTTCTCAAGTTGCTCATCGCTCAAAGAATGCAAAGCAGATAATGAAAAACTAGATGAGCTACAATCGAAAGTCTCATAAGAACAACCCTTGGACTTGTCGACCACTAATGCCATCGACTTTGTCTTGGGGAGACGCGAGATAAAAATCAATCTCATGCGTCTTCAACCTCGAGTATAGCTTATCCATGGTAAGCTCACTCATGACAGTGTTGTCATTGATAGAAGTGATCTTCATTCCCCAGACCTTCACATCTAGAGCATCCAATAGCTGGCGTGCATTTTCAGACTCAGAAAAGACCAGGTCAACAGCGCGAAGATCATGAAGAATCTTAGAAAATCTTCCCCACAGCTCGTCCAACGACTCACCAGGCCTTTGCTCGATCTTAGAGTATACTTTCTTCAGCTGGTTCTGTCTCACTTCCTTGATCGCAGTGGACCCCTCGTGATAGTCACAAAGAGTCCGCCAGATCTCATGAGCAGACCGCAAATGAGCAACACGCTCAAACTCAGATCGACTAAGGCCTTGGATCAAGTAATTCCGAGCCTTGCTGTTGGCCTCCACATCTGGAGTGATCATATCGTCATCGGCTGGCACGACATAAGGGTTTTTTTACCTTAAGCCAAATAGCGTGCCTTTGAGCCTCGATATAAGCCTGCATACGAGCCTTCTAATATGCAAAATCAACTCCATCAAAAATATGTGGCTTGGTTGAGTACTTGTCAGTCGCCATGGCTCCAAAGACCAGTTAAGATCTTGAGAAGAGCTAACCGGCTCTGATACTACTTGTGGGACCGTAAAGGCGACTAGGGGGGGTGAATAGGCGCTTTCTCAACTTTCTCGCCTTAATCAAATTCAACACGAACTTTACTCCTTTAGCTATGAAAGCTAAGAAGATCAGTAAGCGCATAGTGGAAGCCTTGTGCTGAATTCGATAACCCCGTCAACCACAAGACACAAATGTGGAGAAATAATCTCACTAGTCTGATATGGGCATTGGCGGTCAGACCGGCTGTAGACTGGCGGTCGGACCGACGGTTAACGAGCGGTCGGATCGGCTACTAACTGGCGGTCGGACCGTTGGAAATCAGTTCGACCTGCCACTACCGGGCGGTCTGAAAAGCGGGCGGTCGGACCGCCGTTACAAAACCGGTCAGACCGATTTAGTCCAGTACTGAAAAACAATGCCCAAAACCAAAACGAAATTTGGTCCAACTTTTGATTCAACCAATGAAACTTGACCAAATTTGGAGCACACCTCCCTAAGGATATTAGAGACCTATTTCTAGCGAAGATCCTCCAGATCCATTTCGTAGAATCGATCTCTCAAGGTTTTACCAAAGAAGTGCACAAACCCTAGAAATATGAAAATCTTTGATTCAAGACTTGCTTGTGGGGGTTGATGGTCTAGATGATTCTAAGAGTATTCCTACACATCAAAGCAAGAGAAAATAGGTCAAGAGACCAAGCTTAACCACTTGAATCAAGGAAGCACCAAAATCATCCAAAAGAGAGAAGAACACAAAGGAGACAAATGATCTTTCAAGCAAGCATCACAAGATTGATTGATCTCACTAGATGCTTACAAAGCCACTCCAACAAGGAGGACAAGAGCTCACACAAGGAGCACACACACAATCTCTCCAAACCCTAGCTTCTCCTCTCATCTCCTCCAAACCCTAGAAAAGATGAAGGGGCCAATGAGTGCTTGGGGGTTTTACATCTCCCCTTTCTATTTATAGGAGAAGCCTAGGGTTTCACTTTTGGGACCCACACACATGGGACCCACTCACATAACTATTGAAGCAATCGCACGCTTCCACGTGTAGGTTGATCACGGCTCATCTCGCCGCCAAGTCTCTCCGTCCGAATCCCATCTAACCTCCTAGAGACTTGCACCGACTCCCGACCGCCTTGATCCAACCAAACGCACCGAACTACCTGCTCGATCCATCTTGCCCATTCTCGCACCATGCTTGAGTCACACGACCTTACCCGCATCCTTGATCGTTCGACCTCCGCTCTCCAAGCCGTAGTCCCGATCCACCTCACCGCTGACGCCATTGACCGCAAGCCACCGCGACAAAGAATAGACAAACAAATCGCGGGAACAAGTTCTTCACAACTTGACCCACGTTAGTTCCACAATGCAATATGCAACAATAAAGCATTGAAGTTCACACAATAAACACAATCAATACGCATCAATGCCAAGAAGGCTCACCTTCAAGTGATCGGCGGTCTGACCGCCCCACACAACCGGTCCGACCGATTTCAGGCCGGTCGGACCGATTCCACAACGGCGGTCGGACCGCCCGAAAAGACTTAGCCAAATTTTCAGCTCGAAAATCCGAAACCTTCTGGAATTTTCAACTGAATAGAACGTTTGACTGGGAGCTCCAAAAATTGTGCGACCACATCCAGGAGACTCCCCTCACTTGCCTACATAACCTATTTTTGGTCTAGCCCCAAATTCCATTTTTAAACATATCGGTCGGACCGGCCACCATGGCCGGTCGGACCTTCCCACAATGCGGTCCGACCGCCGAGCCATCGGCCGACGCTCGTGGTCCGACAAATTTTGAAGCAAAACCGAAAACGCGTGATTTTGCAAACCAACAATGCCATTGCCAATTGACTCATCATTCTAAGATCGTGCACATATCCTCACGATATCCACACGAACACCACGGTAAAACATCCTTGTGCCATTGTAGTTTTCTCTCTTGTGATTTACTTTGTGCAAACTACATTCTGAGAATTAAATTGATTGTATGTCAAACTAGCATTGCAAACATTACTTAAACTTAGGGTGTTGGCGCACTTCAGTGAAACTAGAATCTTTATATTTTAATTGTGCAAAACCGAATTAACTTTCGCTTCTGCATTAGAAATCAGTTTTAGTCTTAGAAATTTTTAGAAACGATTATTCACCCCTCTAGTTAGCCTCCTCGATCATAAAATATCGTACACTCCCGAATGGGTGTACGCGCGCGCTCCCCGAGGCTTGTCGAGCCTGTGCACACGAGACCATGAGTACTAGATCACGTGGGGGCCCTTGGTGCACGACGTCTTCATCGAGGAGTACCAGGTGCAACGAGTCATGTGTCAATTCGGTTTGCGACAGGAGGTTCCACCCCCTGGGGGAGCAGGTGTCGCCGAACGTCCATAGGTAAGTTCACGTTTTATGTCTATCTTACCATTTGCGTCATGTACCTACGAAGCAATCATTTTGCCTTCCATAGGTACACTTGGAAGGGAGTACCTACTACGACTTCCTGGGCGAGAAAATGTTCCCTTGGATCTAGGGCTGGATCAACGCCTATGGTGACGTTGTCCAGGAGGATGCTCCTATGACCCCGGGACGTGTGCAGAGTACATCGAGTGGACGACCCACCATGACACGAGGCTACAACGTCCGACACGTACCTCACCCAGCCCGACTCTGCATTCCATCGCGTGGTACGTATTGAACGGTCCATACTTCTTATTTACTTCGCAAGATATCAGTTTCTAACTTGTTAATTATGTGTACAGGTCGATCTGCACCAAGAGGTGCATGAGTTGACAACCTCCGTGTATCAGTTGACGCTCGGGGAGCGTTTTAGCATGACGGCGCAGAACATCAGAGCGATCATGGCGCAGTTCCTCGAGAAGTCAAGACGGGAGCTCGAGATCACAACTTGTTGTACGCCGAGGGTCTGGGTGGACCCACCTGTGCGTGGATGGGGGCAAGCCACGGTGCGTCACACCCAAGACTCCTCACCTAGATGTGGCGAGCGGGTCCTTATGGAACCGTGTTGGGAGTACCCCGACACAGTTTGCAGGTCGACATTAAATACTCATGCCCGGTTCTTTATTTCGAATTATAGTAGTTACTAACGATAATTTTCTCTTACAGGTCCTGAGTTCCACCCGTACTCATGATAGGTGTATGCGGAGTCATCCTCTCGCGTTGTGCGACGAGGTATGACTATCTTGCTTGCACGCATAGTGTACTATTTCAGGGTATTCATCAAGGTTACATGCATAACGTAATGTTTCATACGTCTTGCGTTGCTCTAGGATGATCCGGTGGTGTCGCACGAGGAGTTACACGAGGAGTCACGCTCCGGGGATTACGAGTTCACCCAGCGTGGCAGTCAAGTCTCCGTAGGGGCTTCACAACTGCGATGCGCCCGGATCGAGCCAGCCAACGCAAGACCTCCTCGCGACACCCTCCCTGGCTACTCGTGCCGGTCAGGTACCTCGCCCGCCTAAGCCTTTGACGTACTCGCACCAGCGCACGAGGCCAGGGGCGACACGCGGGGTACGCCCCAAGAGGGGCCACAAGTATATATTTGTTTTTGTAAATATCAGTCATACCATGTAAATATTGATATATATACTACTTATACTTGTCTCATGTTTTGATATTTCTTTTTTTACATGCACACAGCGACCATGTGAGGGAGTCAGTATCAAGACACCCCACACTACCATATTTCTAGCCTTTACTCTGCCACACCATCTTTTTAGATCGATATGACAACACACTGTGACGCTAACTTTTCACAACGACAAGACCATACCCCGCCACAACACATTTTCAGACCTAAAAGATCGCACCATGTCACACCACTTTTTCTGAACGAAAAGACCGGCCCCTGTCACGCTACACACTGTCCCTTTTGCAAATCGATACGACAACACACTGTAATGCTAACTTTTCAGAATGAAAAAATCACACTCCACCACGACACCTTTTCAGACCTAAAATACCATACTCGGTCATGCCACATGCTACCACTTTTGCAGACCAAGATGACAACACACTGCCATCCCCTTTTCATGTTGAAAAATCCCCGTATAAAAGGAAGTAGAATAGTAGCGGAGGAGAAGATAGCTGCAGGATAACACCACACCACCACTCCCAAAACTGTACAAAAGCTTGGTTCACACAACTGAGAGGAAGGAGATAGAGGATTCAACGAGCATGTACAAGAGGATACCGCAGAAAGCAAGTGGCTTGCCGAGAGGGCTAAACCTTAACCGGATAAGTTTATGAACTGACTAAGGTCATCTAGTCCACACACCCGGCGACGTCCGTTCGAGCATACTACACATGCGACCACCACCTCGTAAGCGTATGTTGCACACATAAAGGTTTTTCACATCATATGTTCTATTCCACGAACCCCTGATTATACACACGCATAATGACAGCCAGAGATGCAATGCAACGTTTTCCAATGGATCGAATCCAGCAGAAGTATGTGTTGAACTTTTCATGGTGAGTCGTGACCTTCGGTCTGGACACCTTACGTACCCGACCCTACCCAACTGAAAAGGCATTAGACGAGCCCAAGAAAGCAGATGAGTACGATAAGTCAAAGCGGACGACGTACAAGGGGAAGGCTCCTGCAAGTGAGATCGTGGGCCGTGCTACCGCTACCCGTCGCTTGGGCGCACTTTGGATCCAAGAGATAAGTTATATTCAGTATGCATCATAATTATTGATTTGGCCCGACGTTGCGTTATCCTAACATCATTCTACCGTCCACCCGTCTCAAAGGATATGGATGACTTCAAGACTGGCCACCGCGGGCAGCAAGCAGACAAGGGGAATGCTCATGCAAGTGAGACCATGGGCTGTACTACTTCTCTCCGTCGCCCAGGCACACTGCGGATCAAAGAGGTAGTTATGTTCAGTATGCATCATAATTATTAATTTGACCCGACGTTGTGTTATCCTAACATCATTCAACCGTCTGACCTGTCTCGCAGGACATGGATGACTTTGAGACTGGTCGCCGCCGCCGCAGGTAGTAAGGAGACAAGGGAAGGGAGCGATGGGCCGTCGAAACTAATGATCTTTGTTCCAATCGACTTTTTTTCCATTCCAAAAATGCGCATATGTATCGTAGGTGTATTTCGGTTTGTTGCATCGTGCATGTGGTCTTTCCTTATGCATGCAAACAAACCCTGCGCGGCATGTAATTCACAACTTTATTATAAAGTCTATTTCAATTTGCAACCGTTGTAAAGCCTACTTTAAATCTCATTCTCTTTTGGTATTCAATTCTTAGCGTAGTAAGGCATGGAACAACATTAAAAAATAAAGCTCCAAAAGACGTGTTTTGGAAGTAGGCACTAAAAATAAAGGTCCAAATGACAGTGAACTTGTATATTAAAATGTCATCTTTCGTGCCAAATGGTCCACATATCTTATACAACAAATTACATCTATTTTTCTCAAATATCGGTACAACATCGCGCATAGCAACCTTAAACCAAAATATTTTGTCTATTCTCTACTTCACATTACATTGTGTTCTCCGATTTTGCATTCCGAACTAAGGGGACACTTCCATGCATTACCAAATTCTAAAAACAAAATTTTAAAAAATTCCGCTACACATAAAAAAAGATAGAACCGCCATGTCGCTAGTTGAACTGGTGACATGAGTCATGTCGCCAATTAAACTGGCGACAAGAACCTCCTACACTGTTTCCTTTGACGACAGGGTTCATGTCGCTAATTGGAGTGGTGATAGGAGCCTGTCGCCACTCCGATGGGCGACATACACCCACTTTTCTAAAAAAAAGCGACTATTTATTCTCCAATTGACAACAAATACCTACTTTTTAAATAAAAAAATCGACTATTTATTTTTGTGATTATCTTTTAAAATGATATTATTATTTTTTAAAAAAATCAACCTTGCAGTACTAAAGAACAAATCGCCAATTTTAAAATTTTCAAATACAAATATAGAACATCCACAAAGACTCAGAAAATGGCAAGCACTATGGTTTGCAGATGCTTGTGCTATCTAGTCTATATTGAGTCTGCACTCTGCAATTTGTTTCCTTCAATCACCTCAGCCAACGGAAAGTCTAAACGGCGAGTGATGGAAATTTCCGTGCCTTGGTTGTAGATCGTGGTGAGCACTATCAGTTTTATCACACGATGATGAGTGTGTAAAGTTTGAATCTATAAAGAGGCCTTGTCTGGAACGAGAGAATTGTTCTACATTTGTGGATTTTAAACTGTAAAATTTATGGATTCAAAATAGGCCCAGTTCACATGTTCGGGCAAACAAAAGGCTTCAGTCCGCGAGGAGATGACGCGGTTCATCACCTTTTTCTGGTGTGGTTGTCGCTTGAACTTGTTTCGTAAAAAAAAAACGAAAAATGAAAGTGTAGCACCGATCAATTTGAAAAGGGTGTTTTGTATTAGTGCGTACCGTCTGGCCGTCTTCAATTCCGAGCCCCAACGTCTATTAATCCAATCTATTCTGCCCCAGATCTCCGAACGCGCCTGCTCCGCTCCCAAATTTCAAATTCCCGCACGCTCCCCTCCCTTCCATTTTCCGTTCGCCTCCTCGCTGAAACCCTAACGGCCGCCTCCGCCATGGGGGGCTCGCACAGCAGGGAGGACCTCGACCTCTCCGACTCCGACGAGGACGACGCCGCCTCCCGCGCTTCCGACGCCTCCTCCGACTTCGCCACGCCTCCCCCGGCCTCCGCCCCGGCCGGCGCGGCCAGAGCAGCGACCCCCGCCTCCATTGACGCCATCGACCGCCACCTCCGCAACCTGCACCTCAAGTACGCCGAGCCCATCTCCCCAAACCCTAGCCCCGGTGCCAACCCTAACCCCGGCACCGCCGCCGCCGCCCTCAACGCCGTCAAGCTCTACCTCCACATTGGCGGATCCTCCCCCTCCGCCCGATGGATCGTCTCCGACCGCCTAGCCGCCGCCTCCTTCCTCCGCTCCGGCGACGCCTCCGACCCCGACGACGACGCCGCGCCCACCGGGCCGTGGTGCCTCGTCGTGGGCTCCAAGATCCGGGCCAGGGTGGGGCCGGAGCTGCAGCTCAAGACGTTCCCCGCACAGCGCCGCGTCGACTTCGTCGCCGACGGCGTCTGGGCGCTCAAGTTCCTCCACGCCGACGGCTACGCCAATTTCTACGCCAAGTACCAGAGCTGCCTCTTCGAGAACAGCCACGGCGTCGCCGCCACGGAGGAGGGCCGCGCCAAGGTGTTCGGGAAGGAGTTCGCGGCATGGGCACGCCCGGAGGACGGGGACGAGTCCATATGGGAGGACGCGACTGACGCATTCACGCCGAGCCCCAGGCGCAGTCCGATGCCGACCCGGAGTCCAATGCTGAAGCCACTCATGGAGGACTTGAGGGAATTTGAGGAGCCTGTGGAAGAGGGTGGCGGCATACAGAGCCTTGCGCTCGGTGCACTTGATAATAGCTTCCTCGTTGGCGATTCGGGCATTCAGGTGGTGAGGAATTTCGAGCATGGGATACATGGGAAGGGCGTGTCAGTGAAGTTCTCCGGAGGTAGTACAAACTTCTCCACGCCAAAGAAGGCACTTCTGATGCGGGCTGAGACGAACATGCTCCTGATGAGCCCAGCAACTGACGGGAAGCCACATGGCAAGGGGGTCCATCAACTGGACATTGAGACGGGAAGGTGATCTCAGAATGGAAGTTTGAGAAGGATGGAGCAGACGTTAACATGAGGGATATCACAAATGATAGCAAGGGGGCACAGATGGACCCTTCGGAGTCCACTTTCTTGGGGCTGGATGACAACCGGTTGTGCAGGTGGGATATGAGGGACCGGAGGGGATTGTGCAGAACTTAGCAAATGCAATGGAATCACCGGTGTTGCAGTGGACTCAGGGCCATCAGTTCTCCAGGGGCACAAACTTTCAGTGCTTTGCGTCCACTGGTGATGGCTCAATTGTAGTTGGGTCATTGGATGGGAAAATCCGCTTGTATTCCAAGAGCTCTATGAGGATGGCGAAGACAGCCTTTCCAGGGCTAGGCTCGCCTATTACTCATGTGGATGTTACTTATGATGGGAAATGGATTCTGGGGACAACTGATACATACCTTATTCTTATATGCACCATTTTCATTGACAAGGATGGGAAGGAGAAGACCGGGTTCGGCGGTAGGATGGGGAACAGGATTGCTGCTCCAAGGTTGCTTAAGCTTTCCCCACTGGACTCTCATCTTGCTGGGGAAAACAACAAGTTCCGTGAGGGGAGGTTCTCATGGGTGAGTATATCTTGCCACTTCCGCAATTTAGAATTTCTATTCAAATTTACTTATTGGTGCGTTATATAAATGTTCTGTTGCATTTAGTTGGGAGTAATTCACATGATCAAAACTGATATTTTGGTTATCTTGCATATTTGGTAACCATCAATTTATCAGGTCTAGCCCCACATCATGTGAGCATAAATCGTTTGTGGCTTTTGCTCATTACTGTGTTTGGATCCCCCCCTTTTAAACCATGTCTACTATGATTATAATAATTGCGTATGACATTTATATGTTGATATTGTCTATGAAATAGTGGTTGACGTACTGGAGTTGATTAGCAAGACATAGCCTTGCTTTTGTGTCCTAAAGCACCTCCAATTTTTACTTGCCATAGAATATGCCACGAACATAGTATGATGCCATGTTTGACTGACTGCACTAGCATAGTATACGGTTAAAAACCAACTTGGTTTGAATTTAAGCAGAAGATGAAAATTTGTCAGCACGGTCAGACTGTTGATTACATACCTTGCAGAATAGTGTAGCTATTGCAAATACGATTGCACCTTTACTTGCTTATCTAATATTCTACAACTTTATGCTTCATGTTCAAGTTAAGTACTATGCAAATACGATTGTACTTTTACTTGCTTATCTAAGATTCTAGAACTCTATGCTTCATGTTCGAGTTAATTACTAAGTGTGTAGGATCCAGATTTGATGTCCATACACAGTACATATTTGTGGTGTATGTATAGTTGGGAATTATGGCGGCATATTTTGTTGTATCATTAGCTGCAGTTTTTTTTCAGCTGCTTTGGAAAGTATTAGTCATTAGTGAACTAGATTACTTGTCGTATGGATCATCTGCTGCATCTTGAATCACCAGGGTATTGTCAGACTACAAGCAAATATGACAAATGGTGTGTTTCTTGTAGCTATCAATATCCTAAATGCTCTTGTTTTGATTAACGAAAATCTATTACCCACACTGAACAATGTGCGTGCGTTGGCTATCGAGAATCGAGCACTCATCTAGTAATTTCACAGGTGACGGAGAACGGGAAGCAGGAGCGGCATCTCGTTGCAACCGTGGGGAAGTACAGCGTGGTGTGGAACTTCCTTCAGGTGAAGAACAGCCACCACGAATGCTACCAGTACCAGGAGGGGCTGAAGAGCTGCTACTGCTACAAAGTCATCCCCAAGGACGAGTCCATCGTGGCCAGCCGCTTCATGCACGAGAAGTACGCCTTGAGCGACTCCCCGGAGGCGCCGCTGGTCGTCGCGACTCCCATGAAGGTTACCTCCTTCAGCATATCCAGCAAGCACTAGCTCCGTGCTGCTGCTTCCATCTTCTTTTCCCCTGGACCGGCCGGGTTGGGTCGCTTGCCCCGTGTTGTCATGTAACTCCATTCACAGACAAACTGTTTCGTTCCTTTGTTGGTAGATTTGATTTTCTTTGTGTGATGACTGTGTCGTCATGGTTTGTTATTACAGGACCGAGAATTCTATGTATGTTAACGAAAAATCCTGAGACAGTGCTCGCTACATTTTCTTTCTATTTTGATGTCCTGTCGCCCGCGTACATGTGCGCTCTCTCTCTCGATCGATCGATATGGTCGAATCTGCTCCGAGGCTAAGCATTACTGGGTTGACACTGCAGAGGATTATCGCTAATGAGTTCAGTTCGAACGATAATTTTGTAGATAAATATAGAATCACATTAAACAATATAAAAATACAAGAACAAAATAGTAGATTGAACATAGAGATGTAGGGAATTTCTTGCTTCTCTTTATTGCTCTTCATGTGATCAATCTTTTACAATAACTAGTACTCTTTATTTATAGTCTACAGATTCTGCTATAGTTTAAGATGGAGCATCCATACATGGGCCGGCTACTGGGCCGACCCCATAGTTTCCCAACACTCGTGCTTGGTCACCCATTCTCACATGTTCATATCTCATCAAAACTTAAAAAAAAATTCAGTGGGAGAAACTTGGAGAAATAGTACATGACACACGCTCTGTGCATTGCACGAATTGCCTCGTAAAAAACCTTAGCCGATAAACTTCAGGAAAACTCGTCAAGGGAAAAATAATACAATCCACCCAATTTCATTTAATCTCTAAGATTTACTCTTTGGGTACTCGATCTTCATGATCAAGTTTCAGTAACGAGTTTGTGAAGATTCTCCCCTAAATTATGCACTTCTTTAAGTCTCATTATTACAGTTTCACGTATGCATCTTTCAAAGCTAGATGCTGGAAGTGACTTAGTGAATAAATCTGCAAGATTTAGTATGCAGTACTTTAATTTTGTCCATCTTTTGCAATTCATGAGTATAGAAGAACTTGTGATTGATATGCTTTGTGAAATGACTCTTCACATAATCTATCTGCACTTGTGCAACACAAGCTGCATTATCTTCATAGATAATAGTGGGGTTTGCGCAGTATTCAATCCACATGACTGCTGGATGTGGTGAATCATCCGCATAAACCAATCACATTCTTGTGAGGTCTCGTACAGTGCTATGATTTCCGAGTGATTCGTCGAAGTATATACAAAACTTTGCTTAGACGATTTTCGTGGAATTGCAGTTCCACCACATAGGAATGCATAACCTGTTTGTGACTTGGTTGTATGCGGGTTCTACAGGTACCCGACATCTGCATAGTCATTCATAGTTAGATCTTGGTTCTTTCTGTAGAACAGACCAAGTTCTTTACTCCCTTGGAGGTATCGGAAGATGTCCTTCATTTCCTGCCAATGCATTTGGTAGGTTATGTACTATACCTTGCTAGTAGGTTTACGGTAAATACAATGTTTGATCAAGTACAATGTGCTAAATACATGAGTGCTCCTACTGCACTCAAGTATGAGAATTCTGGTCCCAGGACTTCCCCCCTTCTTTCCAGGTTTGTACGGGTCTTTATCTTGCTGCAAAGATCTCCTGACCATCGACACTTTCAAAGGGTATGCCTTTTTCCAAACCAATATTTCTAACAACTTCTGAGTGTAGGTTGACTGATGCACTAATATCCCTTCAGGGGCATACTTAAGCTACAAGCCTAGGCAATATTTGGTTTTACCCAAATCTTTCATTTCGAACTCTAACTCTAGGTAAGAGCTTGCTTTCTTAATACCTTTCAGGGTTCAATGATATTCAAAACATCTTCATATACCGAGATTATACGAAATCCATCCTGGGATCATCGTATAAATACACATGGATAATTCTCATTGTTCGTGCAGCCTTTCTTGCATAGAAAGTCGCTTCAAATGATTATACCACATCCTACCTGATTGCTTAACTTCGTACAGTGACTTTCTGAGTTTCACACTTTACAGATTTCTATTTGCTCTGTCTTAGTTCTCAGATAGGATACATTCGGTATCTTCATATAAATGTCTGAATCCAATATTCCATAAAGGTATGCTGTTACTATATCCATCAATTTCACTTTTAACTTCAAGTTTACTACCACTGTGATTAAATATCTAAAGGGTGGTTTCGCCCATGACCAGGGAATAAGTTTCTTCATAAAAACTCCTGGATGTTGAGTGAAATCTTGTGCAACAAGCCTTAATTTACTTCATTATTTTCATTTCTCTTTCGAACAAATACACACTTATGCCTATAGGGTGCACATGAGGAGGCAAATGGCTTACTGGCCCAAATAACTTTCTTTTATTTAGAGAAAATAATTCTATTTATATTATCTTCTTCTAATCTTCTCAATCTGATCTATTCTTACATTCAATGAGCGATGCAGGCTCTGGATCGAGATCGATGATTGTGATAATTTTCTTTGCAAAATAAATATCGACATTGACTGTTATTCTATTCATAGATTCTCCCGTGGTCATATAATTTATAGCCATTTCTTCATGAGGCGATCTTGCTAATGCTTCTACTTGCTCACCGCTGCTTCCAATTACGGGGACAAGTCCCTTTAGTTTTTTACCTTTGATGTATACGCACACATCCATGCTGATGTCTCCCTTCATGGAGATGTTCAATTCTAGTATGCCTTATTCTGAAGGTTCCATATTGGTGTCAAGTCTCAACTGGCTCCCCTTCTCGTTCTAGGGAACTTCGGAGATCGACTGTGTCAAGTTCTTCTTATACTTTTTCACCAGGCGTCCTTGGTTACTTTGGATTCGAGGGTCGGAGTTCTCGTCCTTTTTGAGGCATTAGGACGGGTTTAGGGATACTTTCATCGGTATTTCAATCCTCTCCGGTGCATTGCGTATGAGCATATGTGACTTGGTCACGCTCTTCAAATCACTAAAGTGGTTAGACAATTGATTTGCTAATGTTTGCTATTTTGTTCACTAGTGCACATATCATGTGACATGGATTTTATTTATCTTCTGGACTTCTCTATTTTCTGATATTTTTCATCAAGGGTTCATTTCCTCCCTCTAATGACAGGAAATAATCCTTATCTAATATACTATTAGCCAAACAGGCTGCATGCAAATTTTCAGTCATGGGGTCCAAATACTTGATTATGGATGTTGTCTCATAACCAACGTATATCTCAGACTTTTGGAGAGGGTCCATTGCAGTTCACTACGATGGTGGTATAGGTACATGGACCTTGCAACCAAATCTGTGAAGATGAGAAATTTTCAATGCTGACCCTCACGCTGATTGTATAGGTGAATGGATGTTATATACCGATGGTCTAAAATTGACAAGAGTTGCTGCGAGTAGGACTTGTCCCCAATATGTAGTTGGTAAATTACAATTCTTCAAAGTCTGTTAGTCCATGCTGGGTGTGGACATGCGGTACTGAATACTCAACGTTAAGTCCCATTGCCATACAATAATCATTAAATGCATTCAAATAAATTCTCCGGCGTTGTCCATTCTGGTGGACTTCACATGATGACCAGGAAAATTATTTTCAATTCTAATTATATGCGAGATTAGCTCTGCAAAAGTGTGGTTTCTCGTAGACAATAAATATACATGCGACCATTTCAAGTAAGCATCGATGAGCACCATAAAATACTTAAATGACCCTTACAGGGGCTGTATAGGACCACAAATGTCTCCCTCGATACAGTCCAGGAATGCAGGGACTTCATCTTTCGCTTTCAGAGTAGAAGGTCTAGTAATTAATTTCCTGGTGGCACATGCGGGGTACACAAAATCTTTCTGATTTGAAAAATTCTTTACATTGACATTATGTCCCTGAGAATTAGTAATTATATTTCTCATCATCCTAAGACCTAGGTAGCATAATCTATCATGTTAGAGATAGAAAAATTCAGAGCTTCTAAATACGGTTTTCAGGGCAGTATAAGCTGCAGGTGTCTTAATATTAGTGTAGTATAGCCCAGTTTCAAATGAAAGAAGTCGTTCTAATGCCATTTTTCTACTTTCTTCACGCTTTGTAATGAGTAGGTATTCCTTACCATACTCTTATTTAGTCTCTACGTGGAAATTGTTAGCGCGAATATCCTTGAGATTTCTAGTTGATTTTGGGTACAATAAGGCTTCTTTAATGACCAAAATTGTGCCTATCGAGAGTATAATTATGGCCCTTCTTAGGCCTATTATACAAGTATCGCTGCCTGCTATTGTCAAAAGATTGCCAACTTTCTTACTGATCGACTGAAGAGAAATTTCATCTCTCAAGATGGTATTTACGGTACCGCTATCTACTAAGCATACTCCCTTCATAGGGCGACACACGTTCTAATATAATATGCTTTATTAATATCAGCAGAAAGCAAGCAACACATTAATAAAATACTTCAGATATGAGAATATAACTTGCTATTACAAATACGGGAAAATAAGCCTTGCGTGACCCATAATAAGAATTTAATGATTTACTTTCTAGAGCTTACAACCATTATTTAAAATTCCATCACAATCACAAACTGCAAGTGACTATAAAAGATCTAAGTGCGATGCGTGCACCGGATCGAATCAGCGAAGTATGTAGTAACTTCTGCCTGAATATGCTCCATAGCGGTCTTCTCCTCTTGGGCAACTGCGGCTGTGGCCGCTGCGATGTCCAAAGGAGGGATGATGAGGGCTGCTATTGGGCTGTCCATATCCATGAGTGCAACTAATGGATGTGGATCCTCCGTACTTGTAATGGCGAGGTGTGCCCCATGTTGTTCTTTTCCATTCTTCTTAGGCTGGAAAGCATCAATAACGTGCAACCCACGACCTTACCCTTCTTTCCCATCTCCTTCGTGAGAGGCTTCATCATCATGCAGCTGCTAGTATTGACTTCATGGCTAACATTGCTACTAGGTGGTAGTGAGATGTAGTTCTTCCTTAGAACACCATCTTGAACTTTCACAACTTGCATAATATCAATTAACGTGGCATACTCCTTGTAGCCGTCTTGACGATAGTTGCGTGCGGATTGCACCGCATTTGGGTGAAAGGTAGAGATTCTTCTTAATCTTCTGCTCATCCGTTATTACATTATCACAGAGTTGAAAATTTGTATAAATTATGTACAAATTCTAGCCTTCCTGGGTTAGTTCCCTGACTCTGGTTCGTGATGCCAATCATTTTCTATATTTATTCAAAGAGTTCATAAGATTACTACTAGTAATTTGCATAAAATGATTGTAAAATTCTCATAATGCTCTTCGAACTCCCGGTTCGTAATCCCGTATTTTTCTATGCATTTTTCATGATTTACTACTATTCCTAGTGATTAAAATGAATATAAATAATTACAGATAATCAAAATAGTAAATACAATACATAAATTGCATAGAAATAATAATAACAAAGTTAAACATGCTTCAAATGCTAAAACCGATTTAAAAAATTGAATTATGGAGCCCCTTTTCTACTGGAAAATGAATTTTCGGCAAATTCTGTAATTTTCAGGGGCTAAACCGCTAATTTTCTGTTCTGAGAAAAAAAATTCGTGCAATCTTCAGAATTCTCGAGGTTTTTTTTTAAATTTTAGTGCAATCTTGAGAATTCCCGCGTTTTTTTGTCAAAAACCCATATTTTCTATTTTTCTTTTCCATCCGGCTGACCGGTTTTCACGACCCATTTCTTTTTGGGCCTGATCTGGCCCGTTGCGCCCCGACCCACTCTGCGGTTTAAAGGAGGTGGGGGTAGGGTTTCCCTACCCCCCTGTTCACCCATGGCGGCAGTTGCATCTCGTGCAGGCGGGGTTGGCGAGGTGCGCGTGGCAGAGGCTTTACCGCGGGCGGCGGGCGGTGGCTAGCACTGCGGCGGGCGGCTCGGCGGTGGCTTCAACGCGACGCTCGAGGAGGAGGCGACGGATGCAAAGCGACCGATCGCTTCAAGTGTGGTGAGGTGAGGCCGAGGCGACATCGGTTGATGGCGCATGCGCACGCGGCTTCACGGCGGCGGCACCGTCGCGAGGTGGCGCGACATGGCCAGCCGCCGCGCGGCTTTAGGCGGCGCACGGCTTCAAGCCATCTGCGTGTCATGCGCGCTCGCGTGTGGCGGTGTGGCTCGTGTGGGAGGGCCGTCGCCCGGATGCTTCAGCGGCGGCGGCCGGAGCCGATACCGCCGGCCGTTGATTAGCCGGCGGCGCGTGCGGGCACAACGTGGGCGGCGGTGTGGCTCGGCGGCGCGGACCGGCCGGGCGCCCATGGCAGAGCCCGCGCGGGGCAACGCGGCGGTGGAGATGCTCTTGGTCGTGGAGGAGACGTGCCTCTAGGCTGTGCGTCGCGCGGGCGGCGCGCCTGTCGGCGTGCTAGTGTCACCCCACTTTTTTTCTTTATTTTCTTGGGCGCGCGTGTGGCGTCGGCGGCTCGGCTCGACCGTCGTAGGGCCGGCGAGGGTGGTGCGCCATGTGCGTGTGGCGGTGTGGCCGTCGCGGTGGCCGGCGGTTCGATGGCCGCGCAGCCGGCGAGGTGGTGCGGCCGTGACGCAATGCGCCTCCCTTGTCTTTTTTTGTATTGTTCATCCGATACTGTTCACATAATTACTGTTCATCATGATTACTATTCATACACAATCCACCGATCGGGTTTGCCGGCGACTTCAAGTCGGCTTGTGGTAAATTAGAACGTATTTGTAATTTCTAATCTATAGTACAATCGACATCCACTTTTTCATACAATCTACCGATCGGCATTGTGTCGGCGACTTCAAGTCGGCTTGCGGTAAATTAGAGCGGACTTGCACCGTAGAGAAAAACCAATCTAGAAAGCCAAATTTGCAGAATTGAAAGTAATTTAGAAAATACGATTCGATATACAAGCGTCATGCTACAACGATTACCTTTCAATCCGAGGAGAGTCGATCCTGCTGATAACTTGTTGAGGTACCGTCGCTTGCGAATCCAATTTAAACGATAACCTCGTAGATAAATATAAAATCGCATCAAACAATACAAGAACAGAATAGTAGATTGAACGCAGAGATATAGAGAGTTTCTTGCTTCTCTTTATTGCTTTTCATCCGATCAATCATTTAAAATGACTAACATTCCTTATTTATAGTCTACAGACCTACTAGAGTTTAGGATACGACGCCCATACATAGTCTAACCTTACTAGAGTTTAGGATGAAACTCCCATATATGGACCGGCTACGGGATGAGCACATAGTTTCTAACAGATACAACGGCACCGACATTATAAGCATCGGACCAATTATCACTGCGCGTAAGCCTCGCAATGTGAATCCATCAAAGTAGCATTAGCAGTAAAGAAGGCAACATTATGGTTTTTGCGATATGCCACACCACCCCACAATGCCGCTGAGAACGGATGGTAAATTTCACTTTGTTACTCGCTACTTGGGAAATTTTTCTCTGTATCAGGTACAAAACCGTTCCAGGTCTACCAATACAATTTTTGCAAATGAAACACAAGGGAACTGTCCTCAACAACAAAGTCCGAGAGAGAGAGAGAGAGAAAAATGGCGGCTCCTCCATGATGTTGGCGCCACCCTCTAGTCCTGTGGCTTCTCACCTGCGGAAATAGGAACCAAACAACCCGATTAATCATGCTGCCAATAAAACAGATGGTATTCATGGCAGAAACATCTGAGCAAAAACACACTTTTCTTCATTATGCAACATCAATTCATTATGCAGGAATGCTATCTAGATGCTCTCTGGAAAGAGCAATTCACACACAGCATCAAACACATCTAGCATCAGTTGATTAAATATGTATGCACAGTATGATTAATCCAAAGGCTGGAGGGCCATAGTCACCATACTATAGGCATTCCATTCTAATTTCATTATTGGTAGCTGGGATTCTGAATTTATGCAAGGTCATGCAGGGAAAGGTGTGGTACATTATTAAACTAAATAAAGTGAAAAGTAAAATAAGCTTGCGACCATTGGGCCAAACTATATGTGGTTAAGGGTTCAAAATTTGGATTCAAGGTTTAGACTTTGTGTTTGGAAAATGGGTTTGAACAGTTCACAGGGTGTCAAACAGATAACATTTTGTATATTTCCGCCAGCTATCATCAAAAGTTTTACAATTTAGCTTGACCAAACAGGGCAATTTAAGGGAAAGCCGGTATGCACAGTTAGCATAGTTAACAAGTGGGCCATCGAATGTTTTTCTGAATCTTGAACATGACCCATGATCATAGTAAAAATATAAGCATAAGGGGTTCAACATTCTTACAGTCGAGCATATGTATGTTGTGTGGCCACATAAACCCTCAAAGACACAATAGCATAACAATGACCTGGTCTGTATTATGCTTCCAAATGCATAAGACCATAGGCCAGACACATCAACATCATGGTAACTCCTGTCTTCCAAGGTTACACTGGGTAAAAAAGGTCCATGAATCTAATAGAGGGCCTGGAGATAATAATTCTATAACTAGTAATGCACCACGATAACTGTGTCCCTAAAGCAGGTTGATCAATCCCTTGGAAGGTACCAGCTAGGAAGCCTGAGCAATTTCAAACTGATGGTATGTAGAGCACAACTATAAATCAAGTAGCACACACAACTACTTTTGAACAGACAGAGAGTGAGAGATATATATGCCAGAATTAACCTGACTATTTGTGTAAAATAAAGGGTTAAACATAAGTACTATATACATTAAATTTGCACTGGCCGTTGCTATGGGCAACGAAAAAGAACAAATGCATACACATTACACATAGGATCTTGTGCAAAAATTCAGAAACAACTGTCCTCTGGGCTTCAATGTAGAATAAGCGTCAGAATACCCTGTCAAAACTGAAAATTGGCTTCCAACTTACTAGCACACAAAAAACATGTAGAGTACTGGTCTCAATTTGGCGAGGAGATCTGAGGGTCACAGGAACAGAAAGGGCCTAACGAAAAGTCTTACGCAAAGCAGTCTCCGTGGAATCAAACCACTCTACCGAATTGTAAGTATACAGTTCGATCTAACAGATCCACGAAGCCCCACCACACAGGCGGACTCCTCTACGCCGAATTGAAATCATCACATCCACAAGTACACGTATCCAGACTACAGACGCGCAGAATTCGACATGAAGCAACTAGATGTCTAGATCCCAGATCGGAGAGAGATGTGGACGCCAGAATACCTGTCGATATCAAATCAGCCAGATCCGACGATGATGTTGTTGATGGGGATGAAGATGAGCTTGACAAAGAACCCGACGAATCCCATCACCACGAACCCTATCGCCGTCCGCAGCGCCACCTTGCTGAACTCTGCACACCAAATTCAGATCAAAACAGCGTCAGATCTGGCCAGCCCAACACAAGACCACCACGCCGGATCCGAGCCAGAGATCACCCCCTACCCTTGCGGTCGGGCTTGTGGCAGCGCTTGACGAGGCGGACGCTGTCCTTAGCGAACTCCCGGAGCGGGTCCACCACCGAGTCCACGGCGTCCATGGCTGCGCGGCGCGGGGAGGAGAGATCTCGGTGGGAGCAGAAGCTGACGCGGTGGGCGAGGTGGGTCTGCGCGTTTGGTTTGACGAGGTGGATGGAGTGGACGATGCGTCCTTCTCTATCTAAACAAATCTTCCACTAGATGGGCCCTATTAGGCTTTGGGGCCTACAGCACTGGGTTAAAATTGGACTTGGGCTTAATTTCGATATGATATCCTTTGGCCAGCTCGTGCTCCAGCTCAACATCTCTGTGAATGCGTGTTAGTTAGTACCAGACTACCTTTTTTTTAAAAAAAAGTACAGACAATTGGCTAGTGTAGTCATCTCAAGACTCAGAACCCAACCCGCTGTCAGTGGGGATTGAAGTCTGATCGTGCCACAATCACAATTGTTAGGCTAATCAATGGTCGGCTACTATTCATCATAGAGATCTCGCAACAGCATCGCATTCAGATGCTTGCAACTACGAAGGAAACCTTGATAACATTGCATTGTTTCAATAAAGACTTGAAGCAAACATACATACCGGACCATTTTCCCATCCAGACCGTGGAAACCGGTGTTATCGGCAGGGCCTGTAAATTTTCATATCGTGCAAAAAAGAAGTTCGGATTTATCTAATTTTTCATCCAAATTCAATTTTAATTTAAAATTTAGATAAATTTTATCTTTACATTTGAAATTTTTGCCAAAATATCCGATAACCGACGACCAGTTCTATGGGTGAGATCCGATAATTTTTTTAAACCATCCCTGATCCAGACCATCAGATGCTACGATTCTACGAATAGAGCTCGAGGTAAAATACTCTGAAACACGACCAAAGCTGAAATTAGGTGATATTTTCAAAGTCAGGCATGATTTTTAACGGTAATCCGATCAGAGCGCGAGTGCGCGACACGCTCGGCCCGAGAGCTCATCCGTGCCCGCGACAGAACCTCAAAACCACCCAGCAAGGAGTCGCAGCATGCACATGTGAGCCCAAGCCACGTAATCAAAAGGAGATCAAATTAAGCCTGTGAATTCCGGAGCAACATAGTGCGCTAGATTAAGCAGTCATCGACATAGTGCGCTAGATTAAGCAGTCATCGCATTTGCATGCTGATGAGAGTGTAATAATCCTTATTTTATTTATTTACCTATACTTTTTATTATAAATAGTAATATCTTTATATTTCTCATAAGTATAACCCTTATCTATAAAGGAGAAAGTTGTAAGCTTTTTCACGACCATACTCTGGTCGTAAGTTACTCTACGATCAGTTCCTAGTCGTAAGCTTTTTTACGACTATTCTCTGGTCGTAAGTCCTCCTACGACCAGTCTATTGTCGTAAGCTTTACTACAACTACCACCTTGTCGTAAGTTCTTCTATGACCAGTCTCTAGTCGATGGAGCCTACACGTACAGGCCTGGTCGATTAGAGAGTCTTCTACATCATGTTTAATTATGAGGTAATTAATTACGCTGCTATTCCTGAAATAACTGCATGATTAATCTTTCTGTCCCGATGATAACCACCTGACGACGTGGAGACGTTACTACCCTAACTATAATCTCAAGTAACCGCTTCATCAGCTGAAGTGTTGAGGAGCTCTTTGGACTGGAGAAACCGTCGTCGTCTTCGAGCACTATATAAAGGATGAAATTAGAAGGCAGAATGAGCGGAGCAATCAGGAGCAAAAGGCATTAGACATTAGTCTTCCTCTTGATTGTAAACACTCATATTCAACACAATACACACAATAGTAGGATTATTATTCTCGCAGCAGAAGGCTCGAACATGTATAAAATCCTTGTGTCATCGCTCTGCATGGCCAATCTTAGGAGACCCCTAAATCAAACAATCATACGTAAGATCGGTTCTAGATTACCGACAGTTAACGCCGACCGTGGGGATCTTCCGGTGATTTCTTGTCAACAAATTCTCTTTTTTTATAATGCTTTCATGGCATGAGAGTGGAACGAGGATAATTGGTTCGACTTGGCCTACTACGCAGACATCGACATGGATGCTGGATTCGACTACGAGCCAATTATGATTTCATTCGATGGTAATGCCGCCTCCCGAGATCATTCGCTAGATTCAGGAGACCATGCCATCGATGGAGTTGAGGAGGGATCCTTTTCCCCACAACAGGGCGTCTAACTGAGGGACCAGTTTCCTTAGAGGGCAAGGGTCTATCCGATCACAATCAAGACTGCAACTAGGCAGACTCACAACATAACGAGAGTTCTTCCTCCGAATGTTCAAGTCCGCCTGAGGCAGTCCGACCTAGCGAGGTAAGTCCTGGAAGCAATCATTCCGGAACTGCACTAGCATCTGGTGGTCGTAACTTTACGGTTACCCCCGCAGAGGATATGGGGGAGCACCCTGTTCCTACAAGTTCGACCACACGTTCGCAGAGCTCACCTGCGGACACAGATGGCTATAACCTGAAGTTTCTCTTCCTGGAGGGGTTTACTCCAAATCGTCAGACAGTGTCATTTGACCAATCTTCAAGCCAGGAAGACTCAAACGCAAGTGGAGATCATACACAGGAGGTCTTTGCCCTACCCTCAGGTCATGATCTCTGTCCTAGAAGCAGGCTTGAGAATGCTCTTCGCCGATCACACCCTACGACCCCTCATAGCAATGATGAGTATGCCTCCGTGGGATCAACACTCTGACGAGCGTGCGAGAAATCATCAAAATGATCGCACTCCATTGAGGCAAACTCAAGGGTCAGATATAGGTGATCTTGAGACAACCTAAAGGAGAAGAATGGCGGCTTAGAGAAATTTTTCTTGGCGCGTTCAATATCAATCGGAGGAAGCTCGAGAACTACAGCATATAAATGATCTGCTCAAGAACCCAACTTAAGAACTCGCACGAGCGCCAGGGTACGAACCTCTTTGCTGAAGAGATTGCGCGAAGTCTTCGAAGCATGATGGAAAGACTTGAGCATCCTCCTCGACATCATTCTGGAAGTTGTAGCGGTACAACTCCGTCGACCACAAGTCGCTCGCTAAATCGTGGCTGCTAAACCAACCACTCGAGTCAATCTATTTGTGGCAATACCTCTGCGACCTTTTGCTGACCAATTTCTAGGGCACCTATAATCGCCGTAGAAAGGAGGGCAACCTGCATAGGATGAGATAAAACGGCCATGAGACCTTACGCCAATTCATCAGATATTTCAGTCAGGTTCATAATTCAATTCCAGAGGTTTCTGACTCATTTGTTATCAGAGCCTTTAAGCAAGGAGTCTGCAGTAGAATGATTACAGAGGACATCACTTTGAATCCCCTGGCTGCTATCGCTGAACTCTTTGAGATGGCCGATCGATATGTGGCTACCGCTGAAGCAGTCAAGTGGAACAAAACCATCGATTAGGACGACAAAAATCCTCAAGAAGTAGGAAAAAGTAGCAAAAAGAAGGATAAGAAGGCCAATAAATCTAAGAACAAGGCGAATGTTCAAAATTCTCAAGCCAGCAATTCCAAGGAAGTTTTGGCCATAAGCGATTAGGAGCCATGAAGTTCCAAGACGTACTCTAACCGAAGCAAAGTAAGCACCCCGAGCGGAAAAACGATAAGCTTAGGTGGTGCCCTTTTCATAAAAAAGGAAGAACACGACCTTCACAATTACTGGGTTTTCCAACGAAAACTTGAGGACTATTATATTGGCAAAGGACCTCTCCCTACTCTCAAGGAGGTAGGCCAAGCGAGTGGTTGTAAGTAGTTGAATGACGACGAGGAGATGCCATTCCAGGATCTGAAGCATACCATCGAGCTTATCTATGGGGGATCATCGGCATACGAGTCAAGACGACAACTTAAGGCAGCAGGTAAACTCTATTGACCCTTCTCTTGTCAATAAATTGCCGAAGTGGTCAGAAGTCACCATCTCTTTCAACAAGAGTGACTGCCCAGCCCCTTCTACTTGATCAGGTCGATTTCCGATTGTGGTCGAGCCCACCATCAACAACCGTTGAGTAAATCGGGTGTTAGTTGATTGTGGCAGCTCATTAAACATCTTGTTTACGAGTACCCTGGACGAGATACAAGTACCTATGACCAAGCTAAGACCGGTACAATACTCTTTTAATGGGATTATACCGGGGTCTTCGGCCAAACATATTGGCCAAGTTTCTCTTCCTTTAACGTTTGGTTTTTCAAGTAATTTTAGGACATAGAAAATCTCATTTGATGTGGTCGATTTCGATATGGCATATAATGCCATACTCAGACGACCAACTTTGGCAAAAATATTAATGGCTTCTCATTATGGGTATCAATATCTTAAGATGTCAGGTCCCAAAGGAGTCATCACAATTCAATGTGATAAAAAGATGGCGCATACGTATGACCGTCGATCCCTCGAGATGGTTGGCCAGATACCAACTTGAGAAGAAAGCAAGGAGCAACCTTCGACTAAGCAGTCGAAGTCTAAAGCTGCACCAAAGCCGAATGACCAGGTCAAAGAGGTTGCTTTGGATCCATAGGAGCCCTCGAAGACTATTCGCCTCAAGGATACTTCCGACCCCAAATTGGAAAATGCCATCGTCACTTTCCTCCGAGCTAATGCAGGTGTCTTTGCGTGGCAAGCATCCGACATGCCCCGAGTCCCCAGGGAAGTGATCGAGCACAAGCTAACTCTACGTCCTGACAAGAAACCTGTAAAACTAAAATTATAGAGATTTGCACCTGATCGACGAGATGCTGTCATATCAGAATTGGACAAGTTACTTAAAGCAGGCTTTATAAGAGAAGTCGACCACCCAGAGTGATCGGCCAACCCTGTAATGGTTAGGAAGTCTAATGGCAAGTGTCGTATGTGTGTAATGGTGAAGGATCTAGACCCGCCATTATGAGTTAATGGAGTATTTTGGTGATTAATGACAAATCTATTTGTGAGACTAACATTTCTATTATTATATCTAGTGCGTAGTCTCATTTGGGTATAAAGGTGAAATTCAACGATATATGCATTCAACATCTTATTTCTTATATATTGTTGCTTTTCCTCGGATCCAAAATATAGGTTGAACCCCACCATAAGTCTAACTTGAATATGTGCATATATTCCTATTATACATTCGTGTATGCACACATTTAGGGGAGTTCACTCTATATTTTGTGGTTTCATTAGTATTGATCCATATTTTGTTCTCCACATATATTTAGGATCTCTATTTTGAAACATATCCTTAAGTATATAAAACTTGTGTAGTTCATATATACTCATTTGTCCTCTCATTTATCTACATTCAAGTTATGTGCAATTGAAATGATTATCATTAATTACCAAAGAGGGAAAGATTGAAGTATCTTGTCCCACCATTATGAGTTAATGGTATGATATGGTAATGAATGATAATCACATTGTGGAACTAACATTTTCCATGAGTTGGATGAATAGGTTATGTTTCAGGATGACCAAGACTTGGAGTAAAGGATGCATTATGTATTGATGTATATCAAGAGCTTGAAGAAAAAGAAATCATCGTGTGTCGATGATGTTCAAGAAGAGGAGATGATCATGAGTTGATCATCATGTCAAGAGAAGACCCATCATGTGTTGATAGAGGTCTAGTGAAGGATGCATCATGTGTTGATGCATATCAAGACTCGGGATGAAGGATGTCATCATGAGTTGATGAGCATCGAGTCAAGATCCCGAAGTAAAAGAGATCATCATGCGTTGATGATTATCAAAGTCAAGGACCCGGACTTGAAGTGAAGATGTGCGTCATCAAGCTTCAAGAAGTTTCTTAAGGCAAAGGTATGATTATCTAGGGCTAAGGATGTGTTCCTAGTCTTTTACCGGTCTTGGTGTTTGGTTGGAAGACCGGATTGCCAGTATAGGTTACCGTACTATTAAGAGGGGTCTTGACTAGTAGCATGAGTTAGTCATGTGTTGATAGCTCATTGTGTTTGCTCTAGCTCACCTATGTATGGTGTTATTATTTGCGAATGTGTTTTGCAAATGGCCAAGACTCATGCATTTAATCTTTGTAGTATGAGATTATAATTTACAAATGTGTTTTACAAATGGTTGAAGTCCATGCACCTTAGCCTTGTTGCATGATGCTATTATTTGTGAATGTATTTTGCAAATAGTTGATGCTCATGCATGATTCTTATAGCATGTGACTTGAGTTTGCAAATGGTTTAAGTCCATGTATCTTATTCCTTGCGGTGTGATTCTAAATGTTGACAAATGTGTTTTGCAACTTGTTGAGAATCTTACCTTTAACTCTTGTTTGAATCGCAAGTCAATTGGAAAATGCGTTTTGCAAATTGAGTTTTTCTTAGGAATATCGGTAGTTCCGACGTTAAGTAAGTGGAACTACCGTTGTGCGGTAGTACTGAAGTTCTTGTGTTGGAACTACCGCAACCCAGATGGTCCAAAAATCCGGCGGTGCGTTTTTTACAGAGAGACACCTTTTTGAGTTTTATTGCTCTCTTGAAAGTGCGATAGTACCGGAGTTGTTTGGGCGGAACTACCGCAAGTCGGCTGTACCGAAATCCTTGCGCTACGTTTTTACAGAACGACACATTTTGGAGTTTTGGTTTGCTCTTTGAAAGTCGGTAGTACCGCTGTGCTTTGAGCGGAACTACTGCAGATCGGTAATTCTGAAAAACGAACGGCGATATGTTTTTTTTTCAGTAGGCGCCATGTTGGACCTAAGTAGAAGCGGTAGTACCGCCCTTTAGAAATGGAACGACCGAAGATCGGAACTACCACGTATTGGTTGACAGTAGTACCGTACTGCACTTTTCAACGACTAGTTTGTCGTCTGATGTAGTCATTACTGTGCTTGTCGTGTAGGTGAGGTAGTACCGGTCATTGTATGACGGTAGTACCGCTTGTGCTGATTTTTTAGCATTTTATTTTCAACGGCTAGTTTTTGTGTGTCGGCTATATATACCCACCTTAGCTAATTGAGAAATGATCTTTGACACCTCTATTTATTCCTTGAGCAAAGAGCAAACCCTCCCATCTCTTATGTGCATGTGTTGCACCTAGTGAGCTTGGAGAGCAAACCCTAAGTGCATGTGTTGCCCTAGGTAGTGGATTGTGTATCCATTGAGCTTTGACATTTGATTAGTTCAAGTGAAAGTCGTAGACTTGTTACTCTTGGTGTTTGCCGACACCTAGGCGGTGTGGAGGCGTCGTGGACCGGTGATCTTCTCAAAAAGCTTGTGAGAGGACCCGGCGTGGTTGTGAGTGGTTTGGTGCTCACCATCTCCGGAGTGGACGAAGAGCAACCCCGAGTGGATTGAGGTGTTGGTTCGTGTTGGAACCGGTCCAAGTGGTCGGACTTACCTCGGAGGTGTTGGCTTAATTTGTGGAGCCGATCCAATTCGTTTGGGCTTACCTCAACGTGGATTAGGGGAGACCAGCAAATCTCCGAACACCACGGTAAAACATCATCGTGTCTATTGTGGTTTGTTCTTGTGTTTTACCTTATGCAATTTACCTTCATAGAATTCAATTGATTACTTGTATTTGGTTAATTGCTTATATTCAATTGTATTCATATTGTTGGTGCACTTAGTCAAGCCTAGTTGATTTAGGTTTTAATTGTACAAAACCAAAGTATTATTAGCTTCCACATTATAAATTGGTTTTAGCCATAGAGTTTTTTTAAAACCGCATATTCACCCCCCTCTAGTCGGCCTCCTCGATCTTACAAAAGGCCATTGTGCAAATGCATCCTCCGACTACAAAGAAAGAAGTGCAGAAACTCACAGGGTGCATGGTAGTTTTAAGTCATTTTATTGCACGACTGAGAGAAAAATGACTACCTTTCTTCAAACTTCTAAGGAAGCATGAGGGTTTCGAGTAGTCAGAAGTGGCAAACGCTCTCTTTGATGATGTCAAGAGGTATCTTACGAGTGCTCCTATTTTGATTTCTCTTAAAATAGAAGAGATACTCTTAATTTATCTAGCTACCACGCCACAAGAAGTGAGCGTAGTACTGGTCGTAGAACGTAAAAACGTCCAACGACCAGTTTACTACGTAAGTGAAGTTTTAGACTGACCTAAGGAGCGCTACCCTCAGGTCCAAAAATTTCTATGTACCCTCCTCATGTCTTCGAGGAAATTGTGGTATTATTTTCGGGCGCACAAGATAATTGTGCCGTCTAAATTTCCCTTAGGAGTAGTCCTCCAGAACAGGGAAGCAGCGGGACGCATGGCAAAATGGTTAGTAGAATTTGGGGAGTTCGACCTCCATTTCGTACCCTGAATAAGCATTAAATCCCAGATCTTGGCAGACTTTGTCGCCGAATGGACAAATCCTAAACCTGTCCAGGATCCCTAGTACGATACCCACGACCAGTGGACGGTGTACTTTGACGGGTCACTTACGTTAAGTGGCTCGGGGGCTATGGTGGTCCTAGAATCTCCTACAGGAGAGACCTTAAAGTATACTATTCAATTACACTTTCCTACCACTAACAACATGGCAGAATATAAAGGTTTATTGGCTGGCATACGAGCTACGAAAGCACTCGGGATTCAACGACTACTCATGAGAGGAGACTCTCAACTAGTCGTGAATTAGGTCGGAAAAGAGTACCAGTGCTCTAACCCGACCATGTCTCGGTGCTTATCGAAAGTTCGAAAGCTTGAAAAGTATTTTTTTCAGTTTCGAGGTACAACTTATCTCTTTAAAGGATAATTTTCTCGCATACCAGCTTGCTCGTATGGCTTCTTCCCAATCACAAGTACCAAAAGGAGTTTTCTTGGAGTAGCTCTAGAAGTCATCTCCGGTCGAAGCACCAAAGACACATCCTATTGAGACAGTATCTCTAGAATACGAGGATACGTGGATGAATCCCATCTACGAGTATCCTCAGAAGGGTACAATACCCGATGATGATCTCGAGGCAGATCGCTCTTTTTCCTAGTTTTTGGTGCCGAAGCCATGCTTCCACCAGAACTAAAGATAAGGTCGACAAGGATTAAAACTTTCAATGACTCTATCCAGGAACAACTTTGAGCAGATGACATCAACCTACTCGAAGAGAAGAGAAATCAAGTCTTAATCCGTTCAGCAGTCTACCAACAAGCACTGCGCAAATACTACGATAGTAAGGTCCAACCTCACAGCCTTGCTGTAGGTGACTTGCTATTGAAGACGATTTAATTCCAGTCTAATCGAAACAAACTTTTCCCCAAGTGGGAAGATCCTTACACAATGGTCGAAGTTATGCGACCAGGTTTGGTACGACTGGCAATGGAAGATGGTCAAGTTCTCTCCTATTCTTGGAATATCGACTAGTTACGTAAATTTTATGTGTAACCAACCATCCCGACAATAAAGTATCAGGTTCTTTTTATCTTTATTGTCTTACTTTGAGTTGTGCTTTGATATTTTTTGATCATTTTTTAAACACTTAGTCTTTCTTTACGCTGGTCGAAAGGACGGTAACATCACCTAGTCGAAGTCTTTTCTCTCTGCACATGGTCCTGCCTACTAGAAGGAACTTCCTAGCATCGACTCTTTCATCACTTTTGCTGTCAACACAAAGAGCTCGGGTTGAACAAACATGATCGAAATATTTTCAAGCTAACTCTTTTCACCTTAGTTTATTTCCTCATTCATTTTGAAAAATACTCTAAGCAGAGTACACTTTTGTAATTTGTTCGACTACTTTTTTGTAAACTCGGTTCGTTACAACTGGTCGGAGAAGGACACAGCACCTAGTCGAACTATTTCCTCTATGCACGTGGTCCTTCCCACTAGAAGGAACTTTCTAGCGTGGTCCTGTTTCTAACTCTTGCTACCAGGGCAGACCTATCGAGTCCACTGGAAAAGGTTGAATGAATTTTTAAGATACTCCAGACGTTTGTCTAACTCAAGTTGCTGCTCTTGATTTGATTAATCTAGTCGGAGAGGGTAACATCACCTAGTTGAAGTCTTTCCTTTCCGCACGTGGTCCTGCCCACTAGAAGGAACTTCCTAGTGTCGACTCATTCCTACTCTTACGACCAGTACATGATAATCGTGATCGAAAACTATAAGTAAACCAAACCTCTCTTTTTCAAGAAAACCCTTTTCACACTATTTAATTAGTTTATCTAAATAAACTAAGCAAATAGTCGGGGGCTTGGATAAAGTTATTAATATGACTTCAATTCTTAGTCTTAATTTCCTTTTCCATTCATTATCTTATGAGTTATGAACTACTCGGCAAGATGATTTGCAGGAAAAAGCGTGTGTGTGTGTATATATATTCATTCTAAAAAAACTTGTCTTTACAAATTTACTACTACAAACTACTCTGAGGAAAGAGATACAATCTGCATCTCATCTGCGACTTTATGGCAAACTGGCTTGACTTCTGCAATCATTTGAGTGGCCTCTGCTGCAGAGCAATCAAAATCAGCCTCAATTGCTTGAAGATCGAGATTATGGTCATGAGCTTTGAGCTTTGCCAAGGCATAGCTCACTGCACTTTCGACCACCTCTCTGATTGAGTCAGCCTGGTTGGTCCTCAGAGTGGTTATTAACTCTTGCAGGTTTCTGACTTGTTCTCTAATGACACTCGTATGAATGATCATGGCACCTTCAAGAGGAGTGACCTCCTTAGCACCAAATTCTCTGAGTACATTGTTGAGAAGAGAAATGTTGTCTTGAAAATTGATCTTCGTTGACTTCATCTCCTCCTGGTTGCGAGTCAAAAGTCCCTAGAGTTGTTTTATTTCGACTGTTTGCTCTGTAAAGAGTAAGACTAGTCAAGACAATGCCTTCCAAAGGTTAGTCAGCAAAACTGGTCGTATGTAAAGATTTTCTTATCTACTAGTCGAATCTCAAGCTTCTTGGCTTCGTCATCGTGGGAGGCAACACTCTTTGCGCACTGCTCTTCCCACAACTTGATACTCTTTTCTTTTTCTTTGCCGATACGGATAAGCTCGTTAACGATCAGGATCTTTGATTCGACCTCAATATGAAGTTTACCCATTTCGACATCTTTTTCTCTCAAGGGAAAAGAGTTAGAAGAAGAAAAGAAAGTTAATTATATAAGTAGTCTTAAGTTCATCACTTACTGTTTATCTCATTCTGCAACTCATGAGTTGTAGAATTAGCCTCTCCTGAAGCTTCTTCACCAGGTCTTTTTTTTCTTCATTAGCTTCTTCGTCTCGGCTATCTCATAGTCGAGTGAATCAGCTAAGGTATTTTCGTCGTTCTTAAACCTGCAAAGGTTAAAGTCTATATGAGAACAGGACAAGTAGTCAAAATTTGCAAAGACTACATGTGACTGTAACTCACCATCTCTCTGCCTGCTCGTAGAGTTCCGCTTTCTGTTGTCGTAGTTGCTCGAGTTGTCGGTGGTATTCACCAACAGCGACAATTTGTTTCAAAGCCTTCTGCAAAAATAAAGACAGTGAGAAGTGAGAAAAAACCACATATGTGAATGTCATCAGATGCTTACATTAATGTTCGTTTGAGAAAAGGCGGAGAATACTCTCGTGGAATCCTTCAGCCCATCGATCTCCTGAACTAGGTTCCACCAAACCTTTTCGAGACGCTCGTCGTCGAAAATATACCCCCTGTTGGGAATGTCCTTAGGGTGAGGAACTCGGTTACGAGACCTGAAAGCAGAAGACCCCACAACGGAAGCAGGGCCAAAGAACTCAGAAAAGAAGTTGAAATACTATTCTTCTGATTCAGTGATGGCAGCTTCTCCTTGGGGACCGGGGGGAACATCTACAACGACTTCCTTCCCAGTGCGGTGGTCGGATGATCCACCACTTTGGCCAGATGCCTCTGCCGCATCACACGCCGTTTTCGCCTCTGCCTCTACGATCACTTCCGTGGTTGCAGTCGCTTTGGCAGCAACAACTTCTTCCACAACAGGGATAATGGTCGATCCTTCGACCACTTCCACTGTCGTTCCTTCAACTGCTGAAGAAGTAGCAGCAGGCTTCTCGATAGAAGCATCCTTGGGGATTGGAGAAGTCGGTCTAAGACCACAAAAGAAAAACCATTTAAGATTGTAGAAAGCAAAAGGTAAATATTATGCTTATGCTTTTGATTTTTTAGATATCTTGCTTCTTTGGTCTTGATCTTGAATTTAGAAGAAACTTTCCCAAGGGAAGATTTCTTTTGCTTCTTCTCATCGACCACGTCTACTCGATGTTCGAGTTGAGGGATAGGGGTCTGCGGACAAGACCGCCAGGATTTGAGGAGCAACCACACTGGGCGGCGGTATTTTTTTATAAACGATCTTGACTCGAGCGTCAATTTCTGCTTATGGGAGATTTGTATGGGTAAATAAACTTTCAATAGCCAAGCTCGAAATCAAAAGAAAAAGAGATAAGTTGAAAATTCGTTTACCCTTCTCATAATCCCTAGTCGAATATTTCGGACCTGAGTACCTCCACATGGGATGTGCTCGTTTCTTCAGAGGGCTAATACGACGCCTGATGAAATCATTTGCCACGTGCCATCCAGTGAACCCCTCTTCCTTCAATTCTGTTATGGCTTGAATATAGGGGGCGATCCGGCCAAGACCCTTGGGAATCGAATCCTAGGAAGAAATCTTCTCGGCGTCCTTCCCTGCGAAGGATAAGCTATCCTCATGGTCGTTCCTTAGTAGAACCACATCTTTTTCCATGTCGGGCATGACGACCGGGTGAATATCTGAATGTACTCATTCGACTTCTCGTATTAGAACTTCGTAGGAGTGCAAGAGTGAGCCAACTTCATGAAGAAGATTTTAAGTTCGATACCGAACAAGAAGAAGAGATCAATGAGGGGGCGGATATTTAGTATGAGTCCGACCAATAAGAAGTGCCCCCAACTAAAAAGTATGAGGAAGAAGATGACTAGTCATTCACTCATTTGATCATCAATTCATCATATCATCATGCTTGCTTAAGTTTCGTTATGAACTATTTATATTTGGCTTGTTTGTTTGTGAGAACTGGGAACTATGGGTCTTAATATTATTTGAGGTTGCTTGTTTGTATTTTACCATTTCACTACATCAACTCATCAAGTATATATATTTATTTTATATCAATATCATTTTACATCTAGTCTCTCCATGTAACAATTCTCTTCATCTTGAGGTATAATTCATGCCCATGTTGTCCATTTTATATGCCCATGTGTTGCTGCTCCATGGCGCCTACCTGCTATCTCGGTCGGCTGCCTAGGGGCGCTAGGTGGCCACTGCCTACCCGTGTTCCACCTAGCGCCTACGTGAACACTAAAAAAAATAGAGCTTAGCCTAAGTAAATCACACATGAACACAAAAAAGGGAACCCTGACCCACATATGTCTACTCGGTCATCTTTTTGAGCTCATATATCGAGGAGTTTTTAATAACCAAAACAAAAATAGAAACGAAGGAAATATTTTCAAAGGGGGTACAAGGCGGATACACACCACACCAACAGCTAACTCACACCACACGCACGCGTGTGCGCACATGCGTGTCCCCATACACACGCAATGAAATTTGAAAGACCTAAGGTGTCACTGAAAGATGGGAGCTCTCATATGTGTGTGTACTCAAATTATTTAGGCGAGACATACTAGGTCGATCTAGGGATTGAACCCAAACGAGTGGGACGTTCCCCCACTAAGTTATCGCTCAATCGTCGAGAAGAAAAAAATTTGTGTGGACAATGTTGTCTTTTTTTGCTTGATTTCTAACTATATGGACAATACGAAACCCATGTACATAAGACATCTAGGGTTAAATAAAAAAACAAATGTATGTAATACATCTACAGTAGTGCGATTGAAGATTAGTAATATTTATGTGCAATTAACTATACTTCACCAATGTATAATGATGATATCCACTCACAGGCGCAAGCCACCATGCTAGTTCAAATTTAATGACCATTCCTAGTGGTGTGCATTTTTTTAAAAAAAATGCAGTATGATTATCGTTGAAATTTTATTTATGGCTAGATGTGTCGCGTCGACCGCTAACGACAAAAAAATCTCCTTTCCTGCTATCCTTTTCCCTTTAAAAAGGTTTTGTTTTCATCACAAGCGTGCAGGGATCTATTCGTGCATGTATCTTGCAAACGATGTGCATAAAGCAGAGAAGAGTGAGAGCAACCTTCTTGCATGTGATGTGTTCAACTTGTCATCGTCAACAATGCCCAAACACATTTCTACTGCCCCTTGGTCTTGTGTAACCTCACGGTGTATCCAAAAAGCTCGAAAACCTTGCCTTTCTCTCAAAAATGGAGTCTAGAGGAGGAGGGATGAAGCAACGACGCACTAGAGCATTATCCTTTTTTTTTTTAAAAGAAAAACCTAAAACACTATCTGTTACTGTCGATTCTTTAACTTTTTATAGTCATCATTTCTTTTAGGAACTTTTATGAAGCCGGGCGGCAAAACTTACTGCTGAGCAGTACAGTTACATCGTAGTATGACAGAGCGAACAAGCAAGAAGAAAGAGAGAAGCAATGCACAGAAAGAAAATATAGTTTTTGGTCGAACTGCGCTGTTTGTGGGCATATTATTTTTTAGTAAAAATAGCATTTGCCGTGTGAAATTTACAAAAATAACATCTCCACCATACGATCACCACGCGAGATGACCGATGATCCGGCAACTAATCGCTACCGCACGACACCGTGTGGTGAAGGCCGGCGATGCCGCAGTTGTCCTTTTTCTTTTCAAGCCTGTTGTCTCCACTGCATTATTTGTACTGGGACATAAACACACCATTTGCTCTATATATGACTCTACGTACTGCCATTTGTCAGCAATGTATTGTGCACAATGTTCATTAACATTTAGTTGCATGGTTGTGGTTTAGTTAACAGTTTTAAACATGCCCAGTACTTCCGATAATTGAAATATTTACTGCAAATCAAAGTATATTTATCATCAGAATTCACTCACAATGTATCGTTGTGCTGCAATTTTCATGGTACAAGATGCCTGATGACGGGTCCTGTAGTCACAGGCGATGATGGGGCTTATATATTTTGTCACTACTATGTGACGTGCGGTGTGCACGATGGCCGCGCGGTAGTGGTATGGTGACCGTGCGGTAGCGGCTCCACCGCATAGTGGCCGTGCGGCATCGCCTCTACCGCACTGTGGTCGTGCGGTTTTGGCTAAACCGCAGCGCTTAGGTGTCGGCTCGTCGGTTGTCTTGCTTGGTGACCGTGCGGTGGAGGTGTCATTTCTATAAATTCCGCACGACAAGTGTCTTTTTGCTAATATGCCGGCAAACAATGCCAATTCAGCCAAAAACTCCAGAAAATATACATAAAAATGAAAATAATTAATTCCTCTTGCAAAAAAGTACCGAGGAGCAGATTTTTAGATAGATATTATATATATATATATTTTGTACTATTAGGTTATACACTATTTTCGCTATAAAAAGTGGACATATTTCGCTATAAAAAGTGAATTTTAATGAAATTATTCCTGGAACTCACTCTAAGGTATATTATAATTATTATTAGAGTATGCTCAAATTGATAAAGAGATATCATCAAATAATTTAATTGGTATATGAGAATTAGAAGTACGTACTCACAGGAGTACATACCATTTTCTCACGCGTGCGCGCGCGTGTGTTCCACTTAGGAAATGTGCAAATGGCATGCTAAAGTTCGCCGATGTATGTAATCCATGTAAAGCTCGATCCACTAATGGATAAATTGAACATGCATGTATGGCGATTAGGGATAAGAACATGGCTTTTTTATCAATTGCTAATAGCCTGTGCTATCCCTGTAGCTATTGTTCTCTTGCCTTTTAGGTGAAACTTGATAGGATCAAGCGCAAGATTTTTTTTTTTAGGATGCTTCAAAGACTCACTCATCAGAGGTACTATTCGAGTGCTGCAAATTTTTAAAAAGCCATGATCGACGAAGCAATATTTTAGGCAATCATGCAGTTACATGACAAGTAGACACATCCATTCATTGCTACCCCATTTACTATCTGTCTATCTCTACGTTTTCCTCCTGTTTTTGATTTAACAGATAAGCATGATCAATTGTTGAAACGTAGGCTCTAATAGATCTAAATGTTCAAAATAAGGGCATCATTAGATTTGTAAATTAATAAGTCACAGTGTCATAGTACTGCTTTAAAAGCTAAACGACGGTTGTTTTTGCAACTGAACTCCATGCGACCATCGACAAATAATATCAGGTTAGCAAGCCAACGAAGCAAACAGGGGTGCTTTTGGTATATCCTTGCCGTAAGACCGGTGACAAATCAGATGCCTTTAACTATTCACAACCGTAGTAGAAAAGAAACTGGCCCGTTTAAATAAGTTTCAATAACATCCATAGAGTTTGCTACACCATATTAGATATGCACGAAGAATCTACAGTAGATTCATATCATGACATACCGATCGAGCTTGTCCTAATCATATAAGATTTCTTCTCTGCATTATGACACCTATCGGATTAGACCTCTTATCAGATTCCCAATCTAGTATTACATCATTAATTTACACTTTACTCGACTAAAATCCTTTTCTCAGTGCAGTGATTTGTTGTCATGTCATGTTAGTAGCTTCACTAATGGACCTCTATAAATAGGGCTTATAACTAGACAAACCATTTCCATATAGTACCATTTCACCACCCCAAAGACACTTGCATCTCTCCTCTATCTGAGAGAACAAAAACACAAACAACATGAGGCCAGGAGCCGAGTACCCCATGGGCCACGGCCCCGCGGCGTTGGCGGCGCCGAGCTCGAGCGCGGCGACGTCGGCGCCGAGCTCGCCGTGGCAGTCGCCGGTGCCGTACCTCTTCGGCGGGCTGGCGGCGATGCTGGGGCTCATCGCGCTCTGCTCCTTGCTCTGGCCTGCTCCTACTGGAAGCTCTCCGGCATCCTCGCCGGCCCTGACGGCGAAGCCGGCGAGGAGAGGCGGGCAGACGGCGAGAAGGGCTCGGCCGCCGGCGCAGCCGGGCCTGCCGGGGAGTGGTGCGAGCACGTGGCGGTCATCATGGCCGGCGACGAGCGGCCGACGTTCTTGGCCACGCCGGCGTCGAGCCGAGCCGTGGATGCCGTCGAGCCCGGAGCCGACGTGGCAGCAAGCCACGGTGCCGGCGGCTCGGAGGAGGGGAAGATGGTGGAGTGCGAGGCGAGTGCGCGGCCAGCCGGCTCAGAAGACGCGCGGAGCCAGAGCCGAAGTGAGCAAGCTAGTAGCAGTGCTGGTTCTGTAATTGGTGGGACATGAGAATGCTCGTAAGGAGAGCTGGTTCTCTCCTCCTCTTGAATTTTTTTTTTTGGTGTCATTAAGCCTTTTTGGGGTAGTATTGTTTCCCTCTGTTGGTGTTAAATTCAGGAATTGTAAATTATATTGAGATGATCAGTTCAACTTGATTATTTCTAGGATTAAGTATGATTTTGGTTTCTCAACTTTTGCCTTAGTTTAATTTTCGTCTCTCATTTACAAAACTTGGTAAAACACGTCCTTCAAATATCAAAACCATCCTAATAATATCACTTTGGAGATATCACGGGCGGTTTTGTTCTATGTGGCATCCAACTTGACTCTTTGCTGGAAATGCTCCACCACTTGGCCACGGCCCCACTTGTCAACCGCTACTCCATGCTTATTCTTCCCCACGGCCAGCTAACGAGATAGAGGGAGAGCAGGGTAGTGCCATGGAAGGCGGCGGCCAGCTCGGATCGAGGGCTAGAGCTCAAATACAAGTGTGTCACGAGCAGCTACGGGACGAGGGGAACTCCCCTTGAGCCTCGTTGGCATCATGCTTGTTTGCCACCGTCGTCCCTAGGTCTGGCGGCCGTTGTCCCCGCCCATGACCACCTCGGGTAATATGCCCAAATCCCCTCTCTTGGTCCTTCCTTTCCTCAAATTGGTCACACCGTTGACTTCCTGACTTCGTTGAGGTTCTTGCAGTATCGTTCTTCACTGCCAAGACCCGCCAGAGCGCCGCCGACATTAAGTTGCACCACCTCCTTCTTCCCTACCTCCATTCATCTGTCGCCTTTGATGTATTCTTGCCAAGCCATCTGCATCATAAGGTGTTCCTCCTCGTTCTGGGTCTATTCCCCACCTCCTTCAACATCTCCGTCCACCGTAGGCCGCCGCCGCTGCCGAGCTCCACTATCTCACCATGGCCACCACAGTTGGCAGCATCCTCAGCACTCCCTCTACCCTCCATGACCACAACAAAATGAATCCTTGTCCTCGGGAATGCACCGTGCGTGCTACAGCTCGCTCCGGAGCATCCGCAAGACTGACCTCCTCCCCGACGACGCCGCAGCCGACCTCCGCGTCATCGTTTCCCGCATGGCTGTGGTCGGGTACGACCATGAGTGCGCCCATGTGTACCCTTCCGTCCACAAGCCGGCCATCGATGCCTCCCTCCGCTGGATCTGTGTTCTCCCCTTCTCTCTCTTCTATCCCCGTCACCCCTCCCTCTCAGCTCGAGCTGCCGTCATTGTCGATTGTGCCGCTGTCGGTGAGCTCATGCAATCATCAACCCCACCATCGTAATCCTAGTATCGCGTTCTACCCCATGCTCTCTTCTTATTTGTCAAAGCTTCACTGGAGCGCTGCCGCCGTCAACCGCCTCCGCCTTGGCCGCCGCCTCGTCGTCGCCGATGCCGCTACCATGCCTTTTTGTCAACGATAAGGCTATCTGACGAGGATTAAAACCTCTATTTATTATTTAGAATATAGAAGACCATACGTCTTCATGGTTGTAACCCCTAAGGCTAACGACCTCACTAGTCGTAAGGATTCCAGAGGTTACATAATATATAACCTGGTTGGACAAGGTTCCTAACCTAGTCTCCGACCAGTCAAATACTCATGAGATTTTGAACTGGTATCTGGATCTGAGTCCAGGTATATGCTTTACCGTGTGACGAATGGAACATATACTATATATTCCATACCACGCGACGCTACGTAACTCTAAGACACTGGAATACGGTTAAATGGCTCACTGACATATAACCGCACAACAGTTGATACATTGTCAACTGACGCCTCTCTCCGACCAGACGCGCCACTTCTCAACAGGCGTCTCTTCAAGGGACAACTGCCAACCTTTCATCAACTATATAAGGAGGACCGTGGAAGGAGGAGGGAGAGAACCGAAGAGAACATAGATTGGAAGCACTCTCAGAAGATAACCAGTCGATTAGATTGCAAAGACATAGCAAGCATTATTCTCCAGTGTTAGGAGAATTAGCTTTTGGTCTAGATTGTAGACACATTTTGTAATAGCGAGTTCATATCAATAAAGAGCAGCCCCATTCCTTGCCAGGAGATACGTGCCATTTTTCCTCTGTCTTTTTATATATTTGTAAGTTCGGTGATTTGATCGTCGACACTATCCATTGCTTCCCGAGGATATGCCGATCTGTTTTGGCCGTCGCCCATGCCATCCGTGTCGTCTTTCATTGGCGTTGCCACCCTCCATAAGCGCCGCAACCGTCCCCCTGTTTCCCCTTCTCTCTGTTCTCTGTTCTATTTCTCTATCTAGTGGGACCCACTGGTCAGATTTCAAATAAACTGAGCGGTTTATTCCTTTTTAACCTGCTATTTTCCTCTGTCTCAAATGACACGGTGGCCACTGCTAGCGTGGACGCCCTCATGGCACAAAACAGCCCTCAAACAGACGAATATATTGATTTTGCGCGGTATTGACACTTCGAGGATGCGTTTCATCCAGTATCGCAGTTCAGGGATGAAAATTAAACTAGAGCAGGAGTTGAGGGACCAATAGTATACTTAATCCTTATTCCTATCCTATAGAATGGAAACTAACTGTTAGATGAAAAAAAGAAATGATAAGGATTGAATTGAGATGATCTTTTAGACCTCAATTTTAATTGTATATATCATATAATCCCACATAATACAACTTTAGAAGGAGAAAATTAATTTCATCTATATATAGCACTGAAAAAAATTGTGGCACAAGAAACCCCACACAATATTTTTTGAAGACTGCAGCTTTTCCCAGTGCTGTGATGAATATCAATTAGTCAATTACCTATGTATATGGTTTTGCAACCGTCGAAGTATATTAGTATATTGCACACCTCTTCAAGAGTATAAACTTTTTAAGTGAATTGGTTGATGCATGAAGTCAATTGCCGGGGAGAACGGGGCGAGGAGAAATGAAGGCCGGCGGGAAAGCCGGGAGAAATGGGGCGGGCGGCGGCGGTGGGAGCTGAGGAACGGTGGCGGGCCGCGAGGAGAAACAGGGCGCCAAGGGGAACGGGCGCCGGAAGAAAGGGGGGCGCGGGGAACGGGGATTGGGGAACGGGCGGCGAAGAAAAGGGAGTCGGGGCCTCGGGGGGAATGGGGGTGGGGCGCGGGGCTGGGCTCCCCCGGCCGGCCTTACACCGGGCATGGGGACGGGGAGGTCGGGCGGCCGGGGGGAATGAGGGGGGCGAGGAAGCCTGGGTCGGCTGGCCGGTTGTCTCGGGTCGGCCTCCAAGCCTAGGGCTTTTTTACTGTGTATGTCTTTTTTCATTTACATACTATAAAATTTTCCATTGCCATTTTCTCTGGACCGGTAACCGGCCCGAGGCCCATATCCGCCCCTGCATGCATGCTTCTACGTGATTGAGTCGTTGAGCACATCACCACAGTCCTTATTATCGTAATTAGCACATGTAACTAAGTACAACTGTATTCAAACAAGCCTCTTAATTTGCGAGTAAGGGTGCAGATGTGCAACGTTCGTACCACACACAAGTAGACAAATCATGAGCAGATTGCAGATTGGATTGATGGTTGAGGCAGCGACAACAGGAGCATCATGATGATCGTACATACTGAAGCCATTCATGGAAATGGGTCAGGTCTATTTTCTTTGGCCGCATCGATTGATCGATCGTAGGTGGTCAAATCATGATGATCGTACATACCGAAGCCATTCATGGAAGTTGGAATTAGTCTTGGAATTCAAGAATTGGAATTACAAGAGGTGGATATATGCTGTTTGGATGTCCTTTGGGATTGGGATTGGAATTGGGGATCAATACTAGCTGAATTGGGAGACAACTGCTCCCTCCTTTTCTGAATACATATCATTCTAGTTTCCAAAATATATTCCTTAATACATGTCATTCTACACTTTAGATGTAGCTTTTGACGATCTTTTTCCTTTTAATTCGTACTTCCAAAGTCCTTTACTACTAAAAAATAGAGCATAACACAACAACCAAGAGCAATAAGTGACTAAATAAAGAACGATAAGATGGTATTTTGTATACATACATTGGTTGTAGTGCAAAATCTTAGAATGATATCCATTAAGGAACGTAGGGAGTAGCAAGGGAGCCCCTCGATACCGACCCCAACCCCTTTCAATTGAGAGGAATTGACAACCCGACTCAAAACACTTCCACACCTCGACTCATTGACGTCCTCGCTGACCGCTCGTCCCCTCCTCCAGTGGCCCCGTTGCAGTCCACTGATGAAGCCACGCCCTCTCTTCCTGTCCAAATACACCGTCGACGACCTCAACGTTGTCGGCGTCGCCATATCATCTTCTCCGTCGTAGGTGCCGCCACGCGGTCGTCCTCCCCATTGCCTGCGCCACTACCTCTTCTTCCTTTGTTGCTGACACCCCTCTCCGCTCCCTCTCCACAACCACCGCTCCTAGCGTCCAGATCCGCCACCACTTCGGTGAGGCTCCGGTGACCACATAGCAAGCGGCCACTCCGACCACCATTCCCGACGTCCAGATCTGGTCATAGTCAAGTTTCCTGGTTCGTTTCCTCTTCATGTAGCAATTCATTTTTGTTTCAGCCGAAAGAAAGAAGAAAAGTACATAGGCCTATATATGGTGTCATCTCTTGGGACAGGCCTATCCCGTTAACAGATCGAGCCCACTTGAACAACCTAAATTTCCAGTCTATCCCCGTGGACGAGCCTAGATTTTGAACTAACATCTCATCTCATCCACAGAATGGGCCGAGAATTTGGGTTTGCCAAACAAGCCCTAAATAGGAACATGCAAGTCTTAAATAAGCAATATCTTCAATTCATCATCATGTCAAACTTCATCTCGAGTAAGGGGTAACAAGCTAGGACAACTATGACTTGGTTGCACCGTTGTACCATGGCTGGTTTTCATAAAAGGAATACATATAATGGTGAACTTCATTAAAAATACATATTATATAATAAATATGTCTATTGAGTTTATGCACCAAACAGAGCTTAAGATATCGAGTACAGGTGGATAGTATATGTGTTGGACCGAAGCGGCGACAGGAGGGGAGGGGGGAGGTTAAATAGGAGCTCTGCCTATTTTCACCTCGATTGGATTCAACTTAATTTTCTCTCCACTAGCTATGAAAGCTATGAAGATCAACGAACAAGCACAGTGGGGGTCTTGTATTTAATCCAATCGAAACCCCGAAACACAAAAACTAAAAACACCAAAAGTTCGATTGATGAACAGTACTTGTGAAAAGTACAGTCATATCAGATGAACAGTAGCAGTACTACAGGATAAACAGTAAAATCAGCACGAACCCAAAACCAAAATCGGCTCAACTTTTGATCCAGTGATCCAAATCCCCTCAAATTTTGACCATAGCCCATCAACAAGGTCTAAAACGTATTCCACTTGACGATTGGGAAGATCAAAGCCAACGTTCCATGAATTTCAAAGATGAGGGAAGAAGGGCACAAAAATCTTGAAAAAATCAAACTTTGATCCTAGAACTTGCTCTTGGGTAAGAGATGACCAAGATGATCCTAGATACATTCCCACATGTCACAGCAAACAAGATCTCAGTAAGAAACCAAAGAAAAACTAAAGGATCACAAAAAACCCAAAAATCACCAAGGAGAGAGTAAGAACAGGAAGAGACCCATCTTGAAGAATCTTGCATGGATTGATTTGAGCTTGAAGTTGGTTTATAGACACTCCACCATGGAGGACAAAAACTCAATATTTGAGCACACAATCAATCTATCTCTAACAAATCCTAGCCTCAACTAGTCCAACATCCCAAAAAACACAAATTAGGGTTTCTCACTTGGAAGGGCTTGAGACTCCAAATCTAGACATCCCCTTATATATTGGAGGCTAGGCTATGAGAGTAAACCCTAATAGGCACCAATTAAGTCCACACATAAATGGGTCTACACTCACACATGCTTCTCAAAGCGGATGATAAACCGGGTTGCCCGAATCTGTTTCTTCGTGATCTTTAACTTCATTTGACCTAAACCACCTCTCCTTGCGCCATCTTACATTGTGGTTTAGCCAAAAGTCATCAATATGGTATTTTAGTGGAATTATGAAAATACCACTTCTCGACCCTTCTCCGAAGACCGAATCCAATTTTCATGAAGCAATCTCATGCTTCACCACGTGTAGGTCGATTAACGGCTCTCTTTATATCAGTAGTCTCTCCCATCCAGCTCTCACTAAAACCACCATAACACTTGCACCGATCCCTGCGTCGCTCGATGCAACCCGTCACACCGAACTTCCCGTTCGGTCATCCTTGTCTATTTTGCGCCATACTTGAGTCCACTGACTTCACTCGGTATCCTCGATCGTTCTGGACCTCAGCTCTCCAAGCCTAGCTCTGATCATCCTCGTCGTTGACTGTCGTTAACCTCCAAGCCTCCTACACAACAATAGACCAAGAAATCGATTTCATGAACAAGTTCTTCGTAACTTGACCCCATGTTAGTCAAAACATACATCATGCAACACATATACACTGAAACCCATGAAATTGACTTAACCTACAAACATCGTCGTCAAACTGGCCAGCGAAATAGGATAAAATCGGCCACACCACCATGAAAACATTGGTCCTACCGCACTGCGGTAGTACCGCTCATAAAATACGGTCATACCATTTTTCTAGAGAGAAGAAACTCCCAAAAATATATTCTCTGAAAAAATGTGCCGCCAACTAGAATCCAGTACTACCGCGATGTGGTAGTACCGTGCACAAATTGTGGTCATACCGATTTTTCTGAACAGTGGCCAAAAACATTTTTAGGGGCCTAGAAGCTTTCAAGTGTTTCGACAAACTCTCGATACTATTGGCAATTGTATCATCATCCTAAGATCATGAGTATATCCCTATGGTATCCACAATCTCCCCCTTGATGAACACATTGTCAATTTTTCAAAAGTGAAGTTTGAGGTTTAAAAACGAAAAATCACAAAGGCCCAACTTGATCCAAAAGCAAGAGAACGCAATAGACATGACCAGGTTGGCTTTAGATTTGTATAGGCAAGTCAGATAAGGCAAAAGAAAGCAAGAAAGCTTCAATTTTCAGAGAAGAGTCAAAAATCTCACTTAAGATCCATATGAAAGAACAATTATTAATTTGACCTTTGATCATTGTGAGGTTCCAAGAATTGCAATTCAAGTTCATAAAATGGCAATAAGATCATAAGAATGCAAATTAGATGCTCCTCCTTCTTGTGATCGAGAACCGCGGGACGGGGATCGGTTGGTCGGCGCGAGGCGAGCCTTGGCCTTAACGAGGGACGTTGGATGGAGATCCCGGCAGCGGAGGGCGCACGACGAAGCCTTATGAGGACGATGAGCGAGCGCCGTCCGATTCAATCGGACGGTGGGAAAAGGAGGGGAGGCGGGCGAAGCGAGAAGGCGGATGAAGATCCAACGGCGAGAACAAGAGCGGCGCAGGCGGCGAAACCTGCGACGACGACGGGACCCGGCTGGCGCGAGGCCGGCGCGGAGGCGAATCGCGCGGAAGGAGGGCGGCGGATGGAGATCCAACAGCCGAGGCGAGCGGAGAAGGAAATGGCGAAGCGGCAGCGGATGAAGATCCGACGCAGCGGAGAAGAGAGGCCGCGAATGTGCGAGAGCCAAGCTGATCTCGATCCAACGGCCAGAAACAAGAGCGTAGCGGCTACATGAAGCTGAATATCGGGATCGCATGGTCTGGCTAGAACAGGAGATGGGCCGAATGGATTCGGCCCACAAACAGTTAAGGGGAATTAAAATACATTTTCGATTTTCAGAAATTCAAACAAATCAAAAAGCAATTTAGAAAATAGCAAATAGACTCCAAAAATTCTAGAAAAATTCACAGAAATTCCTTGAATTATTCTGGACTTAATAAAAATACTTTTAACTTTAAATTTTCTTTTTCTTTTGCAAATAAAATGATTTTTAATTTCGGGAAAAAGGAAAAACCCTTTTTAAAATCCAATAAATCCAAGAAAATTCTTAAAAATAATAATTTTGATTTTAAATTCCAGAAAATTCAATTAAACCAACTTTAATTTAATTGAAGTTTGATTAACTCATATTAAACTGCAAAGGGATTTATGAAATTTCAAATTAAGCTTTTGGCTAATAGAAGCAAGCTGGTTTTCTTTAAATTTTTTTCAAAAACTCCGAAAAAAGCAGGACGCTACAATCCAAAAGCAAGACCGAGATTCAGTCGACTAGAGAATAGGTGGGAACTCACCTTCATGCTATCTTCTCGTTTCCCAAGTGGCTTCTTCTTGGTGTGGTTGCTCCATCGACCTTGAAGAAACGGATGATCTTGCTTCTTGTCACTCGCTCGCTACTTTCAAGATCTTGATGGGATGCTCCTTGTAGGTGAGGTCTTCTGCAGGCAATTGCTTCCATTGGCATCCTCTTGCACACGCAAACACTTCTTCACCGTGACACGAGGAAGACATTATGCACATCCGACAACCGAGGCGGAGCTCCAACCGTGTTTACTTCTCTTCTTGGGCTAGAAGCGGAAAGGTCCGATGTACCTTGGTGCAAGCTTTCCACTTACTCAAATGACGATCCCTTTGAGAGGCGACACCTTCAGGTACACAAGATCACCCGGTGCAGAAGCTAGATCTCGGCGACTGCTATCGGCATAACTCTTCGCCTGCTCGGTCAAGCTTCAATTTTTCTCGATTGATCGAACTTGCTCTTCGGCTTTTTCCAAAATATCTGGCCCAAACACTTGTCTTTCGCCTACTTCATTCCAATACAAGGGTGTTCTGCATTTTCTTCCGTAAAGAGCTTCAAATGGAGACATCTGGAGGCTTGACTGGTAACTGTTGTTATAGGAAAACTCTGCATAAGGTAGCATTTGATCCCAACTGGTCTGATTTGCTAAGGCACAAGCCCTTAACATATCTTCAAGGATTTGATTTACTCTTTCTCGTCTGGCCCATCCGTCTGGGATGATAAGTCATCTCAAATTTAGATTAGTACCCAGAACACTGTGCAACTTCTGCCAAAATCTTGAGGTGAACTGGGTTCCTCGATCCGACACGATCTTCTTCGGCACTCCATGCTGGCACACTATCTTTGCCATGTACAATTCTGCCAGTCTATCACCAGAGTGAGTAGTCTTGACTGGGAGAAAGTAAGCAACTTTGGTTAGACGATCCACAATTACCTGTGATAGAATCATATCCCGACCTTGTCCTTGGCAAACCAGTGGATAAAATCCATGCCAATTTCTTCCCACTTCCATTCAGCACTTTCAAGGGTTGCAGGGAACGCAATAGACATGACCAGGTTGGCTTTAGATTTGTATAGGCAAGTCAGATAAGGCAAAAGAAAGCAAGAAAGCTTCAATTTTCAGAGAAGAGTCAAAAATCTCACTTAAGATCCATATGAAAGAACAATTATTAATTTGACCTTTGATCATTGTGAGGTTCCAAGAATTGCAATTCAAGTTCATAAAATAGCAATAAGATCATAAGAATGCAAATTAGATGCTCCTCCTTACTGTGATCATCATTTTTTTTAAAAAATAAATGTTTTCTCCCTTTCCTCCAAATAGCTCCCCTTTTAACATTTTTGCTATATCTTCCCCCTTTGACAATGGAGTCATTAAGGAATCACACATTCTTCTCATCCATTGATGACAAATGCATAAATGAGGAAGAAGCATAAGAAAGAGCAGGCATGAAATGCAACGGAGTGGCTTTATTTATGTATTTTTCAATTTTCAGTACAAGAAGCTTAGGAAATTACCCAAAAAAACAAGCAGGTATTTCTATTATTACTCAATACACATCAAGCATGAAAGTTCTAGTAAGATCATGTTAAGACATATATATCAAAGCTAAGCTAGAAAGCTCAGGATAAAGCGATAAATTTTAATAATTTAAGCAAAGCTTCAAAATTAGCATGTTCATCAAAAGAGATACTAAAGTGATAATGACAATCTCAGAATATCAATGTGAGATTAAGAAGCTAACAAAGACCATTCTAGAGACAAAAAGGTCCTAAACTGAATTATTTTGCTCAAGGTACCTGAATCACCCAAATTTTTTACAATAGTTTTTATTTGCAACGAATGTTGACGTTGATTAAAGGTCTATCTTAATGAAAAATATCTTGAACTAAGAGCCATCCACAAACTCTTCCTAAGCTTCAATCAAGGCGACATATCTTGAGGTTCTTGTCAATTTTGACAAGCGGTCCTTATGAGATCATCTGGATCATCAAACTATCTCCAAGTTTATGTCTTTGACATGTAGTCTCGCGAGCATAGTTTGGCACAATTTAACCATATGAGAACTTTAAAAATTTATTTTGCAAAAGAACAATTTTAGATTCACAAAAGAACAAAAAGCTCAAATGATATTCAATCCTAGATTCAAGAGCTAACAAAGTAATTTTAGTATGACAAGTGTCACAAAAGGACCACTAATGGTGCAACTTGTCAACGTTTGGGACTCTCATCATAGAACGGACAAACAAGAATATAAAGGATGTATGGAGATTACTATCTATTCACCGATGAACTCGAAAATGGTAATATATATTGCAAAGAGTATGCTCTGATTATAGGGAAAAGACTGTGGATACACATGGATTAGAGTTTGGATGTCAATCTATGTTATAAGGGCACATCGACTGGGCTATTTATAGTTTTACAAGTGTCTTTAGTTGGTTGCAGTGGTGTCTCTTCGCGCCAATGGTTGCATCTCTCCACGCCAATCTTCGTGTCCCTTCGTGATGACCGTTATAGCCGATATCTTCACATGCAACTGTTATTAATCGCACGTGGGTAACCGCCTTCTAGGACCTCCCTTGCAAGGAAGAGGTCTTGGAGTAGGTCCTGGAGAAGGTCCTAGAGAGGTACTAGAGAAGGTCATAGAGAGGTCTTGGAGGAACCCATAGAGGAGGTCTAACTGGGCCTCCGGAAGGAGTTGGGAATAGTCAAAGAAAAGACTATTAGGCCCACATTCTGAATGTTTAATTGGCCTTAGGCCCAGAAAGCTGACTTGGGCCCAACAAAACCGTGCTTATTAATAAGCGAATAAAGATATACTTGGATAATTGACTAGTCAATAATCCTCGTCAGCTAGCACCTCAACTTCAAGTGAAAATAACTTACTTGAAGAGGTTTTTGATCAGAGCTAGACTTGGTCAAGAAGATAGTTTTACTTGAGTTGCAAATAACTATTTCCCTTAAGGAACATGAGCGTCAGCCGTATATATTTATGAAAGAAATTCCCGAAGGGACGATCATGCTTTATTCTTCAATGATTTATTAGGAACAAACTCGAATAAAATCTTATCCGTTGAACTTCCATCTGGTTTATTTAACTCCACCATATATTATTGGTCTATAAGTAATCGTCAGGAAGAGTGGAACCTAATAGAAATTCCTCCACAAACTTTCTATCTTTCATGTCTCCACTTTATCGTAGAACGCTTATTCTCAAACTCCTTTAATTTGAGTAGATGGTGTATCATAATAGTAGAGATCATGAAAAAGGTAGACTTTATAGAATAAATTTTGACTTTTTGAACACCTTGATGTTATAATCTCTGAATTTTATGCATCCAAGGTGTTCAAGAAGTCAATTCATTTTGTGAAATCTTTAAAAAATTAGTGGAAGGAAAATCTCGATGATCAGGTGATCTCCTCTTGAAACGTATATCAAGGTAACTTCTATGTTGATGGATATGGGATGAAGATAACTTTTGAAAAAAGGAAACAAACTTTTCAACTACTTTTTCTTACACATCTCTGATGCGCGGAACAACCTCCTTGACCGAACGTGAGTTGTCATGTCATCGTTAATCGAGGCGTAGTTGGTACATCCTTGAGGTAGTGGGTTTTAAATGCACCAAGGGTATATATACGGATCTTTTACCTCTCCTTAGGCACGTTTTTACCCCAGTTGCTTTTCGCTTTTCACCGAGTTCCTTTCGTCCTCCACGAACCTTCGAAGAGAAGGATCCTTCAGTTCGCCACTGAACCGAAGCAATGGCGGGATGGAAATCATTAATGCTGACAGCAGTGGAGCTCAAAGGACTAGAGCAAGATGGGCATCTACCGGAGATTGAACCAAACTCTCTAGTCGGTTTCACAGTACTTTTCGTGCCTTACCTCCAGGCAGGCCTCCGCTTGCCTGAGAGTGATTTCTTGGTCGAAGTTCTTAAACATTATGGAATTAAATTGGTTCACCTTGTACCGAATTTAGTTCTGATACTTAGTGTTTTTGCCCACATGTTTGAGGTGTTTTTAGGGATAGCCCCTAGTCTGCGTCTGTTTAGGTTTTACTACCAAATCATCCGCAAAAAGAAAGGTGCTAGTGCTTTGGGCTCTTTTTATTTCAAATTTGAAGATGCTAGTAAGAGGATGTTCCCCTTCTTGGCTACGAAAGATGTCAATGAGACATGGAGCAAGGAATGGTTTTATTCCGAAGTTCCGAAAAAATAGAATTTCTTACAATCACAATGCACCACCGGAGTGGTCCACCAAAAACCGAGCTGCTGACAAGGAAATTAAGCTCTCAGAGGATGAGAAGAGAGTGGTCCTGGTGATCAGCAACCTGGTAGAGGGAGGTCTAACTGGACGAAAGATCGTCCACGACTTCCTCCAGAACAAGATCGCTTTCACGACTTCCTCCAGAACAAGATCGCCCCCTTCAGAAGAAAGAAATACTATCTTGCAATTGTGATGTCCCTAAAGATGGTAACATCTTATTCATCTTTTTACTTAAACTAAATTTGCATAGTTAAAGTAAAGTAATTTTTCCTTATACTGCAACTCTTTCAAACGATGAGGTCCTAGCTAGGACCTCAGTCCTGTTGAAGGATCGAGTTCCAGAAAAGGAACCAATCGATATAGAGGAGCAGCCCACAAGCTTGATTGGGGCAACTTTATCACTTAGGAAAGATCGCACAGTGGTAAGTATCCACAAAAATCAACTAGACATATAAATGAATTTGCTCGTATCTAATTTGTGTGTTTCTTGACAGACAACATCAAAGAAACCTTATATCTCAGATGTCAGTGCGAGCTCTTCTAGTTCTTTGGCAAAGAGTGTAGAGATTTCTTCTAGACCTCCTATCGTGCCAAAGAAAACAAAACCCACACCAGCACCAGTTTTAACTTCTCCAGGACATCTTGCTTCAATTCCAACTCATTCGAAACCTTCTACCCGAGAGGTATTGAAAACAAAAGTTAAGACTTCTATTTCCCGATATATCTCTAACCCCCAGCCAATGTCTTCTATATGAAATTTCTTGGATGGGGTGGTCCAAGGTGAAGGATCATCAACAGAGTCTGAAGAGGAGGTCTCTCTTCAAAGGGTTCCAAGGCTAAGGACCTCCCTGGCCTTAGTTCCCTCCTCGTCAGCGCAAAGGAGAGAACTCATTTTCACTGTAAATGAGGATTTTATGTCGCTCTTTAACAAAAGTAGCTTTGAGATCGAGTAAGTTCTTCGATAATAACTTCATAATTTTGGTTTTAAAATGATTAATCCTCTCTTTTCTCTTTTAGCCTTGATTTGCCATCGGTCCCGAAAAGGGGACAATTGACGACTCAGGAGCAAATATCGACACCAATTGTATTGGCTACAGAGGAACCCCTGGCAGAAGAAATTCTGCCGATAGAGGTACCTCCTAGGATCGCTGAGGAAGTGATCCAGGACACCCTGACAATGACTACTGGGACATCCAAGGGGATGCCACGGGACATTGAGGTCCAAACTGAAAGGACCTCTCAAGAGGATCAAACAGAAGAGGTGGTCCAAGAGACCATCAAAGCTCAAGATGAAGAATATCATACCTTGGTAAACCTCTTATCTTAGTAAATTTGCTTTGAATTTACCAGTATAGACCTGACTCACAGATTGTCTTAGGAGCCGCAAAGTACTAGTACTGATCCAACCAGAGGAGTTTTTCATCTGGTTCAACTGGATCAACCTAAGGATGAGATTCCTCTAGAACGTTCGCCTCCCAGAACTGAGAAGAAAGACCTCCAGGACCTCATGACATCATAGTTACTGGAAATAGCTTTTCTCAGATTTCAGCTTCTTTACGAGAGATCGCAGAACATCTGAAGGCTCCAGTAACTCCTCTTGCAACCAAGATGACATTGGACGACCTTAAAAATGATATCTATACTCAAATCAAATATATATTCAAAAACACATACCCGCTATGAAGAATACCATATGTCAATCTTCGACGAGGGTAATGAGTAAAGCTTTAAACCAAGTCTTATTGAAGATTGATCTCCTTTGTGGGGATTCCGTCGATCTCTAGAAGCTTTTCCCTGCGCCCAAGTTTAAGACAAAAGAAGAAGGTGTTGTGGCTCAAGCTAGGATCACACCAGTTGTGGAAACGATCATCAGGAATATTGAAGCTAGTGCTCCTGCCCTTCCCTCAAATGCTCCTGGCTCAAGCATACAAAAATAACATTGTAATGATACACATGTTTTATTTGTACGGGATAATGAAAAATTTTGGTGTATGATAATAGTAATTATTTGTCGAAGGCTGACTGACTTGATTTTGCAAATTAAGATTCTGTATATTTTGTTATGTGTATCCCCCCCCCCCCTGGAACATTGTGTCCGGCAATAGGAGAAGTGTTTCAGGCGAATAACAGCTTTAGGACCAGGACATGTGTTACAAAATCAATGATCCGGACCAGTGTGTATTTAGGAAGATGAAGTCAGACTGTCAGGCTCTTATACAATGAGAATTGGCTTATAGAAGAGATCCCAAACAGTTGTTATTTCCCAAATGTATATCGATGGTCATTTGATAAGTAAATACACTATGACCCATGAGCTAAATTAATCGACCGTAAGCACTTGTGTAAGTGACAGAAAAGATGGAGATCATGTATGCGAAATGATACGAAAAAATTATGTTGAAAAAAACTAAAAATACCGACAACAAATTGATAACTAAAATTATATAATATAGAAAAAGATACTTATACATGGAATTTGCAAATATGTTCAATGTTCCATGTGTTAGATAAAACACGACCATCCTCCATGGCTAAACTAACTGATCCTGGCCTGGTGACAGAGACTACAGTATATGGACCCTCCCATCTTGAGGACAACTTATTCAATTTGGATTGGTTCTGAATTCGTCGCAGGACCAGGTCACCCACATGTAGTGTTCTTGAACGAACTCTTCTATTATAGTAACATCTCAGTCTTTGTAGATAGGTAGTTGTTTTTAATAGTGCTCGATCACATCTTTCTTCCAGCATATTGACGTCATCCTCACATAAATCTCCTTGATTTTTTTGATCTAGGAGGTCTATGCGTGTGGAACCTAGCTGAATCTCACTAGGTAAATCTGCTTCTGCACCGTAGACTAGTGCGAATAGTGTCTCATCAGTTGCTCTACTGGTCGTAGTATGCAATGCCCATAGGATAGAAAAAAAAACCCTTTCATCCAATTCTTTGAGCATGCCTTAAGGCGATTAAAAATCTCTTTTTAACACCTTGCATAATCTGACAATTGGCCCTTTCTACTGCTCCATTGCTCTGTGGATGTGCCACGGAAGCAAATGAGATTTTAGTATCAATTTTGTCCATAATATTGAAATACATCACTAACAAACTAGCTCCCATTGTCCGTGATAAGACGACTGGGTATTCCAAATCTTGTAACAATATTTCGTATAAAAAATTTATTTGCTGCTGTAGCCGTTATTGAAAGATCTAGACCCGCCATTATGAGTTAATGGATTGTTTTGGTGATTAATGACAAATCCAAATATGAGACTAACTCTTTTATCAAGTATTATCTTTGTGTAGTCTCATTTGGATATAAGGGTGAAACACAACGAGGTATGCAATCGACATCTAAATCTTATATATTGTTGCATTTCTCGGATCCAAAATATAGGATTAAACTCAACCATAAGTTAAACTTGAATATGTGCATATGACCTTATTACACACTTGTGTATGCACACATTTAGGGGGAGTTTTATCCTATACTTTGTGGTTTCATTAGTATTGATCCATGCTCCATTCTCCACATATATTTGGGATCTTTACGTTGAAACAAAACCTATGAGTATATAGAACTTGTGTAGTTCTTGTATACTCATGTTAGAGTATATATAACTTGTGTAGTTTATATATACTCAGTTGTTCTCTCATTTATCTTCATTAAATTTATGAGAATTTAAGTGGTTATCATCAATTACCAAAAAGGGAAAGATTGAGATATCTTGTCCCACCATTATGAGTTAATGGTATGGTGTGGTAATTAATGATGATCACATTGTGGAACTAACATTTTCCATGAGTTGGATATATAGGTTATGTTCCAGGATGATGAAGACTTGGGATGATCATGAGTTGATCATCAAGTCAAGAGCTTGGTGTATATGATGCATCATGAGTTGATGCTTATCAAGAAGAAATGATCATGAGTTGACCATCAAGACAAGAGAAGACCAATCATCATGTGTTGATGGAGGTCAAGTGAAGGAATGCATCATGTGTTGATGCATGTGAAGACTCGGGATGGAGAAATCATCATGTGTTGATGATTTTCAAGTCAAGATCCCGAAGTGAAGAAATCATCATGTGTTGATGATTGTCAAAGTTAAAGACCCGGACTTGAAGTGTTGATGTGCGTCATCAAGCTTCAAGAAGATGCAAGGCAAAGGTATGACTAGCTAGGGCTAAGGATGTGTTCCTAGTCTTTTACCGGTCTTGGTGTTTGGTTGGAAGACCGGATTGCTAGTATAGGTTGCCGTACTATTAAGAGGGGTCTTAACTAGTAGTTTGAGTTAGTCATGTGTTGATAGCTCATTATATTTGCTCTAGCTCAACGAGGCATGACGCTATTTATTTACGAATGTGTTTTGCAAATAATCGAGGCTCATGCATAACCCTTGTAGCATGTGACTTAAGTTTGCAAATGCGTTTTGCAAATGGTGTAAGTCTATGTACCTTTTTCCTTGTGGTATGATTCCAAAAGTTGGCAAATGTGTTTTGCAACTTGTTGGGAATCTTGCTTATGACCTTTGTTGGCATGGCTTGTCAATTAGCAAATGTGTTTTACAATTGAAGTTGTTGAAAAAGCCATTTCTGATTTCTGTCAGGAAAATCGGAAGTTCCGGCAGCTTAACGGCGGAAGTTCCGCACCCCGGACTGTCCGATTTTCAGCGGCTTGATTTTTCCAGAGAGCGGCCGGTTTAGGGACTTAGCCGATTTTCTAAGTGCGGAAGTTCCGGAGTGTTACGGGCGGAACTTCCGATTATCGGTTGCTCCGAAATCCGGCGGTTCGTTTTTTCCAGAGAAGCACCATTTTGGGGACTTAGCCAAAATTCGATGTGCGGTAGTTCCGCTATGTGTTGAGCGGAACTTCCGAAGATCGGAACTTCCGAAATTTAGTTGGCGGTAGTTCCGCAATAAAAAATCAAACGGCTAGTTTCTCGTCTGACATAGCCGTTGGGGTGTTTTTCTCTCTCATGCGGTAGTTCCGGTATTTGTACGGCGGAACTTCCGATTTCCCTGATTTTTCAGGGGTTTGTCTCCCAACGGCTAGTTTTTGTGTGTGGGCTATATATAGCCACCTTGGCCGGTTGGGAGAAGTTGCTGGTGCTATTGTTAAGTGATATACTCATTCCTTGAGCTAAGAGCAAGCCTCTCCTCTCTTATGTGCATGTGTTGCACTTGGTGAGATTAGAGAGTAAACCCTAAGTGCATGTGTTGCCTTAGGTAGTGGATTGTGTATCCACGTGAGCGTTGACACTTGATTAGTTCAAGTGAAAGTTTGGATTTGTTACTCTTGGTGTTTGCCGACACCTAGACGGCGTGGAGGCGTCGTGCGCGGTGATCTTCTCAAGAAGCTTGTGAGAAGACCCGGCGTGTTTGTGAGTGGTTTGGTGCTCGCCATCTCCGGAGTGGAGGAAGAGCAACCATAGTTGAGCGAGGTGTTGGTTCGGTTTGGAACCGGTCCAAGTGTTGGACTTACCTCGGAGGTGTGTGCTCATTTGAGGAGCCGGTCCAACGTGGTTGGGCTTACCTCAACGTGGATTAGGGGAGACCGGCAAGTCTCCGAACACCACGGTAAAACATAATCGTGTCATCTTGTGTTTACTTGTGCTTTACTTTGAGCAATTACATTCTTGCTTTAATTGCTTATATATCTTGTATGATTGCTCATATTGTATTGTGTTCATATTGTCGGTGCACTTAGTTGAGCCTAGTTGATTTAGGTTTTAATTGAGCAAAACCAATTCGCTTTTAGCTTCCGTATTTATATATTGGTTTAGCGCGATAGAATTTTTAAAACCGCCTATTCACCCCCCTCTAGTCGGCCACCTCGATCTTACAGTTATGCAAATGACTGGCTCAGCTTCTATCCACTTAGTGAATGTAGCAATGGCCACGAACAAGAATTTATACCCATTGGGTGCTTGTGGTAGTGGTCCAACTATATCAATGATCCAAGTCGAAAAAGGTCATGACAAGGGAATGGTCTGTAATTGATAAGATGGCCGGTGCACTTGCTTGGCATGGAGCTGACACTGCTCATAGATCTTAACAAGGTGCATGTCATCTTGTAGAGCGATGGGCTAGTAATAGCCTTGCCGAAAAGTTTTGCCAACCAATGTTCTATAGGATGCATGTGTGCCACACAAGCTCCCATGGATTTCTTTTAACAATTTTATCCCGGAGTCCTGTGATATGCAACGCATGAGAACACCGTGTGCTCCCTTCCTGTACAATGATCCTTCGACCAACTTGTACATGCGTGCTCTTCGAATTAACCTATCATTATGTTGAGGATCATCGGGCAATGTCCCTGATGCGAGATAAGTAGTCAATGGTTTCATCCACTCCGTATCTTGCTCGATGATTCCGACCTCTTAGGTGGCTGAACCCGTTTCTATTAAAGGTTTTGTAAGGTATTAGAGAAATACACCTGTTGGAACAAGCGTTCGTGAGCAATACAATTTCGATAACGGGTCCACTAAGGAGTTTTCCTTGCGCGGTATATGTTGGACTTCGAAGTCCTTGAAGTGTTTTTCCAACTTCCTCACTTGACCCAGGTATTGAGCCATTATCTCATCGGAATAGCTGTATTCCTTTGATACCTGGTTTACGACTAATTGTGAATCTCCCTTCGCTAAGAGCCGACGGACACCGAGGGATTTGGCTGCTCGAAGCCCGTCTATAATTCCTTCATACTCTGCCATGTTGTTAGTAGCAGGGAATAGAAACGGTGTGACATACTGAAGTTGATCACCCTGTGGTGTTATCAACAAAATCCTAGCCACCGAGCCTTTAAGCTCGAGGGAGCTATCAAAATATAGTGTCCAATGGCCATCTGGCCTTTGACTTAATTGAGGTTGGTCCTCAATGTTCGTCCATTCAGCCACAAAGTGAGCAAGTACTTGGCTTTTTATGGCTGTTCGGGGAGTGAAATGGAGATCAAACTCTTCAAGTTCTATTGCCCACTTGGCTATGCGACTTGTTACTTCTTGATAATGAAGTATATTTTCAAGAGGAAAAGATGAAGGTACTGATTTTGTGAGATTAAAAATAATACCTCAGTTTTCTGGAAGTCATTAGAAGAGCATAAATTAGTTTTTGGACCTCAGGGTATCTCTTCTACGGTCCATGTAAGACATCACTTACATAGTAGATGGGTCATTGAAACCCTCCTCTTTCTGCAATAAGCACTACGCTGACCACGTTTGGCGTTGCTGTCAAGTAAACTAGTAAAGGTTCACCTTCTAAAGGCGAAACCAATACTGGAGGATTTGAGAGATAAACTTTTAAGCCTTCAAAGGCTTTGTCAGCTTCTTTAGACCATTGAAACTCCTTATTACTCTTACGAATTACCTTAAAGAAATGTAAACCATATTCTCCCAATCGAGAAATGAAATGACTAAGAGCCACCATTCGACCAGTTAAGGCTTGGACCTCCTTCACAGTCCACAGTGGTCGTAATTGTTCAATGGCTTGAATTTTCTCGGGATTAACTTCAATCCCACGAGAACAAAAAGGAAACCAAGCAATTTGCCAGAATTAACCGCAAAAGTACACTTTTCGGGATTAATCTTTATTCGATGTTTATTTACATTCTCGAATGTCTTTGTGAGATCCTTTAAATGGCCATTCTTAGTACTACTTTTTACAACGAGGTCATCTACTTAGGCCTCTAAATTACATCCCAGCTGACTGCTGAAGGTTTTCTGCATCAAACGCTAGTACGTGGCCCCAATGTTTTTTTTAACCCAAACGACATCTTGACATAACAATAGACGCCGAAGGGAGTGATGAAGGCAGTCTTTTCTTCATCTTCTTCGCGGTGCTGATTTGATGGTATCCGGAATAAGCATCAAGAAAACTCATCAGTTCGCAACCCGTAGTAGAATCAATTAATTGATCAATGTGAGGCAAAGGGAAGTCATCATTTGGGAAAGCAATATTTAAACTGGTAAAATCAATGCACATGTGCCACTTACCATGAGATTTCTTGACTAGGACCGAGTTTGCAAGCCATTCGGGGTGATCAAACTCTCGAATGAAGCCAACTTCAAGGAGCTTATCGAGCTCTGCCTCGATGGCTTCTTGACGATCCAGGGCAAAACGTCTCAGTCTTTGTTTGGCTAGTTTCTTCTCAGGATGAATTGCTAGTCTGTGCTCTATCTATGTACGATGTATCAAAAGAAAATATACCATACAAGTTAAGAAATAATACAACGTTCTACTCGATCGATACTTTAAGATGAGGAAACGACTCAATACACAGAATGAGCCTTGACAAATTTAGACTATATGGTTAGGCTAACATCACAATCTTCAGTAAATCTTGCATGACGATGCTCTCTTGATGCCTTTATGTCTTGCGGTCTTGAACGTAATGGTAAGAAACGTGTTAACCATCTATAGAAATTTTTCAAGGGAAAGAGGATCCATTTAACATTATAAAATGGTGAAAAGAGAATTAGGTAAGAAAGAATTGCTATAAAGAAGCTAAAGATGGATAGATGACCAAGATGAGGAGAGAACAAATTATTTTTCTTGTTATATAAAATAAGTTTTGAAGTTTTTCAACTAACATCCATTCTAACTAGGCCACGACCTACAGTCGATATGGCTCTAATACCATTTTTATCGGACCCACGAGTAACACCCCCAAATAGTCACAAACGGCTACTAATAACAACCGTCTGTGATATATAATCACAGACGACTACTACTAACACCCATATGTAATATGTATCCAATCACAGACGGCTTCCACCAACAACTGTCTATGATATATCGTATATCACAGGCGGCTACCATCAAAAACCGTCCATGACACAGACGGATACTATCAAAAACCGTCTATGATATCCTACATGTCATAGACGGTTTTTGGTGGAAACCGTCTGTGATAGTAGGACTTCACAGACGGTTTAAAAAATCGTATGTGATATGTGGGATATCATAGAGGGTTATTTATTGAAACTGCCTGTGAAGTCCTACTATCACAGGTGGTTTCCACCAAAAATCGTCTGTGTTGTGACTTTTCACAGATGACTCACAAACCTTCTATGATAACCGCCTGTTATCACAAGCAAATAAATTCAGACGGTTCAAAAACCGTCCGTGATGACAGTTTGGAATCATCTGTGATGATCCTCTCTGTACTAGTGTTATTCTTTAGCGATAAGGTCTTAAGACTATCATACTAGGCTCTAGGGGCTTGTTGAACACTATACAAGGTTTTGGATAGCTTGAAAACATGATGTGGATGCTTAAGGTTCTAAAAGCCTGGGAGTTGCCTAACATACACTTCTTTCTCTATGGAACCATTCAGAAATGCACTCTTCACATCCACCTGATATAACCTAAAGCCCTTAGATGCAGCAAATGCAAGCAGAATGCGAATGACTTCTGATATAGCAACAGGAGCAAAGGTCTCATCAAAGTCTAACCCATCAACTTGGCTAAACCCCCGAGCTACCAATTTAGCCTTGTTTCTAACCACATAACCAATATCACTTTATTTGTTTTTTTGAACACCCAACAGGTTCCCATCACATTATGACCACTAGGAGACTCTACTAGGTTACATACCTTATTCCTCTTAAAATTCTCTAACTCCTCATGCATGGCATTGAACCAGATTGAATCAAATAAAGCATATGATATATTGCGGGATTTGAAAGAAGCAACAAATGTAGAATGGGAGTAGAGACTCGGATCGTGATATCTGTAGTGAGTGACTCGCTCATGAAGATGACCAATCATCATATCCGAAGGATGACGCCTCTGGATGTGAAATGGAGCTCCCGAGGGAGATAGTACATCTTCGACCTCTGCAAGTATTGCTGGTCATGAAGATGTGGCAGGAGCCTCAACTAAAGGTGAAGTAGTGGAAGCAGGTTCTTCAATTGGACCAGAAGCAGTACCAGCAACAGGCAGGAGACAATTATTAGCTTCATCTTCATCTTCCTCCGCAAAGATGCTCCCTATCGTCTGTGTATCACCCGAAACGTTTGATCTAGCTCTAGGGCTAGTCTCATCGAATGTGATATTGCATGTCTCCTGGATAACGTTAGTCTCAATATTAAGAACCCAAAAACCCCTCGAATATGCAAGATAACCCAGAAATAAACCATCAGAAGTCCTTGACTCAGATTTCTCTAGGTTTCATGTATTGAGAATGAAACACTTGCCTCCAAAAACTCGAATATGAGAAATATATTATTTTCTACTAAACTGAAGCTCATATGATGCCTTGCCTAAAGACGGTCTCAAGAAGACGCGATTGGCAAAATGGAAAGCTGTAGCAATAGCTTCGGCCTAGAACCTCCTCGGAGTGTTGTACTCATCTAGCATCGTCCAAGCCATCTCAACTAAGGTTCTATTCTTCCTTTCCATCACGCTATTTTTTGAGGAACGTTTGGAGAAGAGAACTGATGCTCAGTACCACGCTCTACACAAAAAGAGACAAAATAAGATATTTTTAAACTCCGTGCTATTGTCACTGTAAATCGCTCTCAAGGCACTGGGGAGTTTAGAAGTCAAGCGAAGAACAAGATCATGAAAATGATCAAAAAATTCATCCTTCGAAGCAAGGAAGAACACCCAAGAATATCTCGATAAATTATCGACTATGACAAGAATATACCATTTACCACCGATTGACCGAACCCTAGTAGAACCAACAATATCCATGTGAAGCAGTTGTCCCGGTACATCAGTCAAGACCATAGTCAATGAAGGGTGTGAGACGGCAACTTGCCATGCCTGCAGGGCGCACATATAGCATCATTTTCGGCTTTGGGTTTGGGCAAACCTCTAATCAGATCAAGACTGCTAACTCGCGTCAGATGATCAAAACCAATGTGCCCCAAACAACGATGCCAAAGCCAGAACTCAGAAGAAGATGCAATCAAACATTTGAGAGATTCAACAAGAGATTTAGAAAAATTAGCTCCAAAGATCCTGTCAACTCTAGAAAACTCAAAGACAAGCTCACCAACTGAATCAAGCATACAACAAGTATTTTCTTAGACCTAGTGTTATAGTCATCATCAAGAAGCTGTGAGATAGAAAGCAAATTGTACCTTAGCTTGTCCACAAGGGCGACGTCCTTCAGGATGAACTTGTCATTCACACTAATCGATCTCGTTCCTTCAATCTGCCCTTCTGTATCATCTCCAAAGGTGAAGTCATCACCCGTCGATCGGGTGAAGGAGGTGAACCATCTTGAGTCTCTGGTCATGTGGCGTGAACACCTGGAGTCGACGAATCACGTGTTTTCCCTCTTTCGCAGTGATCCTGAAAATCAAAGTATAGAAAATCAATGTGTCTCAATACTAGGGTTAGTTAAATATGAATTGAGAACCCAGTACTAAGACGCACGTTTGCGAGAAATATGTAAAGCGGAATTCTAGCATTGATCCTACTTCAAGTTCTATCCTAAGCAATGGTTAAGAGAACATGAGATGCATCATGTCTAGGAACATGATGATGATAAGCACATTAAACAAATCCTAGTCGAGGTTTCTTCTTTTCTAGATAACCATGTCGCATGAAGGCTCTAGGTTGATGAGATAAAAATCTAGCAAGGTTGTCTTACTATTTTTTTAACCTACGCCAACAGAACTCAAGCAAATGCCCATCCTTCTGGCAATAGGTGAAATGGTACTTGGTACCATTGGGAGATACACCTTTTGACTTAGAAGATCGTTGGACAATACATATAGATTTGAAAAGAGTTTTTATATGTTGGATTTTGAACTCAACCTTGTTATCTTCCAAGACTTGAATGATATTTGGCTTGGACTTGTCTTGGGCAAACTTATATCCTAACTAATTTCCTATAAGGAGTTTTGAACTTGTCAAGAATCATGTTCAATTATTTCTTAACCTTAGAAATTTTTTCTAATATATACTTGAGGTAAGCATTTTCTTTGTCAAGGTTAAGATATGATTCACAAATTTTAGCCTTAATATCTCTAGCATGCTTATCCTTATAAAAAGCACCTTCAAACTTAAGAGCTTCACATGAAGCACAAGGAGCATAATTAATTTTATCGTTAAGCTTGGCATTCTTAGCTATAACTGCTTGTAACATGACATTCACTCCACGTTCATGTTCTGAGCAGAAAGAGCAAGTGCTAGACTCAGCCTTATTATAAGCTACCAACTTGTTAGATTATAAGCATTTTTTACATGGAGTAGATTTAAATTCAATCAACTTAGTCCAATTATTTTCTATTTGGTGTGTGGCAACATCATGAGCATTTTTGTAACTTAGCAAGTTCAGAATGTTAAGCATGATAGGATGAACATTCATCAACATCAAGATTCTTAGTATTCACAAGTTCTAACGTCAGATTATCAACTTGTGATTCTAAGTCCTTATTCCTAGCCAAGGTGAACTTTAATGCCATATCCTGACTAAGCAATTTCTCATAGATAGTATTATATCTAGCTGAGAGAACTTCACATGATGAAGGTACCCCATCAATGTCGTCGACAAAGTTCGGCCATGAAGCACATGCCAGTGAAATCCTTTACCTTCCCTTTCTTCTTCTCTTGAGGGAGCTCCTCCTCCTTGTCCTCCTCGCTCCTGGAGTCTACATCGCTCATGTATTGCTCTCCAAGAGTGGCAAGGACCCGGTGAGCGGCCTTCACGAGCTTGGCAGCATCAAATTTGGATTTGTTCCCTTGAGGCTTCCTCCAAGTTGCATTCTCCTCCTTGTGGTTGCTATTCTCTTTCAGCTTGGGACAGTTTACCCGGATGTGGTAGAGCTCTCCACACTCATAGCATGTCACAAGACCGCCTCTCTTCTTGTTCCTTACATTGTGATAGGCCTGTGTGAACTTTTTGACTAGGAGGGCTAACTTAGGCTCAGGGATAGTATCAAGTTTTTCTTCATAGATTGTAGACAAACAAGCAAATAAAAATCAAAAGGAAGATTCAAAAGAGCCATCAGAAGTTCTCTTGAGATGATCAGCTACTAAAGCCATGTTCTCCTTAGGATGATCAACCCTCTTGATCTCATGAGTCTGACGCTTACTATAGAGTAACTCCAAAGTGAGATTAGAGAGATTGACATTATCTTCAATGGCAGCAACCTCCATCCCCCACTCCTTGGTGTTGATTGCAGCCAAGAGATGGGTAGCATTCTCAGACTAAGAATACTCGATATCGACCGCTCTCAACTGATTAAGCACCTTGTTGAAGCGAGTGAATACATCATCGATGCTCTCTCCAGGGCGCATCTCGAACTTGTTGTATTCTCGCTTGAAGACCGTTTGACGTACTTGCTTGATTTGGGATGAGCCCTCATGTTAGGTTTCGAGGGTGTGCCAAATCTCGTACATGGTCTCGAGGTGACAGATCTTGTCATACTCCTGTCTACCAAGCCCACCATATAGGAGATTCTTTGCCTTGTGGTTGTTAGCTAAGAGGGCTACTGAAGGCAGTGTAGCAACCTCGGGCAAAACTAGCGGGGCTCGGACAACCTTCCATATGGCTTGACCTTTGCTCTGAAGGTAGACATGCATGCGATTCTTCCAATAGGCATAGTCGAACCCATCGAAGATAGACGACTTTGTGGAGTACTTTTCCATCACCAAGTTTAGTGATCGGTTAAGATCAAGAGTGAACTAATCGGGCTCTGATACCATTTGTTGGACCGAAACGACGACTAAAGGGGGTGAATAGGAGCTCTCCCTATTTTTCACCTTGACTGGATTCAACTCAATTTTCTCTCCACTAGCTATAAAAGCTATGAAGATCAACGAACAAGCAGAGCGGGTGTCTTGTATTGAATACAATCGAAACCTCAAGCACAACCACTAAAAACACCAAAATTTCAACCGATGAACAGCACTTGTGAACAATAACAAGCATACCAGATGAACAGTAGCAGTACTGCCGAATGAACAATAAATCAGCATGAACCCAAAACAAAAATCGGCTCAACTTTTGATCAGGTGATCCACATCCCCCCGAATTTCGACCATAGCCCATCAAGGTCTCGAACCTATTCCACTCGACAATCGGGAAGATCGAAACCAAAGTTCCATGAATTTCAAAGATGGGGGAAGGAGGGTACAAAAACCTTGGAAAATCAAACTTTGTCCTAAAACTTACTCTTGGGTAAGAGATGATCCTAGATGTATTTCCACATATCACAACAAGTAAGATCTCAGTAAGAAACCAAAGAAAAATCACCAAAGAGATAGCAAGAACAAGAAGAGACTTATCTTGAAGAATCTTGCTTAGTTTGATTTGAGATTGAAGTTGGTTTATAGCTACTCCACCATGGAAGACAAAAACTCAACACTTGAGCATGCAATCAATCTATCTCTCACAAACCCTAGCCTCAACTACTCTAAAATCCTGAAAAACACAAATTAGGGTTTCTCACTTGGAAGGGCTTGGAACTCCAAATCTGGACATCCCCTTATATAGTGAAGGCTGGGCTATGAGCGGAAACCCTAATAGGTACCCGTTAAGCCCACACACAAACGGATCTACACTCGCGCACGCTTCTCAAAGCAGATGACGAACTGGGCTTCCCGAATCCTTTTCTTCGTAATCTTTAACTTCATTTGACCTAAACCACCTCTCCTTGCGCCATCTTGCACCGCGGTTTAGCCTAAAGTCATCAAGGCGGTATTTTGGTGAAATTACCAAAATACCCCTCCTCGATCCTTCTCCGAAGACGGAGTCCAATCTTCATGAAGCAATCACATGCTTCGCCACGTGTAGGTTGATCAACAACTCTCTTCATATCGGCAAGTGTCTCCCATCCGGCTCCCACCGAAATCACTATGGCACTTGGACCGACTCTTGAGCCGCTTGATGCAACCCGTTGCATCGAACTTCTCGTTCGGTCATCCTTGTCCATTTTAGGCCATGCTTAAGTCCACTGATTTCACCTAGCATCATCGATCGTTCTAGACCTCAGTTCTCCAAGCCTAGTCCTGATCATCCTCGCTGTTGACCGTCGTTGACCTCCAAGCCTCCTGCACAACAACAGACCAAGAAATCGATTCCGCGAATAAGTTCTTCGCAACATGACTCACGTTAGTCAAAACATACATCATACAACACATATGCACTGAAACTCATGAAATTGACTTAACCTACAAACATCGTCGTCAAGCTGGCCAACGAAACATGATAAAATCGATCATACCGCCATGTAAACATCGGTCCTACCGTACTGTGGTAGTACCGCTCACAAAATGCAGTCATGCCGTTTTTCAGTAGAGAAGAAACTCTAAAAAAACATGCTCTAGATCTGGAAAAAACGTATTGCACACAAATTGCAGTTATACCAATTTTCCTGAACTGTTGCCAAAAACACTTTTAGGGATCTGAAAGCTTTCAAGTGTTTCGATAAACTCTTGACACTGTTGTCAATTGTATCATCATTATAAGATTATAAACATATCTTCATGATATCCACAATATGCGATCAGACTGTCACGCTGACAAGCTAAGGAAATTACGTGCAGCGTGTGCCGATTCGATTTCAACAGCAAGATCGAACTGGGGTGAGATACCAACAAAACTTGAAGCGAAGGCAAAGTGATAAAGCATACTTGCCGTCTTGACAAGTACTCGACGAAATTGGACTGGATCAGGCAGCTCACCTAGCTAGCTAAACATGTTCTTGCTTTTGCCTTTTCCATATCATACATCGAAGCAGGTACAGGCCGGCCTGTCTCCTTCTCAGAGCAACGGGAGGATTAAGTCGACAAACCTGACAGGACTCTTAACAAGATAGTAGTAATGCCACATCCATCACAAGAGTTCTCTCTATCTGACCCCTTTTCAGAGCAATGGAAGGGATTGAAGATTGTAGCCGCATCCCCAATATTGTAACCGGAGCCGCGCAGGAGCCAAGGAGCTCGTCTGCGTCCTTAACCGTTGGATTAAGCGTTTGATGATTGAGATTTATCACTCTTGTGAGAACTGAGAAATTGCCTGTTTCTTAAAAAATTTTTTTGAGAGAGGTGTGTTTCTTACATTTCTGCATGGGGCAATCTGAATCTCTAAAAGTGATCTCGACCACTGCACCTAAGCACTTTGCCACCATGATACACCATCATCTTTCCCATCTGATCGAGTCCAAGCTAAACGGAAGAGAATATTCTCCGTAACATAATGCAACATTAAAGAGATGGTAAGACGCGAAATGTTTTGTCTTACCGATGCGAAACTAGAACTAGCCGTTCTAGCAAACACGTTGCTACATGACACTAGACCGAGTAGTCAACAACTGGAACTAGCTATCCTAGCAAACATGCATGTATGCGTGGTACGTAGACACCAGCTGCATGCCTAATTGATGATCAGCTAGCTCAAAAACATTGCATGCAATTCCGAAAGGAAACGCGAAGCAAAGCAGACAAAGCCGGCGCGCACCGGCCGGCTCGGAAAGCGAAGCGCGCGCGCGTCAGAAGGTGGGCACGACGCCGTAGCCGCCGAAGTCGAGCATGTAGGGCTGCGGCGCCGCGGCCTCGGCGTCGGCGTCGGCGCGCTTGGCAAAGCGGCCCTTGACGCGAGGCCGCGTCTCGGCGTAGGCCTTCCGGGACGCGTACCGGATGGTCTTCTCGAACCGCCGGTTCTTCCGCTTCTCGCGGTACCGCATCAGCCGTGCCTCCCTCCCCTCCCCGGTGGCCGCCGCCCCCATCGTCGCGACCCTACCGGCCCCCGCCCCGTCGCTCCGCTCCGGCACCGCCCCCACTTCCACCGACGAGACCTGCTTGCAAATCGAAACCAAATTAATCACTGTTGAGATGCATGGATCGTTAATTAACCTGTCTAAACGTTTCTTGCATATAAGAAGGGTAGCTAGCTATAGCTAGACTCTTACGCTGTGGCTAGGAGTTGCAACGTACGGCAGGTAGGCCGCCTTGGACTGCGTGAAGTCGAGCTCGATGATGCCGCCGCCGCGGAAGCAGATCGCATCCGGCACCAACCCGACCTCCGACGACGAGCCCTGCTCGATCAAAAGCAAAGCAGAGAAAGATTAGCAAGATGTACGTACACAAACGACACGAGGTTACAACATTCTTAAAACAAAGAAAGGAAGTTCTTACACTGTGCCCGAGGGACGCTGCCGTGTAGGAGCTGTAGGACGGCTTGGCGACGGGGGCAGCGCCACCGAAGTCGAGCTCCACCGCGCCGCCGTTCCCGCCGCCGCCTCCGCCTGATCCGTTGTTGGGGACCACGCTGTCAGCGTGCGGGAAACGCGCGAGCTCGGAGCCGAGGAAAGGGTCCATGACGTCGGCGAACAGGAAGTCCAGCTTCACGTCCTTGCCGCCACCGGGGCCCTCGACAACATTAAGGTTCACCGCGGCGCCGTCGTCCTTATCGCCGTCCGGGCCGTCGAACAGCAGCGCGTCCCCCGCCGCGGCAGCTGCAGGGGGGGACCCGATTGGTTGCACGGGGACTCGCTCGTGGCGCCGCGCGAGCGGGTTGGCGTATTGGATGTCGGCATCGCAGGCGGCGCAGAGCGCTGCCGCGTCGGCCCTGCAGGTGACCGGGGCCGGCGCGAGCTCGCACACGTCGCAGACCCACACCCTCTCGTGCCCCTCCCACGCGTGCCCCGCGTCGCACCCCGCGCAGAGGTAGCCCCCTCCCCCTCCGGCGCACGTCCGGCAGTGCACCACCGCCGGCGACCCCCCGCACGTCCCGCACCACCGCCCCCCCACCCCCCAGTACCTTCCCACCCCCAGCTCCATCGTCATCTCACCAGTCACCACCACCCTTCACCTCAGCAGCAGAAGCAAGAAGCGGTAGAAGGCAAAGCTAGCACAGGCCGCGACTACTCGTCGCTTTATAGCGGAAGCGAGCATTGGTTGGTTTGGTTTATTTATGATTTGTTTGGAAAGGAGGTGGGGATGGTATTGGAAGGTGGGACAGGGCGGGGCGGCGAGCCGGCGACGGTGACGTGGCGGGATGGGGGACACGTGGAGGGCTCCGAGCCAAGCGAATATAGAGGAAATGTTGATCTCGTGGATTTGGGAGGTGGTGCGGGGCCCACGTGTCGATTCCTGGCCACGTGAACGGTGGGGCCCGCGCACGAGAGTGGCGGCAAGACGCGATTATCGTTTGATGGTGATAACGGGACACGGGTTAGACCGAGGTTTGGACGACTAAAATGGTGATCAGAGCATAATAATACGACTACTCACTCCCTTCATAGAGAGTTAGGACTACTACGAGTGGTGCTTATCACCGCATCTGCGTATATAAGTAGCATCACTTATGAGAGAACGGAAGCAGTTTTTTTCTTTCAACTTTCCGGGTCGTTTCATCTTGTTTATTAACTACTAAAAGGGTAAGTTTATGCTGCGCGAGACGATCCTCACGCACTCCTATCATTCTCTTGTCCGCCCCGACATATGGGCCTTCGTCGCTAGACTCTGTCGTCTGGTGCCGCTCAACTCCCACATCTTCCATCTCCGCCCCCATGTCTCGCACCTTCCCCTCTCTTCTACGTTGCACGGCCAAGGAGCCAGGTCAGGACCCCTTCTCTCGTCCACTACGCTCCCAACCCTTCCCAATCCGGGTCACCACTGGCATTCTCCCCCTTCTGGCTGACGTCGACGGCAGGGTCTCGCACAACTCCAATCTCGCTACCCTCCCTGTTAAACAGGATGGTGCATCGGCTTCCGACAAGCATGAAGTCTTCTCTTCCGATGGATCACGCGTTCACATAACAGTTATACACGTTCACATGATAACTGTAATATATATATATGCCCTGTTTGTTTAGGCTTAGGCTTTTTGGCTTATAGCTTAAAGCCAGCTTTTTGGCTTAATTGGCTTATAAGCCCCCCAGCTTTTAAGCCAAGCTTTGGTGTTTGGTAGTCTGGCTTTTTATAGAATGTTGGCTTATTGAGTTATGTGTGAAGGATAACAAGTCTGAATTGCCCTTGGGGGTTTGAAGGATGTTTTTAAGGATGAATTTAAACTTATTTTTTTTATGGAATTTGTAACTATGACGATACGTGCAAGTGTACATATAAAAAAAAGTTTTGCTTGTTCGTGCATATATTAATTATGGACATTGCAATTGATGCGACCTCCCATCTCCTCCACCCGCCACGTGAAGTTAAATCCTTCCAATTGATGCAACCTCATTTGCTTCGCATGTCTTGGATGGATGGTGATATCTCAAACAATGAAATCTTCAGAGACTCTAATAGCACCAATAACAATCTCATCGGCATCCCTCGAACGTGATTCACGTAAATTGATCTTGTCCTTGAAGCCCGATATGAGGTAAACATTAAGGTCACTTAAATTTGCCTGTTCTTCCACGAAAATGTTAACATTTAAATTTCATGATTACCATGTGAAACATTGAAAATAGTTTAAGCAAGCGTTCCATATCTGTTACTAAGGCCCTGTTTGGTATAGCTCTGCTCCAAGTTTTTACAGTTCCAACTCCAGCTTCACTCTTGGATCCACTCTTATGAGAAGTTGGAGTAGTATGAGGAGGTGTTTGGTTAGAAAATTGACTCCAACTCCAGAAATGAGAAGGATCGTTGTAAAAAGACTGCACTACCCTTGTTTTCTGAGGAGGTGGGGTGAGGGGGCTGTGATTTCGGAATGGGTGTAGTTGAGTGGCAATTTGTGGGTAAATATTTGTAACTTCTATAGGTTTTGTTATCTTTGGTCCACGACTCCCCACTTGAAGCGAGGTTTTGTCTGCTCCTACAAATTGCACTAGAGGGTCGCTCCACCAGTTACTCCAACTCCAACAATTTTGTGGAGTTAGCCCGTTTGGCACAACTCCACCTACTCCAACTAAGAAGCTGGGAGTTGGAGCCGTACCAAACAGGGCCTAAACCGATATCTTGCACAGTGTGCCCCAACTTAACTCATGTATGATGTATCAGCTTCTCAATAAAGCCATACCATTGCTACAAAAGACTATTATTAAATAATTTTGTTTGAATTAAAACTATATGCATATACGAGAACATTTTGTTGCTAAATGAACACGAGTTACGAAAGCATCATATATCTTCAAATTACGAACCTTTTTCCACTGATAATCAATTATTGTGTCAGCCCTTCTCACAATCATACCACAGACACAACATACATGGCCTAGATCTTCTCACAATCTGGTTTCTCCTCTTCCTCCATAGGCATGTAGGCTTCGAGGGGAAATCAACTCTTCTTTGGATTTGGCTCGTTTTTCTTATTCTTTTTCTTGGGGCGATTAAAGCATCTCCATCTACCCGGAGGCTGGGGTTCGAGTTCCTTCGTTTTCTCTCCTTAGGAAGAGCAGGAAAACTTGTGTTTCGCTATCTTCTTCAAAGCATGGCTAGCGACCTACAAAGAGCAACAACGATTCTTGTTGGAATATGAAAACTTTCGACTTGGGCTGGAATAGATTCAACAAACATCAAACATTTGCATTCAGCGTTCCCTACAAGAGAGGACTATTTCATGCAACCAAGCTGATCTTGAACATTTAGATGGATGAACATAAAAACAATAAATGACACTCAAAACAAAGATCACAATGCTCTTGAGAGACCAAAGCACAATAACAAGATTTGATGCAATATACTTGGTTTGTCGATGCAATATGCGAAACAAGGGACAAGAGTATCAATAGGTAAAAGTGAAAATTCAATCAAGAACTGCAAGTGAAAGTCGATACCGCCAGATCTTGAATACGCTCCTCCTCGTGCCTTTTACGCAATATAACTCTCTCAAATTGAGCAGATGGTTGCTGTTTGCAAAGGAAATCGATTCATTAAAGTCATAGCTTGACCATATGGAACAATTTGAGTATTTTGGTCTCCTTCAACATGTGAGGTTTCATTTACTTGGTGCCCTTTGGATGCTAGCCATGTCTTGAAAGTACCAAATAGGGGCGGTGGTGGCGGAGTGGAGGAGATGGGAGGCGGTGGTGGCGGGTGGAGGAGATGGGAGGCGGCCTCGGTGGGGAGGAGATGCGGCGGCTCCGTCGGGTGGAGGAGAGGAGGCGGCGGTGGGGAGAGAGAGGAGGCGGCGCGGTGGGGATAAGATGGGAGGCGGCGACGTCGAGGGAGGCGACGGAGGCGCCTACTGTGAAGCGGGAGAGATGGGGAGGGAGGGAGGCAAGCGGTGGTGGGGCGAGAGAAGGGAGGCGCGCGTGAGGGAGAAGATGGGAGGCGGCGTCGGTGGGGAGGCGCGGACGTCGGGGAGGCGACGGAGGCGCCTACTGTGGGGGCGAGGAGAGGGGAGGAGGGAGGGCAAGCGGCTGTGGGAGCGACGGGAGAGGAGGGGAGGAAAGGATCGGGAGCGACGGGAGGGGTTGGGAAAGGGTGAAAAAAAGAGAGATTCATGTTTATATACCGAATGGCATTTTGGGGGTAATTTTAGCGAACTTTAGTGGTAATCGCTATTCTATTCCACAAAAGCCAAAAGCACCTCTTCCTTGGCTTATGGCTTTTAGGCTTAAATGGCTTAAGCTTTTTATAAGCCAGATAAAAAAGCCACCCCTTTGTTTAGGCTTAGGCTTTTTTGCTTATAAGCCAGGCAAAAAGCCTAAACAAACAGGCTCATACTCTGATTTCAACAATCAACAATAGCGTCACTTTCCTCGCTTACATGGTATCAGAGCGGTGCCGCTGCCTCCACAGCTTCCGCCGCCCCGCCCCTGGGAGATGATCTCATTTCCATGATCTCTCCCGGGGGCCGTGCAATCCATAGTTTAAGTCGTGTCACCGATCATCCGGTCGACTACCAATTAGAGTTTTCCTCGGTCATCTTCAAATCGGATTTTCTCTATTTTTTTCGATCATAAATCGGTTTGCGTCGCCCTGCTGACCTGTCGACGTTCCTCGGCTCCGGACTTCACCGCCTCGGCTTCGACCTCTCCAGCGTCTCCTCTCTTCCGATGACGTCGTGGTGTGACACGGCGCGCTCGTCGACACGGCCCTCCCTCCACGGCCTTCCAAGCGCCCCGTCTACCGTCGTCATCACGCTGGATCATCATCGCCGGACCGTCGTCCGCGAGACTTCCGTCTTCACCGAATTTATGTTCAATTTGAATGCCCGCCTTGGTGATATTCCGACTGCGGGGGCGTATTAGACATGATGGTGCCTCGGCTTCCAACATGCATGACGCCTCCTCTTTCGAGGGATCACGCGTTCACATGATAACTGTAATCTATATATATGTAACTCATGTTCTATGATTTCAATAATTAACGATGGCAACACTTTTCTCGCTTACACTCCCGCCTAATCCACTCGCTTCACCTGGCAATCTGCGTCGTCTTCTCCATGACTAGTGTGGGAGAGACTAAGGGGAGGAGATGACTCGATGGTGGAGCTTCAAATCTTCCTGTGGTGACACCTGAGCCGAATCGGCAACGGCTCCATTGAATCCCTGAAAGCACGTTGGGGTGTGCCATGACATGCCGGTCAGGTACAGTGACAATGCAAAAAAATTTCACTAGATCTGGCACCGTTGTATCCTTCAGCAGCACCCGACGGACCCTAGAGCATGTGTCGCGCCTCCTTTACCTCGAACCCGAGTGGTCCAAGAGCTCCCTTCTTGGTGCCTCCGTCGGCCCTCGCCACTGGCATACTACTCTATGCACCATTGTGTCCTAGCATCGCCGTCACTTTCGCCATCGTGGTAGGCGTCGTTGGCCCAGCTTTTGGAGAGAACTCACTCATTTGTTCTCATTTTAGTGTTTCACACACGCGCACACACAAGAATTAGTGTGGAAGATAAAAGTATACGCACAGAAGAACTTTGGTTCTTGACTGCAACTTGCCTAGCCAAAGCGTTTTATTTTCTCTTATTTTCTTATCAAACACATCCGATTACACAACCTTTTAAAGACTACCTAACCAACTTGCTAACTAAGTTAAAAACTAAACATAGAAAGTCTAATAAAGGAAATAAACTAATTTGATCCGATACTGATTGCATCAGGATCCTAGCTAACGTCCTATTACTTGGCAAGTCAAGATTAATTTCCAACAATACCCACCTAATCTAGAAGCATTACCTTTTTCTTGCCGACCACACCACACAATTGTTGCCCATGAACAGAGGGTACTGAAGGGACGTATTTTCTTTCTCTTCCTCCCTTCGCGGTCGTCTCTTGCCGTCGGTGACACAACTTGCCGGCAACTCTGACCTTGACGGCTTGGGTATTCAACAACGTGGCTCTTCTTGTATCAATGGACTAAACTACAGCACCACTGCTTGTTTGCAGCCAGGGACAGAACTTGCTGGCGATCCCAACCTTGATCTCAGCTCTGATTGTCCTTCGCTGGTGACACAACTCGACGACTACGGGGACTCAGATCAGAACTTACACATGTGAGAAATTAGACTCACACTTACAAGAACTCACACACACATACAACATGTATGGATTCAACTACATGCACTTGCCGACGAAATTGCGCTCCCCTATCGTTACTGGCCCTCGTACCTGCCAGCACCCAATGCGCCACCAAGTCTACCGCCTATTGCAACCATCCTCCGAACTGCACCGCCTGTGCTGCTCCAAGCCGCTGCTACGCCTCACATGGAGCCGCGTTGACGTGCCACCGCTTGGCGAACTATCACCGAGAAGCATCTCCACATGTCGCACCTTGCCGACGCCTCTCCACACATCACCATCGCTGGCATGTGCTCAAGCTTGCGCCCAAGGCGCCACGCTACGGTGCTAGCACGTGCTGCCGTCGACCCGCTCGCCTCGCCCGCTGGCACACCACTAACTGGCACGCCGTTGCGTAGCGTTTCAACTCTAGCTCTGATACTAATTGTTGGCCTAGCTCCCAGAGAGAACTCACTCGTCGGTTCTCTTTCTAGTGTTTCACACGCTCCCATACACAAAAGAGAAAAAAAAATATGCGCACAGAAGAACTTTTGTGTTCAGCTGCAACCCGCTTAGCCTAAGCGTTTTGTTTTATCTTATTCTCTTATCAAACACATCTGATTACACGTCCTTTTAAAGACTACCTAATCAACTTGCTAACCAAGTCAAAAACTAAACATAGAAAATCTAATAAAAGAAAACAAACTATTTTGATCCGATACTGATCCTAGTATCCTATTGCTTAGCAAATCAAGTTTAATTTCCAACAGACGTCACCCTTGCCGTTCCCCGCGCCGAGCCCAATTGGCGAAGAATTACCTCCTCGGCGCATCCGCCACCCTCACCACGCCGACTGCTGCGCATTGCGCCGCCGTGCCCAAGACCGCCTTTCGCTCCGCGGTGGCCGTTGCTAGTGTTTTGGCTCTGGCGTGCCCCGATCGTCTTGCCTTCCGATAGAAAATGGCATGGCACGTCACACGGTTGCCACCTCTTATGCCTTCTCGCTTTTCCCCTTTCCAACCTTGTGTTGATTGTTTTTCTTCGTGTATGATTTGCCCGTTCGTTGCGGCACTCTGCTGCTCCATTTGGTTGCAAAACGGACCTAACGCCAACAGATGCACTGCTAATCCAGCGGATTGCATCACTGGGTTTCATCCTCTTGGACATGCGGTGAGTATCTTGATCGTGCTTTCACTTTTGAGTTCATTTCACACAGTGGTGTTGGTGCGATTGCGCAATCGTGGCCCTTCGTGCAAAGCATTAGGAACAAATATGTAACATTTATGTTATATATTTGTAGGTACAGTAAATGTGTTAATCCTTTGTAGCAGCTTTAGGAGTCAAATGACCTTATTGGCTTCAGTTGGAAAGGCAGGACCAGCTAGCACCCTAGAATTGGCAGCCTCACATCGTATTATGGTTTCTCGATTCCCAAAGACACATAGAATAAATCAGACGAACCTTGAAGTAATATAATCTATGATCAGGTCCTCGTCACTTACGATCAGTTCGTATCTCCATACGACCAGATCGTATTTGGTCTCGACCAGTTCGTAACTCCTTACGACCAGGTTCTTACCATCCTGTGATTACGTTCGACCAGTCTACGACCAGATCGTATCTTCATACGACTAGTCCGTAACTGATCGAACTAAGCGACCTACTCATGCATTCTCCCTTTGCCTCACGATGTCTGGTTGAACTCCAGGTGAGATGTAGTGTCATCCTTGGACTGTTCAATACTTTCTCGATCGAGTGTCGGATAACTTCATGTGGTCGACACTTCGACCACTAGTGGCATAGTCATGCACTTTCTTTATCCGATCACCACGAGGTGCTCAGAGATATCTCTCCTGTTATGCAAGGAGAGGCAAATCCCATCTCGACCAGTCACATCCCTCCACATGTTTCATAGCATACCTGAAAGCTACCTTTATAACTACCCAGTTACGAGTAGCGTTTGGCAACCCCTAATAGTGCTATTACACATGTAGGGAACTATGCTGATCTCAGATCTAAGGATTATACATCATCATTACTTAAGACCAACTAATGACATAAATATTCATAACAATCTCAATAGTATCTCAATGATGGGTCTATCCAACCCCATGTTCTCTAACATGTGCTCACATTATTGATTTGATATCCCTATATCCATGACCATTGAAACCAGGTCATCAATCAATACATGTGCTAGTCATAGAGTCACTGGTGTTCTGACCAGTGATCTTCGACCAGGGATACATTTAGAATGACATCATATAACTTAAAGAGTTCCACCAACAAGTCACATACTTATTGATCTATAACAAATAATTCATTCAAGGAACATGATAACATATTATAAAAATCATGAACATAATGAAATATCATCATCTCTATGATTACCTCTGGGGTATATTTCTAACAGTGGCTGCCCAACAATAGGAGGATTCTCAACAATAGATGCATCATGAACAACAATATTATTCTTATCTGATGTGTTATTTGAACCAACAAAGTGATCCACCTGAACACTTGAATTCTGCTTATTCCCAACAGGAACATTAGTAAGCAATTTATCATGAAGTATAACAGATTCATTAAAGATAACATTTCTGCTAATCACAACCTTATTTGTTTCAGGATTCCACAACTTGTATCCTTTAACACCAGATTTATAACCAAGAAAGATGCATATGACTCTAGACTCTAATTTTCCATTATCAATATGAGCATAAGCGATCTGACCAAAAACTTTTATTTCTGAATAATTTGCTGTGAAACCAGACTATACCTCAATTGGAGTCTTCTTTTCAATTGCAATAGAGGGAGACCGATTAATAAGATAGCAAGTAGTGGAGACGGCTTCAGCCCAAAAACGCTTATGCAAATCTGCATTAGACAACATGTAATGATGGCCCTGTTCATACGCTCAGCTACACCATTTTGTTGAGTATGGGAAACGGTGTAGTGTCTGACAATGCCGTCAGTCTTGCAATATGATTCAAATTCATTAGAATATAATTCCATCCCATTATCAGTGCGAAGTTTCTTTACCTTCTTTTCAGTTTATCTTTCAACCATAGTCTTCCACTCTTTAAATATTGAAAATGCTTCAAGAAATAATGCCACACTCTTCTAGAGTAATTATCAATAATTGTTACCATATAGCTAGCACCTCTTAGCGATGTCTTGCGAGATGGCCCCTATAAATCAGAACGCACATAATCCAAAATACCTTCCGTGGTATGAACCGAAGTATTGAATCTCACACTCTTGTATTTTCCAAACACACAATGCTCACAAAATTTTAGCTTGCCAATGCTATGTCCATCAAGAAGTCCTCTCTTGCTCAATTCTGCCGAACCAATTTCACTTATATGCCCAAGACGCATATGCCAAAGATTAGTAGCATTAGAATCAGATAATGAACTTGAAATTACAGCAACATTACCTAATATTATAGTACCTCGCAGATGGTGCAGAATAGTAATTTTAATATCATTCTTCATCACAACAAAAGAGCCTTTTGATATCTTTAAAACTCCACCTTCACCTGAATACTTGTACACTTTAGCATCAAGAGTACTCAAAAATATGGTGTTCTTTTTCAAATCTGGAATGTGTCTCACATCTGTCAAAATTCTGACAATGCTATCAAACATCTTGATTTGAATTGAACCAATTCCTGCAACATTACAAGATGAGTTATCACCCATCAACACAGTACCACCTTCAACGGGTTCATAGGTGGCAAACTAGTCCCTATTAGGACACATATGAAAGGTACAGGCAGAATCAAGAATCCATTCATCATTGGTCTTAGCACATTCAGCAAAGGCAACAAGAATTTCTCCATCAGTACTATCATCAGCAACAAGGGAGGTTTTACCTCCATCATCTGGTTTATCTTTTGGCTTATAATAGTCAGCTCTCTTTTCTTTATTCTGTAGATTCCAGTATTTAGAGATGGCTTTCCTACTTTTCTTGTAATATTTGCACGACTTGCACTTGCCTTTTGATTTCGACTGGTTCTTGTAGCCATTCGAACTTTTGCCTCAAGATCCATTGTTTGAGTTCTTCTCCTTTTGCCTGCCACAAATAAACAAACTTTCTACTTGCGAGCTTGAATTTTTGGAAGGTATCATTTGTTTCATCTTCTCCTTAGCATGTAAAGCTTCATAAACTTCATTAAGCGTAAGAGTATCACTACTATATAATATGATATCTCTAAAATTTGAAAAAGAACTAGGCAGTGAATACAAAAGAATAAGCCACAAATCCTCATCATCATATTTTACCTCCATCGACTCTAGGTCGGCAACGATCTCCTTAAACACCGAAAGATGATCAAGCACGGATCCTCCTTGCAATTTGTGAGAGTACAATTTCTGCTTAAGATGCATCTTGCTGGTGAGATCCTTTGTCATGCAAATTAGTTCCAGCTTCAGCCAGAATGCAGCAGATATCTTCTGCTTCAAAACCTCCTGTAAAATATCATTTGATAAATGAAGGTGAATCTGAGATAAAGTCTTACGGTCTTTACGCTTCTCATCTGCGGTCCATGCGGTGAGTTGTTTCTCAAGAACTTCCAATGCATCATCCAAATCCATATGTGCCAACACAACCCTCATCTTGACTTGTCACAGCGAAAATCTTGTGTCTCAACCCAAGAGTGGAAAATCATACTTCAAAGTCGTCATGAGGAATAAAATATGAAATTTGCTGGTACTGATCTGTGTAAACCTAGCAAAAATCACGACGTCTTTGGTACACCTTCTGTGTACGCGAATCAATGGTCTTCGAAACTCCTGATACTTCTCGTGTGGACGTAACAAAGAAGGCCAGAATTTACTTGCTCACGTGAAACAACAGAGCACTTAGTTCGGTGGACAAAAAACTTGCTGTAGTGATTTAATAATGAATTTTTTTTTCTTGGAACTTGATGCTCCACGTGATGCAAAGATGACCAAACCAAAAAAAGAACTTCACAATTTTGGATTCACGTGAATCCAAACGACGTCCTTGCTTGGTGATTAAAATAAACAAAGTTTTAGGACGTAGTGATGACCTCCTTACTTGGTGATGGTGATGACCGTGGCTTGTTGTGCTTTGGAGTACGGCCTGGGGCTATTGGTTTGCCTGCTGTGATTGATGCTTTGCGCTGGTTCAGCCGACGCGTGATGGCGACTCTATCGCCTCTGTTTTGCTGTGCGAGACGGTGGCTGAAGATTGAATCTATTATTTTTTGTATCTCTCCCTCAAAACACGAATCTCATATTGTGGATATCATGAGGATATGCTCCAGATCTTAGGATGATGTGACAATTGGCAATGGCGTTAATGGTTTATCGTTTCACGTGTTTTCGACAAAGTTGGTATCTTTGTCGGGCCGAATCGGTCGGCCGGCGAGATGGCGGGACCGATCCATGGCGATCGGCCGACCTTGGTGGCGGTCGAGGCCGGTCGATTCTGAAAGTGAGAATTGAGCTAGGCCAAAAATAGAGCGTGTAGGCAAGAGAGGGGATTCTATTGCACTTGGTCCCATAATATTTGGAGTCTCCAGTCAAAAGTTCTATTGGATTAAAATTTCCAGTAGGTTTCGGTTTTTCAAAGAGGAAAAATAGCTAAGCCATTGCTGGCGGTCTGACCGACCATGGTGGGCGGTCTGACCGGTTTCCATTTGGTTCGTCGCCCGTAGTGGCGGCGATATTCGTGTGTTAGGTTAAAGTCATGAGTTTCAGGGCATTTATGGTGCATGATGTATGTTTTGACTAACATTGATCAGGTTATGAAGAACTTGTTTCCAAATTCGGTTTACTTGTCTATTGTTGTGCAGGTTGCTTGGTGGTCAACGGCGAGGATGATCGGGACTAGGCTTGAAGAGCTGAGGTCCAGAACGATCGACGATGCCGGGTGAGGTCAATGTACTCAAGCGTGGTGCAAGATGGACAAGGGTGACCTATTAGCTAATCTGAGGCGTAAGATGGCGCTAGGTGTAGCTAGTTAGGTCAAGAGGTGTTAAAGACGGCGCATTAAAATACGTACGCAAGTGTCCCGTTTATTTTGGGCCTTAACGGGAGCCCAATAGAATCAAACTTCTAGAAGGTCTAAGCCTCCACTATAAATAGGAGAGGGAGGTGGCTGCACCTCCGCTTGGTCTGTTTTGCAATTCTTGTAAACCCTAATTTTCTTAGGGGGAGCTTTTGTGGAGGCTAGGGTTCTTGATAGTTTGATGTGATTTTTATGCTCTTGGATTGAGCATTGTCCTCCATTGATGGAGAGGCTGTAAGCCCATATCATATCAATCAATCAAAGGAAAGTTTGATCAATGTTTTGTCTCATTGCGTTCTTTCTCTCTATTTGATGATTTTGGGTCTTTCTTTGACCCGTGAGTTTTTGCTTGGTTTCTTCACATGATCTAGCTTGCTTTTGATGTGTGGGAATCTATCTATGATCATCTTGATCATCAATCACCCACGAGCAAGAGTTTTGACCTAATTTTCGTTTGACCCGGTTTTGAACCCTTCTTCAATCAAATCGAAAAGGATCGCTATTCTTCCAAGAATTATCATAATCTTCGATTGGAATAGGTCTCTGATATCATAGAGAAGGTGTGCTCCAAGTTTCATCAAGTTTGGATTAGTAGATCAAAAGTTTCATCTATTTTCATCTTCGTCATCGGGGCTGTGCTTCTGTTCTGTACACCGCTCAGACCGCCGCAATCGACCGGTCAGACCGGCCGGAAATCGGTTCGACCGGTGTTGTCCCAACGGTCCGACCGCCAGTGCATTAAGTTGTCTCAATCTTTGTTGATTTTGTCGTCTTGCTTTGGGGGTTTAAATTGGATTCATTATTAGTCTTCCGCTGTACTGATATACTGGTCTTCATAGCTTCCATAGCTACTAGAGTAAAGTTTAATTGAATCAATATTTGTGAAAAAGTGAGCATGCTCCCATTCACCCCCCCCCTCTAGACGCCTTTTCGGTCCAACAAGTGGTATCAGAGCCCGGTTAGTTCAATCTTGATCTTAACCGGTCATTGAACTTGGCGATGGATAGATACTCCACAAAGCCGCATATCTTCGATGGGCACGACTATTCCTATTGAAAGAATCGCATGCGAGTCTTCCTTGAGAGCGAAGGACACGCTATATGAGAGGTTGTTCGAGTCCCGCTCATTTTGCCCGAAGTTGCTACGCCGGCTTCAGAAGCCCTTTTGGCTAACAACAATAATGCTAAAAACCTTTTGTATGGTGGGCTTGGTAGACAGGAGTATGATCGGATTTGCAATCTTGAGACTGCACATGAGATTTGGAATACTCTCGAAACTTACCATGAGGGTTCGTCCCAAGTCAAGAAAGTACGCCAAATAGTCTATAAGCGTGAATACAACAAATTTGAGATGCGTCCTGGAGAGAGCATCGATGACATTTTCAGTCACTTTAATAAAGTGATAAATCAGATGAAAGCTGTTGGTATTGAATATTCTCAATCTCAAAATGACACCCATCTCTTGGCTGCAATCAACACCAAGGAGTGGGAGATAAAGGCTACAGCCATTGAGGAGAATGTAAACCTTTCTGATCTGACTTTGGAGCTGCTCTATAGAAAACTCAAGACTCATGAGATCAAGAGGATTGATCATCCCAAGAAGGAAAATATGGCTTTGGTAGCAGACCCGCTCAAGAGAGCATCTGATGGGTCTTTTGAGTTTTCTTCTGAATTTTCGCTTGCAGGTTTATCTACAATCCATGAAGAGGTGTTTGAGAGTCTCCCTAAGGCTGAGTTGGCCCTCATAGTCAAAAAGGTCACACGGGCTACAACAATATGAGTAACAGAAAAAGAGGAGGTCCCGTGACTTACTATGAGTGTGCTGAGCTCAATCATATTCGGGCAAATTGCCCCAAGCTGAAAGGTAAGAGCAACCATAAGGAGGGAAAGCCAGCTTGGAAGAAGCCTCAATGGAACAACTCAAGGTTTGATACTGCCAAACTGACGAAGGCCGCTCACCGTGTGCTTGCCGCTTTTGAGGATCAATCATTAAGCGATGTGGACTCCGGGAGCGAGGAGGACAAGCAGGAGGAGATCCCTCAAAACAAGAAGAAAGGGAAGGCCAAGGACTTCACTGGTTTGTGCTTCATGGCTGACTCCGTTGACAACGACAACAATGAGGTACCTCCTTCCTATGATGTTCTTTCTGATAGATGTGAAGCTATATTTGAGCAACTCATAAGTCAGGATAAGGTTTTAGAATATGTCATGGCTAGGAACAAGGATTTAGAGTCTCAAATAGGTAATTTGAGTTTAGAACTTGAGAATGCTAAGAGTCTTGAATCTGATGAATATTCATCTTGCCATGATATGCACTCAGAATTTGCAAAATTACAATCTGCTCATAATATTGCTTTGCAACAACTTGAAAATGCTAGAACTGAGCTTGTTGAGGTTAAATCTGCTCCATGTGAAAAATGCTTAGATTCTAGCAAATTAGTTGCTCCTGGTGCTGTTGATTCTAGCCTTTGCACTTTTTGTTTAGAACATGAACATGAAGTTAAAGATATCTTAGAAGCAGATAGAGCTAAATATGTCAAACTTAAGGACAGTATTGAGTCTTCTATATGTGCTTCATGTCCAGCTCTTAAACTTAAAACTGCTTTATATAAGGAGAAATATGCTAGAGCTATTAAAGGTAAAACTTGTGAATCATGTGTCAATTTTGAAAAAGAAAATACTTATCTTAAGGATACCTTAGAAAAATTCTCTAAAGGTAATAAACAATTAAACATGATTCTGGACAAGTCTAAAACTCCTTATAAGAAGCAAGGATTAGGATACAATAATGTTTAAAATAATTCTAACCCAAAAGTTACTCAAGTCTTGAAAAATGGGTTAATTGAATTCAAAACACAACCTGCAAAAACTATCTTTAAATCTGCAGGTATTGCCCAACCATCTATTAAGTCTAAGGGTGCTTCTCCCAGTGATATTAAGTATCATTGCACCTATTGTAAAAAGAATAGGCATTTGGTTGAGTTCTGTTGGCGTAGGTTGAAAAATGATAAGAAAAAAGTTGTTAAAAATTTATCTCATCAACCTAGAGCCGTCATGAGACATGATCATTTTGAAAAAAAATAAACCTAGTTTAGGATTTGTTTCACATGCTAGTCATCATCATATTCCTAGACAGGATGCTTCTTATGTTCGTGTGACCATTGCTAATGATAAAGTCAAGGATAACACTTCTGCTTTGCATACTACTCGCAGACGTGTGTCTCAGTACTGGGTTCCTAAGTCTTGTTTAACTAACCCCAGTATTGAGACACATCGTTCTTCTTTGCCTTGATTTTCAGGATTACCGCGGAAAGAGGAAGGACATGTGGTTCGTTGACTCCGGCTGTTCACGTCACATGACCGGAGACTCAAGATGGTTCACCTCTTTCACGCGGTCGATAAGTGGTGATTTCATCACTTTTGGTGATGATAAACAATGGCGGATTGAAGGAACGTGATCGATCAGGGTGAACGACAGTTTCATCCTCAAGGACGTCGCCCTTGTGGACAAGCTAAGGTTTAATTTGCTTTCTGTCTCTCAACTTCTTGATGATGGATATGAGACTAGATTTAAGAAAAATACTTGTCGAGTGTTTGATTCAACTGGTGAGCTTATTTTTGGAATTACTAGAGTTGCTAGGATTTTTGGAGCTGACTTTTCTGAATCTCTTGCTGGTTCTCTTAAATGCTTGATTTCATCGTCTTCTTCTGAGTTCTGGCTTTGGCACCGTGATTTGGGGCACATTGGTTTTGATCATCTGACGAGAGTTAGCAACCTTGAGCTCATGAGAGGTTTGCCCAAACTCAAAGCCGTCAAAGATGATGTTTGTGCGCCCTGTAGGCATGGCAAGCAAGTTGCCGCTTCACACCCTTCTGTGACTATGGTCATGACTGATGGACCAGGACAGTTACTTCATATGGATATTGTTGGCCCTGCTAGGGTTCGATCAGTTGGTGTAAAATGGTACATTTTGTCATAGTCGATGATTTTTTCAGATACACTTGGGTGTTCTTTCTTGTTTCGAAGGATGAAGCTTTTGATTACTATCATGATATTGTTTTTCGTTCGGCTTCTGAACTTTCGGGTGCCTTGAGAGCGATCCGCAGTGACAATGGCACGGAGTTCAAGAATGCTTCATTTGCTTCTTTTTGTGCGGAGCGTGGTATTGAGCATCAGTTCTCTTCTCCACACGTCCCTCAACAAAATAGCGTTGTGGAAAAAAAGAACATGACCCTGGTCGAGATAGCTAGGACGATGCTATATGAGTATAGCACACCGAGGAGATTTTGGGCCGAAGCTGTTGCTACTGCTTGCCATATTGCAAATCGTGTCTTTGTGAGACCTTCTTTGGGTAAGACTGCTTATGAGCTTTGATTTTGTAGAAAACCCTCTGTCTTGCACTTTCGAGTCTTTGGATCTAAATGTTTTATTCTCAAGACAGAAAATCTAGATAAATTTGAGTCAAGAACTTTTGATGGCTTATTTCTGGGTTATCATGCGCATTCGAGGGGTTTTCGGGTTTTTAATGTTGAAACTAATCTTGTTCAGAAGACATGTAATGTCACTTTTGATGAGACTAGCCCTGGAGCTAGATCAGATATTTCAGGTGATACACAGGTGATAGAGAGCATATTCATATAGGAAGATGATGAAGGATTTGATGTTCTTCCACTTGTTGCTGTTGACGCTCCTATTTCAACACAAGAACCTGATGTGACTACTTCGCCTTCAGAAGAGGCTCCTGCTGCATCCTCATCATCAGCAGTACCTGCGGAGGTTGAAGAGATGTTTTTCTCTCTGGGTGCACCACTTCATATTCAAAGGCAGCACCCTCCGGATCAGATAATTGGTAATCTTCATGAGCGAGTCACTCGCTCTAGGTATCATGATCCAAATCTCTACTCTCACTCTGCTTTTGTTGCTTCTTTTGAACCTCGTGGTATATCATATGATTTATCGGATTCTAGCTGGGCTAATGTCATGCATGAGGAGTTAGAGAATTTTGAGAGGAATAAAGTTTGGAACCTAGTAGAACCTCCTAGTGGCCATAATGTTATAGGAACCTGCTGGGTCTTTAAAAATAAACAAAATGGGGATGGTTCTGTAATTAGAAACAAGGCTAGGTTGGTAGCTCAGGACTTTAACCAAGTTGAGGGGTTGGATTTTGATGAGACCTTTGCTCCTCATGCTAGACTAGAAGCCATTCGCATTCTGCTTGCATTTACTGCATCTAAGGGCTTTAGATTATATCAGATGGATGTTAAAAGTGTCTTTTTAAATGGTTTCATAGAGGAGGAAGTTTATGTTAAGCAACCCCCAGGTTTTGAGAATCTCAAATACCCACATCATGTATTCAAGCTATCCAAAGCCTTATATGGTCTTAAACAAGCCCCTAGAGCCTGGTATGATAGACTTAAGACCTTTTTGCTTGAGAATGATTTTGAGATGGGTAAGGTAGACAAAACTTTGTTCATTCTTAGGCTTGGTAATGACTTCCTGCTTGCTCAAATTTACGTTGATGATATTATATTTAGTGGTTCTTCTCATGCTCTTGTTTCTAGCTTTTCTGAGACTATGTCCAGGGAATTTGAGATGAGTATGATGGGAGAGCTCAATTACTTTTTGGGACTTCAAATCAAGCAATGCAAGGAAAGGATCTTCGTTCATCAGACGAAGTACACTAAGGACTTACTCAAACGTTTCGACATGGGTGACTGCAAGCCAATCTCCACTCCCATGGCAACCGATCGCTTTGGATCCGGATGAGGAAGGAGAAGCCGTGGATCAACGCGATCTCGCAAAGATGATCGGTTCCCTTCATACTGACGGCCTCGAGGCCGGACATCCACTTCACTGTGCGCCTTTGTGCGAGGTTTCGAGCATCTCCGAGGTCTTCCCATCGCCAAGCCGTTAAGCGCATATTCAGGTATTTACACTCTACCCTCTTATATGGCATTTGGTATTCCTGCTCTTCAGCTTTGTCCATTCGGGGGTTTTCAGATTCTGATTTTGCGGGCTGTCGACTTGATAGGAAGAGTACCTCAGGCACTTGTCACTTCCTAGACACTTCTCTTGTTTCTTGGTCTTCTAGGAAGCAGTCTTCTATTGCACAATCCACTGTTGAACCTGAATATGTAGCTGCTGCTAGTTCCTGTAGTCAGATTTTGTGGATGGTAACCACTCTTAAGGATTATGGGTTAAATTTTGCTAGTGTTCCTCTTTTCTGTGATAACACTTCTGCTATTAACATTGCTAAAAAATATGTGCAACACTCTAGGACCAAGCACATAGACATTCGCTATCACTTCCTTAGAGACTATGTCGAAAAAGGTGATATTGTGCTACACTTTGTGGAGTCCGAGGCTCAACTGGCTGATATCCTCACCAAGCCTTTAGACCCAACTAGGTTTTCCACCTTGAGAAGCGAGTTAGGGGTAATTTACCCTTTTGGGTTGGTTTGAGGGGGAGTTTGATCTTTTCTGATCTTACCTTGTTCTTTTGATCTTTTATTGTTCTTTTTCTAAACTTATTGATCTTTTTGAACTTTTTTGGTTTTTATTGCATCTCATTGTATCATATTGCATTCATATGTAAAATTCAACAAGTGGTATGAAAAATTCAACAAGTGGTATCCAAAAAGATGCATTGTAATATAAGATTTTCTGCTTATCTTTTAAAATTGATGAAGCTTTGCCTATTACCCTTTGGAGCTTTAGTATTTCAATTCTTGCTCAATGACATGTCTTGACTTGCTAGAATTATCATTCTTTTACATGTGTAGCTAAGTCTTTGCTGTATGAGCTAGAACTTTAAACAGCTCGAACTAAAAACTGCAATTTGTGAATATTTTAGCTAGTTGCGCAATTAGTGCTCGTTTTGTGACATTGGCCCTGTCGAAATTACTTTGTTAGTTCTTTAATCTAAAATTGACCATTACTTGACCTTCTTGTGTTCTTGAGATTCTAAAACTGCTCTTGTGAAACATGAAAAATCAAAAGATTGTCTTATGCTTAAATTGTGTCAAACTACTCTTACGAGACTGCTTGTCAAAGATATGAACTTGGAGATAGTTTGATGATCCAGACGATCTCATGGGGACTGCTTGTCAGAAATGACATGAACCTCAAGATTTGTCGCCTTAGTAGAAGCTTATGGAGAGTTTGTGGATGGCTCCTAGTCCAGAATGTTCTTCACTAAGATATGTCTTTAATCAACTTCTAGTCGAAGCTTAGGATGATTTTGTGGATGGCTCTTAGTCCAGGATCTTGTCACTAAGTTAGATCATTAGTCAACTTCAATATTCAGTGCAGATGAAAATTGTTGAAAAATGGGCTTTTGAGAAATTTGAGCAAAATGATTCAATACAGGACCTGACTGACTCTTAATGTGGTCTTTGTTAGCTTTTTTATCTTACTTTGACATTTTGACATGGCCAGTTTCACTTTAGGATCCCTGTTGATGAACTTGTTGAATTTGAAGCTTTGCTTAAATTGATCAAATCTCTTGCTTTATTTTTGAGCCTTCGTTCTTAGCTTTGATATATATGTCTTATCATGATCTTGCTAGCGATGTTAGGTTTGATATGTTGTTTGTGCAATATTAGAAATGATGGCTTGTTCTTTTGGGTAATCTCCAAAGCTTCTTGTAATAAAAAAATGAAAAATACAAAAATGAAGCCACTACATTGCACTTCATGCATACTCCTTCTTATGCTTGTTTCTCCATTCTGCATTTGTTATCTCTGGTTGAGAGGAAGGCATGATTCCTTGATGACTCCATTGTCAAAGGGGGGAAGATGTGTTAAGATATGTTAATGTTGTACATAGGGGGAGAAGATGGATATTTCAATGTTGGGGGAGAATATGTATAACAATGATAAAAAGGGGGAGAAAATGGAAAATTTGACATTTTCTAAAAATCTGAGGATCATAGTGAGAGGGAAATTTTCTAAAAATCTGAGGATCATAGTGAGGGGGAGTTTTTGAATTGCATTCTTATTGTCTTATTGACTTTTCTGAACTTGATTTGTATTTACTTATCCCCACAATGATCATAGGTCATTTGAACAATTGTTCCTTCATATGGACCTTAAGTGAGATTTTTGACTCCTTTTTGGAAATCAAAATTTTTATGCTTTCTTTTGCCTTATCTCACATGCCTATGCTTTCTGATGCCAGCTTGGTCATTTCCATTGCTTTTTCTTGCTTATGGACCAAGTTGTGCCTTTGTCTGTGAAAGTATTTTACTTTTCAAACCTCCAAATTACATTTTTCTGGATTATTGCCAATGTGTTCATCAAGGGGGAGATTGTGGATATCATGGGGATATGCTCCAGATCTTAGGATGATGTGACAATTGGCAATGGCGTTAATGGTTTGTCATTTCACGTGTTTTCGGCAAAGTTGGCATGCTGTCAGGCCAGAATCGGTCTGACCGGCCAGGGTGGGCGGTCTGACCGATCCATGGCCGGCCGGCCGCCTTGGTGGCGATCGGACCGTCGATTCTGAAAGTGAGAATTGAGCTGGGCCAAAAATAGAGGGTGTAGGCAAGAGAGGGGATTCTATTGCACTTGGTCCCATAATTTTTGGAGTCTGCAGTCAAAAGTTCTATTGGATTGAAATTTCTAGTAGGTTTCGGTTTTTCAGAGAGAAAAAATGGCTAAGTCATTGCTGGCGGTCAGACCGGCCCATGTGTGGCGGTCAGACCGGCCATGGTGGACGGTCTGACCAGTTTCCACTTGGTTCGTTGTCCGTAGTGGCGGCGATATTCGTGTGTTAGGTCAAAGTCATGAGTTTCAGGGCATTTATGGTGCATGATGCATGTTTTGACTAACATGGGTCAAGTTGTGAAGAACTTGTTCCCAAATTCGGTTTACTTGTCTATTGTTGTGCAGGTTGTTTGGTGGTCAACGACGGTCAACGACGAGGATGATCGGGACTAGGCTTAAAGAGTGAGGTCGAGCGATCGACGATGCCGGGTGAGGTCAATGTACTCAAGCGTGGTGCAAGATGGACAAGGGTGACCTATTAGCTAATCCGAGGCGTAAGATGGCGCTAGGTGTAGCTAGTTAGGTCAAGAGGTGTTAAAGACTGCGCATTAAAATGCGTGCGTAAGTGTCTCATTTGTTTTGGGCCTTAACGGGAGCCCAATAGAGTCAAACTTCTAGAAGGTCTAAGCCTCCACTATAAATAGGAGAGGGGGGTGGCTTCACCTCCGCTTGGTCTCTTTTGCAATTCTTGTAAACCCTAATTTTCTTAGGGAGAGCTTTTGTGGAGGCTAGGGTTCTTGATAGTTTGATGTGATTTTCGTGTTCTTGGATTGAGCATTGTCGTCCATTGATGGAGAGGATGTAAGCCCATATCATATCAATCAATCAAAGGAAAGTTTGATCAATGTTTTGTCTCATTGCGTTCTTTCTCTCTATTTGATGATTTTGAGTCTTTCTTTGATCCGTGAGTTTTTTCTTGGTTTCTTCACTTGATCTAGCTTGCTGTGATGTGTGGGAATCTATCTAGGATCATCTTGATCATCAATCACCCACGAGCAAGAGTTTTGACCTAGTTTTCGTTTTGACCTGGTTTTGAACCCTTCTTCAATCAAATCGAAAAGGATCGCTATTCTTCCAAGAATTATCATAATCTTCAATTGGAATAGGTCTCTGATATCATAGAGAAGGTGTGCTCCAAGTTTCATCAAGTTTGGATTAGTAGATCAAAAGTTTCATCTATTTTCATCTTCGTCATCGGGGATGTGCTTCGCATTACATACACGATGGTCGATCATTGCAATCGACCGGCCGACCCGCAGAAATCGGTCCGACCGGTGTTGTCCCAGCGGTCCGACCGCTAGTGCATTAAGTTGCCTCAATCTTTGTTGATTTTGTCGTCTTACTTTGGGGGTTTAAATTGGATTCATTAGTAGTCTTTCGCTCTACTGATATACTGATCTTCATAGCTTCCATAGCTACTGGAGTAAAGTTTTATTGAATCAATATTTGTGAAAAAGTAAGCGTGCTCCTATTCAACCCCCCCCCCCCCCTTCTCTAGTCGCCTTTTCGGTCCAAGACATATGCTCTGATACCACTTGTAGAGAAAAAAAACGATAAACACCAACCAGTAATGATCACTATATGAGGAGTATTTACAAATCGCATAGCATTACAATGAGGCGTCAACTCTCCTCTTGCGGCATACAAGAGATATATAAAGATATAACATGACTTATAGCCCAAGTAGGAAACTTATCCACTAATACAGCATATTTGAATACAACCACATTAGAAATTCGGATCACATATCTCAACAGTTTTCACAACCAAGAAGGAAGCATCCAGCTCAATGGCCAGTGGTCACATAGCCCTACTGAAATGCCTGTGCCATGGTTGCGCGGTGAGAGAGTTGTTGCTCATACAGGGACCTAAATATATGATATTTTGCATCATGGTATTTCTTGACCCTAGGATCTGAAGATGGATACACAACCTACAAAAAAAACTTTATGGTTTAGAACAAACAAGTGAAAATAGAAGATTCAAATTAAGAATGCAGGCGGTTTTTTAGGGAAGAATATACGCATGTTTGATGAGCAGCATGTATGCTAGAAGTAGGTTATCTAGCAATACTTCAACAAAAAAATGGAGCCAGTACTCCAAAATATTTTTTAGTAAGGGATTGGGAAATACCTTCCCTGCTGCATTCAGCGCTTTCATTGCATCACGAACGCCAGAAAACTTCTTTGCAGCAACAGCACCCAGAATAGCAGCGCCTAAAAGCACAGACTCGTTCTCTCTAGGAAGTACTATTGGACATCCTGTAAATTACATATTAAAATTCACATATCAGGGAAAGGAGATGAAGAGAGATGCCTGCAGGAAGAGGAGACTTGCCAATGCTATCTGCATGTTCTTGGATATACAAGGAGTTCTTTGCAAGTCCGCCACAGGCAAGAAGAGCGTCAATCTGTTATACATGAAGAAAAGATAAAGATTATAGGCATCAAATTATATACCAATTTACTCTTCGGAATCCTTGATAGCAAATAAGTACCTTGTGCCCATGACCATTACAGTGCTCCACAATATGACGAGTACCATAAGCAATGCCTTGAATGGTTGCTAGGTACAGAAGCGCTAAATGCTTCTCACTTGTATCAAGTGTCAAGCCACAAATCACCCCTTTGGATTTTGGATCAGCCACAGGAGACCTAACCATTAGAATAGTTTTACACTCAAGTCAACTGCATTGGAAGAGTGTCATTTGGTGTCAAGTAAATATTAACCAAACCGTTGAGGAGAAATAACAAATTGTGTGCAGGTGATAAACAGTATGTAATGTCACCATTCTGGTATAAGATTTACTCTCTTAGGAACAATTGAGATTGCTAGCTGCCTCACTGATTGTGTTCTGTTGTCGTATTGTTGCTTGAGTACATCTAATTAGAATAGCAAGAAAAGATAAATACTTTTGTAAGTACATCACATAAAAGTTGACATAATACAGCCAGTTTTCACCAACTTGAGTGATTGCCGTAGATGTCAGGGACAAATTGTTAAATTACAGCTGGTTGAGATCAGGACAGGAAAAGGAGACTGTGGTTGATCTGGTCTGAGATCTTTATGTATGAGAGAGTATCAGGTGTGCCCCTCCTTATGGTGCATCCTTCGTGCATCCCATGTCTAAAAGTTTTGAAAAAATCTTTAAATTTTTTTGTAGATGTCGAGGATGGTATATTTTGTAGTCATGCAAAATGTCAAGATGAAACTCGTTCGCATTTGGAAAATATGAAAAGGAGAAATTTTGCATGAATATTCATGTCAGCTGCTTGTCAATTTCATATCCTCCAAATGCGATCGAGTTTCATCTCAAATTTTGCATTTCAAAACTTGCATGACTATAGTACAGAATATACCATACCCTATATCTATAAAAAAAAATTGGAATTTTCCAAAACTTTTAGACATGGGATGCACGAAGGATACACCATAAGTGAGAAATGTGTTAGATATGTATATAGCCTAAGGTGTTCTTTGCATATTGACAACACTGTACATGTTATATATTGGCCTTTTGGCCAATTGGAATAGATTACAAGCCTCATTCCAACAAAATGCACCGGATATTTCCCACTTCATGTATTACATAGCAAAATTGCGAAGAAAGGAAACATAGATAACCCGCATTGTTGTTTAAGCACTGAATGTGTAATGACTTTCTTACCGATTTCCATGAAAATCTGGAAGGACGTGGGTGTCTTGAGTCAAGGCGGAAAGAAAGGGAATATTTTGTTCATGTGACATCGAAACTAATATCTTGTTCAGCAACTCATATATGGAAACACCTGAATAATTTGAGAAGAAAATTACCCACCTTAGCTACATAGATAGCTTCAGCAAACATGAAACTTGGTAATTAGCTACAAAGATAGCTTCAGCAAACATGAAACTTACTTTGAGAGGCAGCATGATTTGCAAGAAGGGGAGCAGCAACATGGTTTTCAACAATGTAATCAAGTAGAGCACCAGTTGCACTTTGGCCACCTTCTGTGAGCCAAAACTCAGGTATCATCGCTGAATATGGAACCATAATATAGCATTAACCAACATAGTCCACAAAAGATAGCAGAAAGTCAAGTACAAAAACAAACTAACAGAGATGCTAGCAAGAAACATATGGAAGTAAATATGTGATGTGAGAAAGCAACTGTACCAGACCAAAATGGCCCCCAGACACCAGGGATAAATAATTTGTTCTTTGAGACAGCCATGTGGCATGTAGATGTCCCACAAACCAAGACCATGCGATGGCATATTGCTTCTTCATCAGACACTGAAAACGAAATGTTTCACAATAAATAAATATAAATTTAGAAATAATTTCTTTAGAAAAATACAAAGGAATCAACACTAACAGTCAGCTTTAGATTCGGCATCTGGCACACTTTCCATGACTCCAACACCACCAGCATGAGCATCGATAAGCGAAGTTCCAACAGGAGTCCCAGGAAGCAAGCCTAACTCCTGAGAAGTGGAGGTAACCAACATTAGAAAGACAAATATTGAAAAATTGAAAATAAAAGCACAAGCATTTTTTTACATAAAAACTATAGAGAAAGCACCTAGATAACCAGATCACATTGTAGTTCATAAATAACAATATTTACCACAAATTCAACATAAACAATACAAATCATGAGCAAAACTAAGTTGCTTGCCTTTGCAGCAGTAGGTGTCAAACCAGAACCTAGAGGATGACCAGGAAACGCAACACTGCATCCTGTTTGGATTGCATAGAAAATTAGTGGTGCATTGGAAAATCAATAACCATAAATGATACATCGATTTTAATACGAAAAGGAAAGATGAACAAGCACTCAACCTATTTTTGCACGATTTCCTTCAACAAGGTCTCCCAAGCCTATTTCTTCCCAAAAGTCTTCATCCCATCCACATGCTTCCATATCACGTGAATCTGATTCCCTCCACTGTTCCATGTGTGCATGTCCAAGATATGTCCATTTGCAAACAGTTGTGCATAAGCTGCGGTGTCATCACCAGTCGCCCTAGAAAAGGAACCACCAAAGCAAAACATGTCATGAAAGTCAACTCATAGCTTACGGTATAATCAGAATTAGATAGCTGGAAACTCACCTATATGCTAACCAGTCACTAAGGTCCATCCACCGACATACCATAGACCAAGACTCTTGCAGATTTTCCTTTACCCATAAAAGCTGTAAATGTTTGATGCCTAAATATGAGACTAGCAATGGAGATAATCAGACAATACACAACTATATCAATTGCTTAACCACTTCTCATTACAAAATTACAAAAAGTCAAAACTATGTATACATATTATGTAATCAAAACAACATCAACTTTAGTGACTTCCTAAACCATCATCCATGTTCATCACTTTCTTAATACTATCTCTAGTCTAATTGGGTGAATCTGGTGCAAATAAGTCAGAACTTTTGAGCGACATCAAGAAGTGAACATTGTGGTCTTTAGTTTTGTAAATGCTAGAGTGTCAAGAGTCTTTCAATCCTAACTTCCAGGATTGCAGTGTGACAAAACTGTACTATCATTATCAGGCAATGAACACAGTGGTTGACATCTCCAGCAGCATGAGTAGAAGTTTTTACAAATGGCGAATCGGGAAGACAAGTTAGTATAATACATGATGTGAATCACATGCATGAAAGAGCAATGTTTACCTTTGGAGCTTGCATTTCTGGGGAGACACCCCCACCACAGTATTGCAATACCGGCGAATTGCGAGCATTAATTCGCTCAGCCTGGTCAACAGCCCTATGGTCCATCCACACGATGATGTTCCTTCTTGCATCACCACTCCAAGAAACCGAAACAGGGGAACCATCAGCATGAACAGCAACTGCAAGCAGCATCCTATGTTATCAAGTTGGTAAAATCCTAGTCATCTCAGACATAGGATTTCCATTCAAAGGTCATCTTTTGTTTTTCCTCCACATTAGAAGGGAAGCGGCTAATATGGAGATCAGGGCAAACCAAGGGAGCAAGTGGCGGCGAAGCCAAGGCCGACAACATCCTCAGGAGCAACATTTGCCAGTGAGCACGCAGATTTTACAGCAGCACACACTGCATGCCAGATATCCATCGACGATTGCTGGTGACGAAAACAAACCATAATCACTCACTCGATGCATCAATCATGCAATACATTGAATGGATTAGAACAGAAGTTGCCAACCTCAATGCAATCTTTCTCTTTCCATATCTGTATAGGACTGCTCGCCGACCCCAGCAACTTACCCTTCGCATCAAAGAGACCTGAATCAACAGACAAAGAACATTTCACAACACTACCCCAATTACCTAACATGCCTACACGAACTGAACTCCTTTCTTAAGTTTCTAAGATGTCCAATGGCAAGAAAGTTCTCTAAAAAAATGAGGGGGTAACAGGAAATGTTAACACACTTTCTCCCATGAAACCAACATTTTGTCCGTCACTCACGGGAGTGGAGAACTAATACAGTATTTTCTGAGTCCAAAACTCCTCGAAAATGGTACTTTTCCCCGGAATACAACGGTTAATTGCTGCAAAAAGCAGCACTACCTGCCTACTGAATTACTACTGAATCAAGAAACGGCCGAAGCTACTACTACTAGCCAAGAAGGGAGAGGAGGGGATTTGAAAGGAGTGAGTATAGGATGACGAGCCTGCGCGAGCGCTGCCGGTGCCGACGTCGACGCCAAGGAAGACGGCGCCTCCGCCGGGGCGGGGGGACATGCTGACGGCGGCGAGGGAGGAGCCGGAGTTGGGGAAGAGGAAGACGGGCGGCCACGTGGACGTAGTCCGCCCACTCGAATACTCGATGCTTCTCTTTCTTAAGACCGAGGCTTCACCAAGTCGGTCCAGAAGAATACAAGTAAATGCTGGATCCCGGTAGATCTGGTCCGTAGGGAGTTGAATTGGAAGGTTAAATAATAATCATGATGCGAAAGAATTGGTCCGGAGAATTGATTATTTGCCTTTGGATATTTTATCATCTTTCCTAATGTAATTGATAGTTTATCCTTTTTTTAGTCAATTTTTTTATTAAAACATTTTTTATTATTTTATTAATATTCGGTTGTTTTCCTGTTTTAGCCATGCGAAAATATCCCGTTGCCCTTGTCTTGCCCGTGACCATCTCCTCCCTTCCGCCTGCTCTCCCACCAACGCGTCTGTCTCATTCGCCATTCACATTCCGCCTCATTGCCTTCCCCAACCCAACCCACCACCACCTCCCCCTCCCATTCTGCCTCGTCGCTAGCGCCATGCCCAGCGTGGCGGCCCACGCGGTGGGTCCCTGTGAATCCACAAGCACCCGGACCACCCGTGACACCGCGGAGGGCGAGCTGGAAGCCGATGTGGTGGCGGCGGTGGAGGAGGAAGAGGAAGGGATGGTTTCGGTGGCGGGTGGAGCTTCAGGGGGCTGATGAAGGCGTCCGCGTCGCGGTCGAAGTTGATGCTCGCACTACTACAGATAGGGTCATCACAGACGGCTCTAAACCGTCATCACATACGGTTTTTGAACCGTCTGAATTTATATGTATGTGATAATATGAGGTCATCACAAATGATTTTTGAACCATCTGTGAAAAAGCTATCACAGACAGTTCTAAATAAGAAACGTCTGTGATAATCAATTAGCTTTCCGACGAGCAAAAGAACGTCGCAATCTGAGTTTGCATGCAAAAGTTATGGTTGTTTTACCGGACAGTGCGCGATCTAAGGTATAGGTCGAGGGCGACGATGTCGAAGGAGGCTGGAGGCAACGAGGTCGGGGGAGGTCGGGGGCGACAATGTTGAGGGAGGCCGGGGGCGACGAGGTTGGGAGAGCTGGGGACGATGAGGCCGGAGCGAGGTGGAGGAGGCCGGGGGTGACGAGGTCGTGAGAGGCCGGGGAGACGAAGTGGAGGAGACTGGGGGCGACGATGTCAGGGAAGCCCTTGTGCTATGAGGTCGGGGGAGGCCGACAACGACTAGGTTGGGGCGATGAAGTGGAGGAGGCGGGGGGCGACGATGTTGGGGGAGCCCATGGGCTATGAGGTCGGGGAAGGCCAGCGACGACAAGGCTGGGGTGAGGTGGAGGAGACCCCGGGCGACGAGCTTGTGAGAGGCCGGGCACAAGGTCAGGGCGAGGCGGTGGCACTCGGTTAGAGGAGAGATGGCAGAGGAGGAGATTGAGGTGTAAGGTGTGAGGTGTGAGGAGAATTGGTTAATATAAAGCGAGTTTCAACAGCCCGTCCATTAAGTCCAAATTTTCGTTTCCCCGCCCAACAAAACAAAAGTATCAGACCGTCTGTGATGATTCACAGACGGTTTTAAATATACACCGTCTGTGATATTCGAAGACATCACAGACGGTTCATGATAAAAATCGTCTGTGATGATTCACAGAATGTTATTAACAAGAACCGTCTGTGATAATTATGTATCACAGACGGTTCTAGCCATTACTACATATCACAGACGATTCTTATTAAAAAACCATCTATGATAGGTACAACACAGACGGTTTCAAAGAAATCGTTTGTGATGAGACGTCTAGTATGCCATATTTTGTAGAGGTGTCAGGGGCTACCGCTGCGATCTTTAGGACCTCGGCTCTGACCTTCACCTCGAGACCACCGCCCTCTGGCCCCTCCTTGTGCTCCTAAAGGCCATCGAGAAGGTGAACCCCGTTAAGGAGGGTGACGTGCTCGCGCTCCCCTTCGGTGTCATCACCTGGTGGCACAACGTGCACGCCGCCGACACTGAGCTCGTCGTCCTCTTCCTTGGCAACACCTCCAAGGGCCACAAAGCTGGTCAGTTCACCAACCTCTATCTCACCAGTGCCAATAGCATATTCACCCGCATCTCTACCGAGTTCATCGCCTCCAAGTCGAACTCGTCGCGCCGCCCTCGGCTCTTATCGCCAGCCCGCCTCAGTCATTCCCTGTTCTCATCGTCCACTTTGGTGAGTTCCCCTCGCCCTGTATATGCTCATAACATACTTAATTTCACGAGGAAGTCATTGTCTTGTTGCCACCATAGTAGCGGTGTCGATGCTGCTATTGTACGTGACCACGCCGCCGCCATAGGCCGCCTCTTGGTGTGCTCTTTCCACCCAAGAGATCGTCGTGCCTATAGTGTTCCATTTTTGTGCTCGCTCGATGCAGATGCTGCATCCCTCACCGACGCCAAGGTCGGCTAGGAGCTCCCATGGCTGCCTCTGGTTGGGGAATAGGAAATGGGAGGGACAAATAAAGGGGGAGAGAGATAGAGAGGAATGAGGGGTATTCTGGTCATTTCTTGTGGCCAAAATTGAAGGAAAAAAAACACACCAGATATTAATAAAATATTGCAAACGGGGCATTTTACTGAGAAACAGACTAAGCAGAGTGAGGGGGTTTAAAAAACCAATTACATCTAAAATGATGGTATAATCTTAATACACATCTAAGTGGATAGTATATTATCGATTCCCCAATTGTTTTTAAGGAATGATGTGAAAGAGTTGAAGTGAAAACATTTAATAATTGCCTTACACAACCAAGAATTTGATCAAATGAGATCTTACTCGAAAAGAAAGAAAGAATGTAAAGAGGTGATTTGTATGCCATGGTTCAACCAGTGTGGTGTGGATAAGAGCCCCTAATAAACCTATTAGTTGGAGATAATAAGGATGAAAAGGCATGGTTCCTTCGCATTTCTGTCATCTAATCTCCATGGGGCCTTACTTCAATTTTGATATTTGGAGTTGAAGTCAGAAGATCCAGAGGAGACTCAGCGAATATTGGAGTATAGGTCGGGGAAGAAGGATATGTACAATACAAGATGGTTATATATAGGTACTTCAAGAAAGAATATAGTCACATCCAGAAACGTAAACAAGGGGGCGGGCAGGCCTGGGCCTCTCATGATTTTTTACTACCTTTCATTAGCATGTAGCAGCATTGGAATTTTACTAGGACTAAACTCTTACTAATTCAATTTATGTGATCAGGTAACAATTAGAATGAAATTAAAAAACCTAGGGGTTAATTTGTGGCACATAAACCCATTTTATGTAGCATATAGATTATATTTTGTTCCCAAATTTTAAGATAGTATTGAGTCTAATTTGTATTGTACAAGCCCAAGATATTTCATATCCCTACATGTTTAGAGTTTGATCAAACACTTCTTTCTTGTATCTGGCTTCTACCACACCTTCAATGGCTCGGTAAAGTGTGCATGTGCACCAAGCTCAAGTTATCATCCACCATTTTCATTATTTGTTTTCTATTGCTTTTTCATATAAAAAGTTTTCTCCTATGAAAACTTCTATTTTTTATAAGAAAAAATTAAGGATTTGTCACTCCTAAGCTCCTTGATTTAGGATTTAACACCTTTGAGTTTCTTCTTGGATAGGAAAGGGTAAATGCATCTTTCACAGTGGATTTTGGTGCAAAATAAAAACAAAATTACTAGAATACGCCTGGAGTGTCAAATTATAGATATTTAGTGCTTAGGAGTGAGAAATTATCAAGAAGAAACTTAAATGTAGCAAATACTAAATTAAGGAGCTTAGAAGTGATAAATCCTGAATTTTTCCTTTCATAAGTAGCTTAAATAGAATGATAACAAATTCATGTCTCTCCTCAAGCTATCGCCCCCTATGGTCTAATCCTAGCTCCGCCCCTAGTCACATCATCAAGTACCCATGTAAAAATCATTTCCTCCTATGTAAATATCTCTTTTGTAAGTGCTTAGATGATTGTATTTTTTATATATTATATATAGTTATATACCTAAGTACATGTTAAGCACTGGCCTAATTAAACATCGATGCTACAAAATAAACATCTTATGTATCGTATGTGGTAAGAAAAGTTAGTTTTTATTTGCTGAGCTTCTCTCTAAACACCAGTATTGTATATGCTCTTACTGGCTTAGGTCAACCAAACGAAGTGGATCAACATAACACATCTATCTGTCAGCCTCTCGTCCTACGTGGCAAGCATTAACGCCATCTCATTTGCAACATGGATCTTTGTAAATGTTTTGTAACCATTAAGAAACCTTATTTTATGGGTAAAAGACTAAACTGTCTCTGGTGGGTTTTGTGTATAAATATGACTCATGATTGTAAATAGAATGAGATGATGAATAGAAAGAGCTCCACCTTTATCTCTCATATACATTTGTGTTTACCTTGTCTCTATTGTGTTCATGTGATTGCTCATGTTATATATTGATATACGAGTTTGTAACAGAGTCGACTACTGAAATCTTGACAGTAACTACTTTTTCGTGTGTGCAGCGTTTTCCGGTCTGAAGGATTTCATTCCGTTTCACAAAACGCCAATTCCGGCCAATTCCGTGCGAAATCGTGCGTTCCGTCGATTCCCGCCGTACTCCTGACTCCTGAGTTCGTCGCAAGTTCGGCTACCGGGCTGGGGGATGGGCCTATTCCTGAGCTAATTATATTCTCTTGGGCTGCTCCACTTCCACATGGTGCCAATCGTTATCTGATCGTGGCGATGCAAAAATATCACGCCGCCGACCCACGCACGCCTGGTGCAGTTGTGCCACGGCGTGTCGTGTTGTTTTTGGCTTTGGGTTAGAATACTATATATACTCCGGCTGCGTGGGCCCAAAACCACGTCATCCTGATCAATCAGGATGGCGACGTCACTGTCGGCGCGGGGCCCGCGATGTGCGGCTCCCGCTTTTGGATGGGTGCGTGCATGTACAAACTATACGTACCCGAGGCCCATGCCTCGTGTCCTTATGTAAAGTGGGACCAACGGTTTCGTGGGGCCCAGGTGGCGGTGGATTCTCGGCTAGTGGGCAGCGTAAATGCCCTCGTTGGCGGGGTGGATTTTGCTATTTTGCAGTTTAGGGCTTGTAAAACGAGCTTTTTCGGAAAGTTTGCTTATCTGTGTTGTGATTCGGTAGATTTTAACTCCAATTTATACCAGCGATTGCGTCTCTTAGCGCACGTCTATAAATACGAAGATCGAAGATAAATTCGTGACCTCACAGGTTCTTGTTGATCCAGTGTTTAAAATGATGGTGGTCTACCTAATTGGCGATTAGATATTAGGCATTGGTTTGTCTAATTGTTTGACTAGTGCTTAGCGTCTTAGTGAATATTGACGGAGGCGCACTCACATGAGCGTGGTGGATTTAACTCCAATTTAACATGAAATCTTATGGGAAAAAACTTAGACGCGCTGATATTTAGCTAGTTTCTTATGAAAGCATGATATGTATTTCCTAATCTATGGAATTCTACATATGTACTTACTTAAATGGAGGGCAATGAAGTTTGTTATGTTTTATGCAAATGATGCGGGGTCCACTATGGCTCCTCTTTCACGTTTCATGCATATGTTATTGGCGATATCCAAGTATACGATGTTAGATTGGCCCCTTTTCTCCCAAGACCTGCCATTAGCAATAGTGCAATACAAATCCATTATAAATCCTCTAATTTAAGACACCATGAGCCCTAGGGTACATAATCATAAGATGACATATATTGAACTCTTTTGACCACTTCAACATACGGCATATTGATTTCTGGTTAGGCAAACCCACATCCGAATCCAAATACATGTTATACTTATGAAACGTGGGCTTGACTGAAGTTTAGAGCTCGTTTGGAACATGGAGATTTTTATATATTTACATAAAAATTGAATTGTTTCCGATAGAATTACTATGTTCCAGACAGACCTCGTTAATGGAACAAAATTTTCGGTTGATGGACCTGGAAAAGAAAATTGAGGCGCCTGCATAATCATAAAATGTCATGTATTGAACTCTTTTGTCCACTTCAACCTAGCATTTTGATTTCGATGAGGCAAACCCACATTATAATTCAAATACATGTTACACTTATGAAACGTGGGCATGATCGATAAGTTTATGGATCATGGAGATTTTCATAGGCTTCGGGAATTGAATTGTTTCCAACAGAATTTATATGTCCCAGACATGTCCGGAGAAGAAAATCGAGTTACCCGGAGGGGTCATTTGCAAAGAAGCAGCGCTTTTCAGTGGCTGGTATCTCCATCCTACAAAGAATCTGCCATCTCACCCGGAGTTCCCCCGCCGACGCGTCGTTGACCTCTCTCCCGTCCCCTCCTCGCGATCTCTTCGCCTCGTCTCCGAATCCAGCCCTCAGCCCAGGTGAGGTGAGCAAATCTCTCTCTTTCTCTCGCTCTCAATTGATTCTTCTGGCATGCCAATTTGATAAAGGAGGAGGAAATCCGGCGAAATCTGATGCCTGATTCGCTCAATTCGGTGCAGATTTGTTGTGGGTGTTGGCTAGGGTTCCGTGCCGGCGATGAAGGAGAAGCGAGGGCGCGACCCCGAGGCCGCCGGCGATGGCCGCCCCGAGGCCAAGCGGCCGCGGCCCCCTGCTCTGGCCAGGTTAGGAATTCTTGCAGTTTTAGTTTCCCTTTTAACTGCGTGGTGTGTTGTTGGGTAGTTGTGTGGATTTAGTTGCACGAATGCTAGCGAGACTAGAGTTACTCGGCTTCCTATGCTGGATCGTACAAAAAGTTTTCGTGATTTAGTGGCACCGTACAATACTATATACAATTGAGATTTTTTAATTACTTGTTTAAGTTTACTGATGCTGATTTGTTGATGTGCAATTTGAATACATCTTGACACAATCCTGTATATTTTTTGGGATATGGGGTGGTAAGTTGTTATATGGAGTAAATGAGTACTGAGTAGTCTTATAGTTGCTCTGCTGAACCATAAAATATGGTATTTTATTTATTTATTTTTAATTATGTGTGGTTTGAAGTTGCCTTGGGTGATTACAAATTAGTGCTGAAACTAGGATTTAAACTGGGATTAGTGTGCTCTGTTGGGGAAATGGTTGCAATCTTGGTAAATGTGTAGTTAACTGTTGAGAAAAGAACAAGAACTGTCTATCATAAAAAGCTTTGGGAACACACTCACGATCCTGATGCAAATATCAAGGATTTGCACAGGAAGGACTCCTACACATCATTCAAAACAATTGACCAAAAGCGAGATGTAGACTGTACACTGTCCAGCACGCATCCAAACAAAAGCAAATGAGAGGTCTTTTCTGAGCTTGTTGCCCTAGTTTTAACTCCAAGTTTACTATTCCCTCCATTCTTTTTTTAAATGAAGTTTTAGCCTCATGCTGTCATGCATATATATTAAGACAAGTAGACAACACACAAGATTGCCACTATACCCATATTAAATTTGTCTCCTTTGGAATCTCATTAAACTTGTTCATCTACGAAATAACCCAAGTAGCCAATGAACAAAAATCTCCCGGTAATTAATGGTCTAGTACAATGAAGTATGCATTTTACAAGTGGAGGGCAATTTGGGAAGATATATCATATAACTATCTTTTGCCTTGCAAATGTAAAAAATCCATCTTTAAAACTTCATTTAAAAATTAACGGAGGGAGTGACATTTTGGGGGTTGTGCTTTTAGGGATAACTTAGGTACTCTTTCCCTGTTTATTTGAATAGCCGAAGCAACCTTTGTTTAGTGTGATCGTATGATTGCATTGAGGGGTCTTCAGGGAATTTAGCACATGGCACCTTCTTGGTTGTGGTCTGTGCGAACATGTAGTGTTGGATGTGTTAGAGACTGCATGGATAATTGTAGGACAATTAGTGACAATCGAGTTTTATCTTTTTAATTACCAGCGTTTATCATTTGCTTGCATATATCTGTACTTGTGGTTCTGTTTGCAGATGCTAGAAGAATACTACGAAGTGCACCAAACTTTTGATGTTGGGGCTGTGGCCTGTCAAAGATTTACTAACTACCATTTTAAACGGTTTTAGTGAATATTATTTTTTAGGGTTTACCTTTGAATTTGGAACATCATTAAATCAGGACAAGAATACTTATTTGTTGCTATTGTAAAAGTTTTGACTAGCTTTTGCCAAAAAAATACTTCTCTTGCTTGTGCATTCATTTTTGTAAGCTTGGCTCCTTATTTTAACATATGGAAAGTTAAATTACATTTTTTATCATGATCTGTTATATTCCTATGTAGTAAATAGTCTATCACTCTATCTCTTTCAACTGTACAGTGTTATTGTTGAAGCATTAAAGGTGGATAGTCTACAGAGGCTTTGCTCATCATTGGAACCAATTCTTCGTAGAGTGGTAAGAACAAAACAAATATCTATTAAGCAGAAATACTATTATTCTGTTTCTTTATTGAGTTACTAAATGTCTATTCTGTTGATTGTATTTGATTTTCTAAAACAATTTGCTTATAGGTTAGTGAAGAAGTGGAGCGTGCGTTGGGCAGACTTGGTCCTGCAACAATTACTGGAAGGTACTCTGTTCCATATTTCCTCTACTTGCCTAATAAACTGGGTTTTTTCCACACTTCCTTATAAGGTATCATCTAGTTATATATCAAACCAACAATCGAAGTCAATATAATACTCCTGTTCCTATCTTCTAGTTGTATATGCCACAAAACAGCCTTTTCTTACTCAATTTTAGAATGTAAATAACGCATGACGGTAGTTCTTTCACCAGTAACATGTTCTTGCGGCACATTTAAGGATGTGTAAAACTGTAAAGTAACTTGGCTTCATTTACCATGCTAGGTTTTAGCAATTAAAATCAAGCAGGTAGACTTTAAAGCCTAAAAGGCAAACAGCCTTCTATAGGAACCATTTTATCTATATTTTCTTGCCACTGATTGGAATAATGCAGGTCTTCTCCAAAGCGAATTGAAGGTCCTGATGGAAGAAATCTGCAACTCCAGTTCAGGACAAGACTATCCCTTCCCCTTTTTACCGGAGGAAAAGTTGAAGGGGAGCAAGGAGCTGCAATTCATGTTGTTTTGCTTGATGCTGGCACCAGTTGTGTTGTATCTTCTGGACCAGAGTCGTCTGCCAAACTTGACATTGTTGTTCTAGAAGGTGATTTCAACAATGAAGATGAGGAAGGCTGGACAGGAGAAGAGTTTGACAGTCATGTAGTGAAGGAGCGTGAGGGAAAGCGACCTCTTTTAACTGGTGATCTCCAAGTCACATTAAAAGAAGGTGTTGGCACAATTGGGGAGCTCACGTTCACAGATAACTCTAGCTGGATAAGGAGTAGGAAATTCAGACTTGGTTTGAAGATTGCCTCAGGACTTTGCGAGGGTGTTCGCATCCGTGAGGCCAAAACTGAAGCTTTCATGGTTAAGGACCATAGAGGAGAATGTAAGTCCTCTATAGTAATCATCATGTGCTTCTTTTTGACATTTCTCTGAACAATTTAAATTGCATTTCTTTAGTGTACAAGAAGCATTATCCACCTGCATTGAAAGATGAGGTCTGGAGGTTGGAAAAAATTGGGAAGGATGGTTCATTCCACAATAGGTTGAACAAGTCTGGAATTTCAACAGTTGAAGATTTCCTTAGGTTTGTGGTACGGGACCCACAGAAGTTGCGCAAGGTAAGTTTGTTTCTTTTTCAGGCCCTTCCTTCTTTTTTTGAGTTCTAACTTCTAAGCTGTTCTGCTGTGCTAGATCCTTGGAAGTGGTATGTCCAACAAGATGTGGGATAGCCTTGTGGAACATGCAAAGACGTGTGTCTTAAGTGGGAAATATTACATATATTATTCTGATGAGAGCAGAACTGTTGGTGCTATTTTCAACAACATCTATGCATTCTGTGGGTTGATTTCGGTGAGCAGTTCTATTCATCTGAGAGTCTCGATGATAGCCAAAAGGTTAGTATTATTGGCTTATGCATATCATATTTTAGTTGTCTTCTAAGATCAAACATAAATGTTGTTCCCATTCATTTTAACATGCACTCATGCAAGATAATTGCAATTAAAATTGTCCAGTTGTGGAGCTTTGAAAATGGCAATAATGTATACTTCCAACTTCATGTTATGCCACATTGGTCTAGATCTGTTCACACGCCCTTCTACATATTCAAGGTGATGAATGTTTGTAATGTGCATCAACCATTGAGTGTCTGGTACTGTCATATGTGCATTGTTTAACTCTCTGGTGTATTCAATGTTATATTTGTTACGAATATTGTGTATGTATTGTAATAGCCAATGAGCAATATATATAGTACAAGGGACACGAGACTAAACCCTAGAACAATAGGGCAACACCACAGATACAGGGGCAGAGAAAATAGAGGCAAGTGGGAGAAAGTCGATCGTAACAACACGACGAAGAAGATGATGAAACCGACAGGAATAGAGAAAACTGTCAAATCAAGCCGAAGAGGAATATATAGAAGCATGGTGGCGCAAATCGAAACCCAAGACAGCGGTGTCGCGGTGCACAAGAAGCGCAATGGAGGCGATCTGGAAGAAGCGCGACGGCCTTAGAAGCTCGGGGCGGCGGCTCAGAGAGAGCGGCGACATCATAACAACTTCTACGGTCTGCAACGGCTCGGAGAGAAGATCGGCGATTGCTGCCATGCAAAAGGGAAGGAGTGAGCCAAGAAGCAATCGGCTGACTGACAAGGACTTTGTGGACTCACACGACTTAGACGAAACTCAAAGACAGAGTGTTACGGACTTGGATGGACTCAAAGGGAAAAAGAAACTCATAGTAGCAAATACTAGCAACAGAAACCCTTTTTTCTCTCTCCTCTCTTTTCTCAATCGACACTCCCTCTCTCTGCTTTTCTCAATCGACGACGACTCCTCTCGGTAGCCGCAAACCCATCGTGGTCGCCATGAGCCACCCCTCTCTGGCACAGTCCCATCGTGGTCGCCATGAGTCAACGACTGTCGTCATGAGCCGACAGCTGATCCGGAGGCGAAAGCGCAAGGGTAGCCGGTGGCGCGAGCAGATCAGGGCCGATTGGAGCTCAAGCGACCGGCGGTGGGGTCGATCTCGAGGAGACGATGATGAGGACGCTGGCGACCTAACGAGAAGATCTAGCGAGGCGAGCTGGCGGGCGCCTGAGCCGGTCGGATGGAGGAGCTCGAGGACGACGTAGAGACGATGAAGAGGCTCGTCGGGGAAGACGATCCTGAGCCTGGGTTTGTTGGGGATGAGTGAAAACTGAGCTTGGCGGCGTCCGTTCTGGTGAAGATGAGCCAGCGGCGACAAGCTGCGCTGGATCCAGTGAGGATGAGGCCGAGCCGACGGTCAACGACGACGACGAGGCCCATATCCGACGGGATCCAAGGATTGCGGTGACGTGCTACGCTGGATCCGTCGAGGATGAGGCTGACGATGAAGAGGAGGCCCGGTTCACCGAATGGGAGAAATCTCACGAGGAGGAGGTTACGACTAAAACTAACATGGCTGCCCCCGGGAGTGGAGATTACTCCTCCCGGAGGCAGCGGGCAACGGAAGAGGATGAAGGCTAATTTGGAGGCTAGGGTTTGAACCTTAGCTCTGATACCATATTATGAATAACACTTGTATTCATCGTGAGGCTAGTGGGCTAATATATATACAAGTACAGGTATGACATATATGCAGCTAACCTCTTATACAACAGAGAAAATACATAGGTAGTAATACACATCTAACAATATTGACTCCAGTAGTTCTTGAGATGTACTAGCCTAGCATGTTTAAGCGTTCTGTTTAATTAATTATCGCTCTGAGTTTATTTTTCTAAGCTCTGATTTGCAGTGGAAGTGATTTTTTTAAATAATAAAAGGCCAACTGATTAGAATGGTATTGTTTGTTACAGCTCTTTGCTGATACGCTGGTGAAGAAAGCATATGATAATTGGATGTATGTCATTGAATATGATGGTAAAGCTCTCTTGAACCCTAAACCGAAGAAAAAGGCTGCATCCATTAGTCAGGCTGAGACTCGTCCTCCTCCTGAGAGTTATCCTGCTTCGTATGAACAGCACATTTCTTCAACGAGCATGCCAAGACCATCTCCAGCAGGTGAGCAGCATCTGAGTGCTTAGATACTATTTCTAAGTTACCTTTTCTAGTTTTAGTTCAAAACTTGGAATATAGGATTTAATGTGATGGATACGCTAAAACATGCTTACACATATGAAAATAAATAGTTGAACTATAGGGTGTGTGAAATATGTTATGTCACTGGAATATTCTTTGAAAACCACATGCTTTGTTTTATTCATTTCAGGCACAAGTGGTTCCATAGGGTATGATGGCAACCAGTCAACAACACAGTCAGCCCAGCTTCAAAGTACATCTGCCAATGTCCCTGTGCCATATGATGACACCTTTTCATTTTTACCGCCTAGCATGTTGATGGGGTCTGTTAATCAAGAAACTGCAAATGATGCCATGGGCCTGGAACTGGGCCAATTGCAACAAGTAATTTCTCAAAGCCAGTCAATTCAACCAGCAAACGTTGGTTATGATGATTGGCCTCGAAACCGTGATAATCAGTATGCTGATGACTTCACCGAAGACATTCGCATGAAAAGCCACCAGATGCTTGAGAGCGAAGACATGCAGCAGCTGCTCAGGGTCTTCAGTATGGGTGGAGCTTCCACCAATTTGCCAGAAGATGCATTTGGTTTCCCGTCTTACATGCCATCTCCATTGCCAAGCTTTGGTTTCGAAGGTGAGCGCAGCCGTTCATCTGGCAAAGCTGTTGTTGGGTGGCTTAAGATAAAGGCAGCTATGAGATGGGGAATTTTTGTCAGGAAGAAAGCCGCGGAGAGAAGGGCACAGCTTGTTGAGCTGGACGATTAACATCTTAGTTGTTTGCGGTTAGATGTTAATATTGAAATGTCAATACCATCAGCTGCTGTAAACTAGTTCTTTGGTTCTCATGTCGCCTTGATTGTCATTGAAACAAAGCTTCTGAAATGTACAGATAGTAGCCCTGCTATCTTGTAAAAATAGTTGTTTTGCTTGCTTGTCTAATTTCGACATAAATGCTTGTTTAACTTTTTTTTGTTATAATCGTGCAGAATATTAGAAAACAATGTGAGTTAACGCGAACAGTATTATGTGTATGGTTATGTATTACTTGTGGTCCATAAGTTGTGGAAGGACATCTTGCGAGGTTCAACTATTTTCTTTTTCGAAGTGGTACATTGGCAATACGCTATTTCCCCCGCCCCCACCCACCAAAGGATCACGAATCACTACATTAGCTCGCCTCTCTCCTCGTAGCGGCATCCAAGACAACAATTGCAATGCTTTATTCCTAAGTTGTCTTTAGACTGTTAAGGGCACTACAGACCATAAAACAGCAAGGAAACACGCTAAGTATAGACGGCGTCCATACAACAAGAAGAAAATCACATGTAGGAGTTTTATTTCTCGCCCATTGACTATATATTGCATGCTAAAAGACATCTTTCTCCCTCCCCATTTTCTCTCATCCACCGAATAAAAATTCTTACACATGACGAGACATCTAACATCACTTCAGTGTACATGCCCTAGGTCATAAGCGATTGCAATCATGTGTTATTTATGAGAACCCGATCAATTGAATAGACTAGTTGAATAGACAAGTGGTTTTTCTAGTCAAACGGGAAACCCCAAACAATTCAATTCTAAATTTCTAATACAGTAACGTTGCTGGAACTCATGGACGGTTGCGATTTGAGAGGTCAACGTTAGCATCACGCACTCATCCATGATCTTTCACGATTAATTAATAGCGGTGATCTTTAACGATGGTAGTAGTATCTGCCATTTTCTCCTAGAAAGAGAAGGGGCACAGGGCAATGGTCTACCTATTTCTTCTTTCAATCATTACTGCTTGAAAAGCCAAGTAGGACTTTTCGATGACTTAAAAATGCAAGAATCAAAATTATGGAACATTCCTTCCTTTCTTCAAAAAGGTTTTTTTTTTTTGCGAGGATCCTTTCTTCAAAAACTTAGATCATGGAATAAGTAATTAACCTTCACCTATTGTAGCCAGTATGCCCATGCGATTATAGCTCAAACTTAAGCTCATAGCTATCTGATTATTTTTTGCTATCTTTTTAGACAAGTCTGGTATTGATTCCTTGTATCTCTGATGTGATTGAATTTAATGGTGAAACCGTGCAGCGTCATCGGTCATCCGAAGATCGAGAATTCAACTTCATATATTTTACACTATAGTAGTATTGGTTTGCACTTTATATTAGTTTCCCCGTGCTAAGTCGCCACTCCTTATGAGTGGTGTGTATGGATTGTGTGCATCTTCTTTGTACTTAAAAATATATCAGAATATTGTTTGATATTAATGCTCATCTTACCGCCTTAATTGAACTCATCACCTGGTCAATCCACTGTTTAGAGAAACATTTACCTTTCATAACATTTTCCAAAAAAGTCCACTGGATTTTGTCGTAGGCTTTCTCAAAATCCAATTTAAGGACAACACATTTTCTTTTTGATGTTCTCAGTTCATGCAGAATCTCATGTAAAGACACCACCCCATCCAGAATGTATCTTTAATAAATGCAGTTTTATTCTCACTGATAATCCTATTGGCAATCTTGCCTAATCTAACAGCCAGAAGTTTAGTAATAATCTTGAAGCTCACATTGATCAGACAGATTGGTCTGAACTACTTAATAGAATTAGCATCCTTAATTTTAGGAATCAAGGTGATCACCCCAAAATTTAACCTCTTTTAAGTCCAACTGACCCTCAAAGAAATCTGTGACCAATTCCATGAAAAAGCGCTTAATAACACCCCCAAAAAAGTCTTATAGAAAGTAGGGAAGCCATCCGGACCAGGGGCAGAATCAGCATGTAAGTTCTTAATAACTTCCCAAACCTCTTTTTCAGAGAAAGGTTGAGCAAGACTTTCATTATCAACATCAGAGACTTTGTTCCCTATATTCCAGAAATCCCTAGCTAGCTCCACACTCTGCCTGACTTCATACCCAAACAAGTTTTTGTAATACTTATAAATGTGATCTCTAATACTATCTTACTCTGTTAAAGCCCCTTCCTCTAGACTGAAAATAGAATTCTCCCTTCTTCTACCATTGGCACAACTATGGAAGAACCTAGTATTCACACCCCCTTAGTGATCCATTTCACATTCCCCCTCTGTTGCCAAAATCTCTCGTCCATATCATAAATCCTTTCTAAATCTCTCTCTGCTTTATACCTAGTTATCCACTCCTCAGCCTCTAAACCTCTGACATCAGCCTTACTGTGTAATGTGCTAAGTTGGTCTAGAATGTCATTCTTCTCTTCTTTTTTTTTTTGCAGCTTCCATTTAGATTAGCCTCCCAACCTCAAAAACTGTCTCAAAGAAGCCAATCACCCATTCCATTTATCCAAGGAATAACTAGCTTCAGGAATCTTACTACTAATTTCCTCCCACTTATGTAAAACTACTTCTCTGAAGTTATCCTGACAAAACCATTTCTTCTCAAAATGAAATCTCCCTGTAGGGCCTGGCCCCTCTTCCCCTGAACTCAAAACAATAGGATTGTGATAAAACCAACTCTAGTCAAACTATAAACAGAGCGCAGTGGATATTTAGCTTTCCCAATCAGTTGAAACCAAAATTCTATCAAGCTCCACCATAACAAGACAAACTTGTTTATTTGTCCAAGTAAATCTAGGCCCATTTCTTTTGATCTCCATCAACTTATTAGCAGTAATGAAGTCATTGAACTGATCAATCAGAGTGAAGTTAATATTGGTAGAACTCTTATCCTCAACTTTTCTGATCAAATTGAAATCACCCCCAAGAACCAGAGGAAGATCTGAAGTATGTCATTTATTGTGTAATTCCCCTAAAAATTCCTGAGATAACCTATGATGAGTTGGGCCATAAATTATCACCAGTTCCCACCTGAAGTTAATATTCTTGTGTCTCACCACCATGCTCACAAAAAACCTGCCTTGATCAAACCCTTCAATGTCTAGTTCATCTTTCCTCACCCCCAAAAGAATACCCCCAGAATGACCTTGAGCAGGAGTCCAATGCCAGCCAAAGTCCCCACTCCCTGAAATAGCTTTCAACTCTCTATCAACAAAATTATGTTTAATGGTCTCTTGCACCCCCACTGCAACAACTTTTTCCTTGTAGATCAGCTCCTTGAGTTGTCTTATCCTAGCTGGTTTACCATTCCTCTAATATTCCAAAAAAGAAATATCATTGTGGATATCGTGAGGATATGTGCACGATCTCAGGATGATGAGTCAATTGGAAATGGCTTTGTTGGTTTGCAAAATCTCGCGTTTTCGGGGTTTGCTTCATCTTTGTCGGACCACAAAGCGATCCGACCGGTGGTGTGGGCGGTCGGACCGCCGTGGGACTGATCGGATCGGCAGTAGTGGCGGCCGGACCGGCCTGACCTAAAGTTGGATTTTGGGGCTAATCCAAAAATAGGTTGTGTAGGCAGGTGAGGGGAGTCTCCTGGATGTGGTTTCATCATTTTTGGAGCTCCCAGTCAAAAGTTCTATTGAGTTGAAAATTCCAGAAGGTTTCGGATTTTCAAGCTAGAATTTTGGCTAAGTCTTTTTGACCGGTCTGACCGCCGTTGTGGGAGCGGTCCGACCGGCCTGAAATCGGTCGGACCGGCCTTGTGGGGCGGTCAGACCGGCAGTGACTTGGAGGTTAGCCAAGTTCGCATTGATGCATGTTGATTGTGCTTAATGTTTGGTTATCAATGCTTTATTGATGTATATTGCATTGTGGAACTAACGTGGGTCAAGTTGTGAAGAACTTGTTCCGAAAATGGTTTGTTTGTCTATTGGCGTGCCGGGTGGCTTGCAGGTCAACGACGTCAACGGTGAGTGGATCGGGACTACGCTTGGAGAGCCGAGGTCCAGAACGATCATGGATACCGGGTGAGGTCGTGTGACTCAAGCATGGTGCAGGATGGGCAAGATGGATCGAACGGGTGGTTCGGTGCAGCTGGTTGGATCAGTCGATGCGGATATCGGTGCGATTCTCTGGGAGGTTCCGATGGGATTCGGACAAGATAGTCTTGGCGACGCGATGAGAACCGCTGATCAACCTACACGTGGTGAAGCAGGCGATTGCTTCAACAGATGTTGTGTGTGGGTCCCATGGGTGAGTGGGTCCCAAAAGTGTAACCCTAGTCCTCTCCTATAAATAGAAGGGGGGAGATGTAAAACCTTCAAAAAAGCTTTCATTTGTTTTCCCCTTTGCCTTTTCTAGGGTTAGGGTTTGGAGAGGAAGAGAGGGAGAGATTGTATGCTCCTTGGGTGAGCTCTTGTCCTCCTTGTTGGAGTGGCTTTGTAAGCATCTTGTGAGATCAATCAATCTTGTGATGCTTGCTTGTGAGATCTTTTGTCTCCCCTTTTGTGTTCTTCTCTCATTTGAATGAATTTGGTGCTTCCTTGATTCAAGGATTTTTACTTGGTCTTTTGACCCACTTTGTCTTGCTTTGATGTGTGGGAATACTCCTAGAATCATCTAGACCATCAATCCCCACTAGCAAGTCTTGAATCAAAGTTTTTCATATTTCTAGGGTTTGTGCACTTCTTTGTTTAATCCTTGAGAGATCGATTCTGAAGTGGATCCAAGGATCGTCGCTAGAAATAGGTCTCTAATATCATTAGGAGGTGTGCTCAAATTTGGTCAAGTTTCATTGGTTGAATCAAAAGTTGGATCAAATTTTGTTTTGGATTTGGGTTCATTTTTCAAGATCTTGGATCGAACCGTCGGATCGGTGTTTCAACGGCGGTCCGACCGCCAGATATTCGCACCATTGCTCTGCCGGGTCGAACCGCTGTCCACCGGTCCGACCGCCAGTTAGTTGCCGGTCAGACCGCTGGTTGACCGTCGGTCCGACCGCCCGTGGTAGCCGGTCTGACCGCCTGTGCCCAAATCAACCCTTTGAGTTTAAGTCTCCACATTTGTGTCGTGTGATTGTCGGGGTTTGTCGAATTCAGCACAAGGCTTCTGCTGTGTGCTTACTGATCTTCTTAGCTTTCATAGCTAAAGGAGTAGAGTTCGTGTTGAATTTGATTTAGGCGAGAAAGTTTTGGAAAGCGCCTATTCACCCCCTCGATCGCCTTTCCGGTCCTACAAGTGGTATCAGAGCCGGTTAGCTCTTTTCTATAGATCTTAACCGGTCTTTGGAGCCATGGCGACTGAAAGATATTCAATCAGGCCACATGTTTTTGATGGAATTGATTTTGCTTATTGGAAGGCCCGAATGGAGGCCTACATCGAGGCTCAAGGGCACGCGATTTGGCTTAAGGTGAAAAACCCTTATGTCGTGCACCGATGACAATTTGATCACTCCAGATGTGGAGAACAACAGCAGGCTCTCGAATTTTTGATTCAAGGCCTTAGTCGATCGGAGTTTGAGCGTGTCGCTCATTTGCTGTCTGCTCATGAGATCTGGCGACTCTTTGTGATTATCACGAGGGGTCCACTGTGATCAAGGAAGTGAGACAGAACCAGCTTAAGAAAGCATACTCCAAGATCGAGCAAAGACCTGGTGAATCTTTAGATGAGCTGTGGGGGAGATTTTCTAAAATTCTTCATGATCTCCGCGCTGTTGATCTTGTATTTTCTGAGTCTGAAAATGCACGCCAGCTTTTGAGTGCTTTGGATGTGAAGGTCTGGGGGATGAAGATCACTGCCATCAATGACAACACTGTCATGAGTGAGCTTACCATGGATAAGCTTTACTCTAGGTTGAAGACGCATGAGATTGATTTTATCTCGCGTCTCCCCATGACAGATTCGATGGCTTTAGTGGTCGACAAATCTGAGGGTAGATATGCTGATTCCTTTAATGTTAGCTCATCTGGATTTTCTTTGTGCCTTTGCATTCTTTGAGCGATGAGCAACTTGAGAGACTACCTGAAGATGACTTAGCCCTCCTATCCTCAAAATTCACGAGAGCTTACAACAATGTGAGGAGTAGGAGGAGAGGTGGACCTATCACATGCTTCGAGTGTGGTGAGCTCAACCACATTCGCTCTAGATGCCCCAAGCTGAAGGGCAAGGAGGAGAAGGAGTCACAAAGGCATCCTCAAGCGAGGGATGCCAAGTCCAAGAAGATAAACTACCGCAAGTTTGTCAGCCGAGTCCTTGAAGCTCTAGAGGATGTGAGTATGGAAGACGTGGACTCGGAGGCGGAGGACGACAAGAGTGACTCCCGTGGCAAGAAGAAGGCACGTGATTTCACTGGCATGTGATTTATGGCTAAGAACAGCCACGACAGCGACTCCTCCAACAGCGAGGATCCTTTTAGTGATCCCGATGAGGTATGCCCTTCACTTCCTGACATGAAAAGGGGTTTAGTGCTTGCTGAACAAAAATTGCATAAGCAAGCTAAAGTGATCAAGAAACAGGATACTATGATTGATAATTTGAACCTAGAAGTGGTTAGGCTCAAATCCATTAATCCTGATGATTTCTGTGATTCATGCTCTAGCTTGCTTAATGAATTGTCAAGCTTGAATAATGCTCATTCCTCTGTTGAAGAACAATTGAAAAATGCTCTTGTTGAACTAGAATCTATCAAGTCTAGTTCTGTTTGCATGAATGTCATTCCGCTTGATGTGACTGCTTTAGACGCTATTCCATTAAATTGCTCAAACTGTGCTTTGCTAGAATTGAAACTGGATAGCTCTTTAAAAGAATTGCAAAAATTTGATGCTAGTCACACTTGTTCTCATTGTAAGAATAATCGAATTAAAATGCAAGAGATGACTGAAATGGTTGCTTATTCTAGAATTGCCTCTTGTGAAAATTGTCCTAAGCTTACAATTGAGATTGAAGCTTTAAACAAGACTCTTGAAGAGAAAGCTAAAATTGAAAGATCTATGTCTCTTACTGCTTCCAAGAAAGTTATTGATTCTTCCTCTTGCATGTTGCATGCTGAATTTGAAACTGCTATTGGTAAGATACAAGAGGCTTTTAGAGTCAAATTTAAGGAGCAGTTGAATAGGATTGGAGAGTCCTATTGTGTGTCTTGTGAGGCTCTGAAAGTGGAAGTGGATCTTCTTAAGAGCAAACATGTTGAGGCAATCGATTCTAAAAAGTGCTCCAATTGTGGAGTTTTGGCAAAAGAGAACGATTACCTCAAAATGACTCTTGAGAGGTTTTCTAGTGGGAAAAAGAAACTCAACTTGATTCTAGACCAATCCAAGGTGAGTGTGAAAAACAGTGGCCTAGGTTTTAAGTCCCTAGAGCTTTCCAAGAATCTCTCACCAAAGATTGCTAGAGTTGTGAAAAGTGGTTTGGTTGAGCAAGAATCTTCTTTGACTTCAAAGGTTGTTCCTAAAGCTGTAGGTTCTGCTCAATCTCTTTCTAGCAAGAATGGTGCTTCTGTCTCACCAGTACGGACCCCTCAAAAGGTCAAGTACCATTGCACCTTCTGCAAGAAAGAGGGCCACACGGTTGAGTTTTGCTTCCAGAGAGCAAAAATTGAGAGGAAAGAGAGGATGAGCAATTTGAGATCCATTAGAGGAGTCTCTTCTTCAGCTGTAGCCTGTAGAGCCAGGCAGCCTATTCAGCGTACCACATATCGGCCTAGGTTCGTAGAGAACTTTGTTGACTCTTTTAGTGGGTCCAGGCAGCAGGTTGGTCTTGGATATCGTGAGGATAGACCACGGGTAGCACCTAGACAGGGGGAGTATCGGTCTTTTGGTAGATCGTTTTGGAGAGGTCCAGGTGGTGCTCATGGACATTCTTATGATTTTGTACCTAATCATTTTTCTGCTGCTTCTTTTGCTATTCCCAGGCCTCGTCCATCTCAGTACTGGACACCTAGATCTTTTATCTCAAATCCCAGTATTGAGGCTTGGATGTTTTGAGGGAATTTGCTCTTTTTGCATTCATTGTATCATAATGCATTTTTATTTCAAATGTCTTGCATTGCATAATAAAAATTGTGGAGCTTTTATTATTATCCTTGTATGACTTGATTTCATTCTCTCTACCTTGTCATATCAAGTGTTAGTCTGCTAGACTTCTTTTATGGCTCTTCGTGTTTTAGCTTAGCTTTCTCCTTGCTAGCTTTATATCTGTGAGCAAACTGAATCGAATCATGTCTTGTTGGATCTTGTGACTAGTTTTGCTCTAGTGATCCTTTTATGATTCTTGCCATGTCAAATAGGTTGAATTGAGTCTTGAACTTATTTTGAGATGAAAAATGAGCTTTTTTATCTTCTTAAGTCAAGCAAATGAAAAATGAGATTTTCTGTGCGAAAAAAACTGATCTCACCAATCCTTTCTCATGAGACGGCTTGCCATTGCACTAGGCATGAACTCAGGGGGAGTTTTGGATGACCTAGATCATTCTTTTAAGCTTATCGCTTGAGTTGGTCGCGGCAAGGCTTGAGATCTAGCACAGTAAAAAAAAGGGGGAGAAAAAGAAAAATTACCCAAAAAGGGCTAAGTGCTTGAGCTTTGCTTCAAAAGAATTCTCTTAATGCTCAAAATGCACCAATTCTTGTTTTGAGTCTCCTTTTACTTATAGACATGGCTTGACTCATTTTTGGTTGCCTTGAGTGAATCTATGATATTGAGCAACCTTTCATGATTTTAATTCTTTTAATCTCAGATTGCTGCTATTTTGGTTGTAGCTTTGCAGTACATGTTTTGCCATGATTGAATATAGCTTCTACTCTTTTTATGGCTTGGGATATGTCTTGTACTGTCTACAAAGATAATGGTCATGGCTCCTTTTGTTAAATTTCAAATAAAGTCATTTCTTCTTGCTCGTTCTTGTCCCATGCATCTTGATGAATTCATTGTCAAAAGGGGAGAAGGATTGAAGAAAATGCTGTCGCTGTTTTGGAGCTTTTGGTTTACATAAGGTTTCATACATCAAAGAACACACACAAAAAAAAAATTTGTGAACCTTTTGAAAATTTGTGATCATAGTGAGTTGAGTCTCTGGGTTTTATTGCCTTTTTCTGATTTGAATTGCAATTCAAGAAGACTCACAATGATCAAAGGTCAAATAGAACATATTGTCTTTCATATGGACCTTAGTGAGATTTTTGGCCATCTTCTGGAATTTGAATCCTTTTGTGCGTTCATTGCCTTATCTCACCTGCTTATACTATTCTGAAGCCAGCTTGGTCGGTTTCCTAGGTTTTTTTCTTGCCTATGGACCAAGTTGTGCCTTTATGCGAAAACGGCGATTTTTACTTTTCATTTTGAAAAACCACATTTTCTTGGAAATTACCAATGTGTTCATCAAGGGGGAGATTGTGGATATCGTGAGGATATGTGCACGATCTCAGGATGATGAGTCAATTGGAAATGGCTTTGTTGGTTTGCAAAATCTCGCGTTTTCAGGGTTTGCTTCATGCTGTCAGACCACAGGTGGTCTGACCGGTGATGTGGGCGGTCGGACCACCCGTGGGACTATCGGATCGGCGAGAGTGGCGTGGCCGGACCGGCTGACCTAAAGTTGGATTTTAGGGCTAATCCAAAAATAGGTTGTGTAGGCAGTGAGGAGTCTCCGGATGTGGTTTCATCATTTTGGAGCTCCCAACAAAGTTCTATTGAGTTGAAAATTCCGAAGGTTTCGGATTTTCAAGCTAGAATTTTGGCTGTCTTTTTGACCGGTCCGACCGCCAGTTGTGGGAGCGGTCCGATCGGCTCGAATCGGTCGGACCGGCCTTGTGGGGCGGTCGACCGTGATGACTTGGAGGTTAGCCAAGTTCGCATTGATGCATGTTGATTGTGCTTAATGTTTGGTTATCAATGCTTTATTGATGTATATTGCATTGTGGAACTAACGTGGGTCAAGTTGTGAAGAACTTGTTCCCGAAAATGGTTTGTTTGTCTATTGCTGTGCAGGTGGCTTGCAGGTCAACGACGTCAACGGTGAGTGGATCGGGACTACGCTTGGAGAGCCGAGGTCCGAACGATCATGGATCTGGGGAGGTCGTGTGACTCAAGCATGGTGCGAGATGGGCAAGATGGATCGAACGGGTGGTTCGGTGCAGTAGCGTTGGATCGGTCGGTGCGGATATCGGTGCGAGTCTCTGGGAGGTTCCGATGGGATTCGGACAAGAGAGGCTTGGCGACGCGATGAGAACCGCTGATCAACCTACACGTGGTGAAGCAGGCGATTGCTTCAACAGATGTTGTGTGTGGGTCCCATGAGTGAGTGGGTCCCAAAAGTGTAACCCTAGTCCTCTCATATAAATAGAAGGGGGGAGATGTAAAACCTTCAAAAAAAGCTTTCATTTGTTTTCCCCTTTGCCTTTTCTAGGGTTAGGGTTTGGAGAGGAAGAGAGGGAGAGATTGTATGCTCCTTGGGTGAGCTCTTGTCCTCCTTGTTGGAGTGGCTTTGTAAGCATCTTGTGAGATCAATCAATCTTGTGATGCTTGCTTGTGAGATCTTTTGTCTCCCCTTTTGTGTTCTTATCTCATTTGAATGAATTTGGTGCTTCCTTGATTCAAGGATTTTTACTTGGTCTTTTGACCCACTTTGTCTTGCTTTGATGTGTGGGAATACTCCTAGAATCATCTAGACCATCAATCCCCACTAGCAAGTCTTGAATCAAAGTTTTTCATATTTCTAGGGTTTGTGCACTTCTTTGTTTAATCCTTGATAGATCGATTCTGCAAGTGGATCGAAGGATCGTCGCTAGAAATAGGTCTCTAATATCATTAGGAGGTGTGCTCGAAATTTGGTCAAGTTTCATTGGTTGAATCAAAAGTTGGATCAAATTTCGTTTTGGATTTGGGTTCATTTTTCAAGATCTTTGATCGAACCGGCCGATCGTGTTTCAACGGCGGTCCGACCGCCCAGATATTCGACATCACTGCTCGCCGGGTCGAATCGTTGCCCACCGGTCCGACCGCGATTAGTTGCCGGTCGATCCATTGGTTGACCGTCGGTCCGATCGCCGTGGTAGCCGGTCGACCGCCGTGCCCAAATCAACCCTTTGAGTTTAAGTCTCCACATTTGTGTCGTGTGGTTGTCGGGTTTGTCGAATTCAAAGACAAGGCTTCACTGTGTGCTTACTGATCTTCTTAGCTTTCATAGCTAAAGGAGTAAAGTTCGTGTTGAATTTGATTTAGGCGAGAAAGTTTTGGAAAGTGCCTATTCACCCCCCCCCCTTCGTCGCCTTTCCGGTCCTACAATCATGATTTACACTTTTTAGAAGAGATCCTATCTGCATTTTGTTTACCTCTAGCTTTCTTATTCACTTTAAAACCCACTACATCCATTGTTTCATTATCGATAACATTCAGACTAACTTCTTCACCCTCAGCCTCCCCTTCACCAGTAACCAAATGAACCTTTTCCTCAACTATTCTGTTAACTATCTCAAATTCTGCTTTGGTAATAGCAGCTCTAACTAACTTGCTTGAAAAGCTAAAATCACATCTTTAGAACACTCTGATTGAGATCCTAGAATAATACCACAAGAAGAAGCTACACTTTCTAGATAACTAACAGGAGCATCACTAAGAATAGTAAAAGGGTTATACCCAGATTTACCTTAAGTTTCTAGATTATGGATGGATTTCAGCATCGTCGCCTTATCCTGCATTGGGATCCCTTGATCTTGAATGCAAGAACTTTTTATAGTAGCCACCTGTGTCTCTTTAAACCTGTTCTTGCCCCCCTTGTTTTTGGATAAAACCCAATCTTCTGCTAACCCCTCCAGAATAGGCAGAGTAAGTGACCCTTTCACACTGTCTGGCACCCTAGAGTTATTATTTACTTCATCACTTATCTCCTTCTTACTTCCTATATCAACTTTATCATCTAACACTTGACCTTCCTTATACAAAATTTGTTGATTTTTACTACCCAAATGTCCCATATCTTCTTCTCCTTCCTGAAAATCTAACCTTGGGTACACACTAGAACGAATTTTCTTAACAGGAGAGTTAAGACAAGGAGCAGTTGCCATCAAAGTGGGATCTTCCTTAGTATGCACCACTATAGCATTTGAAGGCTCCTGAGAAATAGGATTATACTTTGGAATCACCCTCTCAAGCTGACTAATATGATCTGAATCCCAATCCATCTTAGTTTCAAAGTCCTTCTAACAAGGTCACCCTCTTTTATTCAGTTCAGAGGTAGGGAAGCTAAAAGCTAAGGGCATAATTACAAGAGTTTGACTCTCTGAATTGAACTGCACAAGAGTATTACACCCATCTTATTCTTCAGAATCTATCTCACTTTGCTGTCTAACTTTGTTTTTGTGAGAGCCACCCCCATTCTTTTGATCAGAGGTCTGAAGTGATTCCCCTCCAAATTTCTCAAACATCTTTTCCCACTCAGTCTTATGATTACTACCATTAGATTCCTCTTCATCATCCTCATATTTCCTTTTATCCTGGTGTTTGTGATCTGGACCACTATAAATCCCTCCTTCTTAACAGACTCTCAAACTTAATTTCATATCCCACTGAATTAATAAAGATCTCTACATAGCAATTGATACTAGTAGGATCACAACAAAAAACCTTCACCCTAACTGGATCAACCCTCATCAGGCTAATTTCATCAACCTCGACAGGTTCACCTACAATGCTAGCAATCTCTTTAACTATTTCCTCAGACTTTGTAGGTAACAGAATCCTAGATATCTTAATCCAAACTGGAGTCAAAATCGAAGAAGCCTCAGGAACAAGAGTGGATTTCTCAATTTTAGCTTTGGTGGAGTTAAGAGCCAGTTCAACACCTCTAGCTCTTGACCAAGTACCAAAATCTCTTTAGAAGGAAAACCACAAGATATTGATTCTTATATCTTACAAACTCTACAATCCTAGTTTGCTTGTATGAGGTGTTTCAATTCTGCTTCTATTCTCTGCACTATGGCCACCCCTCCTTAGTCCCAATCACACCTGTAGCAGCTTGCTGCTCAGAAAGCTGCAAACCAGGGACCTGCAAGCTATAGAAACACTGACTCGGGATCCCAAACCCAAACAATTTTATACCATGATTTCTCTTTTCGTCCGGACAACCAGAAGTCATATGTCCAGTTTTTTGATGCCCAGCTTGTAGACACCGAAAACAAGTACCCCTATCTTCAGAACGGAGCACCCCCAGTGTTCAGGCCAATATCACCCCAACTTTTTCTCTGATCTTCCCCTTTGCCAACATTCGCAGATTCTTCCTATTCAGAACCAGATCTGTTTCTCTCAAAGCTGAAATGTCCCCCTCTTGCAGCGAAACCACCCCTAACTTCACTCCTGTAGAAATCATCTCGGTGGAATCCCTCTTCCCTACTCAAGTTCTCTCTGTGAGAATCACCTTCCTACCCCTTGGATTGAGAAGAAGGAACACTATCTAGCACCCCAGTCATTCGAGAATCCGATCTAGATCTATCTACTGCATAAGAGCTTGGATGCGTACCTGATTTCTAACCCCCCGCGGATGCTCTTGGAACCGTCTCTTCTTCTCTTGTTCTCTCCTTAGCTTCTCACGGAGTTCATCCTCCTCCAACAAGTCATTTTCCTCCATCCATTCATCAAGCGTGCCGCGCTTTACCCCAACTCAATGTCGAGGACCATCCCCAAAACGAAGAGGAGGCCTCCCCCGTCCACGATACATCACCCCTTCCCGAACCACTTCCGCGAATGATATGAGCAAAGGCTTTGGATCTCGAAACCTCCGGACGACTCTAGGTCCCAACCCCAAGCGGCGGATTTCACTCCTCCTGGCGATAAAACCAAACTCGCCCAAGGTCGAATTCTTTCGAATCCTACGCCACGATGAAACCGGAACCCCATGCCAGGAATGAGAAAATAAATCAGATAGATTGGTGCCAAACCTATGGGCTGACCCATTCCTATTCGATCCATGGAGATGAGGATCATCTCGAACGTTCGGCCCCTGGTGCGCCCCTTCATCGCCTCCATCCGACCGATCAGCGGGTTGGTGAGACATGTGCCACGCCCTGCCCTCGCCAAGATCGATGGGATGACGACCCGAGCAACCACCGGAAGACACGTAGTGCCTTCAAGAATCCTCCTATGTTTATCCCTTCTCCGCCATTTTTCTCTCCCTGGATGCTAGATAACATTCCTTGTACACCAAGCACTGCTGCGTGTTACTATATTATGGCGATCGAGGGCAAGTTATTGCACCGATCCGAACAGCAGCGACATGCCAAGTACTGCCAACTACTCACAGGGGTTTGATACAAGGGGATTCTTTATCTCCTTTGTTGTTAAATCTGGAGGTAGATGCTTTAGCAGTGATTGTATCAAAAGCTCAAGAGAAAGGTTTGATCAAAGGGGTGGTTTCTCACTTAATCCCAGGGGTGTTAATTTGCTTCAATATGCAAATGACACTGTATTGATGATAAAGTGTGAAGAGAGGTATATTCTTAACCTGAAATTTATGTTATATTGTTTTGAATGGATGTCTGGGCTGAAGATCAACTATCATAAAAATGAGGTGTTTATTTTGGGGTGGATGAAATGGAGGCTTATAGAGTTTCTAATAACTTCAATTGTAAACTTGGGCAGCTTCCTCTTACTTATTTGGGCATTGCTATTGGGGACATACACTTCACTATGAGGGCAGCAGGAAGATTAATTAGTAAACTAGAAAGAAGATCGGATAATTGGAAAAAAAAACAATCTCCTCTCTTCAGGGGGTCGATTGATTTTGACAAATAGTTGTGTTAGCAGTCAACCCATTTATACAATGGACTTTTACAGGTTGAATGAGGAAATTCAGAGGAAAATGGATTCCATCATATCCAGGTTCGTTTGGAGAGGGGCAAGTGACAAGTTTAGATACCATATGGCTAAATAGATGGCAGTGTGTAGACCAAAGGATTTTGGTGGTTTGGGGGTGATCAATACCAGATTAATGAATGATTGTCTGTTATGTAAATGGTTCTAGAGACCTAGTATGGCTAATGATGAGATCTGGTTTAGGATTTAAAAGGCAAAATATTTGTCTAGGGGTGATTTTACAGATTCCTTGTCTGTTAAGGCTTCGCAGTTTTGGAAATCTATCCACAAGGTTAAATCTATGTTTAATTGGGGGTGGCTTACCAGTTAGGTGATGGGAGGAGTATTTCCTTTTGGCACGATGTTTGGCTAGATGATTTTACTTTGAAAATTAGGTTTGCTCGGTTATATCATATATTGTAGGACCGGAAAGGCGACTAGGGGGGGTGAATAGGCGCTTTCAAAACTTTCTCGCCTAAATCAAAACCAACACGTACTTTACTCCTTTAGCTATGAGAGCTAAGAAGTTCAGTGAGCACACAACGGAAGCCTTGTGTTGAATTTGATAAGCCCCTCAAGCACACGACACAAAAGGAGAAAAGAACTCAAGGTTCTTCATCGACACCAGGCGGTCGGACCGGCTACCACGGCGGACGGACCGACGGTCAAGGAGCGGCCGACCGGAACTAACCAATGGCTCGGACCGGTGGGCGGTTCGACCGCCAACCCAATGATCTGAATACACGCGGTCGAACCGCCGTTGTAAGGTTTGGCCGGACCGGTAGAGTCGATCTTGAAAAACTCCACCCAAATCCAAAACGAAATTTGATCCAACTTTTGATTCAACCAATAAAACTTGACCAAATTTCTAGCACACCTCCTAATGATATTAGAGACTGTTTCTAGCGACGATCCGTCAGATCCACTTCGCAGAATCGATCTCTCGAGATTTTAACAAAAGGTGCTCAAACCCTAGAAATGAGAAAAACTTGATTCAAGACTTGCTTGTGGGGTTTGATGATCTAGATGACTCTAGGGTAATCCCACACATCAAAGCAAGGTAAGGTAGGCCAAGAGACCAAGCATGAACCTTTGAATCAAGGAAGCACCAAAACATCCAAAGAGGAAGAACACAAAGGAGCAATTGATCTTTCAATTAAGCATCACAAGATTGTTCATCCACAATAGATGCTTACAAAGCCTCTCCACCAAGGAGGGCAAGAGCTCAACAAGGAGCACACTCCAAACCCTAGTTTTCCTCTCCTCTCCTCCAAACCCTAGAAAAGGAAGAAGGGGGCTAAATGAATGCTTGCTTAGGTTTTCCACCTCTCCCCTTCCTATTTATACTAGAGAGCTAGGGTTTCCCTTTTTGGGTCTCTTACACATGGGACCCACACACAAATAACACTTGAAGCAATCGCCTGCTTCACCACGTGTAGGTTGATCAGCGGTTCCCATCGACGCCAAGCCTCTCTTGTCCGAATCCCATCGAAACTCCCGAGACTCGCATCGATATCCGCACCACTGATCCAACCAAATTTTCAATCACCCGTTCGATCCATCTTGTCCATTCTGCACCATGCTTGAGTCACACAACCTCACCCGGTATCCCTGATCGTTCTGGACCTCAGCTCTCCAAGCGTAGTCCCGATCCACTCACCGTTGACGTCGTTGACCTACAAGCCATCTGCACAGCAATAGACAAACAAACCGTTTCCGGGAACAAGTTCTTCACAACTTGACCCACGTCAGTTCCGCAATGCGATATACATCAATAAAGCATTGAAGTTCGAGAATCACACACTCAAAATCAACTCAATGCAACACTTGGCTTTCCTCCAGTATCGCCGGTCCGATCAGCCCACGGCGGTCCGACCGATTCATGCTTGATCGGACCGCTCCTAACGGCGGTCGGACCGGTCCAAATGACTTAGCCAAAATTCAAGCGAGGAATTCCGAAACCTTCTGGAAAATTCAATCGAATAGAACTTTTGACTGGGAGCTCCAAAAATGATGGGACCACATCCAGGAGACTCCCCTCACTTGCCTACACAACCTATTTTTGGCCCAGCTCAAAAACCTAACAATTAAAGCAGTGGTCGAACCGCCACCATGGCGGCCGGATCGCTCCACGGCGATCGACCGCCCAAGACAACCGATCGACGCCAAAGGGCTGACAAATTGCGAGCCTTGGACCCGAAACCAGCGAGATTTTGCAAACCAATAACGCCATTGCCAATTGACTCATCATCCTGAGATCGTGCACATATCCTCACGATATCCACAATCTCCCCCTTGATGAACACATTGGCAATTTTCAAGAAAATGTGGTTTTTCAAAATGAAAAGTAAAAACTCGCCGTTTTCGCATAAAGGCACAACTTGATCCATAAGCAACAAAAGCCTAGGAACCACCAAGTCGGCTTCGAATAGTGTAAGCAGGTGAGATAAGGCATTGAAGGCACAAAAGGATTCAATTTCCAGAAAGTAGCCAAAAATCTCACTTAGGTCCAAATGAAAGACACATTGTTCTATTAGACCTTTGATCATTGTGAGTATCCTTCAATTGCAAATCAAATAAGATAAGACAATGAAATCCAGAAAATCAACTCACCATGATCACAGATTTTCAAAAGGTTCAAAATTTTTATTTTATGAAGTTCTTTTATATTAAACCTTGAGTATGAAACCAAAAGCTCCAACATTATTAACAACATTTTCTTCACAATCTTTCTCCCTTTGACAATGAATTCATCAAGATGCATGAAAAGAAAGAGCATGAAGGAATGACTTTATTTTGAATTTTAGTGAAAAGGAGCCATGACCATTATACATATAGGCAAGACAAGTATTATACCAAGCCATAAAAGGAGAAGACGCTATATTCAATCATGGCAAAACGTGTCTTTATAAAGCTAAAACCAAGATAGCGACAATCGAGATTGATGAATTAAAATCATGAAAGGTTGTTCAAAATCATAGATTCACTCAAAGCAACCAAAAATGAGTCAAGCCATGTCTATAAGTAAAGGAGACTCAAAACACGAATTGAGGCATTTTGAGCATTAAGAAGATTCTTTTGAAGCAAAGCTCAAGCACTTAGCCCTTTTGGGCAATTTCTCTTTTCTTTCTCCCTTTTTTTTGTGCTAGATCTCAAGCCTTCTGCGACCATCTCAAGCGATAAGCTTAAAAGAATGATCTAGGTCATCCAAAACTCCCCCTGAGTTCATGCCTAGTGCAATGGCAAGCCGTCTCATGAGAAAGGATTGGTGAGATCAGTTTTTTTCGCACAGAAAATCTCATTTTTCATTCGCTTGACTTAATAAGATAAAAGCTCATTTTCAACTCGTAATAAGTTCAAGACTCAATTCAACTTGTAAGACATGGCGAGAATCATAAGTGGATCACTAGAGCAAAACTAGTCACAAGATCCAACAAGACATGATTTGATTCAAATTTCTCACGGATATAAAGTTAGCAAGTTAAAAGCTAAGCCACACACGAAGAGCCATAAAGAGATCTAGCAGACTATCACTCGATATGACAAGGTATAGAATATGAGAGTAAGTCATACAAGGATAATAATCAAAGCTCCACTGATTTTAATACACAATGCAAGACAAATGAAATGAAACATGCATTATGATACAATGAATGCAAAAGAGCAACTTCCCCTCAAAACAGCCCAAAAGGACTAATAACCCTAACTCTCCCATAAGCAAAGAAAGCGCCAAGAGTCAAGAGCCTTAGTGAAAATATCACAAGTTGTTGCTCGGACTCTACAAAATGAAGCACAACATCACCTTTCTCAACATGGTCTCTCGGAAAATGAAATCGAATGTCAATGTGTTTAGTCCCGAATGTTGCACCGGGTTTTTGGCAATATTAATTGCGAAGTGTTGTCACGAAAAGAGGAACACTTCCCAAAGATAACCCATAGTCTCGCGGCGTGGACAAAATCCAGAGAACACGAGAGCGACCATCGGCAGCTACATACTCGGCCTCGGTGTGGATCAGGCAGCGAGAGACTGCTCGGAAGACCAAGAAACAAGTGATGTGCCCAAGAAATGACAAGTGCGAAGTACTCTTCCTATCAACTCTACACCGTGAAATCGGCAAGATCGTAAAATGCTCGAATTGAAAGAGCCAAGAAGAAGAATACCAGAGTCCAAAATCAAGCGTATCTTGAAGATACACGAAGATGCGTCTGACTTGACGATGAGAAGCACGAGGAAGCTCGAAATCGAGCGCATGGACATACGGCGAATTGTATGTCCTACCTCGTATTTGTAAGATAGAGGAGGAGCCAATCATCTCGCGGTACTCTTCCGGTCCACGGACTCTCCATCCTCATCGTGGTCCAAGACGGTGGTTGTTGCAATGGGAGTAGACATTGGCCTCTCGCTTCCCATATTGAAGCGCCAAGAAGGTCCTTTGTATACTTACTCGGTGGGCGAAGGTGCCTTCTTTCGCTTGCTTGATTTGAAGACCAAGGAAGAATGTCGGCTCTCCCATCATGCTCATCTCGAATTCACCGCTCATAGAATCAAAATCTAGACACCAAAGCATGAGAGGAACCACGAAAATAATATCATCCACATATATTTGAACCAACAAGAAATCACTTGCCATGCACGAGAGTGAACAAGGTTTTATCAACCATTCCCATTTTGAAATCATTTTCAAGCAAGAAACTCTTAAGTCTGTCATACCAAGCTCTAGGAGCTTGTTTCAATCCATCTGAGGGCTTTAGAGAGTTTAAAAACATGGTTTGGGAATTTTTGATTTTCAAACCCGGAGGTTGCTTGACAAAGACCTCTTCTTCTATGAAGCCATTCAAGAAAGCACTTTTAACATCCATTTGAAAAAGCTTGAAACCCTTGGATGTTGCAAATGCTAAAAGAATGCGAATGGCCTCCAATCTAGCTCTTTGGAGCAAAAGTCTCCTCAAAATCTAAGCCCTCTACATGGGAATAACCTTGAGCAACAAGTCTAGCCTTATTGCGAACAACCAATCCATCCTCACTTTGCTTATTTTTAAAAACCCATTTTGTTCCAATAACATGAGAATCAAAGGTCGCTCAACTAAAAACCGGACTTTGTTTCTTTCAAAATTTTCAAGCTCTTCATGCATGGCATTGACCCAAGAGGCATCGATAAAGCATGGGTGATATCTCGGGGTTCAAAAGAAGCGACAAAAGCGAGAATGTGCATGGGAATCGGAGAAATAAACACGAGCGAGTGACTCGCTCTTGAAGATCCCCAATCATCTGCTCAGAGGATGTTGTCATTGAATCTGAGTGGTGCTCTGGTGCAGACGTGGCCTCTACCTCATGAGTTGTGGAGGTAGGAACAGAGCCACTCGGATCGTCGGTGGGGATAGGAGGCGGTGCTCGGTGATCTTGAAGTAGTAGTAGCAGCTCTCCACCCTCTCGAGGTAGCAGGAGGATGGTTTGGGTCTTCATCCTCGAATCATCATCGACGAAGATGCTTTCTTGGGTTTGAAACACAGGTACCAAGCATCGGGTCTAGTACCAGGACTAGCCTCATCAAAAGTGACTTCGCAAGTCTCAACAATTTTGTTAGTATCAATATTAAAAACACGATAGCCACGAGAATGAGCAGGATATCCAAGAAATATGCCATCAAAACATCTAGACTCAAATTTATCAAGATTGCCATGTTTAAGAATGAAGCACTTGCAACCAAAAATCTTGAAATGAGAGACCTTTGGAGAATGACCAAATCTAAGCTCATAAGAAGTCTTCCCAACCACAGATCTCAAGAAAACCCTATTGGAGATATAACAAGCGGTAGAGATCGCCTCATTAAAATCTCCTAGGAGTAGAATGCTCATCCAGCATGGTCAGAGCCATCTCTACAAGGGTTCTGTTCTTCCTTTCTACAACACCATTCATTGAGGAACTCTAAGAGAAGAAAACGATGCTCAATTCCCTATCGGTAGAGAAGGTAGAAAAGAAGAGTTCTTGAACTCTGTCCCATTATCACTCCTAATGGCTCTCAAGGCTCCAGGTATATCAACAGCAATTCTAAGGACCAAATCTTTAAAGAATCCAAATGCTTCGTCCTTAGAAGTAAGAAAATAAACCCATGAATACCTGGAGTAATCATCCACAACCACCAAGACATACCATTTCCCACCACCGATGAACTCTAGAAGGACCAATCAGATCTAAGTGAAGAAGCTGTCCCAGTCCATCACCATTACCAAAGTAAGAGGTGGGTGGGAAGCGGACACCATCTTACCATGTCTACTGAGGTGAGCACACAAGATCTCTCGACACCTTGACCTAGGCAAACCTCTAATCAAGTTCTTGCAACTGACTCTAGACAAATGATCAAAACCTATATGCCCAAGTCTACGATGCCACAAAACAAGGTCATGAGAATCAGAGGCCACAAGACACCTAGGACTAGAAGCGTAAGAAATCTTTGAAATTTGCACGAAAATCTTCTCAAATGGAGATCTTAAAAACAAGCTCACCCGAGGAATCTAGAACTCTACATTCACCTCTCTTAAACCTCACTTCTAGACCCTCATCAAGCGGTGAGAAAACAGATAGAAGATTATACCTCGACTTACTTACCAAAGCGGCGTCTTTTAGCATGAACTTGTCGTTGGCGCAAGTGCCCTTTGCGATCACGGTCCCGATAGAAGCATCCCCAAATGTAATCAATTCATTGCGGATGCACGTGTGAGGAGGAGAACCATCTAGAATCTCCGGTCATATGTCGAGAACACCCGAGTCTACAAGCCACTTGTCCTCCTTCCTCGCACGACGGACCTAAAAGGCACAATCGAAAAACATCCGTGCCTCGATCTTGGGTTAGTGATAAATGAGCGAGGAAACCAAGATCGAGAAGCACGATGTCTGGGAGCAGCAGTAGTAATAGCTGAAACATGATCAGGGACAAAATCATAAGAATGCACATGAGAACCACCTAGACCTCTCCGAAACGATCTACCAAAAGATCGATACTCCCCCTGTCTAGGTGCTACCCGGTGTCTCTCCTCACGATGTCCTAATCCAACATCTTTGCCTAGACCCACCAAAAGAGTCTACAATGTTCTCTACAGATCTAGGCCTATGTGTGGTGCGATAAACAGGCTGCCTAGCTCTAGAGACTACATCTGGAGAAGGGACTCCTCTAATGGATCTTAGGACGCTCATCCTCTCTTTTCTCTCAAGTTTTGCTCTCCGGAGCGAGAACTCAGCAAGATGGCCTTCTTTCTTGCGAGAAAGTGCAATGGTCTTGGACCTTTTGAGGTGCATGCGGAATGAGTGAAAGCACCTTTCTTGCGAAAGAGTTTGAGCAAAACCACGGATTTGAAAACAACCCTGATGGCTTAGAAGGTTCTAGCTCAAACAAACCATTCTTCACAACTCTAGCAATCTTAGGTGGGTTTTTCTTGGAATGCTCTAGGGGTTGAAACCTAGACCACTATTTTTCACGCCACCTTGGATTGATCAAGAATCATGTTGAGTTTCTTTTCCCACTTGAAAATTTCTCAAGAGTCACCTTGAGGTAATCATTCTCTTTCATTAACTCCTCACATCTAGAACACTTGCTAGACTTGATTACCTCATTGCGCTTACTCTTAAGAAGGGCCACTTCCACTTTAAAGGCCTCACAAGACACACAAGAGGATTCTGAATCCTACTCAAGCGCTCCTTAAACTTGACTCTAAAAGCCTCTTGTATCGACTAACCATGGTTTCAACTTCACATTCAAAACACAAGAGTTAGAATCAATAACCTTTTAGAAGCGATAAAGGACATGGATCTTTCAATTTTAGCCTTTTCTTCCGTGGTCTTGTTTAAGGCTTCAATTTCAATTGTAAGCTTGGGACAATTTTCACAAGATGCAACTCTAGAGTAAATCAATGTTTCATCATCTCTTGCATCTTAATCCTATTATCCTTACAATGAGAGCATGTGTGACTAGCATCAAACTTTTGCAATTCTTTTAAGGAACTATCCAATTTTAATTCTAGCAAAGCACAATTAGAGCAAGTTAAAGGGATAGCTTCCATGGCGGTCACATCAAGAGGAATGACATCTAAACAAGCGATCTAGACTTGAAAGATTCTAGTTCATCGAGAGCATCTTTTAGTTGATTTGTGACGAGGAATGAGCAGATTTCAAGCTTGTCAAATCGTTAAGCAAGCTAGTGCAGAATCACAAATATCGCCAGGATTGATAGATTTAAGCCTAACAACTTCAAGATTCAAATTATCAATCATAATGTCCTCGCTTCCTAATCATTTTTACTTGCTTATGCAATTTACATTCAAGAAGCACCAAAGCCCTTTTCATATCGGCAATAGAAGGGCATACCTCATCGATCACTAAAAGGATCCTCATCTTTGGAGGAATCATTGTCGTGGTGTTCTTGGCCATGAAACACATGCCTGAAGTCATGCGCCTTCTTCTTGCCACGAGAATCACTCTCGTCGTCCTCCGCTTCAGAATCCACATCGCTCATATTAACATTCTCAAGAGCGGCAGGACCCTACCGACAAACTTCCGATAGTTTGTCTTCTTGGGTTTTGCATCCTCTCCGGGATGTCTTCTTGTCTCCTTCTCCTCCTTGCCCTTTAGCACAGGGCACTTGGAGCGAATGTGGTTTGGCTCACCACATTCAAGCACGTGATAGGTCCACTCCTCCTCCTATTTCTCACCTTGTTGTGCGCTCTTGTGAATTTGGTGGAAAGGAGGGCTAAGTCATCCTCGGGCAATTTCTCAAGTTGCTCATCACTCAAGGAATGTAAAGCAGATAATGAAAAGCCAGATGAGCTACAATCAAGAGAATCAGAAGAGCAACCCTTGGATTTGTCGACCACCAAAGCCATCGACTCTGTCTTGGGGAGACGCGAGATAAAGTCAATCTCATGCGTCTTCAACCTCGAGTAGAGCTTATCCATGGTAAGCTCACTCATGTGATGTTGTCATTGATGGAAGTGATCTTCATACCCTGCACCTTCACATCAAGAGCACCCGTAAGTGGCGTGCATTTTCAGACTCAGAAAATATCAAGTCAACAGCGCGGAGATCATGAAGAATTTTAGAGAATCTTCCCCACAGCTCATCCAAAGACTCACGAGGCCTTTGTTCGATCTTCGAGTAAACCTTTTGAGTGGTTCTGTCTCACTTCCTTGATCGCGAGTGGACCCTTCGTGATAATCACAAAGTGTCGCGGATCTCGTGAGCGACCGCAAGTGAGCAACACGCTCAAACTCGGATCGACTAAGGCCTTGGATCAAATAATTCGAGCCTTCTTTGTTGGCCTCCACATGCGGGTGATCGTATCGTCATCGGTGGCACGACATAAGGGTTTTTCACCTTTAGCCAAATAGCGTGCCCTTGAGCCTCGATATACGCTTGCATCGAGCCTTCCAAAGATGCAAAGTCAACTCCTCAAAATGTGTGGCTTGGTTGAGTACTTGTCGATCGCCATGGTTCCAAAGACCGGTTAAGATCTATAGAAGAGAGCTAACCCGCCTCGATACCACTTGTAGGACCGGAAAGGCGACTAGGGGGTGAATAGGCGCTTTCAAAACTTTCTCGCCTAAATCAAAACCAACACGTACTTTACTCCTTTAGCTATGAGAGCTAAGAAGTTCGGTGAGCACACAACGGAAGCCTTGTGTTGAATTTGATAAGCCCCTCAAGCACACGACACAAAAGGAGAAAAGAACTCAAGGTTCTTCACTGGACACGGGCGGTCTGACCGGCTACCACGGGCGGACGGACCGACGGTCAAGGAGCGGTCGACCGGAAACTAACCAATGGTCGGACCGGTGGGCGTGGTTCGACCCGCCAACCCAATGATCGAATACACGGCGGTCGAACCGCCGTTGTAAGGCGATCGGACCGGTAGAGTCGATCTTGAAAAACTCCACCCAAATCCAAAACGAAATTTGATCCAACTTTTGATTCAACCAATAAAACTTGACCAAATTTCTAGCACACCTCCCTAATGATATTAGAGACCTGTTTCTAGCGACGATCCGTCGATCCACTTCAGAATCGATCTCTCGAGATTTTAACAAAAGGTGCTCAAACCCTATAAATGAGAAAACTTGATTCAAGACTTGCTTGTGGGGTTTGATGATCTAGATGACTCTAGGGTAATCCCACACATCAAAGCAAGGTAAGGTAGGCCAAGAGACCAAGCATGAACCTTTGAATCAAGGAAGCACCAAAACATCCAAAGAGGAAGAACACAAAGGAGCAATTGATCTTTCAATTAAGCATCACAAGATTGTTCATCCACAATAGATGCTTACAAAGCCTCTCCACCAAGGAGGGCAAGAGCTCAACAAGGAGCACACTCCAAACCCTAGTTTTCCTCTCCTCTCCTCCAAACCCTAGAAAAGGAAGAAGGGGCTAAATGAATGCTTGCTTAGGTTTTCCACCTCTCCCCTTCCTATTTATACTAGAGAGCTAGGGTTTCCCTTTTTGGGTCTCTTACACATGGGACCCACACACAAATAACACTTGAAGCAATCGCCTGCTTCACCACGTGTAGGTTGATCAGCGGTTCCCATCGACGCCAAGCCTCTCTTGTCCGAATCCCATCGGAAACTCCCAGAGACTCGCATCGATATCCGCACCGCCTGATCCAACCAGCTGTTTCGAATCACCCGTTCGATCCATCTTGTCCATTCTGCACCATGCTTGAGTCACACAACCTCACCCGGTATCCCTGATCGTTCTGGACCTCAGCTCTCCAAGCGTAGTCCCGATCCACTCACCGTTGACGTCGTTGACCTACAAGCCATCTGCACAGCAATAGACAAACAAACCGTTTCCGGGAACAAGTTCTTCACAACTTGACCCACGTCAGTTCCGCAATGCGATATACATCAATAAAGCATTGAAGTTCAGAGAATCACACACTCAAAATCAACTCAATGCAACACTTGGCTTTCCTCCAGTGATCGCGGCCCGATCACTTCCCAGGCGGTCCGACCGATTTCATGCCGGTCGGACCGCTCCCACAACGGCGGTCGGACCGGTCCAAATGACTTAGCCAAAATTCAAGCGAGGAATTCCGAAACCTTCTGGAAAATTCAATCGAATAGAACTTTTGACTGGGAGCTCCAAAAATGATGGGACCACATCCAGGAGACTCCCCTCACTTGCCTACACAACCTATTTTTGGCCCAGCTCCAAAAACCTAACAATTAAAGCATATGGTCGAACCGCCACCATGGCGGTCGGATCGCTCCATCAAGCGATCGACCGCCAAGACAAACGGTCAGACCGCCATGCTTTGACAGCCTTGGAGCAAACCCGAAAACGCGAGATTTTGCAAACCAATAACGCCATTGCCAATTGACTCATCATCCTGAGATCGTGCACATATCCTCACGATATCCACATATATGTTCAAAGCCTGATATCAAAGTAGCAGATTGCTTGATGGGAGGGGTTTGGCAACTTAAGTTTGTCAGGAACTTTGGGAGGGAGGAAGAAGATTTGTAGAGTAATCTTAAGGTTTGTTTGGATGGGGTGGATATCAATGGGGAAAACGATAAGGTGGTGTGGTGTTTGAAAAAATGATCATTTTACAGTTAAATCTTTATACAGACATTTGACTTTTGGTGGGGTTACTTGTAGGAAAATGCAGCAACTTTGGGCAAGTAGGATCCCCTCAAAGTGATAATTTTCCTTTGGCAGACTTATCATAATAGAATCCAAACGATGGAACAGCTCAGCACTAGAAATTGGAAAGGGGATATTAATTGTAGTCTTTATGGGATTGTGGAGGATGCGAATTATGTTTTATTTCAGTGTGTTGTGGCAAAATTCGCTTGGACCTGTATCAAATAATTGTTAGGATGGAAGAGATGCCCCGAGTCTCTAGATTATTCCCATTTGTGTTGGTCGGATGGAGAGGGTGAAGGTTCGCGGGAAGGCTACGATAGCACAAAACAAAAAAATTACCACGCAACCAAGAAACCTCCGCTAGTAATAGATCATGATATTACCACTAGATGCGCCGACTCGTAGCAGAATTAGAGTCGATGTAGCAAGTTGATGCGGTCGCAGTCGTACTCGCCGCGCGTCTGCTCCTCCAAGTAGTCAAACTTGTCGCGCGTCTGCTCGTCCGAGTAGTCGTACTAGTCGCACTTCTTCTCCTACGAGTAGTCAAACTTGCCACGTGTCTGCTCATCCGAGTAGTCATACTCGCCGCGCGTCTACTCCTCCGAGTGGTCGTATTGAGTTGCGGATCGCCCTAGTGCTGATGCTTCACAACAACACCTCCAAGGTATCCACATGTACGGGGTAGGGACACCACATGCTGGAGTGCTAGCACCGGCGGCGTGGTTGAGGAAGGCGTGGCTATTAGGGTTTCAAGAAGTTCATCGAAAGATCATCACACCCCTTGCCACCGCCCCTCTATTTATAGGCATCCATAATGAGTCTCGAACTTGAGGCCCATTAGGAACTCGTGGCCTACAAGAATTCGAATCACCATCTAAATCAAATCTTAGTCCTTTAAGTGTGCTACACTATAGGTTCATGAGTAATATCTCCTGTTATGTTAGGAGGAGCAAATCCCATGTCCGACCAGTCACATCCCTCCGTATATTTCATAGCATACCCAAAAGCTACCTTTATAACTACCCAGTTACGAGTAGCATTTGACAACCCCTAAGAGTGATACTACACATGTAGAAAACCACGCTGATCTCAGGTCTAAGGATTATATATCATCATTGCTTGAGACCAACTAATGATACATAGAATCATAACAATTTCAACAGTATCTCAAGGTGGGTCTTTTCCAACACTATGTTCTCTAACATGTGTCCATATTATTGGTTTGATATCTCCATATCCATGACTTGTGAAACATAGTCATCAACCAATACATATGCTAGTATATTCATATGTGTCCTCATATGTTTCCAACCAGGGAAAGTTTAAGAATAATCATCACAGAAATATAGAGTTTCACAATCAAATCACATACTGGATAATAAATATTATTGATATTATTCTAGAAACAAGATAACATATTATCCAATGTTATGAACATAATGAAATATAATCATCTTTATGATTGCCTCTAGGGCATATTTCCAACAGGGGTTGCTAGCAACTACCATATTGGTTTATTCAATTTTGCAGCTTTGGCCTGGACTCTCCGAAAAATTAGGAATAAAATGGTGATTAAGAAGACTTTTCCTAAGCAACCATCTTAAGTTGTGTTCAAATTTCTATCGCGTTTGCAGCGATGGTGGATTGTAATAAAAAAAGGAGGATCGCATAAAGCTTGAAAGTTTGATGATTTCAGTGGAAGACTGGATGAAAGGTTTTGTGCGTTGGATAGAGAGTAGTTTTTCTGGTTTTGGGTTTGTGTCGGTTAAACTGTTTCTTTGTTATCAAATGTGGTAGTATGCTTGTCAGCCTGTTCGCGATGCTTGTGTCGTTTGTTCTGTTGTAAGCTGGTATTCCCAGCCTAACTGTGTTCGAACTTTGCGATGTAAGTTTGGATATTATTTTTCTATAAAAGCTGGGTTGTTTCCTTGGAAAAAAAAGTCACTTAAAAACCCTACGGTAAACCTTATTGAATTGATGTTGACTAAAATAATGGCATCCAGATTTTTAGTTCCTAGATCAGTGAATCTCTACAGTAACAAAAACTTTTTTCGTTCATCAAATCATTGATTCAACCGAGATTTATTAGTTTTCCCCTTCTTAAATTGGTACTATATGCTAGCAAACAATGCATGTTCATCCCTCAAAAACAAAAGGGAAAATAAAGGGAAAAAGGAAGTATATCTGAAAAACATCAGTTGAGTACCAATCGAGTCACCAAAAAATGTGTCCAATTAATAAATCCAAGAAATCGACATGCGGAGACATGTGTCAGATTGAAAGGTAACTGTTGATAAATGACACTCGTAGATCGAATCGTTTTTCTATATTGCTTTCAATTCTACAAATTTGGCTTTCTAGATTGTAATCTATGGTGCAAATCCACTCTAATTTACCGCGAGCCGACTTGAAGTCGCTGACACAATATCGATCAGTAGATTGCATGAAAAGGTGGATGTTGATTGTACCATAGATTGGAAATCATAAATTCATTCTAAATCTACAGCGAGCCGACTTGAAGTCGCCGGCCAAGCAGATTAGTAATTGCATGAATGATAGTTGCATAGTATAAGATGAATAGTATGCTCATCGCATGAACAATATTAGGAAGAAAAAACGGCCTTGTAGAGCCACGCAGCTGCCGCTGGCACCGCAAGGCCGCACCGCCGCCTCACATGGCCGCCTCATAGACGTGCCACCGCATCGTGTTCCGCACTACGGACTGTAGCTCACGCGCGCATGAGCCACCGGCCACAGGCCGCATCGCTCAACACTGAGCTCCGGTCGCCCGAATCCACACGGTTATCCCATGCGTGCATCCGCCAGCACGCAGCCGCCGGCCACACACCACCAGAAAAAAGAATAAAAAATAAAGAAGGAGCAAGGGGGAGCCGCCGTGGCCCCCCATGGCCACCGTCGTCGCAGCCCCACCTCCACCTGAAGCCGACCGCGTCGGCCGCCCGCAGCACCGCCTCTAGTTTATCGCAAAAAAAAAGGAAAAAAAAAAGAAGAAAAGGAAACATCGAGACAATTGTGAGAAATATGTCCACGAAACCAAAGTTAGGCCCAGTGTAAGCTATTGTGCGGCCCACAACCGTACATTGTGTGGGCTCCGCCTGCAAGAAGGTAAGCCTGGCCACTTGGAAATGGAGTGGGCCGAGCCAAGTTTCCTCAAACTTAGAGGCGTGTTCTTACATTGGTGCAAACCTTCATGTTTGTAACATGTAAGGCAGGATTTTCGACAGAATTCCACAGGAAACTATTCAATTCCTGTATAAATTTTGGTAAATTCCCGTGTACCAAACAAGGGCTTAAACTGCAACAAGGTGAAGAAAAATGAAACGAAAAAGGAAGTATCTTAGTTCCAACAAGAGATCTCATGGAAGAGAACACAGGGTGTATACATTGTATTATTGTAATCAGCCTTGTTCTTATGGTCAAAAACTATATATATATATATATATATATATATATATATATATATATATATATATATATATATATATATATCATTTATGAACATTACACAAGCAGGAAGAAGAACCAACCAACCCAACAAACTAAAAGCTCCTGGAAGAATTTCACTGCGTGCCCCGGCCCCTCTGTTGCCATAATGCCATTTCGTGGAGAAGAACAATACTACGTGATTCTTTTTTTTTTAACAAGAGCGAGTGTGGCTGACTGAAAAGTGGAAGACGGCGGTGGTCCTTAGCTTCTGGCCGTGGCGCCGTCGCCGGAGCTGGGAATGCCGGCGGCGAGCCTGGCTCTCAAGTCTTTCCTTAGGATCTTGCCGGAAGGGTTCTTAGGGATGGAGTCCGTGAAGAAGACCTTGTTGATCCTCTTGTAGAAAACCACCTGTTGCATTGGATCAAATCTTCTTAATCCTGGGCTCTAGTTCTTCATTTGCAGAATTTATGTAATAAATAAAGTAGTACAACTGTACACTTGTTCCTGTTCCTAAACAAATGCAAATATTTTTTCATTTGTGAGGGATGTGAGACTGCAGGGAATCATCACAAGCAAGATATTACCTCCTTCGCGACGAATTGCTTGATCTCATCCTCGGTGATCTTAGAACCTTCAGTCCGCACGATGAAAGCAACCGGGACTTCACCGGCGAGATCATCCTTCATTCTGAAACAAGAAATTAGGAGGAAAGTGAGAGTTCTAGTTCACAATGCCGATTTCCTCTGAACATAGAGAAGATCCACTTACGAGACGACGGCGGCATCCTTGATCTCCTGGTGCGTGATGAGGAGTGCTTCGAGCTCTGCAGGTGGCACTTGGAACCCCTTGTACTTGATGATCTCCTTGAGCCTGTCAACGATGAAGATCTCGTCGTCGTCGTCAACGTAGCCGATGTCTCCGGTGTGCAGCCAGCCGTCTTTGTCAATGGTGTTCTTTGTGGCCTCTGGGTCATTCAGGTAACCTGCGCATTTCACATCACAGGGCTTGTTAGTTTCAAGAAACTGTTTGTGTATAACAAGGTGAAAGGAAAAAAGTTGTGTCCAGAAAGCGGAAGCACAACGTACATTTTCTGGACATAGCCCTGTAGAGAAGACGTAGTTGTATGGGTTACGAAATATTATGGGCTGTGGGTGTGGGGGCGAAGCTTCTACGGTACGGACTATGAGTCCGAGTCGAACATGTAATCCGGGTATAAATATATACCGTCTGTTAGAGATATAGTTAGAGACTTGTGTTTGAGTAGGACTCTATTTGATTTGGTTTCCTTATCTGTAACATGCATGTGTATATATACTGGCTAATTGGCCCCTGATAATACAAGCAACAATCATAACATGGTATCAGAGCATTAGGGTTACCTCTTCCTCGTGCAACTCCGCTGCCGCTCCGTCGGCCTTCTCCGCTGCTGCTCCGTCGGCCTTCGTCTTCTCCCCCGACGGCCGCTTCCTCGCCGTCTCCAACCGGGACCGCAAACTCTCGGCCGCACCACTCGCCGCCGCTTCCGTCATCCGACTCACCGCCGCCCGCCGCAAGCCGCGCAGCCTCGCCCGCTTGCCGCGTCGAGGAACTCCGGCTTACCGCCGCCGCTACCGCTTGCGCGCGTGGGAGGAAGCGCCGCCAAGCGCCTCGGCGCCGCCGCCGCTTCTTGTGGCGGCCAGTCCTCCGGCGCCTCCGCTCTCCGTCGCCACTCACGCGCCGGCTCGGCGCGCTTGATTCGCGGCTGCCGCCGCTGCTTCTGTGAGTAACGGTCCTCCCGCGCCTCCGCTCTCGTCGCCACCATCGACGCCGGCTCGCCGCCTTGATTCGCCGCCACTGGGTCACCGACGCCCGCTACTCGTCACGCAGCGCCGCCTCTAAACCACCCAGCCGCCTCTGCCGAAAAGAGCAAGAGAAAACCTAGGTTTCCTTGCTTTGGGCGGTGGGCGGATCGACCTTCTCCGTTTTAAAGCGGCCGTGAAAAAAAAGAAAAAAGCGTTGTTCTAACCGCGCCGCGCCGCCGGCGCCGCTGTTAGACCTCGTTGTCTTAGTCGCCGCGCCGTCCAGTAGCCGCTACCAATGGGCACCGTTTCTCCTCATTGCCGGTGATCTTCGACGGTGTTAATTACACCGACCGTGTCTCACATGCGCATTCATATGCGTGGTCTTCGTCTTTGGGGCGTCCTCTCTGGCGATGTCACCTGCCCGCCATGCCCTTCTCCTCCAACGGAGCCTACGTCTGTTGCGCTTCCCCCGACAGCTGACAAGGCTGCTATTGAGTCTGCTGGCCTTGCTGATGAGAAGGCTGCCTCTGCCTACCAAGAGGCCCTGGACTCCTACATGGATCGCTTGACTACCTACACTCAGTGGTGTGACGACGACGCTCGAGCTGCTGCTGTCTTCATCGCCAGTGTTCAGCCTCAGTTTTCTTCTAAGATAGTGGGATTTTCATCGGCTGTCCAGATGTGGACTCATCTTCGACAGCGCTACGAACCATCTGGAGATGCCCTCTACCTGTCAGTAGTTCGTCAGGAGCACTCTCTCCAGCAGGGTGATGCTACTGTTGACGCCTTCTACGCTCAGAGTTCTGCAGTCTGGCGTCAACTGGACTCTCTTCGCCTTCTTGGTACCGCGTTCTGTTCATCTTTGCTTGGTATGCGTGGCGACCGAGTTTCAGCGTGTCTCTCACGAGCTCCTTACTCGCCGCCCACGAGTTCGAGCGAGGCGTGCCCGGCTACTTGCACGCCACCTCGTGTCACTCTTACGGAGGCCCTTACCGAGATACGTGCGGAGGAGACTCGTCTCGAGTGGTGCCGATCGATGCCACTCCCCTCGTGCTCGCCGCCCGTACACTGCTACACCGATCGCTTCACGTTTGATCTGTTGCCTCCTCCGCGGCTCCACAGTGGTGGTGGCCGTCCTCCATCTGGCGGTGGTCGTCCTCGCCGCTCCCTCTGCGACAAGATCGGTCACATTGAGTCTCGGTGCTACAAGCAAATGGCATATTTCACGCCGTTCTTCTCCTAGCACTGCACCGGTACTTCTACAACGCGTCTACATCGACTACTTCGCGTTTTCTCTCACTTTGAGGTGAGATAGCGGACTTGACGGCGCTTGCCGCCGGTTCTTCCTCAACGAGTTCTGCGAGTTCTGCGACTAACTCTTGAACCGAGAAACCACCTCCTACAGAGCAGGTACCTCCCGTGGATCCTTGATTCCGAGCATCCTTCCACATGACTTCCGATTCTTCCACTCTATCTTTTGTTACACCTCTTGATTCCCTGTCGGTGTTCTTACTGCGATGGTACCTCTCTTTCATCTGCAGTGAGGACCTCTTAGCAACTCATCTTTTCATGTTCCTTCATTGCTCATGTTCCTCGCCTAACCATGCGATTTCTTTCATTGGGCGATTCTCGACCTTGGTTATCGGATCATTCTCGACTCGACTCTTGTTGTGTTCGGGACCGCCACACGGAGTTACGGTTGGTTCGGCCCTCGGCGCCTTGACTCGCAGCGTCTCTCGGGAGCTTGGTAGCTTCACCTTCCTTCCGCGCCACCGTCGCCGCGATCTCTCCGCCTCTACCACTCCGTCTCACCGGCTCTTTCCAACAATGGCATCACCGTCTTGGCCATCTGTGTGGCTCTCGATTGTCGTCTTTAGTTCGTCGTGGTCTTCGGGGTGCATCTCGGAGACGTGTCTCTACATTGTCGAGTGTAAGTTAGGCAAGCGGCTTGACTTCCTTATCCTCATAGTGAGTCGGTGTCTCAACGTCCATTTGATCTTGTTCATTCGGATGTTTGGGGCGCTCCCTTCGTTTGAAAGGGGTCATCGATACTATATCATATTTATAGATGATTTCTCTCGCCACACTTGGATATATTTCATGTCTTCGTAGTGAGGTCTTGTCTATCTATAAGCAGTTTGCCACTATGGTTCGCTTACGCTTCTCCACTCCTATTCGTGTCTTTCGTGCGACTCTGGGCGAGTACCTCTCCCATCACTGCGCGATTTTTCTTGCCGGCGGGGCACTCGCCCGCCTCTTGTCCCGGTGCTCATGCTCGAAATGGTGTTCTTGGCGCAAGCATCGTCACCTCCTTGAGTCGGCTCGTGCATCGATGATTGCCGCCTCTCTTCCACCTCACTTTTGGGCGGAGGTCGTTTCCATCGCCACCTATCTCGTCAACATCGGCCTTCTTACGCTCTTGAGGAGCAATCCCTATTGAGCGTCTCTGTGGTCTCCTTCCGGACTACTCGCCTTCGCTCATTTGGGCTGCGTTTGCTACGTTCTCCTCCCCTCGAGCGCACTAAACCGATCGCTCGATCCAGTGTGTTTTTACGGGTGCAGTCTGCGAGCACAAGGGCTATCGGTCTTTGGGATCTGTTGGTCGACGGATGCGAATTTCTCGGGATGTGACTTTCGACGAGTCTCGTCCCTTCTACCCACGTCTGTCTCTCCTTCGACTTCCTCTGTGGAGTCTCTGTCTTTTGACCTTTCGGATACACCTAATTCGTCTCCACATATTTCTCCTGTGGCCTCTCGCCATTATCGCCGCTTTGTTTCGTCTCCTGCGGCTCCTCGGGCTCCCCACTACACTCGTCTACACTCGTCGACCTCGTATTGAGGATCTTCCGGATGAGCCCACTTCCCGATGTTTCATCTTCTTACGATGATTCATCTTCCCTCGATGGGCCGTCTTCTCCTCGCTCGCTCTCGCGATCGCCCGGTCGATTCGCCCCTGCCGTTTGCCTTTCTTTGGCGCACTACTTGTGAGCTCGCCTCCTCTGGGATCTTGTTACTCATCTGAGTGGCGGCATGCCATGGCCGAGGAGATTCTTGCCCTCGAGCGTCTTGGTACTTGGGATCTTGTTCCTTTTCCATCTCACTCTCGTCCCATCACATGTAAGTGGGTCTATAAGATTAAGACTCGCTCGATGGCTCTCTTGAGCGCTATAAAGCGCGTCTTGTTGCTCGTGGCTTCCAAAGCGGGAGCATGGTCGTGACTCTGACGAGACTTTTGCTCTGTGGCCCACATGACCACCGTCGCGCTCTTCTTTCGGTGGCGTCTGTTGCCATCGCAGTGCATTCTCAACTTGATGTCAAGAATGCCTTTCTTAATGGCGAGTTGCGTGAGGAGGTCTACATGCATCCGCCACCGGGTATTACATTCTCGAGGGCATGGTGCATGCGCCTTCGCCGCTCTCTATGGCCTTAAGCAAGCCCTCGTGCTGGTTTGGCGCTTCTCCTCGTGGTCACTTCTTCTTTGGTTTTTGACAAGTGATCATGACCTGCGCTTTTGTCCACACTTCGTCTCGTGGTGGACTCTTCTTCTTCCGTATGTTGATGATATGATCATTACGGAGATGACTCGAGTACATTGCCTTTGTCAAGGCTCGTCTTAGTGAGCGGTTCCTTATGTCGGATCTTGGTCCTCTTCGTTACTTCCTTGGGATTGAGGTTACTTCCACTCGGATGGTTTCTTTATGTCCCAAGAGAAGTATATTCGAGAACTTCTTGATCGCGCCTCCTCACCGATCGGCGTCTGTTGAGACTCCTATGGAGCTCAATGTTCACCTCAAACCCTCGATGGCGAGCCTCTTTACGATCCAGGCTCGCTATCGCCATCTTGTTGGGAGTCTTGTCTATCTTCTTTGTTACTCGTCCGGATATCACTTATCCATTCACATTCGAGTCGGTTTGTTTCGCTCCCACTCGGAGTCCACTCTGACCACCTTCTTGAGTTCTGCGATACCTTCGTGGGACTATCTCTCGCCGTCTCTTCTTTCCACGCTCCACTCGTTCTGACTTCAGCTTATTCGGATGCTACTTGGGCGGCCGATCCTCGATCGCGGTCTATCTCTGCTTCTTGTGTTTTTCTTGGTGGTTCGCTTATTGCACGGAAGGCGAAGAAACAGACTGCGATGTCCCGTTCGAGTGCAGAGGCTGAGTTGCGAGCTATGGCTCTCTTGACAGCAGAGATTACTTGGCTACGGTGGTTACTTGAGGATTTTGGTGTTTCAGTTACTACACCGACTCCTCTCTTGTCGACAAAGCAGTGCTATCAGTGTGCAGTGACCACATGAAGCATGAGCTCACCAAGCATATTGGTGTTGATGCTTCCTTCATGAGGTCTTGTGTGCATGATCGGTGATTGCTCTTGGTATGTGCCTTGAGCTTGGATAGCGGATTTCTTCACGAAGGCCCAGACTCGAGCACAGCACGGCTTCTACCTCTCCAAACTCAGTGTTGTTGATCCACCATGAGTTTGAGGGGGGGTGTTAGAGATATAGTTAGAGACTTGTGTTTGAGTAGGACTCTATTTGATTTGGTTTCCTTATCTGTAACATGCATGTGTATATATACTGGCCAATTGGCCCCTGATAATACAAGCAACAATCATAACACCGTCGACCTCTTGTAACCTCAGAAGAAAAAGAAAGAAACTCCTTATACGGACAGAGCCGCCATAATTCGACTCTCGGGGACGTAGGTTTTGCCGAACCTCGTAAATAAATTCTCGTGTCTCTTGTGTGCTTACTGTTCTCTCATGCAAAGGGTTGTTAGCAGTTCCAACAGAACCATTTGCCATTGTCGCAAAATTCGAGTATGGATGGCAATTAGCACTTATTCGAAGATGCACTCTAATATACTAAATCTAGATGTTTTCCATGGTTTGAGATAAATTTTCTTGTAATTTTTTAGGATAGGACAATTTAGCAGTGATTGCTTATCTTCTTAGAAAGGACGAAATATTCGATCAAATGAATGCAAAGGAAGGGGGAGAACAAGAAGTGCTGGACAAGAGTTGTGGTAGCTTGATTAATTCCATCAAAAAAATTATGCACATGGGAGACCAGGCTGTCGTCGTCATGCACCCCATGCAAGGACACAACCACCTTAACTCAACTGCAGTTTGCACATGGCAAAAGAACCATTGCCTCCTCCCAAACTGTATTTTCAGAGGTGCCCCATGATGACATGGTACTATACATTTCAGGTGGTTTTTGTTTGCTGCCAGCACTTTAAGTCCAAATTGCATCACAGTGAAACACATGGTGGCAATTCTTGTTTGCTGTTGTTGCAACATTAACACAGACTACAGAGTGAAACCTCACAATCACAAGGTCCTGGGGTAAGGCATTCACATGGGATGGATCACAAGGTCCTGGGGTCAGGCAATTAATTAACTGAAGCTGCAAGGAGGAGGCCAAACAATGTACCCGGCTTTCCTATCTGAACCTCAAGATTCTCGGATGGATCCCAAGTCCCAACTGAGAGTTTGGTTTGGTTGGTCGTGTTTGGTTAGATACAGATAGGCTCTTCGCGAAAAAGTTTCAGAATTGACTTGTGACAACGGCTTCTTTTGCAGCCTGGTGTACGTCGAGCGCTCACCCAACTACGCCTTCTTTTTCTTGGTCACAAGACGGGTTACCAGAACATTTACTACTGACGTTTAGGTTCATGTACTCACTTGGCCTTCTGAAAAAATATGCAATGCTTTACTATTCCTTGTAATTGCAATGAGATGTACTAGTACTATTCATAAGGGGACGCCAAGGCTGCCACTAGCATCCCTTGTCTCGCTACTTAAGCTATCTTGTGGGTGTCCATTCTAATCATTGTGATGTCTCATGACTGAACTGAAACAATCAAATCCTTTGTACTAGTAACAGACTCTATTTCTTCCATATGATGTTGTGGATTTTAACACGAGCATAGTTTTTTTTTGTCTGTATGATTTGGTTTTATTAGTGGATGAACAGATAGATGTACGAGAAGCATGGCCATGACTCCTTGACCGCGACGGCGCGTCCTCTGCACCGATCTAATGTGATCTCCACTTTGCACGCCAAGTACCAACCAATGATTTGTTCCTAGGTAGACAAGAACCTAACCAACTTCTTCTGTCAGGAACTTTGAAGAGGCCTATAGCATTTCTGGTTCCTTGTCTTCCTAACCCCTAATTAATAGCATCAATCCATGCATGGAAATCCCTGGGGATAGATATATGCATCTAAGTGCTCTTGATAAATTGGAGATAGAACCTTGGGCATGACATCAACGCGGACATGCAGAACAAAATGGTCAGGATAGGCTGCCGGCCACTATAGGCCACCATTGCTTCTTGATGCAATGGTCGTCGATACACACCGCACCTTGGCAAGGGGGGTTGCAGGTTTTGAACACTGCGACCGTAGACCGACAGACCACCGTAATCCCAGAAACTAACTGATTTTTAACCGGTCTCATAGATATCATCAATTGTCCAAGCTATGTTTCCTTTCCTAAAAAATTCCCAGGTTGTCGCTTGTGAAACATTCGCAGATGGTTACTTCTAAAGACAGTCCACGTAGAACAGTTCAATGGAATTTCGGGGACCATGCCACACTAGTCATCCAAGGCCCCACCCACAGAAGAAAAAAAAATGGCGAGTTGCAGAAGCTTTGGTGATGGTGGCCTGGCCTAATCGCAGAGACCAAACGAATTGGTTACAACCTATGTACCAAAACTCTAGCAGGTTTGTCCACATCGCCAGCAGCTGTGGCGACTTTTCCCCTCCCAAGACGCCAAAGCAAGTACATCAAGTGTGTTAGCGAGCAAAGCCACCGGGTCCACCCCGTGCTGTCAGGAGTACAGGTCGCGGGGCCCACACTACAGCGGCTTGCACCCTTGAGTCACCCTCAAGAACAGGTCTGCTTTTTTTTGCGCCAAATCGTGACGTCCCAACGTAAACTCCAACTGGAGATGAACGACATGAAGTGGATGAAGCGAGCAAGTAACAGGGGTCGATCCCGTGCGTACCTTTCATGATTTGCTCCCCGCGGATGCAGATCTCCCCGGACTGGTTCCGGCCGATGGAGGCGCCGGTGTCGGGGTCGACGATCTTCAGCTCCGCGTTGCGCACCACCGTGCCGCACGACCCGGACTTGACCTTGTACGGCTCCTTGGCGAAGGCCAGGCACATTGCCAGCACGGGGCCAGCCTCCGTCATCCCATACCCCTGCCGAAAACAAGACACAAAAATGCACGTCGGGCCCACTTGTCAGTAACATTCAGGCAAAAAAAAATTCGTTAGTGCGTATAGCGCGATTGTGCGAGTAGGTGTATGTACCGACCTGTCCGAGCACGGCATTTGGGATCTTGGCCATGAAGGCGTCCTGGAGCTCCTTGCCCATGGGCGCGGCGCCGGACATGACCATGCGGATGGAGGCGAGGTCGTCGGCGGTGACCAGGGGGCTCTTGGCGATCTCCACCACGATCGGCGGCACGAACGGGGCGATTGTGATGCTGTACTTGCGCACCAGATCGACGAGCGCCGCGATGTCGAACTTGCGCATGATCACGATGGCCGACCCGGCGCGCAAGCCCGCGAGGAGCACCGAGTTGAGCGAGTAGATGTGGAACAGCGGCAGCAGGCACAGCAGAACGTCGTCTTTGCTGAAGTACAGGTTGGGGTTCTCTCCGTCCACCTTCAGGAAACGAAACTTGCCAGCGATCAGTTACCCCACCAGAACAAAGTTCAGTTTTTTTAAAAAAAAAGTTTAACCGTTGGCGCCAAAGATCACACATCATCACGAATCTTGGCGCATTTACCAGACTCTGACACCTGATTCGGTGGGTGGACCCCACGCGCAGGCACCAGTATTTCACAGAGCACAAGTGAACAAATTTACGAAGCTAAGCACAGGGCATAAAGCGCCAAGACTAATCCGAGTAATCCACGCGCTAATTTATGAGACAGCCGGCTGCCCAAACGAACGTGGGACCCACCTGTCACCCTGCAGGGCAAGTAAACGGCAGCTCGCCCGGCTCGGCGCAGGAGCTAAGCTCCAAACCAGACAAGGAAAACGAAACGCAAGAAGAGCTCAGAGCAGAGCAGAGAATGGCGTGTACCTGCTGCGCAACGCTGGTGATGAGGCTGCGGTGCGTGAGCATGACGCCCTTGGGGAGGCCGGTAGTGCCGGAGGAGTAGGGAAGCGCGACGACGTCGTCGGGGTCGATCTCGGCGTCGGCCTCCAGCTCCTCGCCGGCGATCACCTCCCGGAACTCGACGCACCCGTCGAACTTCCCGTCGACGGTGACCACGGGGACGCCCTTCTCCTGCGCGAACTCCCGCACCTTGACAACGGCGCAGGCCTCTGTGACGATCACCTTGGCCCCCGCCGCCGCCGCCTGCCGGTGGATCTCGTGCGGGGTGTAGAACGGGTTGGCCGTCGTGGTGGCCGCGCCCAGCCTCGCCGCGCCGAGGAAGGAGAAGGCGAACTCGGGGCAGTTGCGGAGCAGGTTCATGACGACGTCGCCCTTGCCGACCCCCATCCGCCGCAGCCCCGCCGCGGCCCGCCGCGACAGCGCCTCAACCTCGGCGTAGGTGTAGGACGCGCCGGTCTGCCCGTCGATGAGGCAGGGCCGGGAGCCCACCTCGGCCGTCTTGGTGAAGCAGTAGGTGTGCAGCGGCTGGTCGTTGGAGATCTCGATGTCCGACAGCTTCGACCGGAACACCACTGCCGACTCCGCCACGGACCCCATGGTCTCCGCCGATAGAGCACTCGGATAAACGAGAGAGAAAAATTATACGGTTAAACTAGGCGATCGAGGAGGGGATGGCTCGGTGTGCGCGCTTGCTCGCTTGATCTCCTGGAGAGGGGAGGAATGGAAGGTGGTGGGTTAATATACGGGGGAGGGAGTTGGGGAGTAGGTGGGTGGGCCCCGTGGAGGATGACGGGTGGGGCCAGGTGGAAGTGGGAGCGGGGATGGCAGGGGATCTTGGGGTTGGTGAGAGAGAGTGGCTGTACCTGGGCTGGGCGTCATGGGCGCTATAGAGTCATAGTGTTAAAAACCGGGCAGGTGAGGTGAGGCTGTCGGTTCAGCGGTTTACCGGTCCGATCGTGATTCATCGGTCGGACCGCTGGTTTTTTATTTTACTTAAATAGGCATTATTTTGCTGGTATATTATGACAGTAAGTATATTTAGATGTAAAACAGGGGTTGATTTGCCAACTTGCGAAAATAAGCAGTCCAAACTCCAACAATAGATAATGGTACTAGCAAAGGGGCCTAACCACAGCAGCATTGCCCCAATCCAAAGTCCCAAACACCAAATCACCAAAGTACAAGCATCAATCGAACATGGAAGCAAAGCCCTAATTCCCCTCATATTCACGTATTTCTAGTCTTTGAAGGTCTTTGAGCTGAGCCGATTCGTCGGTTTCTACTTCTTTTTTTCGGTTTAACTGGTAGTCCGGTCCGACTTTTTAAACTATGCCAGCCACGTCAACATCGTTTACTTACCCATTATTTCTAGTCAAATTGTTGTTTTGAAACTTTGGTGGTTGCAGTGATTGTTCCATTTTTAGTACATGCCATGCTTATTTTTTAATAGTCTTGGATGAGTAAATTTCTCCATATACCCAAAAACGATTTTTTTTTGTAAATCTATGTATTTTTGTTCATGACATTTTTTTTAATGAGCTACAATTTGCTACTTCATGCGTTAAGTAAACTAGTTGAATTTCTCGTGCAATTGTGCTACTACATACCACGGTGCATATGTCTTTCTATCACGGTGCGTATGTCTTTATATGAACATAGACTTGTACTTGTTATACAACTCTAATTAATGCTTATGATACAAATACAGTCTATTCCTTATAAAATTGTAATGGTTGTCACATCTATACATGTTTAATATGTACTATTATAATCTGGATCCACCACAATCGATGGCATGTATCTTTCTCTCTCTTTTTCTTCGATTAACGTGATAATTTCTAACACTTGAGAGCGAACGTAGTAGTTTCATTTTCTTTTGCTTGGCAATATATATACTATATTATATAGATTGTACTAGTACGTCGCAGTTGCACTCAACAAATCTTACACAAATTACTCCCTCAACCCACAAATACATTAGACATTGATATGGTTCTCAAAAAGCAACTTTGACCACTATTTGTAAAACCTAATAAAATTACAATATTAAAAGGTTACTTTTCGATACAAAATTTATACATACGATTTTCATATATCCAATCAAAACATTATTAAAATATCGATAATTAAAATTTCGAAAGTTTGAATGCATGTGTATTTATGCCGGCAGGGAGTATACACTAAACACGCCAAATTGAATGCGTGTTGTAGCAAAAGAGGAAATTAATAAAGCAAGGAAAACGCAGGCTCCACGTATAATTAATGTTTTCATCTATGCCTAACTTCTATTTTTCCTCTTTCGACTGTACATTTATGCCTATGTTGCCCATTTTCCCCTTGAGTTTTACATCTAGACTCAGATACCCTCTCTAAAATTCGATTTACAATGGTAAAGTGGTATATTCGCCAACTTGTTTACTCTTCATGCAAGTGCAATTCTAATCAACAGAGCTCTGTAATGCTATTAAGAGAGAGAGAGAGTACAATTTAACAATCCAGAGTTAATAATGAAGGAGTGAGCGAGTGACCGTGAATTAAGGGAGAATCCTGTAGATCACTAGGCCACATGATGCGTGTCGTGTATATAGTTAATTATATATAGTCAAAGCAGCCCATTAGAAAAAATCCAATAAAATAAACCCTCTCGGGAGAAGGGACAAAACGAGAGTCAAACAATGTAGACTTGTAGAGTATCTGGGAGGCATTCCCGTAATTTACAGTTTACACACGCCATGGCCTGGACCGGTCCGCTCCAACCGGCGCAGCAGAAGCGACAGAGCCTTCCTCCTTTCGGCAGGTAGAGCTAGAAGTTGGGGCGACGTACGTCACCCTGACGCCACCGAGCCGGCCGATCCGCCCTCCGATCGCCGCAGGGTAGGCGAGATGACCGATGGACTGGGATTCAATTCAATGCTAATGATCTACGGTATATAGTATCATAAGTAATCTTCATCGTCTGATTAAAAATCAATGTTTGATATCAATCGCTGCAGGGTATACGTTCTCATCGCTACCATCCGAGCCTAGATCGGTGTTTTCGTCGGACTCCGACCCAAGAGGCTTGTCCGATAGATACTCGTGGCAGTCAATGCGGGGCCGACCACCACATTTCTGCCCCCTCATTTCGCACAAAACTATGCACGAGTCTTCCCTCAAAGGAAGCACATTCTGTGCTGCCGTCTTCAGGCTCAGGTTGCGCTTGCCTGCTTGTAGAGAACCCGGCATCATCTGCTTGTAGAGAACCCGGCATCATCAAGGTTTCCCGCGCCCTACGTACGAAATTCATGTACACCATCGGCCTCCCATAAATGGTTGCCTCGGGCTAAGAGTCAATATGCATGAACTGGCTCCATGCTACGCTTTCCATGCACCTTGATGAGCTCTCACACGACATTCGTGCAGGTGATCCCCTCGATCACAAGTTTCTTCGTCCTTGTCTCCGTGACAAACTCCCTTCGGGTGCAGCTTCGAAGTTCGTGAATATTCATCGCATCGAGCTCCTCTGCCCGAACCACCTTGTACTAACATCCCGACAGGTCCAACCCATCGGATCCGCCCCGTACAGGACTGTCGCCATAAAACACAAACAAGTCTTGTATGTTTGAAATTACCTAAAGGCACAACAACCCCATCCACGATACATATGTGTAATTAAATACGACAAATTGCATGCAAGTGAAGCATTACATATGTGTAATTAAATACAAATAATTAATTGTTGGTAATTCATTACTACCATGCTTACCACTATTAAAGCACATGTCCATTGCCACTTAATTATTTACAACTAACTAATTTGCACTAAATGAGTTATGCCTAACTAATTGCTACTTAACTTATTATGACTGATTAATTATCACTAAATACCACTAATTTAATATGTCAGACTGATCACCACTAAACTAATTAGGACTAATTTATTTCCACTAAAATAATTTATTATCAGCAAAGTAAGTAATTACCACTAAACTTACTAATTACATCTAATTAATTACCTCTCAACTAACTAATTACAACTGATTAATTACCACTAAAAACTGACCAGTACTTCATTTTCACTAATTTAATATGTCGTAATGATGACTACTAAACTAATTACGACTAATTAATTACTACTAAACTAGCTAATTGTGATTAGCTGACTAAGACTGATTAACTACGACTACGGTAATAACGACAAAAAATATCTAACAAATTACCTGCCCTTCGGGAGAAATAATAATAAAAAAAAAGACCGAGCGAAGAGCGACCGTGAGAGTTTGGTATTTAAAGAAAAGCGAAGGAGGAGCCATGGCGTTGGCGCCGGAAATTCTCGACGAAACGACAGATGTGCGGAGGAGGGAGGACGAACGGTGGGAAAGGTGACCACCGCGCGGTTTGGTGTTTCTCGGCAGAATCGGGCGGGTGCATGGTGGGAGAGGGTGGTGGGTGGAGGGAGGGCGGGCGGGAGGGAGGGTGCGTGGCGGGCGATGGGCAGCCATCGCAGGTCGGTCGTGCGGGAGGGCCACCGCACGGTGGCCGTGCGGGCGTGAGGTGACGCGGCGTTCCGGGAGGGTTTACCGTATGGTGGCCTTGCAGCAGGGGGTTATATTTGTAAAAAAAATTCGAGACGATTATTCATGTAAATACGAGATAAAAAGGTACCAATACGGCTAAAAATTCTGGACACAACCCAAGTTGGGCGCATTTCGAATCCATTACAGGCCCATGACTCTCACCGGGATGTTGGATCTTCCTTCCCAGGTCTCTTCTTGCCATGGCGATCTCGCCTCTTCGTCCTTCCCCGATCTCGTCCTGGCCAGCCCATGCTCCGTCTTGGTGCCGACCCTTGCGTGCTCTGGCAGTACCATGGTGGTGGTGGGGTTCGACCGCCTCCCCTCTGACATCCACAGCCGCCCCATGGACGCTGTCAACCACTTCGGTGGCCGTGCCAGCGTCGGCGGCGGTGCAAGGTGACTACGAGCATGCACAGATGAATGCTAATCTTACACCCTCTAATCTGCTCCAGCTTGAAATTTTGATATATTTTTCCCCATCTGATCTGATTATCTGTTTTTCAGGTGGATTTTTCATTTATTTCTTCCTCTAATACTTCTGTACGTGATTTTTTTTAGAGGTTTATACGTGAAATTGACATGATTTTTTTTACCTTCTAATTGAAAATTTCTTATGCCTATCTCTTCTATCTACTCTGTTCTTGCTTTATTCATATCTGCAGTTGGCGATTACGTAGTTGGGTTTGGGGATTCGATTGACAGAGATTTCTGCCAATTTGATGTGTTTGATATGTTGTTTATTCAGAATTGTTCCTTCAATATTTTGTTTTGGATAACAATTCCGTAGTGTAGCTTGACTTTGAACCAAACATTGTAACGAGTCTTCATACCGTTACCAAGTTGAACCAAACATGTGTAGATTGGTACCAGTACTAACGGTTTTGAACCAAACACCACCTTAATTTGGATTGGGAGTAGTATGATCATGCTAATGATGGTACAAATCACCGTATGTGCATACACGCAGCTAGCACCTGGCTACAAAATAGGGCGAACTTAGAGATACAATAGTAGAGAAGAATGATGTTTATATACCCCTCTATGCTATCTAGAGATAAGATTAAAGACAACTTCTACAATAAATTATCTTAGGTTTGCCTCTATGGGATCGCAATATTTTTAATTATCGAATAAAAATAGTATTTATTATAGACAACAACTCATACAATATTATTTTATGTTATTCAATGAATCATCTCTTCGCGAACTAAACTCTCCATCCTCTCTCTCTCTCTCTCTCTCTCTCTCTCTCTGTCAACAAAAATCCTACATTATATATGTGCCTATGTGTATGTATACAGACACATGCTTACATGTTTGGTGAAGAAGATACACATGCACCACATTCCTCGCCAAAAGAAAATGGTACATCACAAACTTCTCTCGTTAATTTCTCCGATCGATCGAGCTCACACACGCTGCAACGAATCTTCATCACGTTAGGAAAAGGAGATGGTACTGTACTCGCAGACCATATTCTATAGGTCGCACGCATGTCTACGTGCTATTTGTGTCTGCATGCGACAACTGACAAGGTATATATCTCGGTAGCCGCCTGACTGGCTAGCTAGATGACGCGACGCCGCACGTTCTCCAGCCTTTCCTGGCTGTGCCTGCACACCAGAAATGCCACGGCTAGCCTGGAACAAACGGCATGTCTCATTAACATCACCTAACGGGTTGGAGCGCCACTTAATCACAGGGATTAGCTAGCTAGGGAACCATACATTTTCGAACGTTTATTTTTTTTAATTGGTATAGGGTTCGTATATTCTGACCAGTGCATCCGTACTCTCGTACCTCGACTGGGCCAGAGGCGGAGCTTAGGCTGGATATAATACTAGATATTACTAGTCTAATGTCTGTACTTTGCTACGAATTAAAAAAATATATATCTCATCAACCGTTGTCGTGCTCAACCTACAATGCAAATGATCCGCCGGCAATCTATTCTTAGAAAGATCAATAGAATCTTTGAGCTTCTTGTGCACCAATTTGGGCAGTTGGCGTGTGGGGGGAGTGGAGAGAAGGTTATGGGTGTGTGACGCCCCGTGTCATTACTCTAAGGTAATCACACTTAGGCACACGGATTACTATTCGTCTGCCCGGTAGAATACCGCTCCGACGAATAGCAAGCCCTTTTTTATCAGAGTTGCGCAGCAGAACAATAAGATAGAAACTGTATACCTCTATTACAACATTAGCCACACATGACTATAGTCTTTACAGATAGTACACCACCACCGATAAGTGGGACCAAGTCCTCTCGCTTGTCGGCCGAGCTCTTCTAGTCGTCTACTCGTCCCACGCGTCAAAGATGGCACCCATCTCGCCCTGGTACTCGTAGTCGGTTCCCTTGCCTCCTGCGGCCTCTTTGATACCTGCAAGTCCTTCATCCCACACGGGATAATTCCTGGCAGGACTAGGATCTACAAAGGAGAATACTAACAAGGTTGAGTACAAAAGTACTCAGCAAGCATTAATAACAAAAGATGCACTATATGACTGATCTCTGGTCTTTATCACATTTTCTATATCATCTCATTTCTGAAAATAAATCATTAAAACATTAGGTTGCACATTTTAATACTGAAAACACTACTAGTCACTCGGAGAGAAGAAAGACCCCTGGTGGTTCCCGTAGACTCCAATTCAGGAGACTGGCATGAATTCATGATTTGTATAGCACTGCGCAGGCTTGTACCACTTTACCCATAGCTATTTTGAACTCTAAAATGAACCAGGTTCCCAGCATTTCCTTCGATGCGGGCTCAAGTTCAGAATACATAACATTTTCCAGGTTACGTGATTAATTTCTCCACCCATTACTTTCCGTCGGTGCCGACCTCGTCTTCACACCGAGTTCTGGTAATGTTGGTTGAGGCAGCTCCTGTCCTACACTCAACACTCCACCTTAGCGCTATAGCGCCTTGGATCCCCCACTTCCAGTCTCTCCTTACGGTTCTGGGTTCCTCCATTCTCCTTCTCATATATTACTTACCCATTGTGGAAAGCATAATCACGTAACAAGGTAGCATTTTCTGCCCGCCGAAACGGGAAACTGGTTGGCACTGAATTACAGCTCCCGACCGAGTAAGAGTTTTGTTGGTCTTTATATTATAACCATATGTAAAGGGGTCCCACCTCTTGCCTCGTCATCATCATCTTTTTCCCTTGCCTTGGGCCCCCTTTACCAGCCATCATATTACTCATTTCTCATCTCAGTTCTCTTATCTTTCTCATCATATCATCAATTGATTTGAGTTTTGAAATAAATTTTTATGCAATACATATTCTACAGCAATATACGGTTTACATTTAAAATAACTATATTGATGTTCAAGAGGATCGCTTGCCTTCAGAATTGCAGAAAAGATCGCCGTCGATGAAATCTATACCAACTACACCTGCAAGCGTCGGCTCATCTGCTGCAATTATACGACAGTGAGCATAATAAATAATTAAGCAAATACTTAGTGTGGTTTGTGTGATATGATGCGAATAAACTATTAATGCGACTCGTATTTGTTAGTCAATTTTACTTTACAAATATTTTTCGAGTCCTGGCCCAGTTAGCACTTTCCCACTAAAATCGCTCTACGGTTTGCTATGCCTACACCAATTAGTCGGGTGCACGATACTAAAACTGCCGACGTACTCACAACAGGGTTGGTTCTAATTAATTGAATAAATACCAGTTATGCCGATTTTCCTAATTTCTATACTCAACTTCCTACACACAATCACCAAATCAACTCATTACCTTATTCTTAAATTCCCTATTTCCCTAATCACCCCCTAATCACCTACCTTAATTTCCTAACCCTAATTACCTACCTAATTACCTAACTACCCCCTTCCTATCCTTATCTCTACCCCGGCCGGCACTTTCCTCATCTCTCTCGGTCGCTCCCTCATTCACCGGTCTCTCCCTATCCCTCTCTCTCTCGGCCTCTCCCGGTGCCGCTTCCTCCTGGCGCCTCCTCCAGGCTCCTCAGCTGCCGCCCGCTCCTCATTGCCGCCACCTCACGCTGCCCGCCATCGCCACGCCGTCCCAGGCTCCCTCACTCCGGCTATCTCTCGCGGCTCCCTGCGGCCCTAGGCGCCCGCGCCCGAGTTCTCCTGCGGATCCTCCCGGTCCGGTGTCGTCTTGGCCGGCTCGGCCTCCCGGCCACGCCGCCTGGGCTCCCAGATCCAGCCGCTTCTCGGCCGCCCGCCTCGGCTTTCTCTCTCTCTCTCGCACTCTCCGCCCACCGTCTCCTCTGGCGTCGCCTCCTTCCACCTTCGGCTCCTGCGCGCCTCCTCTTCATCCGGCTACGGCCAAGGCCCGACGCCGCTCTCCGGCTCGATCTCCCCTCTGCTCACCCCGATCTGGCGCGCCGGTCCGTGGCTCGGCCTCCAGCCGGCCGCTTCGCCAGATCGACTCGGGATCGCCACTCGGCTTTTTTGACCACGGCACCCCTGGTTCATTACCCTCTGGCCGAAAATGCTTCTCTACGATGCTTTGGTTCTAACAAGCTTATTGTTTATTAAATCTTTTGATGCTTGCATTGTTGTACTGATGTGTGTTGGTGATGCTCATGCATGCATGTAAATGGTGAGTGATGGAGGCATGACATGGTAGGATGGATGGAGTTGGCTGCTGCCCTGGCTGCCTTGGTCTGCTGGTAACTATCTTCTACTCTCTACCTTCCCCCAGTGCTCTGGGATGAGAATGGATGATGCTCCTAGTGATGGATAGTGTGTAGTGCTAAGTGGTTAGTGTTGCAGGTTTTGGTTGGTTCTCCTGTTATGATTTGGGTTAGGCAAAACTAGAGAGGGCAGTGGGGGCATGAATATGGTTTACCTGATGGATTTGGTTTGGTCTGCTATGAAGTAGAGGCAGAGGTGGTGGCCGGTTGTGGTCGGGATGGCGATGTCGGCGGCGAGGCTGGTCGTCCTCCTAGTAGACGCCCTTCTGTTAGTCTTGACGTGGCCTTCAGTTGGTCGATGTGGTTCAAAGGCTGTCGTCGGCATCGCCTTTGCTCTCTGGCTCCCTTCCCCTCTTGCTCCCTTCCTGCGGCTGTGGTCTTGGCCTTTCGGCTGAGAAGAAGTGGGAGGGGTAATGGATGTGTTGTGTTCCTTGTGGTGGCTTGCTTCTGTGAACGAGGCTTGAGTGTTGCTTTGTGGGGAGGATGGTTTTTCAGGGGGGATGCACTCGGCTGGGGGATGGAACTGGCTGCCTTGCCTGGTTGTGATCCATTTGACCCCTATGCCCTTGCCTATCCGCATGGCTCTCACTAGATATTTTTGGGCTGAGGGTAATTTGGTCAATTGGCTGGCAATTGCTATGCAAGGTATTCTCTGCAGTCGCAGCAATTGGTATACGTAGGTGTTAGATTCGAAAATACCGAATGATGATACCTACGGAAATAAGACGGTGCCGATTATCTTATGTTGGTCTAGGTATCGTGAGTATCCAGGTGCCGATTGATTTGGGTTAGCCTAGGTGACTTGAGAACTAAGATGCCGGTTAACCCAGGTTGGTGTGGGTAGTCTCGGTACTCAGGGTGCCGACTAATCTAGGTCGATCTGGTAGCCGTGATGATTCCTACGGTACTCTGACGGCAATCCACTTTATTCTAACTCTATTCTATGGTTTTTGAACTGCTAATGGTCTTATTGTTGATTGACGGACAATGGAGCTGGGAATGGTATTTCGGATTGGGTCGAGGAAGACGGTTTGACTGGACGGCGATGGACGAACAATGCTTCAAGGAAGACTTCAGCGATATGCAATGCAAGATTTTAATTTAATCTTTTTGTAATGTACTCAAAGTTGTAAAACATGATCTGTTTTGATGTAATAAATTCTTGTATTACTTGAGTCTTAAAATTTTTATTTAATGTTAATTAGATTGGTCTGATTTTTCGGGTTCTCACAGGGTGGTCAATAGTACGCACAGGAGGAACCGAGAAAGAACGAGATCCAACGACTCACATCTCACGAAGAAAGATAAATCTAATAGCTCACATCGCATAAGGGAGGACGGACCGTAATCGATTCTTTCTTTTAAGCCCTTGCTTTCCATTTGAGATCACACTATGAAATTCACAAAACATGTTGTTTTCACATTAAAACACAAGGATTAGATATAGTATTAGCTCTCTTATCACTTCAGTTGCTTATTCGCCGACCGGTCCTCTGGATTCATCGCAACCTCATCTGTCAATCCTCGTCTATACATATGTAGTTGTAAGCTGCGATGCGGATTAATTAATCTGTGTTTGATTTAACTGGGTAAACACTGGGTGCTCACGTATATACCAAGTCAATCGACGGCAGCTTCATGAAATTAAACAAATTTTGAGTTGATGTTTGCTTTCTCACTGCACGTACCCAACAATTGGGGACTAGCTAGTAGTACTAGTACACATATTTATTGAGCCGTCCTAAAAATTATATTGCGCGAAGTTTATGGAGCTACTTCGGACAACAACATACAGAGTTTTTGTCCGTTTTGGTATATTTTTGAATATAGTAAATAGAGCCTCCCCCAGTTAGCCCTGTGGCCACGTCGGTTTTTTTTTAAAAAAAAATATTTATGCATAATTTTTGTAGAAATTTTTAAATATTGTAAATGGGTTTTAAAAATTATAATTTTTTTGTGGAGTCTCTTGACTCAGTGTACTTACTTGTGTAATTTTTTTTTTAATTTAATTCAAAAAAACTTTAACTCATTCTGAATTTAATTCGCGACTTACATGTCATGCGAGTACACGTAGATAAACACGATGCCAAAAAAAAAAAAAAAAAATCAGGCCAACCAACCTTGACTCAGGACTTAACACTCGGAGCAGGTATACTAGTATGTAGTCTATTGAACTGGGACAGTGAGAGAGCAGTTTGGGATGCAGCCTAATTCTGTACTTGTGTTCTTGTAGCTAGGGTGCATATATGTCATCATCATGTGTTCGTAGGTCCAATCTTTCTCTCTCTTCTTGTTGCGATTCTTGCAAATAGAGAATAACAGATCAGGTAACAGTATTTGACACTGTCAGTCTCTCAGTGACTGCACCAAGGCAGCAGCCAGCACCAGATCAGACGAAAGTGACTGAAATTTTTACAAAGAAAAAAAACTTCTTTTTTTAAGGAAGAAAAAACTGACGTGAAAAAAAGGAAAGCAGTACTGTATAGAGATTATTACGAATTTACCATTATAAATAAATGTATTTGAGAATTTGTTTCATGGATGTTTCACTATGGCATGTCAGAGTGATAAATCCTTAAATCGCGACACGGAGGCAAAGGCTAAACGGGCCCGAGCCCATCAAGCCCAGCCCATTGATCATTCTCTTGGCGGTTCGCCGACTTCGCCCCCTCCTAAACCCTAGGCTCGCTTCGGTTTCCTTTGTCCCAAATCGAATCCGCCCGCCTCGTCGGTTCCTCCTCTTTGCCTTCCACTCCGCGCCCCTGACCAGCGCCGCCGGCAGCTTGTCTCCTCCAATGGCGGTACTGGCCCTTCTCTCTCTCTCTGAATTTCGGGTGCCTATGAACTGGATCTGCTTGTACTTCGATTATTTATCATGTGATTTGGTCTTTGTTGTCAACTGTTCTCGTAGTCGGCTAGTCCTAGTTTAATCTGCGCAGTTCTTCTTCTGGTTGTTGTCCGTAGCGCGATTGGGACTGGACGAATAGAGGGCATCGAGACACCGAGGTCGAATTCCACCAAGTCGGGATAGGCTGGATTTAGGATTTAGGATATTTGCTTCGATCCCATATGGAAATTGGGTGAGGAGAGAAAAAAAGAAGTCACGATGCTAAGAACCCGCCAAGATGTGCTTTTTTTTTTTGTAGGGCTACTTGGTTGAAAGATGCGCATCTAGTTATGGTTTCTGTTACAGGCTTACAGCATAGGAGCTTAAATTTGAGCTTCGATTTTGATCTCATTTTATCAGGGGAGCTGTATCTGATGGGAGTTTCCCTTGCACGCGTATGTTGATGTTAGTGCCAGGTCGAGCGGTTGCTAGCCTGCTAGCATAATGCTTTAGTTATACGGCGATCAGTATAAGGCTATAAGCCACACAGATTAACTGATGAGCATACTTTCTAGCTAAATTTTGTAATATATCAAACACAACTTGTCGTTGAAATAGAATGAAGAGCCTTTTTTGTTGCCATTATACCTATGTTTTTTATATCCAGAAGTGAAACCTGGGTGAGGCTTTTTTTTCCCTGAGTGGGTTGTTGTTGGTGGTGGTGGGATCAGGGCTGGTTAGAGATGCGATTCAACTCTAATTGACTTGAAATGGGTCTTCAGAAATGTAATGGGATAAAAAAGAAGGCCCACACATTCTCTTTAAGTTTAGGAGTTTATATTGTAAAGTTGCAACAACTTATTTTCACCAGCCCTTATCACTTGGTTTTTCTGTGGATGATCTTGTTGCATTTGCTGGCAATGATTTAATATTAGTAATTTAGTATTTCATTGTATCTTACATTCTTACTTTCTTGTTATGTATGCCAATACGCCATTGCTTGTGATCTCGTCATCTTTACCCTATAAATGTTGACACCAGTTGTATCCTTGCTTCCGCATTTGCCAATATCAGTGCTAGTCTTGTAGCTTGGCTTGCACTGTTTCTCTTGGCACAATCCAACGATGCACGCATATTCAACTGCAATTGATCAACACACAGCTCGTTCCAAATTTTGCACTTAAACTATGAAATTTCTAGTGATCTCGAGCTTCAGATGAAAAACAATTATTCCTAAGTAAAATATTACGCTGCTTACCATTTCATGTTGAAAACTATCATGCAGTTGACAAATGAGAACAAAGGAGTCAAAATAATGAAATGATCATCTGCTTATATATCTTTCCATCGACAAAAATATAACCTCATGGTTCACTTCCTAATGGATTCTTACTTAGTGCAGACTGTGCCAGTTAACCCAAAGCCTTTCTTGAACAATCTGACAGGGAAGCCTGTTATTGTCAAACTAAAGTGGGGTATGGAGTACAAAGGTAATCTATGTGTTTTATCTTCCACATTCTATTGGCTTCCATGTTTAGTTGATGTAATCATGTAATGTAATTTGTTTTTCAGCATTTGCCCTGCCTCTAATAATAGTGACTACTCTAATATTGCTGACTAACAATCTTTTCCTTTCCCAGGATATCTTGTTTCTGTGGACTCCTACATGAATCTGCAGGTTTTACTCATTTTTTTTGGTTCAGTTGCATTAGTAGAGCTGTTATCTAGTGATGGATCAACATGTTTAATGTTCTTGCTGTCTTTTCACTACTGCTCGCAGCTTGCTAACACAGAGGAGTACATTGATGGGCAATTCTCTGGAAACCTTGGAGAGATACTGATAAGGTAGCAATTTATGATCCTGTTGTCCTTGCTAGTGTGAAGTAGTCCTACATACATTTGTACTTGAAGAGCTAGCTCTGCAAAACCATGCATGCTGTCACTCTGCATTCCAAGGCTTACTGTCGTTTGATGAAATAGAATGAATTTGTGGATTCAATCCGCAAAAGTTACATGTCAACAAAAGATGAGTCCGTGATAGGTGGCGGCACTTTGTAAATTGCAACTTAAAAACACATTCCTTGATCAAATTGTTATGCAAACCATAATAAGTTGCCCCTCATGATACGTTTTTGTTTGCTCAATCAACAGGTGCAACAATGTTTTGTATCTCCGTGGCGTTCCAGAGGACACGGAGATCGAGGATGCAGAGTGATGAAGACATGGACCAGCATTCGTAGATTGATGGATGTAATACGCTGCTGACATGAACGTGCCAATTTAGCCTGTTTCAGATGTACTCTCTAGTCTCTATTGATGCAAGATGTTGAGTCTGCCTTAACTACTATGCAATCTAGATGTTTCGTTGTGCCGGTGAGCACCTATGTTGGGTCATCATATCTTTAATCTGATGAAACATGATGGTTTATTGATACTGTTTAACTTCTTTCGTCTGGTTCTGCTGAATGTGAGAAGTACCAAATTTCTTCACCAATTTCTTTCGTCTGGTTCTTTCGTCGGAATGAATTTGCGTGATGTGTTGAACATAATCTGTAGCCGAATTAGATGAAGCTATCTGTTTTTGCTCGATACTTCGATCAGATCAAATGCGATTTGCATGTTGCAGTTCATTCCAAAATAACCACGGAGCACGAAAGAGAAGGGATACAATGGGTCAAAGTTAAGCAACCATCACTATCCCTAGCTAATTGTACTACTTATTACAAGGGACGCCCAAGCTGGCATGCCATAATCCCCAACGCCACACCGGCACCACTCCACCAGCTCGCCGCTCTGTGTCCGGCGGCCGTGGGCACCTTCGCCGCCACGCCGCCGTGCACGTTCGGTATGGGAATGACCCCAGATGGCGTCGGCGGAGCGTACGTCAGGTTCGGTGCGGGCACCGGTCTAATCGGGCTCGGAAGCAGCGGCCCCGACCCGGAGATCGGCTGATGCTGCGGCTGGGGCCCCGGTACCGGCGCCGGGCTCGGAGGCCATGACATATGCCGAGCCCTTGGCGGCAGCGGCTGAGACGGCTGCGGCGTGATGATGCCCGGCGGGAAGACGAGGCCGCTCACCTGGAGCACCGACACGCTGTACGGCTGCGCGGCGACTTCCCTCTCGAACGTGGCGTTCCGCGGCCCGCCGGGCGCCGCGGAGGAGAACATGACGCGGCCGTCTTCCCCGGCTGCGACGCGGAGGAACCCGGCGCCGCGCCCCCGCGCGGCACCCGTTCCCTGGAACAGCGTGGTGACCACGGAGCCGTCGCCGGTGCGGCCACGCCGCAGCGCCTCGAGCTTGGGGGCGTTGAGGTAGTCGAGGACGACGTGGAGGGCGAGGAGGTCGGCAAGGAGCCGGCGCGGGAGGCGCGGGACGCCACGGAAAGCGGTGGAGACGGCGGTGTTGTTGGGCGCGAGGACGGTTACCACCTCGCGGCTGTTGATGGCGCGCGCGAGGCCGGTCCCGCTGAGCAGGGAGTTGAAGATGCTGAACTCCGGGTGGTCGGAGAGGATCTTGCCTATGTCGAAGGCGGAGCCGGCCGCCGGGAGGAGGACGGCGAGCAGGACGAGGAAGGATAGCTCGGAAGCCATGTTGTCACGTAGGCTGTAGGAGTAGATACGTAGAAGGGTGGTGAGCTTGACGTATATATAGCGTGCCTGAGTGCGTGTTGTGGAGTGGGAGTATGTGGAGGTGGCGGGAAGGGAGTGATAGTAGGCGTTTCGACAGTTGAGGAGGGATCCATCTGACCACTTCCAGTTCCCGCGGTGGACACGGATCAGGAGGGTCTGGTGTGTACGTCCAGATTTCGCGGTGCCATATATAGTTTTTCGAGGATGCGAAGAAAATCATACGAGACATTAAAGGGAATGTGCCAGTAGTGCTACGATATTGTCCGGTATTTTTGTAGTCAACTTAACTAAAACATGCGGAATGTGCACGGAGAATGTACGTCGTGCCACTCTAATGCATGCATGTCATGTGGCAGATATAGCATGTTGTGCAACTCCCATATATGGTCGTGATCTACAGAAGGCCCCTTAAGTTGTTATAAATGTCTTGATAAGCATGTCCAGTTAACGGCCAAAAAGTGTATTGGAATTTGGAAGAGGTCGTACCGCCGTTAAAGTGGGAAAGAGGGAGAACCCACATTTGGGTCACTCGGTTGTGTAGGAAACATATGCCGAGAATCATAGTTTGCATTGCTACCCAACAATGTTTTTGGTGTGAAGTCAGTAGTGATTACGCCCCTAGCATATAGATTGGACAAGTTTTATTGAACTATTTGCAGCAACTAATTGCTTGATGCACCCGTAACACTTGAAATATATTTTTTAGGACATTGGGAAGCCGTTTAACCCCTTAAATAAGGCGTAGGAGATTTGTCGTTCCAATCTCAGAGGCGTTCTCCGTTTACCATCGTAGAAGACGTCTCTAACGAACTCTATGACACATGGGCCCACGGAGGACGCCCTTGACGATAGCAAAAATAACAGACGCATCCCACAGCAAAAGGCCGCCTCCATCACCGTGCGGCGTTACCAACTCATCGCCACGACGCCACGGTTCCAAGTTAGGGAGGAAATTCAAAAACTTACGCCATTTTATTATTTTGCTAGTAAGATGTCTTTGCATTGCAACAGAATCTTAAATTTTACAGAATAATATTTTCTTTTAACACAGTGAATCAAGCAACTACAAGATAGTGATACAAAAAAAAACATCACATTAGTACAAAATGGTAGAACAAGAACTTTGTGCGATAATTCTAAAAATAAATGGTAGCAAACAATATTTTCACTCGCATCCTTCTAGGGGTATTCCTCTCTGACTTACTTGGTAAGTTTCACTCCCATCTCGTAGGCATCATCCCCATGAAGCATATCGTGGACCCATCTAACCTGTCTTCGTAGACACCTAAAGCAGTACATTGGCAATTAAATTAGAGCAACAAAGTGTAAAAGCTTTTTTCTAACTGATAGGAGTATGACTACAGCATCAGGAAAGCAAGTCTAAATTTATCATAAGCTTATAAAGATAATTACATTAGAACACTATTAGTAGCAAAAACGCTGGAGCATAATACTCCAAATCTGAGAAGGTTTGGCTTTGGTGGTACCATATACCAGTAATGTAGACATATTCATCATGAAGTGTGTTAAATCTGGATATCAAGAACTTGCAATTTGCTAGGAAAAAAAGTACACACCATCACGCGCCTATTGCTGATCTTTTATTATTCGATTGTCCAGCAAGAAGTGGAAAGGATAAAAAAGGTGCATAGCAGTAACAGAAGAACTAACCATTTCTAGTGCTCCCCTAATCACTCCACTTAACACATTGCAATACTGAAGGCCTTGGCAAGTATCAGGAAGCTCGACAAAGTCTAAAAGAGGATTGTCCTCCAATACAAAGCTGCAACTTGTACCCTCAGCGTCCCAATGGGTTACAGTTGCAGTCACACACTCACACCTAAGAACATTTTGAATCCAAGCTGTTTTAAAAGGAAAAAGTAAACTGTTAGACCATAAACAGATTTGTACTCTAATTTACCTCACCTTTTTATACACTGATAGAGCAGCTTGGCCAATTCAGCCCATATGCGAAACTTTTATCGCCTCTTTTATTTGCTCGATTCACCATTAGATCTCAGATAGCGAAGAAATATATTCCACAGAACCAATAGATCCTTTGAGAGCTCATTTTCGTTGTTTCTTGCCTGTAATAAAATTATGTGAGGGGCCAAGCTAACATCTAAAGATCCAACTCTTCATGATACTTTATATATGAAACAACACAAATGCACATGCTAATTGTTCAAATCTAAGAAACACGAGTCCTCGGCACCGGGTACTTTTGAAACCATTGGTCTGGTAATATTTTTTTTTGTCATCATTAATCCTTTCCTTACTGGATTTCATTCGATCACATGGATCAAGCTTGATCCAATAAATATCGACCTACTAAAATACACCCTTAATGCTTTACAATCCCCACATACCCAAGGCCATGCAAAAAACAACAACATGCGGTTTAATGTAGCATTTTACCATGTGAAAACAAAGTATAATAAGCAGAATGTGCATAACAACATCCGGGTGCCCTATTTAGAGAGTATGAGTAAGAGGAGTGGTAGGTGGGTGAGTATGATTAAGGCAGGGAATTGGGGGTTTGCCTCTAATTGATTTTGTAGCGGCGCCTCTGCTCGGTGGCGGAATGCTTAAACCTCGGGTTGGTGGGCATTTCCGGCGCTCTGTGGTCTCCTCCGTTGCCGGCGTCGAGTTCCACTCCAGTTTATTATGGGATTCAATGCCACAGTTTATCAATGGATAGGGAGAGAAAGCCGAAGTGATAAACCGACTGACTTATATCGTTGAAGCAGAAGCCGAAGCCGAAGTCGGAGCCTCCTCCGCCGCTGGAGGAAGAGGGCGAGGCTGAGGCTATTGCAGCCGTGGCGAGGTGGGCACGATGGCGCTTCTGCATAAGGGAGGAGGCCACGCTGCCTACCCTAGCTCGCCTCGCCTCACGTGGATTTGAGCTGATCTCCTCGTCGTCCTCATTCTCGTGCTCCCCCGCCTTCTCTTTCTCCTCAGTGGGCGGCGGAGGCGGACTGCAAGGGGAAATGGACTCCGGTGGGATCCCGCCTCCGCGGAAGGGACTCACGCGTTTGGCAGCGTGGCCAGGGAGGCGGTTTAGCGAGCACGGAGGAGAGGAGCGAGGGAGGTGGGCGAGAGGCGCGGGGATCCCAGCGACACGGAGGCGAGGAAGGCGCAGGTCGGATGGGGGAGGAGGCGGCGGAGGCTTCTGTAGTTCTGTGCGGGGTTGGGGCGGGGTTGGCGACGCGAGCGTAAAAAGCGAGGAGGTGGGGTGGGATGAATTTTTGGTGGAGGTAAATTCCAAATTATAATAGTTAAGATTCAATGAATAGGGAGAGAAAGCCGAACTGATAACTGACTGACTTAGGCCCTGTTTGGCACAGCTGTGGCTTTCCTAAAAAGCGGCTTTGGTTGTCTTTGTAGGCTTTTCCTGGCGAAATTTGAATGGTTTGTGCTTTTACGATTTAGTGTTTGGTCATCGGCTTTTAGGTATCTTTGGGTGCGACTTAGAGATATGAAATGTCTGAAATGCTTATGAGGACAGTAATAACTTATTTGATGTCGTTTAACTAAATTAACAACATTAAACGGCATTTAACGACATTTAAGAGCATTTAACAATATTTAACAATAAAACTTCAGAAAGCATGTGAAAATAATCGGGAGGAGCCAGTGGGAAGGCGAACAGGCAAGATTGCTTTAAATACTAGGTATGAGGTGGGTAATTTCTGCGAAGTCTAGGGGTATTCTTGGAGCAATGGAGGTGGGAGCGGTGGGAAGACTCAACACCTGCCACCCGGCTTCCATATGTATTGACAGCCACTTTGAAAACTTCTTGTGGCAGCGAAAAAAACCAACCGTTTGGCACAGCTTCTGACTTTTTTCACCCAAAAGTCAAAACAGAAACTATACCAAACAAGGCCTTATATCGTTGAAGCAGAAGCCGAACGCGAAGCTGGAGCCTCCTCCGCCACTGGAGGGAGAGGGCGAGGCTGAGGCTATCGCAGTAGTTAAGATGTGCGCCGCAACCGAGCGCGACCAAAATTCCAAAACCGACACCCTTCGATTCCCTTCCCTCCAATTCTCTCTCTCTCTTTCCCATGTCCTCCGCCGCAGGCGATCCCTCGCCGCCGGGAGGGTGGCTCTCTGGCCTCGTCTCCGGTGCCGGCCGCCTCCTCGCCGCCGCGCTCGGCCCAGACTCCCCCGACTCCGCCTCCTCCTGCCTGGAGTCGTCCCAGTTACCCCCCCCCGCCCCCCGCGCGGCAGTGGCGATACGCGATCTCTCTCCGTGGACTTCAAAACTTCAAGCGTTGCTTCGTTTTGTGGCGGTTGTTGAGGCCGCCCTCGTGGTGTTCGGTGAAACGCCTACGTGGGCGCTGCGTTCGTCTCTCTCTGCGCGTCGCATCGCTTGGTGCCTTGGTGGAGATGTGGCGCGGCTGCGTTCGTTGCCCTGCGAAATGTATCAGTTCGTGAGCCTGTAGTTGGTAGATTATGTTAATTTGCACACAATCTCTTCCGAAGGAATGCACGCATCACCCAAACGCGCAGTTACATGGGGGAATTGGATGCTCGAGGTTTTCGTTCATATTTAATTGGGAGAAAGTGTTTCGCTTTGGGTGTTATGGTCTTCATGCTATGTGGTTCAAAATTGCAAATGCCAGTGTCGTGGTTCTCTGTCCAAAGCTTATCAGTATTCTGTATTATCATATAAGACCTTTGCTTAAATGTTGTCGGATCGTGGTCTTGAGTGCATTATCACCAATTAGTTAAACAATCATGCCTATAGGGTTTCGTGTTTTCTGTATAATATCTCATGATAAGGTTTATTTTAACAATTCAAAGAGGTCAATGGTTTGAAGTTTGAACACTAGGGGAGAAAATGGTCTGCGAGGTTAAGCCTAATTCCATTTTATCTCTGAAAAGACTTGAATTGACCATGTCGATGCTTCTCTCGCTATCTTCTGAAGTTTGCATCCATATCTTTTAGGACAAAGGACTGCAAATCTTACTACTAAGAATGCCACACATCGAAAGATCAAGTCCTTTTGACTGTAACAAATTCATAGAAGAAACAAACTTCATGTATCCTAGCCAATGTTTAGCGAGGGATGGAATGGAAGCCCTGAATCCATGACCTTGTTGATTCTTTGCTTTGGTTGTTGTCAATGTGCTTCAACAATTTGTTTTCTTGAAGGTGAACACATCTCGAAGATTTTTTTTTGGTCGATTTATATCTTCTTAAATGAACAGCTCATGGTAATGCTGCCCACTTTGCTTCTGACAATTACCAGGCAAACCAGGTATTTCCATCTTTGTATCTACCTTACTAATCGGCTCTCTGTTTAAAACAAGTGTGTCCCTTTGGCTTAGGAGTGACAGATTAATTATCTGAGAAATTCATCAGGAATGTTCTTTGTGTGATTTTAGAGCGGAAAAGAGATTGTTCTGAATGACTGCGGTAAAGGATCCCTAGCAGTTGTCTCTGAGATTGATCCAAAGGATGCTATTATGCAGTTGCTTATGCAGGAAACCTACTCGAGGTATTATGCGCTATATCTTGTTTCCTTCTACTGTTGCTCTCGAGATGTATCCATTTTTTTCTATGTTTGGATTTGTAATAGCTTAAATACGTGGGGTTCATTTTCACTGATTTTTTGGTACTTTCATGGGCAAAATTTATCTGCAGTCTGCATTCACTAACTGACACATTTATCACACCACATTCTAAGAGTGCTGCCTTTCTATTTTCTCCTTGAGATCATTTAGAAAAAGAAACATAAGTCATGAAGTCATTATTGCAAAAGATCTGCAAACTTGTTCTTCTACTGATTATTTATAGACAGTTGCTGAAGAAACTGGACTGCCAAGTTTGACTTTTGTTCTTTAATTTCGCGCCAGATCAGAGTGTGATATGTTAGATGTATATTATTGTCTGTGTATTTTCCCGATTATGTAAGGGGTTACCTGCATATATGTCATACTTGTACTTGTATATATACTGACTCATTGGCCTCATGATGAATACAAACACTATTCATAACATGGTATCAGAGCAAAGGTAGGATTAGAGTTTTCTCATGTGTTTTTTCTCACATGACCGACGCCTCCTCCTCACCACGGTTCTTCTTCTTCTCTCTCAAGCTGCTTTCCGGCGCTTCATCTTCGCTCGGTTGTCGCCATGCATCTGTGCCGCCACCATCGGTGTCACCTCGATTGGCGCCGATCCGCCGCCCGGAGAAGCGCCGCTTTGCCGCCATCGGCGTCGCCGATTAGCGCCGATCCGCGTCGCTTGGGCGCCGCCGCCACCGCGCCTCATCTTCACTCGGGAGATCATCTCCGCTACTCGAGTTCGAGACGCTGGTGGTCGCTTCTCGATCCGGAGCTGCCGCCGTCACTGTTGGTGAGCTGCCACCGTCATTGTTGGTGAGCCGCCGCCGCCGGGGAGTCGCCGCCTCACCGCCGCTCCGGGAGCCGCCGTCGCTCGTCTCCGAAGCCTGTCTCTCTCGGTTTGGTTCCAAAGCGTTTGGGCGTTTGGTTTCACGCTCTATCGGTTCCGAAGAAAAGTCGGTTCTGAAGAAAAGCTTTGGTTGAAGAAAGTCAATAAAGAAAAGAAAAGAAAGAAAGAAAGAAAGAAAGAAAGAAAATGTCTTAAGGCACTGTTTCCGTTCCTCGCTGCCCGGTGATTTTCGATGGTCTCAATTATCGGGACTGGTCTCAGCACATGCGTCTCCACATGCGTGGTCAGCGCCTTTGGGAGTTTCTTACCAGCGAGTTGCCTCGCCCGCCTCGCCCTACTCCACCTGCTGAGCTTGTGCTCCCGAGGACTACTTCCGAAGACACTGGCAAGGAGGCATCTGATGCTTTTGAGGATGTCATGGAGATTTTTCAGGCTTAGTATACTGCCTATAAGATATGAATAGATGCTCGTACCTCTGCTATTTTGGTTACTAGTATGGAGGTGCAATTCACTGGGGATGTGGTTGGTTTGGCTTCAGCACAGTTGATGTGGACACATCTACGCAACCGCTACGAGCTGTCTGATGATTCTTTGTATCTTTCTGTTGTGCATCAGGAGCAGTCGCTGCAGCAGGGAGATGCCACTGTGGACGAGTTCTATGCCCAATTGTCTGCGTTATGGCGTCAGATTGACTCTTTGGGACCAGATGTTTGCCCACGTGTTAGTGCTGTCAGCGTCAGCAGTCTCACCTGGAGCTTTGTCGTATCTACGACTTCTTGACCGGGCTGAGTATGAGCAGACTCGTGCTCAGTTGCTAGCACGCCACCCTCGTGTGACCTTGTTGAAGGCCCTTTGCACTGTTCATGCTGAGGAGATTTGCCTTCATGTTGCGGGTCTGCTGCCATCACCATTGTTTTCTTCGATTCTAGCAACTCTTCCAGTTTCTACACCCGCTACATACCCAGCTCCTCCTTCACCAGTGGTGCCTTCACCAGTGACAACTGCTGTTAGTAGGGGACTACACCGCACCTATTGCAACAAGGATGGACATCTGGCACAATTCTGCTACAAGAAGAAGAAGGATCTCCGTCGAGGTGGCCATCCTCCAAAGGGCACTGGTGGTTCCTCCTCTCAGACGAGCTTTGGTGCTTTTGATTCTCAGGAGTTTGTCACACTGCTGCGTCGTATGGCTGCTTTTGCACCATCTGGTTCTACTGCACAGTCTTCTAGTGAGAGACCACCTTCTACTCCTTTCTTAGGTATTACCTTGGATTCTTGACTCTGGTGCTTCTTTTCATATGACATATGACTCAAATAGTCTTACTTCCATTGGTCTTTTAGCTGATCCTATCACTGTTCAAATAACCGATGGTACCTCTCTCTCTGTCGCAGGACGAGACACTCTTTCAAATTCCTCTTTTCATATTTCTGTTGTTTCTTATGTTCCCAAACTAACTATGCAGTTCATATCTGTCGGTCAGCTCACCGATAACGGTTGTCGTGTTATTATCGATTCTGATTCTTGTTCTGTTCAGGATCGATGCACGGGGACTCTGGTTTGTACTGGCCTTTGCCGCCGTGACTCACGACGTCTCTGGAAGCTTGTCTGGCTTCATCTTTCTTCCGCTGCTCCTGCCAGTCTTATCGCCTCCACCACGGCCTCCGCTTCTGCTGCATCCTCCACTGCGTCTTTTGCTCAGTGGCATTATCGTTTGAGACATCTTTGTGGGCCGCATCTATCTTCTTTACTTTGCCGTGGTCTTTTAGGGTCCGTGTCTGGTGATGCTTCTCTCAATTGTCAGGGTTGTAAGCTTGGTAAACAGATTCAACTTCCCTATCCTTCTAGTGAGTCAGTGTCATAGCGTCCTTTTGATCTTGTTCATTCTGATGTATGGGGTCCGGCTCCTTTCGTTTCAAAAGATCATCGATATTATATAATTTTTATTGATGACTTTTCTCGACACACATGGTTATACTTTATGTCATCTCGTAGTGAGGTTCTATCTATCTGCAAGACTTTTGCCACCATGATCCGTACTCAGTTTGACTCTCCTATTCGTGTTTTTCGTGCTGACTCTGCTGGGGAATACTTGCCAGGAGTCCTTCGTGGTTCTTGCTGAGCAGGGCACTCCCTCTCAGTTTTCTTGCCCTAATGCTCATGCCCAGAACGGTGTGGCTGAACAGAAGCATCGTCATCTTCTTGAGACAACCCGTGCTCTTATGCTTGCTTCTATTTTCCCACCACATTTCTGGGCTGAGGTTGTTTCTACTACAACTTTCCCGATTTATATCCAGTCTAATTCTGCTCTTCAGGGTGAGATCCCAGTTGAGCGTCTCTGTGGTAAGACTCATTATTCTAGTGTTCGCCTCTTTGGGTATGTGTGCTATGTTCTTCTTGCAACTTGTGAGCGCACCAAGCTGATCGCTCAGTCCGTGGAGTGTGTTTTTCTGAGCTATAGCGTTGAACATAAGTTATATCGTAGTTGGGATCCTATTGGGCGACGAATGCGGGTTTCTCGGGATGTCACTTTTGATGAGTCTCGTCCTTTCTACCTTCGTCCTTCTCCTTCCACCACTCCAGCATCTCTTGTCGAGCCACTTCCTTTTCTAACTTTTCCTGCCACCCCTAGAGTCACCACACCTTCATCACAGCCTTTGGCCTCTCTGGTGCCTCCTTCATCGTCTCCTTCGCCACCGACACCCTCTCCAGAGGCTCTTCCTAGCCTTGTTCCTTATTATCCTTTCTACTACACCCGTCGTCCGCAAGTTGAGGATTCTTTTGATGCACTATCTTCTTCTGACGGGTCATCTTCTTCGGCCTCTCCTCCTCGATATGCTCTTCATGATCGCCAATCCATTCGGCCTCCTGCGCGCTTTTGTTTAGCAGCTCTTGCCGAATCGATTTGTTATCGTGATGCTACTATTCATTAGGAGTGGCAGCATGCGATGGCAGAGGAGATTGCTGCCCTTGAGCGTACTGACACGTGGGATCTTGCCCCTCTTCCCGCGCGTGTTACTCCTATCACGTGTAAGCGGGTGTACAAGGTTAAGATCCGCTCTGATGGTTCTCTTGAGCGCTCTAAGGCTCGTCTCGTGGCACATGGTTTTCAGCAGGAGCATGATCGTGATTATGATGAGACTTTTGCTCCTGTGGCTCACATGACCACCGTTCGCACTCTTCTTGCTGTGACATCTGTTCGGGTATGGTCCCTCTCTCAGCTTGATGTCAAGAATGTCTTTCTTAATGGTGAGCTGCTTGAGGAGGTTTATATGCAGCCACCACCGGGGTATTCTGTTCCTGAGGGTATGGTTTATCGCCTTTACCGATCTCTTTACGGCCTCAAGCAAGCTCCTCGTGCTTGGTTTGATCGTTTCTCTTCTGTAGTCACTGCAGCTGGTTTCTCTGCCAATAATCATGATCTTGCTCTTTTTGTTCACACTTCGCCTCATGGTCAGACGCTTCTCTTTTTATATGTTGATGATATGATCATTACTGGAGATGATTCTTAGTATATCACTTTTGTCAAAGAGCGTCTTAATGAGCAGTTTCTCATGTCTGTTCTGGGTCCTCTTCGCTACTTTCTTGGGGTTGAGGTTATTTCTACACCTGATGGCTTCTATATGTCCCAAGAAAAGTATATCTAGGATCTTTTTGATCGTGCTTCTCTTACTGATTAGCACATCGCTGAGACTCCCATAGAGCTTAATGTTCATCTTCGGCCCACTGATTGTGAGCCTCTTACTGATCCTACTCGCTATCGTCACCTTGTTGGGAGTCTTGTTTATCTGGGTGTCACTCGTCTTGACATTTCATACCCTGTCCATATCTTGAGTCAGTTCGTTTCTGCTCCCAGTCAACTCCACTATAATCATCTTCTTCATGTTCTACGATATCTTCGTGGAACCATCACTCGTCGTCTATTTTTTCTTCGCTCCAGCTCTTTACAGCTCCAGGCATATTCTGATGCAACCTGGGCTAGTGATCACTCTGATCGCCGGTCTCTCTTTGCCTATTGTGTTTTACTTGGTGGTTCTCTCATTGCTTGGAAGACTAAGAAGCAGACAACAGTTTCTCGTTCGAGTGCTGAGGTTGAGTTGCGAGCTATAGCTTTGTTGACTGCGGAGGTTACTTGGCTACGGTGGTTACTTGAGGATTTTGGTGTTTCTGTTTTAGCATCCACTCCTCTTTTGTCTGACAGTACAGTGGCTATTAGCATTGCTAAAGATCCGGTGAAGTATGAGCTTACAAAGCATATTAGTATTGAAGCTTCCTACATGCGAATACAGGTGCAGGACCAGGTTGTTGCTCTTCATTATGTGCCTTCAGAACTTCAGTTGATAGACTTCTTCACAAAGACATAGATCAGAGCCATGCATAGCTTCTATCTCTCCAAACTTCATGTTGTTGATCTACCATAGGTTTGAGGGGGGGAGAGGCGTTAGATGTATATTATTGCATGTGTATTTTCCCTATTGTATAAGGGGTTACCTACATATATGTCATACCTGTACTTGTATATATACCGACCCATTGGCCTCATAATGAATACAAACGCTATTCATAACATGATACACTAATAGAGATAATTCAAAAGCAGGTTGTGGACTCAGACCCAGGTGTAGTTGAACCTGATGTTGTTCTTCCAATTGTTTGGAAGGCTGGCCCGCTTATGAGTCTTCTTACCTTAAGGAAATATAATTTACCCTAAATACGTAGGAACTTGTTGGAGAGTTTGTGTTGGAGTTAGATATCTCAATCATATGAGAGTCGGATAAGATGTTGTGTAAGAATCGGACTAGGGTTTGAGACTATAAATAAATGAGGTGTGATCCTACGAGATCAACACACAGGTTGACAACATGGTATCAGAGCCATCCCCCACCCAACCCTAAACCTAATCGACTACTTTCGGGTCCGCCGCTCATGCCCACCGTCGGATCCAATCTGGATCGGATCACCGCCATCTCCGCTCGGATCCTCTAGCTCCCGCTCCGGATCCGGCGACTGCGTCCGCCGCTCGGGTTGTGCGGGTAGCCGCCGCGGTCCGGGTTCTTGCGGTAGCCGCCGCCGCTCGGGTCGCGCAGACGATCGCCGACGCTCGGTCCGCGGACGATCGCCACGCCGCCGCTTCGGGATTGCGCGGCCCTCGCGCCGCTTGGTCGCTTTGAGAAGGAGGATGATCGCCGCTATCTGCCGCCGCTCGGTCGCCTTGAGAAGGAGGAGAGGCCGAGGAGAAGGAGGCGTCGCTCGGGAAGAAGAAACCGAAGGAGCTCGGGAGTAAAACGCGACGTTTCGCTCGGGAGTAAACGCGACGCTTCGGAAAAAAAATGGAGAAGCCGACTGGAAGCAAACGGAAAAGGAAAAAAATTGGCCGAAAGAAAAACGTAGAGAAAATTCGGCCGAAAAGTAAAAAAAAGGAGGTACGTGCAGTTATGTATGATTGGGTAAAAGAAAATATCGAGATCCGACAGAATATTGATGCGTGAAGAGTTGCCGTGACCGTGGGAGATACGCGCGGCATATCTTGATATTGATTGGCATCTCTGGCTGTTTGAGAAGATGACCCCCGAGGAAATTGAGGCGGCGAGGAAGGCAGTTATTGAGACTACTTCCCCGCTAGTAACTCAAGGTGACATAAGAAGCATGTTACAGGATCTCTTCGCGACATGTATGATAGGTCCAAGAGCTAGTGCAGGGTCATCCGACTTAAAGCTGGAGCTGATGTCAAATGATGTAAAATTGGAAGGAAATAAGAATTACCTGAGTTGGTCTAGAAGGGCTCAGCTAATTCTGAGGACAAAGGGGGTGGAACACTATCTGCAAGAGACTTGTGTTGAGCCTGCAGACAAGACGAACATTGATTGGAGGATGTGGAACACCACCAATTCTGTGGTGGTAGCTTGGTTGCTAACTTCGATGTTTCCATCCATAGCTCGGATGGTGGAGATGATGCAGAGTGCACCAGCAATATGGAAGACGCTAAGCAACATGTACTCCGGGGCAGGAAATGTGATGATGATGGTGGAAGTCCAAGGCAAGGTGGAGGCCCTAAAACAGGAGGAGAAGACCGTCCAGGAATATGCTAGTGAATTACAGCAACTTTGGGCAGATTTAGACCATTATGATCCACTGCAGTTGACATGTGCTGGTGATATTGAGGCCGGTAGGGTGTGGCTGCAACGCAGACGAGTTACACACTTTCTAAAGGGACTAAATCCAAAGTTTGAGAGTAGGAGGGCTGTCGTGTTTCACTTGGCAAAATTGCCTACAATGGAGGAGGCTATTTCAGCTATGGTGTAGGAGGAAGTTCGACTACGAGTAATGGGGGACAACAACCCGATCAGGTCCGCATATGCCATTCCTGATGATAGAGAGTGCTACAACTGTGGGATAAGAGGACATCGATCCGTGCTTGTCCCTCTCCACGATATGAGGTCGAGGTGGAGGTCGTGGAGGCCGAGGTGGAGATCGTGGTGGTCGTGGAGGCCGAGGAAGGGGCCGAGTTGGCCCCAGAGCTAACATGACCCAGACAGAGGAGAACACGTCTGTCACTCTAACAGGCGAACAAGCTATGCAGTGGGAGAAGTGGCAACAAGGAAAGGCATTAGAGACTTCTCATGATTCCACCTCCTTTGGCAACTTTGCAAACTACGCCCACGTGGGCGAAGGTACTCAGACACATGCACTTGCATCCACATATAAGCACTCTCATATTGATTGGATCATAGATTCAGGGGCATCCAAACATGTCACAGGTTCACGTAGTGCTTTCACATCTTACACCCCATATACTCATTCTGAAACCGTCCAAACAGCAGATGGAACCGCCCAGCTTATTCAGGGTGTTGGATCTGTAGAATGTACACCATCCATTGCTCTGTCCACCGTTTTGCATGTTCCCTCCTTTCCAGTCAACCTTCTGTCAGTTAGTTCTATCATTGACCAATTCAAGTGCACTGTCACATTTGATGAGGATTTGTGTTTGTTACAGGAGAAGAGAACTGGGAAGAGGATTGGGATTGGAATAAGGCGTAATAGGCTGTGGTACATTGATCAGGTTGGTGCGGCATTGGCTGTGGCTATAGGAGGAATCGAGGAAGAAGTCTTATTACATCATCGTCGCTTGGGACATCTATCATTTGAGAATTTAAGTCGGTTATACCCTGATTTATTCAAAAGGGTAGACAAGATTAGACTTGTGTGTGATGCTTGCGAGTTTGGAAAGCATACACGGTCTACATATAGTAGTATTGGTCTTCGGAGTTATGAACCTTTTATATTAATACACTCGGATGTTTGGGGTCCGTGCTCGCCATTATCGTGAGTGGTTTTAAGTGGTTTGTCACATTCATTGATTGCTATACTCGTATGACTTGGATTTATATGATGAAACATAAGAGCGAGGTCCTTCGATGTTTTCAGGACTTCCATAGGATGGCCGCTACTCAGTTTGATGCAAAAGTTCGGATTCTTCGCTCAGATAATGGAACTGAATATGTTAATAATGAGTTTGCAACATATCTCTCAGAAGAGGGGATACTTCATCAGACTACTTGTCCAGGAACTCCATCTCAGAATGGAGTTGCTGAAAGGAAGAATCGACATTTATTGGAGGTAGCACGTTCACTAATGTTTCAGATGAATGTGCCAAAGGGATTATGGAGCGAGGCGAAGAATGACGGTAGTATATCTCATCAATCGCATGCCATCTCGAATACTTGGGATGAAGTCTCCAACGGAACTTCTTTTGGGTCAGCGGGAGTTCAAAGTGCCTCCCAAGGTGTTTGGTTGTGTGTGCTTTGTGCGAGATCACCGACCAACAGTTGGCAAGCTGGATCCACAGGCATTGAAATGTATCTTCATAGGCTATTCATCAAGTCGGAAGGGCTATAGATCTTGGAACCCGTTGAGCGAAAGTTATTTGTGAGTATGGATGTAACATTCCGAGTTAGAGCCTTACTACACGAGGAGGTAATCTTGATCAGTTTTTGGAATTCTCTCCTATCATTGAGGATGAAAGTCGAGAGGGGGAGAACAAGGAGAGTGTTAGTCAACGAGAAGTTATTGTGGGGACAATTCCGTGCCCAAATCTAACAGAATATGCGAGAGATGTGATAACCAAAAAAGACTTAAAAGTTTATCAGCGAAGACGCTTTGGGAAACAGCGGGAGAAACCAAGAGACAAGCAGTCAGCACCTGAGCCAACAACGGTGGAGTCTTTTGAACAGCCGGCATTGCCACAGCCAGAACAGCATTCTGAACAGCCAACCTTGCCGGTTGATCCAGTCCCTAATCCCTCCCCGGGTCTCTCTCCATCAAGTTTCTTGACTCCCCTTGGGGAGAATGGTAATATTGATTCTAATCATTCCCATCTTGAGTTACCACTTGCACAACGTAGGGAAACTAGAGCTAATGCAGGAAAGCCTCCAGTCCGGTATGGCTTTGAGCATGATATCGCAAAGTTCATCTCGTATTCCCATATTTCACCTGCATACAAAGCATTCATTGCATCTCTTCAGACTATGCATGTTCCGAAGGATTGGCGAACTGCTAAGCAAGATCCTAAGTGGAAGAATGCCATAAAGGAGGAACTTAGTGCACTTCAAAAGAACAAGACATGGGATCTTGTTCCACTTCCAGTAGGAAAAAGGGCAGTAGGATGCAAATGGGTGTTTACAATTAAGCAAACTCCTGAAGGCAAAATAGAGAGATACAAGGCACGGTTGGTTGCAAAAGGTTATAGTCAAACATATGGGATAGACTATGATGAGACCTTTGCGCCGGTGGCAAAAATGAGTACGGTAAGAACGTTGATCTCCTGTGCAACTAATTTCGGATGGCCTCTACATCAGTTGGATGTGAAGAATGCTTTTCTACATGGTGATCTACAAGAAGAGGTATACATGGAGATCCCTCCAGGCTTTGAAAACAGGCAGACTGAGAGGAAGGTATGTAAACTGAAGAAGTCTTTATACGGTCTGAAGCAGTCTCCAAGGGCGTGGTTTGATAGATTCAGACGTGCAGTCTGTAGTATGGGCTATTCTCAATGCAATGGAGATCATACCGTATTTTATAGGCATAAAGGATCGCATATCACTATATTAGCAGTCTATGTTGATGATATTGTGATTACTGGAGATGATGCTAAGGAAATCAAGTCCTTAAAGAAAAGATTGGGAGAGACATTTGAGGTGAAAGATCTTGGACCTCTTCGATACTTTCTTGGGATTGAGATTGGCCGTTCTTGAATGGTATAGTTCTCTCCCGAGAGAAAGTATGTTCTTGATCTCTTGGAAGAAACAGTATGCTTGGGTCTTTGTCCTATTGCTTCACCTATTGATAGGAATCACAAGTTATGTCTTTGAGTCGGAGATCCAATCAACAAGGAAGCTTATCAAAGGCTTGTTGGGCGTCTTATCTATTTGTGTCATACAAGACACGATATTTCATATGCAAAGTGAGTGTGGTTAGTCGATATATGCATGATCCTAGAGCAGACACATGGATGTTGTTTATCGAATCTTACGGTATTTGAAGAATAGCCGGAAAGGGCATTTGGTTGAAAAAAGCCAACATCTGAATATGGAAGGGTATTGTGATGCTGATTGGGCAAGCAATATGGATGACAGGAGGTCTACCTCTGGATATTGCATCTTTTGGGAGGTAACCTTGTGTCATGGAGAAGCAAGAAGCGGGAGGTTGTGGCTCGGTCTCTGCAGAGGCGAGTCTGAGCAATGGCGTTGAGTGTGAGTGAGATGATATGGATGAAGGGTTTATTGTCCGAGCTTCGAATATGGAGGAATAATCCCTTAGTATTGCATTGTGACAATAAATTTGCAATCAATATTGCTAACAACCCAGTTCAGCATGATCGTACCAAGCACGTTGAAATTGACAGATTCTTCATTAAGGAGAAGCTCGATGGTAGAATATTGAAGTTGGAGTATGTCAAGTCTGGTGAACAGTTGGCTGACTGTTTTACTAAAGGGTTAGGTCCTAGTGAGTGTTATACAATATGTAACAAGATGGGCATGATTGATATTTTCGGCCCATCTTGAGGGGGAGTGTTGGAGAGTTTGTGTTGGAGTTAGATATCTCAATCATATGAGAGTCGGATAAGATGTTGTGTAAGAATCGGACTAGGGTTTGAGACTATAAATAAATGAGGTGTGATCCTACGAGATCAACACACAGGTTGACAACAGAACTCATGGCCACTGGATTTCATGAAATTTATATTTTCATTGCAGCTGATATGTGCCTTTTTCAATATATAGAATTACGTTATGTTTTTTATTACTAGTTCTGATGCTGTAAAATATACCATATTTCCTGAACTTTTATGTGTTACTAGTTTCTTGCTGATTGCTTTTTTGTTAGTATAAATTTTGTTCTTAGTTTATGTAACTCATGGGTTTAATAATTCTGAGCTACTTCTGCAGTTTAAAGGCCTTCTAGACATCTTAATACTATATTTTCTTCTAGCTCGAGTAAATTGTTTTTTCTTGTCAACATCAAATCTAAAAAGATTTAGGTGGACAAGACATTGTTGGAAGCTTTTTTTTAATCGGCATCTTATTTGCTATAATTCCTCCTCTGTGTTCAACTCTGACACTGGAGATACTCTTGATGAGTCTCGAAGAGTCAAACCAAAGCTAAATGGATTGAACATTTCAAAAAAGCAGTTTGATGTGCTTAGGAGTCGTGCAGGTAGAAAGATTCCTGGAATTTCTTCAATTAAAATTTCAAGGATCATAAAGCCCTATCCTAGTGGGGATATATGTTGATTACTAACTACCAATTGCCCCTTTTTTCTTGTGTCAGCTGTAGCTTCATTTGAAGAGTCAACCAGCAGGGACCCTAATGCATTCAGGGGATTCCAGGAAGCTATTCACAGATACTTCTCGGGACTGACAAACTAACATTTTCCAACGTTGTTTCGAATGGTGACACTGCTAATGATACAACAGGGCTCCATGGTAAACCCCCTGCTGTAACTGCACAGCCTTCGATTCAACCTCCTGTCAAGCTGACTGGGATAACCGTGATTCTACCATGTTCTATCCATACTCTAATCGGGTACATGAACTACACAGCAGTACAGTTTGCTGGGTGTCTTTCTTTCTGATTTGTTAATTTCAATTGCGGATATCTTGTGAGTGATGAAGATAGTGCCAATTTTTCGTCACAGGATCTCACGGAGGCCTTTCCTATTAAGGTGGAACCTTTGGATGTTCTTGTTCCACTTGAGCCTGACATGATGGACCTTGCACAAACAAATCATGACAGTATGTTTGGACCACATAAACTCTCTGGTTCTGTGAGTATAAACCTCCAGTTGCTACCGTTATCTTGTTAATATTCTTGGTTTATCTGCAGGGCACACTATCGGTGAGGACTATGGTTGCCGGGGGCCGGGATCGGGCTGGTTTTGCCCGGTTTCGCAAATTCAAATTTTAAATTTCGAATTTTGGTTGGTTTTTAAGAAAATTCAAGCGAATTTCGTCTAAGTTTTTTTTCTGGGAAATCCGGTTACCGGCCGTTTTTTTTTTCCCGGCCGTTCCCGGTCGGCGACCGGGATTTCCCCCGGGTACGGTTTTTGGATCCCTGGTTGTGTCTCAAAATTGATGTTTTCAAGAGGACATTGAGGGTGCACCCAGCAGGTATTTTATTGACAGTTAATGTATTTTGAGATAACCAATGTTTGCTTGTCATGATCTCCGCTTGGTTATGTCTGTTGTGTTTTGTTGGTTTTACCTGATATTATAATTGTATGGTATAATTGCTGGTATTCTCTGTAAGCACATCTGAATTGTGAAATCCGAGCACATGCTACTCTTCTATTATGACGTGCCTACAGATTTTGTTTCTTTAGTAGCCATGAAAATCATCAAATCATATGCTCTTCTAGCGAAGTAATGTAGACTGTAGTAGAGCAAACAAACAAGCAGATTATATTCTAAACATTTATCTTCTAAGGTAAGTTTTTTTCTTTCTAGCAAAGTAGTAATGGTTTTCTTTACAGCTCATTAATGGGCTTGCATCTAGAAAACAATTCCAGGAATTGCACGAGGGGAGCCAACCTGCAAAGGAGCACTCCAACTAGGAGATGGTCACCTGTTACTAATGTCTATCGTGGCCAAAACAATGGCAACACAATCAGATCAGAGAATGGGCTGCTGCAGCAAGGCAATCCGATACCCGGTGGGACAGGAAGCAGACTTGGGCCACATTCAGGTGAAGAGACCAGTTGGAAGGCCAAGGAAATCGAGAAGGTGAGGTAACTTGCGAAATCTCGATTCTATGTTTCCTCTATGGTTCATAATTCCAGGTATACATTCCCACATCTGAAGGCCTCGCAAGGCACGAAGGTTCCTATTGTAAAGTGGACTCCAGGTTACAGTTAACATCAGGTAATTGTTGATAGTATTTAGGGAGCAGAAACAGAACACGACCTTTTTATCTTCCATAGTCTAACCAATGTTACTGAACGCACTTTTACATTACTCCATTGTTAAGTATAGATAGTCTTTTTAGTCCTTTGTAATGCTGATTCCTTTCAAAAGTTTGTTGTGCGACTAGCCTAGTAGAGCACACTATGAACGCAGTTTTGTCCCGGTGCTTTCCCTTATTTCCTCTTTCTAGCTGACAAAAATTCACAATGAGCCGATGCCTACTTTGTTATGCGTTAGTAGCACAACCTAATCCTAGGGCCAGGGCAAATTGCCCAATGCTATTACAAACAAGGATTCAAAAACCTGTTATAGAAAAAAAATACTGCACCTTGGCCGGTACCGGTTATTATAACCGGTTTTTCTAACAGACAGTTTCAATTATCAAATTTTAACTCAATATAAATATTGGCTGGTTTTCGGTCTGTCACGACCCGGTTTGGCTGGCTAGAGTTACTATTCATCAATTCAAAATTCAAACTTTAGATTTAAAGCTTTTTAGACAGATTTTTTTACTGACTAGTAACCGGCCGATATTTTCATCTTTGATTACAGAGATACGCACGCCCAGAAAATATCAGTGATCTATCACTGATCGGTGATCCAAGGCCGCACCTGTTAGTCTTAATGTAGATTATTATTATTTTTTGACTATTATTATTTTTCTAATTTACACAGCTTTACAGTTTTACTGACCTAAATTTTCCTAATACTCCTGTCTTGGGACGGATACAAGTCTTATCTACAGTGGAAAACAGGTACTTGAAAACAGGGTAGGAACTAGGAACTCCTCTAGCACAAAGCTGTCACAGAAGGAAGTTAGCATGCTCAACTTTGGCTGTTGGCACACAGTAATGAGTCTCAGGGCAAAAAAAAAAAAAAAACTTTGGTGAATGGTGATCACTGGGTGTGATTTCACGAATGACGAGATGCATGGGTCCTCTTGTGTAGTAGTGGTTGCAGCAGGTCACTCACCAGGTGGCCATGTGCCAATGCGACTGCATAGCGTGCCACCTGCAGACCAGGCTTTTTGGATCGGATTTAACGGATCACTGACCGCGCGCGGCCCTCGCATCGCATCGCGTCGCGTCGCGTGGTCACAACAAAGTGGCCAATCGCCTGCCTTTCCCATCCAATTGACGCCTATGGGTCTGAGCCCGAGCCTCTCTCCAAGTCCAACGGGCCCTAGAGCAAAAGCGCTCGAGCCTAGCTAGTCCACCGATAAGGACAAATACTCGTCTAGTATGGTAGCAGCAGCACTAGTAATCATAGTTGTTAATTTCATTCGGAGGACATTCCTCCCTTTTGGTATAAAATTCGCTGATATCGATCTATTTTTTGTACTGTTTCTAATTTTAATATACAAAATATATATATGTAATTATATACATATATAATTTTATTTTAAATCTCACTTCAAATATGTAACCATAGAATAAAAATGATACATAGTTCAATAATATCCTAAATACAAAGGTCATAAGTGGTTAAATAATACAGCATGAGTTCATAATTTCATTCATTTTATCATTGTTTAGTATACTAATCTAGCATAATTTCACTTACCGAAAGAGTAATATTAGACCGAGCCTTCCGAGCTGATTCAAATAAGAGTTTACTTTAATTTTGCACGGTACCAGAATGACCTAAATGGTTGAAATGGGCCGGAATGACCGGTATTGAGGTCGATATAGGATTGAGGCCACGGTGTACCGGTTTGGCTGCTGGTATGATATGATATATTTCGACCATTCCTGCCGGTACTAAAATAGAATTGATAAGTATGGTAGTAATACTCGCTCATAAATGTCCAGATGTACCGGTTCGCTGTGATGCAAAATACCACCCTAAGGTGCATAATTCGTGGGGCTGGTTTAAAGCGCATGAGTTTTACCGGATTTTTTTTTGGAATTTTAGATGGAATAGTTCATTTCTGCAAGAATATAGGGAATTTCCGGTGTTTCAAGACGAGCTGTGGTAGTAAATTATATACGTGTGTGTGTGGGGTATATGTGCAACTCAATACTATAATATCATTTATATTTGCAATAAAGGAAAATATAAGGAAAGAAACGCTCTATCTAGACGGGCACGCTTGTAATTAAGGCAGAAATATTGGAGCTTGAATTCGTGACTAACCACGGCCGGCACCTATGGATGATCTTTCCAAAGAAGAAATATTATATCTCCTTGCGTTCCACTGGCAATGCGGATCTGGATTCTTTTCATCGCTACATACCGTAGAATATGTGAACAGTTTTTATAAGTGTACAAATAGTACTTTGCACTCGTACTGTAACAAATAATAAAGCAACGACGAAATATTTACTGTGGTGAAACATACCGTAGCAAACGCTGTCTCTATTGATCTCGACTTTTGATTTTTGATCAGACGATGGAGATCGCTTCCTAATGCTGTGCACCGTAAATAGGGGTGGAAAAAAGCTCGAAACTCGCGAACTAGCTCGGCTCGTTAAGGGTTCGGCTCGAACTCGGTCCATTAACAAGCCGAGCCGAGCCGAGCTGACAATTTAGCTCGTTTTCTTAACGAGCCGAGCCGAGCTGGCTCGCGAGTTGCTCGTTAACTCGTTTAGCTCGTTCACTCACCAGACGTCCAGAGTTCCAGGCTATCTCGGTTGATCATCAGGCAGCCCATTGGTCAGTTCCTAGCCCAATCCACTGGCTACTAGACTCAGTGCAACCCTAACTCCTTAAGTCCCTCATTCCTAATGCTCGGTAGCTCGGGACTCATGCGCTTGGCCTTCCAGTTCCTTCCCTGTTTCACCCGCCCCCACAGACCACCACCCGCCGTCCCTGTTAGTGGCTTCAGAATGAATGGTAGCTTTGCTTGTAATACAGAGTGGCATATGTTTAATGGCTTTAGAATGAATTAAGGATTCTGTCAGAGGCTTCAGAATGAATCAATCATTTTCATATGCTATAAGCGGGTTAATTGCATAACAGAGATGGTGCATGCTGATGGTACCATGATCGTTGATTAACAGAGATGGACTGTATGGATTTTTATTGATAACGAGCCTAACGAGTCGAGTTCGAGTTTTTTAACGAGCCGAGCCGAGCCTGGTATTTTGCTCGTTAGCTTAACGAGCCGAGCTCATTTTCTTAACAAGCCTTAACGAGCCGAGCCAAGCCAGCTCGTTATCCACCCCTAACCGTAAATCCTCTTCTTGATATCCATTTTCATGGCAATGCAGCTTAAGCCAAACTGTGCGGTGACGTGATTTGTGATGAGTTTTCGCTACGCTACTATGTCGTTTGTCCCGTGGCTCATCGACAACGAGTTTTCACCGCACTAATTTGCACTACTACAGAGAGGGTCATCACAAACGGCTCCAAACCGTCATCGCACATGGTTTTTAAACCGTCTAAATCTATGTGTCTGTAATAACAGGCGGTTATCATAGACGGTTTGTGACCCGTCTGTGAAAAGTCACAACACAGACGATTTTTTGTTGTTGAAATCGTCTGTGAAGGCCTATTATCACAGACGGTTTCCACACAAAATTGTCTGTGATGTTTAGGATATCACATATGGTTATTTTTATTAACGTCTGATTGGGAATATAAGACAAACAGTTAGTAAAAATAACCGTATGTGATATTACAAATATCACAGACGATTTTTGTTAGTAGTCGTCTGTGATATCCGACATATCACATACGGTTGTTGGTGGTAGCCGTATGTGATTATATATATATTACAGACGGGTGTTAGTAGTAGCCGTTTGTGATTGGATACATATCACATACAATTGTTAGTAGTAGCCGTCTGTGGTTGTATATATATCGTAGATGGTTAGTAAAAATAGACGTCTGTGTTAGTATGCATTCACAGACGGTTTATTCCACAAAATTGTCTGTGGTAGTTCGTTCTATACCTAAATATGTTGGTTTTTCGGCTAGCCTCAGATAATACTAGCCATGCCCTCTGAAAACAAGCAAACAAAAAATAAATATATCACAATTGATTTGATATAGAACAACTCAAAGTGATTTAAAAACTCAATATCAATTACAAAGTGATTTGATTACAACTTAAAGTGAATTACAATAAATCGGTGTCGCTGGGGTGAAACTCTCCATTCTGTTTAATGATCTCCCCCGTGATGAAGGCGGCAAGTAGTCATCGAACGTCCGCGAGTAAGTCCAGATGGAAGGCACTTTCTAGTATTTTCATACCCTATTGCTAGCAAGAGTAAAGTAACATATATATTTAAATTCATAATTACAAAATAATTATTGCGAGATTGACTGACAAACCTCTTGATCCTTCGTCTTAGCACTACTGATTTCCAGCATATGACAACAAACATGGAATGCACATACGTTACATTGTAGTAGTTGCTGGTGGCACTACAAAAATAGAAGTGTGATATAGGACATAGGTATAGTCAGTTCGAGAGGCCAGATTACAAAGTGTGATATAGGATTATTTGGTTAAAGCGGGTACCGAAAATCGCATCCTATGTCGCAGTGTGGCGCCCGGTTCATTGTGTGTCCCTGCCCTGACTACATAGCATCCTGTGTCGCAGTGTGCCGTCCGGTTCATTGTGTGTCCCTACCCTGACAACATAGGCGCTAAACGACCTACATGATTCTAAAAAGTTATCACCAGACATTTCAAACGAAGGAAGGCTACAATAGAGTTACGTATGGAGGAAATGAGTATACCTGTCGAGTACTTTTTGCACAAGGGTAAAGTCGTAGTTCTTATTGACTAGGGAATCAAGGCATATTACCTTGTTCCACTTTGGTACAATGACTAAAAGGATCCAGTGGAACCTACTCATGTATGTGACTTTAGTAATTAAACCTAAGTTCTCGTTACCTATAAAGAACAAATAAAATTTGTATAGCAACTAGTGAAGCACTTACCCCTAGTTGTAGGGCACCGGTATGTAGTCCTTGTCGCGGTGAGTAAGAAATCCCTTTGTTATGTACTTCTCGACGTAGGATGCGTCTTGGATGATACATTACTCAGAGATTAAATGTGGGTCGAGGAAACCCATCGGTTGTCGTGATCGCCAGACTTGTTGCATTATGTATCTATACATAAGCAATGAGTTATGATATTTATCGGTATTATATGAATGTAGAACTTGATTGTACACACTTACAATGTCCAGCATCGTAGAAGTGAGACGTCGAGGCGTCGAGGTTGAATAGATCAAATAAGTCTTCAAAGCCCACGACGAAGTAGCCCAGCTTGTGGTGGAAATGGTTCTCCGTGTAGCTAACGGTGAATCCAACAGGCCGGTCTTCCCTTGACTCATCGGTCCGCCGCATGTACCAGGCATGCAAAGTCCCGCAAGCCATACCAATGTGGCGTAATATTATGTCGGAGACCAACGACATTCTATGGGAGAACGTTCCGGGCTTGTGAGGCGCATTAATCTTTTTCGATTTGGCCTTAGCGCCTTGCGTGTTATTTGTTTTCTTGGAAGACGACTCGACACGCTTTTCTTGTTTCTTCGGCACCGTCTCCACGGTAGGGGATACAGAGGCCTTTTGAAGCGAGGATTGAGGTGGAGTCATCGAGGCATGGTCATGTGGAGATCGCAGCACTGCAGGGTCCAGGGCGATGTCCCCTTGGACCATTGGACAAAAGTGTTCAAGGCATCCCTAGTGTTATGATGTATTCGTTCGAGTGCTTCTCCAGCGGGACAACAATCAAATTATCATGTACTATGTCCACCGAGGCCTTGGTGTAACCTTGCGCCAGCTGGGCACCGTGCACAACTATCCCTTCTTGGTATGAAAACACCACTCCCCGCCCAGCCTCAACAGAAATAGACCCAACCAGCCTCACATGAAGCTTGCAGGGCGTGAGCACCTACAAAACGATACACAATTAGTTAAAGCGTCCTATAAGTCTATCTTTGGAGCATTATATGGGTGTACATTACATGGATAAGATCGATAGGTAATTGGGCATTGTCAAGTTCAGAAAGTGCAGGCGTGGACGCAATGCTACTTCGATGTCGAGGGGGACTGGCTCCCAAAATCACGGGCGCCTTGCGACCGGTTGATGACTTGATTCATTTGTTCCTGCAATGATGTTATTTGTGCTTTAAATTGTGCAGTAATTTGTGCACTAAACTATGCTTTCTACTGTTCCTCGTGCTCGGCCTTGGATATCTTCCGACTCCTATATGCCTCGTAGTCGTGTGGGAATCCATGCTTCCAAGGTACGTAAATCCCAAGGCCTCGCGTGCGACTTGGGTGCTCCTTGTTTCCCAGGGCCGTGGATAGTATATCCTTCTCCCTATTTGCTTCAAAGGAGCCTTGAAAAGATTGGGTACTCAATGTTTGCCGCGAGAGGCCATCATGTTATGAACTTATTAACAACTAGCTAGTTCGACATATCTTACCAAGCGCTGGGACACTCCATCGTCTGTCGGGTTTGTGAAAGAGATGGCGCCCGACGATGTGGTTGAGGCTCTCGCTCTTAACCAGTTTCAAGCGCGCTCATCTGTGATCCCAGCAAATGGTGGGGAGACCTCTGACTAGTTGTCACATCGTCCTCACTCATCCATCTCAAGATTTTACCCGCGTATCCAGCGGTGCTGAGTCTGTGGAGGTGAATATTTTGTGCTGGATAGCCTTATGTGCCACACTTTGCTGCTGAAATTCATCTGTCGTCTTCATCTGCACAAAGGCGTCCCATGTATCCGACGACACAAAACTATACTTTGTGCAGGGCGCCCGACCCTTGTTCATGTACTCCGTGACAAGCTTGCTCTTGAAGGTTTTCTAAGCGTGTCCCATCACGAGGAACGCTTGCCGTCGCACGAGTTCGGAGACTTCTGGTGGGATCTCGAGGGACGTTGTAATTTTAGTCTACAGTTACGCTTTCTCTACGACCCTCAGATCCTTCTATTTCTGTGTGGTGATGGGGACCCGTTCCTTCCAAGTACACCGTAGGTAGTCCAAAATGCTACCGCTGCTTTCTTGGGAAGCAGAGGGACCCAGAGGTACTGACGATTGTGATGGTCATTCGGCCCGTAGACATTTTTGTTATTCCTCTAGCATGTCGCTTATGTACCACTTTCCTAGGAGATCCAGACGCATTTGGTGATGTCAATGACGGCGGCGAAGACGGTGCAGACGCCATCTCGCTTACTTGCTATCTCGTAAGATTAACAAATCAGTCGCATCAATAAATGATATTACCGTAAGATCAACAAATTAGTACTGAATCAATCATGATAAAATGCTCAAAAGATAGAACTTCACAACAAAATAAATCATCAATTGATAGTTTACCGTCAATATTTCAATTGAACCAACTACACAATATTTCAATTGACAGGAATATAAACAATGACTGAACAATAATCGCAGTGAACAGAAGCTACCAACATAATGGAGCAAAATGACCCGACAACATCAACATAATGAAACAGAGGGAATTGATGAGCACGAATAACATGACACAATATTAGAGAATCCAAAGCGGTGATCTCGTATCTCCCACAACATTACTAAGCAATATCTCCCAGTGCTAGAGTCAATCAAATCAGCACAATTCGAAACTTCTACTAGCACAATCCAAAGCGGTGAGCTCATACCTTGACAGGAGGCGTGGACGACGAGGGAGTCGAGGTCGGGGGAGCGAGGCGTCGTCAAAGTCAGGGGCGTCGTCGTTGATGTCGGGGGTTGCAGAGGGAGGATGCCGACGTGAGGAGGTCAGGGGTCACAGAGGGAGGACGCCGGCGCAGGGAGGAGGAGGCAAGGGGATGACAGCAGCATAGGGGAGGAGTACAGCGAGGGGACGATGACGCGGAGAGGGAAGGCTCGGGAGGAACACGGGAAGTAAGGGCGCTGGGGAGGCGGACCGAGAGTGAGCTCTGAGGAGTAAAGACGCAAACCCTAGCGGGCCCTACTTATAAATGCATATCACAGACGGTTATATTTAAGAACCGTGTGTAATAAGTATCACAAATAGTTCTATTATGGAACCGTCTGTGATGCTCAGCGCGGGTGGGGGGAAATTTTTGGACGCGTGGGCGGGAGGCGACATGTTTTTGCGTCTTAGTAATCATCTGTGCTACATATATCATAGACGGTTTGTTCCACTAAACCGCTTGTGGTAGTTCCTTCTATAGCTAAAAAATATTCTATTTTTCGGCTAGCCTCAAGAAATGCTAGCCATGCCATCTGAAAACAAGAAAACATATATAATCACAGATGAAATAATTTCTTAATTAGTGAATCAATTACAATGGAATAATTCTTTAATTACATGTCAAGTTTCTTAATTACAAAGGAATAATTTTTCAAATAGGTGTTCACCGTGTGGGATCATTCCACTTGGCTATTTCGTTTACAAAAATAGCTCTTCACGATGATCGAAGTACATACAGCTAGCTTCCTCACTGGGTTCTTTCTCGAGCCTAATGCCGTCTCTGAAATGAGGCAACTCGTCAAATTGATTATAATCTTCCTTATCCACGATATTCTAAACTCCGATAATCCTTCTTTTTCCATGAAGAACTACGTGGTGGTTCTTATTTGTCGGGTCCTTTACATAAAAAACTTGAACAAATTGAATAGTGAGTACGAATGGTTCGTCATTGTATCTGACACATTCGAGGCCCACAGTAGTGACGCCGTACTTGTCGACCTTCATACTATGTGGAAGTTTGACATAATGGCACCAAAATAAGGGGATCTTGAAAAGCACGTAGTCGAGCTCCCAAATCTCCTCTACGAACCCATAGTAGGATCTCAACCCAGCGGTATTGAACTGCTCATGAAACATATCTATGCGGACACCGCTGTTTTGTACTGTGTTGTTCCTATCTTGAGTTGTCGTATAAAATGTGTACCCATTTATGTCGTATCCTTGCCACATCATAATTGTAAATTTTGGCCCTTTTGCCAACCATGGCAGCATATCATCACTTGATGACGGCCTTCTAGTGAATCACACCTTTAACCATTCATTGAATCGGTGGTTGTGCTCTCTCGTGATCTAAACCTCCGACCGGCCTGGATTCTGTTGGTGTACCATGTTTTTGTACCCGTCGATGTACGGGGACACTTGAGTCATGTGTTGAAAGACCGTGAAATGGGCTTGAGCGTATGTGTCAAAATCGGAAGTGATTGCTTTCCTTCCGATAGTCGCGATACCCTTTAGCCTCCCCTCATGATGAGATAGAGATATACCTATCAGTTCCACTTGAGCCATGCAGTCGACACAGAACTCAATGACCTCTTCGGTTGCATAACCTTCGATGATATTGCCCTCGGGCCGAGTTCGAATAGGTACATATAACGTAGGAACACAGAGTCACGAATCTTTATCTCTTTCACAAGGTGAACAATGAGATGGACCATGATATCGAAAAATGACGGAGGAAATACATCTCAAAATGATAGAGTCGTCACCACCTCGGCCTGCATAACATCTAGTCCTTCGGGATCGATGACCTTTTGAGCAATTGAGTTAAAGAAATAACATAGCCTCATGATTGCCACTCGGACCTTGTTCAACAAAATACTTCTAATTGCAACAGAAGCATTTATGTCATTAGCATATGACAATCATGAGACTTCATACCAATTAATTTCAAATCTCCCATAGAAACAAGTTTCTTCATGTCGGCGGAGTAACCGGACAAAACTTTCACATCATGTAAGCTCTGGTACAGTTCCTTTCTCTCGGCCTTGGACAGAGTGTAGCAAGCTGGGGGAAGGTACGTTAGTCTTTTATCGGTCTCTTTTGGTGCTAACTCGGTCCTTATGTTCATATCAACAAAGTCACGCCGTGCTTTGACACCATCCTTTGTTTTGTCACGAATGTTCAGTAAGAGACCAATTAAGCTTTTGTTATGAATGTTCAGTAAGAGACCAATCAAGCTATCATATATTTTCTTCTCCACGTGCATGACGTCGATGCAGTGGCGAACTTCTAAGTGCTCCCAATAAGGTAAGTCCTAAAAAATTGATCACTTCCTTCATATGTTCTTTTGACGGGTCCTCAATTTACGTCCATTTCCAAGCACAACATCGATATCTTTAACCATATCATAGACCTCTCTCCCTTTAAAATCCCTTAGAGATGAACCGTCCTCCTTATTTTTGTCGAATTGTTTCTTCATCTTGTGGTATGTGTGATACCTGAGAAGGAACCTACGGTGACGCATATACACAGTTTTGCGAGTTGTTCAGCCACACACTCTCGATATCATGTAAGCCGTGTGAACATGCTTTGATTCCTTTTGTACTAAACCCCGACAGGTTACCAAAGGCAGGAAAATCATTGATGGTGTAGAACAACATGGTGCATAAAGTGAAGTTCTCTCGTTTGTATGCATCCCATTGCTGTACCCCTTCATTCCACAGTGTCACAAGACCTTCCAGCAATGGTGCTAGATACACATCAATATCGTTCATAGGTTGCTTCGGCCCTTGGATAAGTAGTGACATTAAAATGTACTTCTGCTTCATACAAAGCCAAGAAGGAAGGTTGTACATACATAGATTCACGGGTTAGATGCTATATCGGTTGCTCATGTGACCGAAAGGATTCATTCTATCTGCACTCAACCCAAACCTTATATTACTCGAGTCCGCACCAAAGTCTTCGATGCTCCTATCAAAGTTTCTCCATTGGGATGAATCAGTAGGGTGTCTTATCTTTCCATCTTTCTTACGCTCCTCCGAGTGCCAGCATAGCAATTTTGCCTCCTTTCGGTTTGCAAATAAACGCTTCAAACGAGGAATTATAGGCAGATAAAACAACACCTTAGCAGGAGGTCCTTACTTCACCTAGATGCCCTTGCCGTCATCGGCGTAATTCTTACGCTTGTATCGAGATGCTTTGCACGCCGGACATACATGCATGTCCGCTAGGAGACCTAGTAACACCGTGAAACTCTTGTTGGACAAACCATTGTGCCGTGAAACTCTTGTCGGACCAACCATTGCTTGCCTTTAATTTTAGCAGTTCAAGCACAGATGACAACTTTGTGTATTCCAGCTTGCAGCCCGGGAACAAAGCTTTCGCTGAGTTCTCCATTAAGCCCTCGAATTTACCAAACTCTATCTCACTATAGTCCCATTTTGCATCGCGTAGCATCTGATCCAGATTGTCATCGTGCGACCTACTCTCATCGAAAGCACAATCCACATCTGGCATATCGTTGTTTTCCTCGACGATGTTACTATCTTCCAGTATAATCCGCTCTTCACCGTGACTGGTCCAACATGTATACTCCTTTTTGAAACCCATTCGAATCAAGTGCCCTTTGATCTGCGTCGGGTTGGTAAATATCTTCAGATTATTGCAATCAATGCATGGACAGTACATAAATTTTATCCCCTTCAACATATCCTGCTCGACAGCTCTTCTAAAAGCAGACATGCCATCAATATACTCTTCACTCACACAATACTCAACGTACATCCAGCTTCGATCCATCTGCGCTACGCATGTAATAAATTATATTAATATACACAACTACCCTTCCTATTGACCAAACATACTACAAATTGAATAGCGATTAACCCAGGGCAAATATAAAGGATTACAAATCGTTTCCCTTGGAGCTCACCACGAAGATCCCAAATATCCCATGAGATCTCTTCCTTTTGACCAACCTCCCTTTCTTCCTCCATTCCTTCTCCTCCCTTCCTCCATCATTTGACATAGTCATAACTGAGGCTCACTATGATGTAAATAGTATTATTTTACACAATACATGACACACACACACACACACACACACACACACACACACACACATATATATATATATATATATATATATATATATATATATATATATATATATATACATGTCATTGATTGTTCTACTATAAATCTTAACTGCCAATAACCTCCTTGGATGATAAACCTAGGTATCATCGATCTCTCTAGATTATAATGCATATAATTAGAAGCAAATACTAACATTAGATCACCAAGAATAAATAGATCTACAAGCACACTTGCAAATCTATGGTATTTAATTCTTTCACGAAATGCCCCAGAGCCGTCCGCCTCCTTCAAAGCAGCTGCATATCATAGACAGATCTCACTATAGACAATCTGTCTAGAGTCGGGACAACTATATATTTAATTATGCACATCACAAACGGTTCTTGATACGTACCATATACGGTTTTAAATAACCACCGTTTGTGATAATCGTAGGCCTCACAGACGGTTCTTGTTAAGAACCGTCTGTGATACTTATCACTTATCACATACGGTTCTTAACAAGAACCGTTTGTGACATTCGAACACCAAAACTGTTATCTGTAATACGTATCATAGACGGTTCTTAACAAGAACCGTATGATACACACCATTAAATATTTGGTCATCTCCTCAGATCTAGATCTATTTGTAGTGAGAAATATCTCTGATATATATGTGGCTGCTTTGAAGGTGGCGGCCAGCTCTGTGGTGCATTTGGTGAAAGAAATACCGTAGATTTTCAAGTGTTCTTTTATATCTATTTGTTCTTGGTGATATAAGGTTCGTATTCCTTTGTCTCTGATGCGGCTGCTTTGAAGAAGACGATGAGTACGCCTAAGAAAACAACCAAGCCACCACGAAGCATGATCTTTTTTCGGGGGGTCGTTCACGTAGCATGAGGAGGATGAGATAGCAGCCACAACCAACCTCATCGAACCTGACACACTCTCTTGACAGCCATGCTTCTTGAACTTGCAGGGGCTGGTTATATCATGATTGTATTCCGGCTTGACACATTCTGGACCATATCAAGTCGCTAGAGAAGATTGTGTGTGTGTATCATTGTTGTAATTTACGGTATATTTGTGAAGTAACTGGTTTCCTGTAGTTGTATGCAAAATAGACTTTTGCATACAACCGTCTGTGATAATTATATCACAGATGGTTTGTTCTACTAAACCGCATGTGATAGTTCATTCCATATCTAAAAAATATTCTATCTTTCGGCTACTAGCATCAGGAGTATCACTAAAAATCGCTAATTTTACAAGTAGTTTAACACCTATGCAAAGAAATTGCCATACTCATGCCTAATCCTACAGTCGTCGCTGCAGAAGACGACGTAGTCGTCCTACCCTTCCGTCACGCCGCAGCCGGTGCTCGTGCACTGGTGGTTGTCCTCCGATAGCGCCCACACTCGACCCGGCGGCCCAGCCATTTTCCACATCGCCGTCTGGACCGCGTCCACAGTGAGCCTTCGACACCACTTGCACTCCCGGTTGGTCCTCCTTGCCGTCTCGCCCTTGACCTCGACCTGGCTGATGTATTGCTTCCAAACGTCGCGCGTCTCGCCGGCTGTGTAGAGGAAGAGGCCGAGCACATAGGCTGTGGCCTTGTGGCTGGCGACGCCCCGTTCGAGGAATACGAGGCCGCGCTGCATGCCCTGGTGCGCAAAGACGAGCGTGAGGCCGATGATGAAGCAGACCTCCGGGTTGCCAGCGCCAGCCAGGTGGTTGACGACGGCGGGTAGCGGTCATTGTCCAGCCACCTCATCGCCTCCTCCCGCTCCAGCACAACGTGCCTCCCCAGTGCGCTCCTTGGACGTCTTGTATATGGCTTTGGAACTCCAATATATGTACACAATTCAAGACGTTAGAATTACCCCCCGTAAGAGAAAATTAAAATTAAGGTCAAATTAAGAGCGTTATTGCTAGTCAGATTAGTGACATGTTTCTCTAGTCAAATTAAAAGGCTAACATCTATGCATGTATGGTTAGTTGCCACAACAAACAGTAGTATGTGTGGCTCGTAGGCTGCAGAGGCCAGCCATGGGCTGAGGAGAGCTCGCGGCCACGAGGCCGACGATGTTGACGACAACATCGTGAGGAAGAGCGACGATGATCGCTGACCTCCTCGCCTTGGTCCTTGCCGTCATGCTCGTGTGATCAGCTTGGCGTGCGACGTACGGTTTGTGAGTTTTCAATACTGTAATGATCGAGTTTTTTTTAACTCTACTGGTTGTTGATAGAGGATGCGAAAGACATGATCATTATTTTAAAATATATCACAAACCGAGACAAATCGTAACGTTAGCGTGTGAAACGAAGAGACACATCGCGCGGGAACCGAAGGGCTTAAACATATCATAGATGGTTCCAACCATAAACCGTATGTGATATAATAAATATCACATACGAGTAGTTTTAAATATAACCGTATGTGATAATTCACATATGGTTTTTAACATGAACTGTCCGTATTATCATAGACGGTTTTCAACATGAACCATCTGTGATATTACATCTTCACATACGGTTTTTACTGTAGCCAGTAACACAGACGTGCACTAAATCAAAACGGTATGTGATTGTATTTAATACTGACAGTTCTGAGCAACTGTCTGTGATGAGATATCTAGTATAATATTTTTGTAGTAGTGTTGGCAGCAAGAAAGGTGTTTTGCCGCCCATTATTTTGCTCTTTCCAGGCCTTGGATGCCTTTGTAAGTGGTTAGTACTAGCACTAGTCTTTCGCTCGTCGCACGTGGACTTAAACGCTGCCCATTTACTCGTGTGCGCTTGTGGGCTACCATCGGCATACTATGTGGGGGCATTAACTCGAGATTGCCACTGTTAGATTTGAATTCGATTAATTGATTGGTGGCGTGCGTTATCCGGAGCAAAAATGGAAGGATTAACGCTGGTCGGCCGGCCGGCTCATGGGGCCATTGCTTGCTTGCATTGCATGGTTTGGGTACGTAATTAAGTACGGGCACATTCATTCACTTGCAGAGACAGGCAGGACCCTTGCAGGATCTCATCATCAAGTGTTAGCTAGCGTGCATGCAGTGCCAAGTACACGGATTAACCTACATAATATAATATACATAATGATTTTTTTTTGCGATTACAAGGAAGATACACATTTATACACACTATATACACGTACGTGAGTACGCCTCTTTAGCACACGTCTAGACATACAGAGGTAGGGAATAAATCCGCGACTTCACAAAATTAAGCATAATAGATGAGCATTATAGTCGTACACCCACAACTTTACCATCCCACTAATGGTTTATTTGGATACATTATGATCCGACTCAATCCATTTAGATTGACTTAGAATTTAAAATAAATCACTTTCTTTCTAAACAAAACTAAGAGGTGATCCGTATATATAACAATTCTAGACACGAGCCACGCTTACTTTGTACATTTTTCGATTTTGTTTTTACCACTGCTGCTTGACCTAGCAGCTGCCTAGCTCGATTCGACGTAGGCCCACTTGGGTTTCTCCATCACCAAAAAAAAAGGAAATGAAACGAAAATAGTCCATGTACAATTGGACTCTTGTCCACTATTTCGTTTGCCATTGCTAACTGTACTATACCGTTGTTGTACGTGTAGCGCTGTACTTTGCAAGCTGCATATATAGTAGGAAAACCATATATACCCGTACATATTGTTGAAAGTAATCGCGGAGGTTACTCCTTAATCGTTACCCCTTCAGTTATAAAAGAGTAACATCTTATAATACATGCAGTCAAACTGTATTAATTTTGATTAAAGATATTGTTTAAAATGTATGGTTTGAATATATAAAAATGATATGAATGAATATTATAAAAAACACTTTCATAATATTGCACCTTTACAAATAAATAAATAAAAATATAATAAGATAATTTAATGGTGAAAAGAGCATCCTGTAGGCTTCGAAAGGTATTAAAAAACAGAGAGATCTCATAACTAAATGCAGGAATGAAATATAACTAAACCGACAATTAATGCCTTATATACACATTGCAATTGTATCTAAGAGAGTACGTACTGTGCGAACAAACTAGCTAGATTTGCAGGTAGCTGGCACAAGACAACAAGACATGGCCACTATTTCACAGAGATTTTGTACTAGCTCGATCGGCTGGCATGTGCAGTGAATCTTGCACGATTTTAATGTACACGATTAATTCGGCGTAGGGCCGTACGTGAAATAAGCAAACACGATCGAGTGGGGTAGTATAGCTCGCAATAAATACATGGATGTATTAGTCCAGTACACACGTGAAGGAAAAAAAAAACCTATATATACTAGCTTGACTTGGAGTATCATGATTATCTTAGCTAGCTACCTAACGCAAGATCTAAAACCAACTAGCTTAGACAGTGTGTTCACCAAATCCGATTCCCATGTTTCCCCAACCTGAAAAGTACGATCAAGAACTTAATTAGCTTGTTACCAATAATCAATATATTGTGCGACTTAAGCTCATTCTTGATTCCACAGTTTGCATGGTCTCCTAGACTCTCCGATGTGCAACCTTACATTGTGTTGCCTAATCTAGCCAGGTGGGATAATCGTTGCCAATTCTAGCTAGTAAAATATTTTTCTAATGTAGCTCAAAATTAAGAGCAGAGCAACATGTTATCAAACATGTATATTGATATATTGAAGAGTGTTAAAATACGAGTATAATTTTTTTTTGAAACTGGTTATAAATTTAGATTAAGTCACTGCAATAGCGAATTAGCTAGACCCTTATCAGTTGATTTCTTTTTCCAACGCAACCCCGACAAAAACCTGAACCCGCTGAGCTCAAGCTACAGTGTAGACTTGCGTGGATATCTAAAACCGTTTACAATCATTCTTCTCGCTACATGCAAATATATGCTGCTATGTTGTACTACTGCATGCCAGTTCTTTGTAGGTAGGTAGCCTCTTCGTAGGGTTGGCTAGCTAGCTTACCCATGGCCTGCAACATATAGAAAAAATCGGTTTTGACTAGGTTGTATGGCGGGATGTTTGAGCCGAAGAAGTTTGGTATTTAACAATCTAGCTTTTAGGTAGGTTGGTTGAATTTTCTATGTTGGAAAATATTTTAAATAATATTGAGACAAATGATGACTTGTTTGATGCTATTTGAAAGGACGTTAGGAGTGGATTTGATTTGATTTTTCATGTTCGCATATAAGTGTACATTTAAGCATACAATGTACTACATTTTCAATTTCCAAATATGAAATACAAAACACTACGTATATGAGATACTTGCTTTGAACTTACACATATCCATACCTATGAAATCTACCAAAATTTCATTGCAAATTTCAGAAATTAGCATATAAATTGCAAATTAAATTTCATTTCAATGATAATCAAATTTGCACACAATTAATGGCAATCTTCAGGTCACATGATTACACAAGTAATCAATTCCATGACTGCATAGGCAATTTATCTAAATCATAAAGAAGAAAATAAAATGAGATCTACATAGGTGTAGGCGGTCGATCGGAGCAAAGGTAGAAGGGGAGGCGACGGGCGAAGGCAGCACGTTGGGTGGATGAGGTGCTGCGGCGCTACAGCCGGTAGAGGTCAAGGTGACGCGGTTCGGGAGGCGGGTGGATAAGGAGGGTGGCGCCGATAGTCTAAAGTAGATGAAGGCGGTCCAGGCGAAGGACAGAGGTGGTTATGTCTGGCAGAGGCGGAGGAGGGAGGCGGTCCAGCGCGGAGGATGGAGACGACAGAGGGAGGAGGTCCGACACTGACGGAGATGGTGGCATCGGCGAAGGCGGCAGAGACCGAGGCGAAAGTGGCCAAGACCGAGGAGGAGGCGAGCGAAACCAGGGAGGAGACCGACGAAGCAGGTAGTAGAGACCAAGAGGAGGCGGATGGCGTGTCGGACATCACCACCAACGGGCAGAGGTGGCGAGCGGCAACACAGGGCGGGCACAGCTTGGGGGCACTAACCCTAGCGTCGTCGCTACGTCTGTTCGCGTGGCATGCGGATGGGAGAATGTGGTGAGAGGCAGGTGAGATTGAGTATTTATACCTAGTATGCGGGGTGTAATTTTCGTCAACTCCGGTGGCAAACACAAAAATCCAACCCACAAAGCCGTGGGAAGCTACTCCAGGTCGACTTCTGACTTCTCCACGTGTGAGGCCGACTGTGGATTTCAGCTTCTTCCCACGAAAAAGGTTGCTATTTGGGAAGCCGTCCCAAACGGGGTCATATGTTCGCTGGCTTTTGCTTCACCGTAGGTTTGTTAAACCTACCACTACCAGAAACCATTTAGTTCCCGAGTGTCTGGACAAAAACACTCGGGCAGATCCCGAGTGTTTCATAGGACACTCGGGATGAGAAGTCAGCACTCGGTAGAAATAACTTTCCCGAGTGTTTCCCATAACACTCGGGAGATCAAGACTGGAGGCAGCAGTCGTACACATAAAAACGAGATCTTAACATGGTCAAATATAATCCCGAGTGCATAAAAATGGAAACACTCGGGAGAGAAAGGGTAGTGCTGCGCCCTTTTTCCCCTACTGCTAACCCTACACCCTCAATCCCCGTAGCCACCTTCCCATCCTCCTCCTTCTTCCTCCTACCCCCACAGCTCTCCTCCCCTTAAGCACGGCACCTTCCCTCCTCCTTCCGCGCCAGCGCCGCCCTCCTCCTCCTCCTCGGCGCTTCCAGATCCCTCCTCCTCCACCGCTCCGGTGCCCTCTCCCCCGACTCCCTCATCCTGAGCTCTGCTCGCCTCCTCCCTCCTCTGGCACCGCAGTCCTCCTCCTCCCTCATCCCTAGCCAGATTTGGATCCTGCGACTCCCTTCTCCGGTTCCCGCACCCTCCTCCTCCCCCAACCTCGTTCTCCTGGAGTTCTTGCTCATGGCTGATTGAAGCTTTTGCACATGGCGCCTCCTCCCTGCCTGCGGCTCGGCCCACGTGCGCCCTGCGCCTGCGCCTCCTCTGGTCCACCTGTCGGGCACCCGTGCCCCTATGGCTCGGCTCCCCTTCGCCAAGCGCCGCCATCGGCCTCTGTGGCCCAGCTTTCTACCATGCGCTCGGCCCGGCCTACGGCTGCCTCGCACTGCGCTGCGCCTGCGCCTCCCTCGGCCCATGCCAGCGTCCCTAGCTCTGCTCGCCTCTCTTGCTCCCTGTCGGCTCTAGCTTGGGCCGCCCCCATGGTGCCTCTGGACCTCTACCCTCTAGCCGAAAATGCTCTTGAGTATACTATTTCTCTATGCTACTTTGGTTTTAATGTGTTTAGGCTTGATTCAATATTTTGATGCTTGATTTATTTTGTTGATGTTGGTTGTTTGATGCATGATGAAGGAGGTGCTGGGGTGAGCTGCTGTCGGTGGTTGCATTGAGGTACTACTACCTTACTCCCTCTTTATCCCACTCCCTCCCCTTGCTTTGTGATGCATTGATGTGGTATGAGCTATTGTTAGTGTTCCGATGGAATGGGTTGGTTATCAAGGGGGTGTTGGGGCGAGATATCTGGATCTTGCTTTAATAAGAAAGATTATTGGTTGATGAAAGAATCGTAATGCATTCAGTGTGTCGACATGGACCTCATGGTCCATTTGCCTGCAAGAGTAGCGAGTTTAAACTAGTGTTCAACATCTTCCAAAATATTATGTGGTACTCTTAGTAACAGGTGAAACATTGCACTGAGGTAGACATATGTTTACTTGTTAAGGGCTCTGAATTATGTGGTACTCTTAGTAACAGGTGATATTAACTTGGAAATTCATCTTCCAGAACATTATGTGGTACTATTAGTTTCCTATATTTAATGGTGTATTGTGAAATTTGACCTCATGTAACTTCTTTTCAGGAAATTGCACTCCTCAGTCAGTTTGAACATGAGAATATAGTACAATATTATGGAACGGACAAAGTAAAATCCTCATCTTGTAATCGTGCATCACTTTGTTGAAATACTATGTGTATATAAATTCATAGATTTTCATGTACTTATTTCTTTTGATGCTGATGATCATCCAACTATGTGACTGTGTTGCAGGAGGACTCGAAACTTTACATCTTCCTTGAACTAGTGACTCAAGGATCTCTTGCATCTTTGTATCAGAAGTACTGCCTACGATATACTCATGTTTCAGCATACACAAGACAAATTCTTAATGGTTTGACTTACCTCCATGAGAGAAACATTGTTCATAGGTAATAATATTAGTTTACTGGTTCTTAATGGTAATAATATTAGTTTAATGCATATATTAATTTAATGGTCTGACTTACCTCTAGTTTCCAGTTTTTTACTCCGACTGTTGTTCGGACAGAGCGAAAGGGCGTGTATATGTGCAATCTATACCTCCTCCTCCTCGTCTTCCCCTCCTCTGTACCAAAAAATGTCAGTCATTGCAGCTCTCTGTCTCTAACTATACTTAAATTATGTATGGTTGTGTATGCGTTAACCATAAGTCTTGTGATACATGAGCATCTTGACAAATCCACTCTAGATTATCTCAATGAAACTATACAAGCGATTTGTCTAGCTATGATAATGGCAGATCAAAGGTTAATGTTTTCTATTGATAATTTGGTTAGCCATTCAGTCCCTTCTTCTAGACTAATGTAAAATTGTATATCTTTTGTCTCTAGCACTTGTAAACATTAGTTTGAGTTTATTTAAATTTGTAACAAGCTAACCATATCTATATGCAATCTTGACATATTCCCTATGTATACATTCCTGACTTATAAGAGTTGACATTCTTGGATAGCTAGACTTACTAAAAGAAGGAAATGAGAACTAGCCTAATTCCATATCAAAGCTATTTTGTTAGGTTTATGCTAATATGCTATTTATTGTTTTGCCATGTACTTTGATAATCTATGAATGGACAAAGCTATATATTTTCATTGTCATTGTAGTATCTTACTACTATTTTTATTGTTTGAGTAACCTGTGACAATTAAATACATGAACATGACGAGGTTTGAAAGTTCGAGCTGCGGTCTGATTGCAATATTAGTTTAAGAGTTCACAACTGATCCATGATTTGATTCTTTGCAGCTGCGCATTGGAGCGACAAATTGAATGTTACAACTCATGTAACTGTGCAACTCAACAATTGATGTATCATGTACATGTAACTGCTATTCAAACTAGTTTGTTGTTGAACTCTTGTAACTGTTGGATGTTTTCAATTTGAACTCGAACATGTTGTGGATCGATGTGAGGAGCTATCTAGTGGTTTGTGGTTGTGTAATGAACTCGAACATGTTATTGTTGAATCTATATATGATATGGTTTATGGATGTGGTACATGCCAGTTTGTGTTGTATTGCTTGTTATGAAAAATTAATGCATGATTGTTTGATAATCCCCGAAGGTGGGCAGATATGAAATGCATGCTACATGTGAAAAATTAGGTTGTACATCTAGGTCCCTATGCTAATTCCCGAGTGTTCATTTTTGTCCAACACTCGGGAATATAAGCAACATGTAGTTTCGATTGCGGATACACATGGCACATATTCCCAGTGTCCACACTCGGGAAACACGTCACAAATTTTCCCGAGTGTTTGGCACTCGGGAACATATTCTATTACAGTAGGTCGATCCATCACGGATTTTATCTCCGGAGTGTCTCTTGTTTCCGAGAGTAAAGGTGAGCACATGGAAAATACAAGTCTCCCGAGTGCTTATTCCTAAAAACACTCGGTAAACTGAAATTTACCCGACTAATATATCCCGAGTGTTGTTTTAGAGTGCCAACCTTCGGGGAAATATATCTCGAGTACTCTGGTAGTATACACAATTTTGTTTTGCTGAAATATATGTATGACATCTATATGCGAGAAAAAAAGTCTTTCATCTAATAGATACTCCAAGAGAATGTGATCCATCGGTATATATGTTCTCTCATTTTTAATTTATAGGGTACATCGGTATATATGGGAGAAGAAAAGTATTTCATCTCATAGATACTCCAAGATAAGATATTTATTGACGAGTCGCATTATTCTCCCGTTCATCCTAATCTAGCTTTTAGCCCCCGGATCTCACGAGCGTTTGGTTTGACGCCTGCTTTTGTCATACTTAATCTTAGCCGTGCCACACTGTCATAGTCAGATATCTGGTTCATTGTGTCATATACTCCATTTTTTTATCTGGTTCATTGTGTCCATTTTTTACTAATTTTGTCGTACGAATGGCGGCTGTTTCGGTTGAAATGCAAAAGTGAGGCTTAACTACGGTACAGTTGGCCATAAATCAAACATGAATTAATCCGATAGATTTCGGTCCCTGATTTTTACCGTTCCTGCGGAATCAACGTTCAATACCTGAATGTATCTATGGAGTTACTGAAAACCGTTGAATGTCCTCTCATCATTGGATATTTCAGTGACAAATATATACACAATGAATAGATGGCGCCATGGTGCGATTCCGATCCGGCCGGCCGGCCGGCCCCCTTTGAAAGTACTTTCGTTTTCAATTCCTATCGGAGTTAATCCATGCATAATTACTCCTACCAGAGTACAGTAGTAAATGTGTGCCGGTCCCAGTTTTAATACGCAGATACCCTAATTACTGAGCAAGATCATCCTTTATTTTCCGTTCTAGCTAGCGGCTAGCTCTTGATTTACTGTTAATTCAGGCCGATGTAGGATAGGAACGAAACCTTTTCAAAAAGAGGCAGTAATTAGGCCTAGATTTTACTTTTGATTTGTTGTTTCTAATATAGATCTGCAAATAATATGAATTTGTTTTTGTTTCGTTTCACCGTGTAAGGCATTTTTTTCGAAGAATATATATATGGGGTACTGGAACACTACCAAAAACCAGATGTTTTGTGACGGTCACTATTTTTCCTGATGGTCACCGTCAGCCAAATTAAATTTCTGCGTCAAGCCATGTCTAAGGATTATTGCCTGACGGGTGGCCATCAGGAACAGTTTTCCTGACGGTTTTTGGCCGTCACTAAACCTCGGTAGTCTGGTAGTGATACTACAACTTAAGGCATCGACAAAACCAGTAACTTAATTGGAAGAACTGGATGTATAGTATTTCACTACTCGTAAAAAAAAGATGTACTACTTCACAAAATATGCATTTTTTTGTTGGTACGTTATCGATCCGGTACTAACTCATATCTCGATGTAAACCCCATATGTAAACAAAAATTCTTAAGAAGTTATTGAATGTAGGGGGTTGGACATCTATCATCCTGCAATATTTCGAAATAACACTTAACTGAACTTGAGAGCGAAAATGGATTGACAGGCAGCGAAAATGAATAGCGATAAACAATGAAATCATTATTCGATCATAATCATACCAATCATCTTTTTTTTTTTTCATATATCGCAAATGCTATTTTTGAAGAAAAAAAACTGTGAATGCAATCGAGTTTGATATTGAAACATTGTGGGGGCTGTGTTGCCCTAAGAGACATAGTAATTTTTTTAGACTATTTTAAAACTCAAATACTACTCGAAAGCTTACACGAGTTTAATTAAATTGAGGGAGAGGAGTTGGTACGACTTAGGGCGTTTTCAATGCAAGAGTTACTTAAGAAAGTACTTAGAAAAAAGATGCAGTGTAACCAAGCATTCATCTAAGAGCCTAAACCTCCTATGCAAGCATTTTTCTTACTGGTGCTTACTTAGTTATCTTTACAATGGTTAAATTAATGGGGGGTTACAAGCGGAGCAATTCCCAAGCATCGACTTCTAGCCAAGCAGCGATTCCACTTTTTAAGCATCTATAGTTGTCTTACGTGGCAAAGAAAATCCGGTTTTCCCTCTAAGAATCTGCGTCGTCGGAGATTACCTTATACCTTTTACAATCCTCGTTATTCAGCAATTAAACATCTCTACTAATATTCCATTTCAGTATTTCAATTAACTCCATGATCCTACTACATGCCATTCAGCACCTCGATCCGCTACATCGACGTCGTCAACAAGATTAGTCCCAATGTTAAGATGTACATAAAAAGATCTTGTCATGTACTCCCTCGTTTCAAAATAATAAGACCTAATTATTATTATTTTTTCAAAATATAAAACGTGCATGCATTTAAGATCTTTTCTCTCTCACTCACTCATTTATCTACCCTCTAACTTCAAGAGTGCAAACACTCACACACTAATTATTCTCACCCTTATTCCTTATCCTAAGACATTAACAGAGTGAATATGATAGTTATTTCCTTTTACCTTTCTTTTGCATGGTTTTTATAACTTCCTTAAATCCCCATGCCTTCACTAAATTAAATACACCTTCTAAAGTGTAATGGAGGCTAAGAAGCTTCGAGGCTAGCATGCATACCAACATAATTCACATTTTACTACAAAAAAAAGGAGAAGAAAAAACATACACACACTATTCCCCCTGGTAAAGGGCAACATGGAAGAACAAATTAATACATTAAAAAGAGAAAAACCAAAAGAAAAGGCTGCTAGCTACCTAGCTACTTCAGCAGCAGTCCAGCCCCAGCCTAGTTCAACCAGCTTGTTCCTTTCTTTCACTTCATGCATCTCATGATAATGCAGAGTCAAACTAGGCCTTTTTTTCCCTCCACTCTTCTTTAATATTTTACTCTCTCGCCACCTCTAGCATGCTTGCATCAAGCTACATGAAGTCCACCTCAAAGAAATGCATGCTGCTGCTGTTGTTGTTGCCGCCGCCGTTGCAGCTGCTGTTCTGCTGATCTGATACCGACGAGCACGACAAGATGTTGCCGTTGCCGATGCCTCTGTCGTTGCTGCTGCTGTTGTGCTGATGCGACGACGACTGCACAAGTGAGGTCATCACGAAGTGCTGCTGCTCCCCGCGGCCTTGCACTTGCTGCATCATCAGCATCGTGTCCAGGCCGTCCTTTCCGTGCGGCGCGACCAGGGACAGGGTCGTCGGCGCCGGCGCCGGCGCCGCTGCGTTGCTCGCCTGGCCGTTGTCAAGCTCCAGGCAGCTGATGCCGCTGGCGTTCGGCGAGATGGCCGTCGACTTGCTGGCTGCCGTGGCGCTCGCAGCTGCTCATTCACCGTACAAATATATACAGAGGCACGAAGCGTCAGACAGACGGCCAGATCTAGAGGATCATACGATAGGATGATCACAAGTGTATAGCAGGAGTTGCATCTAGTGTAGTAGTACGTATAGTGCATTAGTACTCGTATGTCGCACGCAAGAAGTGAAAGCTTTGGCGCCATGCATGCCTACTGTTGAGTACGTCAGCTCAATGTAGTAGCGGCATCTAGCTAGGGTGCCTACTGTTGTAACGTGCTTGCGCATCGAATGCACTAGTACTATGGTTAATTTGGCACACGCCATCGAAAACGGTGGAAAATAATATAGCCCGGAGACAGATGAGACGCTAGTGTAGCTATTGCCCCTGAAATTTGACTGTTTAATTTACCCAAAATATTTTACCTGCGTTCTTGCTTGATCATGTTTATGCCCCCCAACATTCTTGCTAATCTATGTATTAGTATTAACATTTCTTGCTAACAAGATATATTACACAAAAACTGTAACCTAGATTGTGGAATATTTATGCATGCTGGCGCAAACTTGAGGTTCTAGTTTGAAATTTGAATATCAAGAATTAAATTCTGCGTTCGGATCTAAACATGGAGGCTTTAAATTTAATTATTTCAAATATTCCATGTCAAGGACAGAAATGGTATTTTCTGCATCTCAGAGATACGACCAGAGCAATTGCTTACTCTTGTGATCACTGGTGTAGGAGCAGGTGATGCTAGCGTCTGCTTTCTTCGAAGGCCGCGGCGAGTCCTTGGCCTGTGCGCCGGCGGGCTTCCGGCGGCGACGGTTGTGCTCCGTGAGCCGCTTCCGGCAGCTCCTCTTGGCCTCATCAAACTCAGCAAGCACATGGAACCTAGCCCAAAAAGACAAAGTAAATACTGTACCTATATACATATATACATGTTACATGTACATGCATATAACATCATGTGGTATCATGTATCTGAAGTCAGTACACCCATCTATCTGTCTACATCACTCTATGTAACATGCATGATCTCAGTTGCAAGGACGGGTGTGATACATTGGTCAATGTAGGCAGCTAGTGATAAAGGGGGGAAAATTGATGAGGAGTGCCTTGGGCGAGGCCCTATCTCCAGCTGTTGATTCTGTTGAGAGAAGAATCAATGTCTGAGGGAGGCGTGCACGCGCGCGCGCACACACATATATATATACATATACACACACGCTCAGACCTGAACCCCCTGATCTGATCTGATCTGCATCGACCATCTGATATGATGTGATGATCAGTAATCAGTATAGCTAGCGTCAGTCCTAGATCGAATGTACCGATTCTTTGGTGTGCTTCTATGCATGCTTGCATGTACTCAGAGAGGAAGGAATTAACAGTGAGCGAGATCATGAGATAGCTATGCTTAGGCATGCAACATGTACTAGTAGTACATGTACTAATGGAGTCGATCATGGCTATATGTACAGTCAACATGATGCCAAGAGACAGAGCAAAAGACAAGCAAAAATATCTCTACAGTAGTATGTGGCCACGTAGGTGATGGATTAGCACTGGTTTTGTGCGTGCAGTAGGGTGTCATTCGCACAGATGGCCGATGAATATATGCATTGCGCAGGAGTATACGTGCGTACCTGCTGCATTGCTGGCAGAAACGCTGCTGCTTGCCGCCGCCGGCGACGGAGGCGGCCTTGGCGTGGTACTCGCAGACCTTGTGGCGCCGGTGGTAGTGCTTGGCGGCGGAGAGGTCGGCCTTGCAGCCCTCGGCCTGGCACCGCGGCGGCTGGTGGTGGTGGGCCGCGCCAAGCCCGAGCCCCAGCACGCCCATCGCACCGACGCCGCTGAGCTGCGAGCGCATCAGCAGCCGGTCCACGGCCAGCACGTCCGCCGGGGAGAAGTACGTCCTCCGGCCGAGGTTCAGGCCGATCCTCCCGCCGCCGACGTCCACGACAGGGCCGTCCTCCCGCTTGACGAGCCCGTAGGCGCCGAAGGGGTACACGTCCGCCGCCGTCGGCACGCCGGGCAGCGTCATCATCGGCACCTGCTGCAGCGACGACGGCACCATCGGCATGGTGATCTGCGGGGCCAAGGGCTGCAGGGCGCTGGGTGCCGAGCCGGAGAGCAGGGCCGGTTCTTGGAACGGGAAGGCCGCGGCGGCGAAGTCGAGGCTGTCGTAGAGGTGGTGCTGGAGCAGCGGCGGGCGGTCGCTGGGCATGGCCATGCCGGGCTCGAAGCCCACGTAGGGCTGCATGGGAGCGTAGGCGAAGTCGGTGACGACGTCGGCGGCTGGCGCGATCGTGCCGGTGTTGAGCCTACCGCTCATCATGGCTGGCAGCTGCCCGTAGAGGTGCGTGCTGATATGGATGGAGCGCAAGAAAGGAAGCTGAGTTGTGTGTATGTGTGTATGTGCCGAGCAGAGGGGTCTGCATGGTGGTTAAAAAGGCAGGAGAGAGAGAGAGAGAGAGAGAGAGAGAGAGAGAGAGCGCGCGCAGAGATGCCCTTTTGGTGTAACAAGTGTGGCTAGCTCTCTCTCTCTCTCTATCTCCCCCAATGCAGGCTGCTTTGTTGAAGGGGAGAGTATGTAGTGTGTTGGTACGTACGTTACGTGGCCAATGGTAACAGATTGGCATTGGCGCGCAGGTATTATCATGCCTGCCTGCCTGCCTGGGGCTTTTGTCATGTAACCCAGCTTCCGAAAGGTGACGGCGACAGCGATGGGTGCGTGTACGTACAACGCGCGTACGTGGACAGTGGCGTACAGGATGAATACGGAGGGGACGAATTTGTTAAGTAATCTTTATGTATATAATATATCTATATTTTAGGAAGAATTTATTTTTTTGTATTTAACTATATTCGTTATGGATACTAGAGTTACCTGTGACATCTATTGATCGCACTCATCGCACATCAGGAGTGGCCAGTACATCATATGGATGTAAAATAAGCGTTCAAATTCAAGAACGGTGAGTCGGTGGATGACTTTGCAATGCGGCTCACTAACCTAGTAAACAACTTGGAGATACTTGGGGACAAGTTGGAGGAAGACCGCGTTTTCAAAAAATTCTTCCGCGTTGTCCCGCCGAGGTATACTCAGGTAGCGATCTCAATTGAGACGCTCGTTGACTTGTAGACGCTCTTGGTGGAGGAGCTCACCGGACGACTGAAGGACGCAGAAGAACGCTATGACCAAGATACACCGACAGCGCTAGCGGATGCCTGCTCCTCACAGAGGAGGAGTGGCTTGCGCGCATGAAGCAATGCGAGCATGGCCTGGGTTAGTCTGACGGATAGAAGCTCGGCGGTGGCTATGGCGACAATCGGTGTTGTAGCAAGCCGACAGGTCGTGGCAGTGGCTATGCCGCCGGCGGTGGCGGTGATGGCACTGTGTCTAATGGCAGTTGTGACACGTCTAAATAATTACTAGAAGAAGGCATTTCTTTTAGCCCTTTTGGATCCTATATATCATGAATATTTTCTAGCACATTAGTAAGTGAGGTAGACACACTAGTTAAATTAATTAATGTACTGTATTCAAATCTAACCAATAAATCCTACACATTAATAAGGTGTTACTACCTCTGTTCTTTTTTACTTGTCATTTTGGACATTGACACGGTCTCCAATACACACATTTGACCATTACTTTGTCTAATTATATATTAATAAAAATTATTTAAAATGTAATGATATGAAAGTATTTTTTATGAAAAATCCAGTAATATCATTTCCACATAACTAATTCAAATATTTTTGTGTATATAAGTGGTCAATATTTCAAAATATTGACTACCCGCATTCTAAAACGACATCTAAAAGGAACAGAATGGATTACATTTCAGGTAATTTTTATGTCTAAAGAGGAAAGGCTCTCGTGTGCTGTGGGAGTACGACCAGAGCGAGGTCAGACACGGAGCTATGTACAAATGCAAGGAGGTCGTGCAAGAGGTGGTCAAATTCTGAGCCTTGTCGGTGCGTCGTACATTCACAGTCGTCAAGTCTAACCTAAGATGCTACCCCGTGAAGTGCAACATAGAGGGATGCCCTTGGCGAGTGTGCGCATTTCAGCCTAAGTGAGACATCTACTGTAAATACTCTATAGTGGTTCCTCACACATGTGTCATCGCTGAGTTAGTGCAGTCCCATAAGAATCTGTCATCAGGCTTTATCGTGAATCTCATGTACGGTGAGATCATGGATAATCTAGATTTTGAGCCACGATCTATCATTCACGCGATTGAGATAAGGTTCTAGTACCTATTCATCTATGTCAAGTCATGGAGAATAAAACAGAACGTATTGGAATCAAGATTCGGTACGTTCGAGGACTACTACCACAACCACCCTGGGCTACTCCGTGCCATACAAGACAGGAATCCTGGCACCCATGTCGACATTTCAAGATTTCACGCATCCGAAGTGGGGGCAATAAGAGGGTACTGAAGCGAGCATTCTTCGCCTTTGGTCCATGCATCAATGCATTCCGGCACTGACGTCCACTCTTGTACGTGGATAACACATTCCTGACTGGAAAGTACAAGGGCCTGATACTGACTGCAATAGCGACGAACAGGAACAATCAAGTTCTTCTTGTGGCATTCGCTTTTGTTGAAAGCGAGAACATGAACAATTGGTCGTGGTTCCAAAGGAATTTGAGGATTTATGTTGTATAGGGCCTTCCTAACGTATGTGTCATGCATGATCGGCATACAAGCCTTTTGAGTGCAATAACTCAGCTACAACAAGGAGAGAACGTACCACTTCCATGGGCGGATCTACAGAGCAGGTGGTGCATGAGACACTTGGATGCAAACTTCTACAAACAGTTCGCAACAAGGACTTGATGAATATGTTCAAGCGATTGTGCAACCAGAACCATCAACGAAAGTTTGAAGCACTCTGGAAGATTCTGGATGAGGGGACCCAGACGCACAGAAGGGAGGCAGCGAAAAAGGCCGCTCTATGCGTTGATTAGGCCCCCAAAATATTACCACCGCTACGCACAGATGGTTGTATTGTAGTGAGGAAGACGATGGCGTAGGTGAAATACTTGTTGGACTGGATTGAGCACGAGCCTAAGGAGAAATGGTCGCTACTGCATGGCAGGGGTGGTGCACGATATGGTGTTATAACAAGTAATCTAACCGAGGTGTATAATTGGGTCATGCGTGGTGCCAGGTGCCTCCCTTCGGTTGGTGTTGTGGAGGTAATTTTCCGCGGTACCACAAATCACATTGTTGATAGAAACAACAACGCGTCGCTCATCGTGGCAAATGACAGAGTACTCTACTCGGAGAAGAGCAAGAAGAGTTAGATGCATCGGGCATTCGAGATAGGCACAAGGGAGCTTCGCTTTGAGATAATGTGCAGGGATAAAGGACGCCGCGGGACGAACCGCGAGAGGACCACCCACGAGTGCACGTTACATCGCGCTAGTTGAGTATGCACTTACAACAAGGCTCTTCTTCTGCATAGGCCCTGCTCCATGTCATGGCCGCATGTTCGACGGTGGCGCAGCATCCTGTCCAGTGCCTCTTCGACTATTTCAACAAGAAGTAGGTGATACAAACCTGGAGTACAGAGATGTATAGTTGCAGTGTGGTTGACCATTTCACTGGCCATCCGACCTGGGAGCAACTTATCTAGGCTGCGGATATTGATAAGCTGAAGGGAAAGGTTGGCCGGCGACAGATACGGTGCATCAGGAACGACATGGATAAAGTAGAAGCCAGGCGTCGTATGATGAAGTGCTCCATCTGCGGGCAGTCTGAGCACACCCGCAAGAAATTTCCTATGAGAAATCCACAGGACGAAGGAGACATTGGCTGTCCGGACGTCGCCACGGGGATCTCATCCAACCGCCCCACTCGACGCGGTCCACATGGCGGACGTTGAGGTCGCGACCACGAAAAAGGTTTGTCCTGTTGAAATATGTGGTCCCAAAGTATGTGACGACGTTGCGCTGAATGTTATATAATGTCATTGTGATTTATCCACAAAAGATGTTATGACGCTGTGCTAAATGTTATGTAATATCAGTGTGAATTAAAATATGTGCTCGAAAATAATCAGTACAAAAGCAATGCAGAGGATCTCTATCGTCAGTTTAATTGGCGACAGGGGCATGTTGCCAGTTGAACTGGCGACAGGGGCTTGTTGCTAGTTAAACTGATGACAGAGACCTCTCTGTATTGTTGAACCCCTGTCGTCAATGTATAGGCCTCATCATTCCAACTGACGAGAGGGATCTCTCTGTATTGTTGAGCCCCTGTCGTCAGTGCATAGGTATCATTTTGTAAAAATAAAAATTGACTATTTATTTTCATAATTACCTTTTAAATCAATATTATTTCAAAAAAAATCATTAAACTTCCCTCCAATTATCGTTGTTCTCGTTTTTTCAATTAAAGGAGTGGGGACATGGACGCTGTATGTCACTGCAGCAATGCTCCGCTAAATTTGGATGGACATACTTGGAAGGTTAAATAAATACAACTTGAATCTGTAGAAATCCTGTTCGGAGCTAGGAGCAGATATAACTCGAGAATTAAAAGTTAGTAAATGTCAAGCAAACTTGTCATGTTCACACCAGAAGGTGAGCAGTGAGCACACATGTACCATGCCACCATGTATATCCTTTGTGACACTATATATGCATGAAGTTACTTAAACAAAACCCTCTCTTCACAGTTATCTTACAACCAATTAAATTTTCCCCATATCTCTTTTAAAATAATTTACATGGTATGCATGCAAGTACTACCACTACTACAGATAGAGTTATCACAGACAGTTTTGAACTGTCTGAATCGATGTGTCTATGATAACAGGCAATTATCACATACGGTTGGTGAGCCGTGTGTGAAAGTCACAACACAAACGATTTTTTGGTGGAAACCATCTGTGATAGCAGGCATTCACAGACGGTTTCAACAAATAACCATTTGTGATATCCAACATATCACAGACGATTTTAAAAAAACCATATGTGAAGTCCTACTATCACAGACGGTTTTCACTAAAAACCGTCTGTGATACGTGGGATATCACAGACGGTAATTTGTTGAAACCGTCTGTGATAGTATACTTCACAGACGATTTTCACCAAAAACCATTTGTGATATGTAAGATATCACAGATGGTTTTTGATAGTAGCCTCACAGACGGTTGTTGATGGTAGCCGTCTGTGATTGTATACATATCACAGACGATTTTTGATAGTAGTCATCTATGATATGCGATATATCATAGACGGTTGTAGCTGGTAGTTGTATGTGATTCTATATATATCATAGACGGGTGTTAGTAATAGATGTCTATGATTGTATACATATCACAGACGGTTGTTAGTAGCAGCCGTTTGTGAGTATCATTTACAGACGATTTATTTAACAAAATCGTCTGTGATAGTTCATTCTATACCTAAATATATTTTGATTTTTTAGCTCGCCTCAGGTAATGCTAGCCATGCCATCTGAAAACAAGCAAGTAGAAAATAGATATATCACAATTGATTTGATATAGAACAACTTAAAGTGGTTTACAAAGTCAATATCAATTACAAAGTCATATTAATGATCCAACTACAAAGTGATTTGATTACAACTCAAAGTGAATTACAATAAACCAAAGTCACCGGAGTAAAACTCTCCACTCTCTTTAATGATCTCCACCATAGTGAAGGTGTCGAGCCGTCCTCGAACTTCCACAAGTATGTCCAGATGGAAGCTACTTCCTATTATTTTCATGCCCCGTCGCTAGCAAGAGAAAAGTAGTAAGCACATATATTTAAATTCATAATTACGAAATAATTATTAAGAGATTGACTGACAAACCTCTAGATCATTCGTCTTAGCACTCGTGATTTCCAGTATATGACGACAAACGTAAAATACACATATGTTGCCTTAACATAGTTGCTAATGGCACTGCAAAAAAAGAAGTGTGATATAGGATATAGGTATAGTCAGTTCAAGAGGCCAGGTTATGAAGTGTGTATAGGATTATTGTGCTGTAGCAGGTACCACAAATCACATCCTGTGTCGCAGTGTGGCGGCTGGTTCATTGTGTGTCCCTCCCTCGGCAACATAGGCACTAAACAAGCTACGTGATTCCAAAAAGTTATCCTCGAACATTTCAAACAAAGGAAGACTACAATAGAGTTACGTATGGAGGAAATGAGCATACCCGTAGAGTACTTTTTGCACAAGGGTGAAGTCGTGGTTGTTATTGAATAGGGAATCAAGATATATTACCTTATTCCACTTTGGTACAATGACTAAAAGGATCCAGTGCCACCTATTCATTTATGCCGCTTTAGTCATTAAACCTAAGTTCGTTTTGCGTATAAAGAACAAATGAAATTTGTATAGCAAGTAGTAAAGCACTTACCCCTGGTTGTAGGGCACCAGTATGTAGTCCTTGTCACAGTGAGTATGCAATCACTTCGTTATATACTTCTCGACGTAGTTTGCATCTTTGTGGATGCATTGCTCTGAGATCAAATGTGGGTCGAGGAAACCCACCAGTTGTCGCGATTGCCAGACTTATTGTATCATATATCTATACATAAGCAATGAGTTATAATATTTATCGGTATTGTGTGAATGTAGAACTTGATTGTACACACTTACAGTGTCCATCATTGTAGAACTGAGGCGGTAAGGTTGAATAGATCAAATAAGTCTTCGAAGTACACGATGAAGTAGCCCGGCTTGTGTTGAAAATGGTTCCCATTGTAGCTGATGGTGAATCTAGTAGGCCGATCTTCCCTCGCCTCGTCGGTCTACCGCATGTACCAGGCATGCAAAGTCTGGTAAGCCAAACCAATGCAGTGTAATGCTGTGTCGGAGACAAACAATATTCCGAGGGAGAACGTCCCGGGCTTGTGAGGTGCTTTAATCTTCTTCGATTTAGCCTTAGCACCTCGCGTGCTACTTGTCTTCCTGGAAGATGACTCGATAAGCTTTTCTTGTTTCTTCGGTGCCATCTCCATGGGCGCTGTCTCCACGGTATGGTATACAGAGGCCTTCTAAAGCGGGGGTTGAGGTGGAGTCATCGAGGCATGGCCGTGTGGACAAAAGTGTGCAAGACATCCCCTAGTATTACAATGTCTTCGTTCGGGTGCTTATCCAGTGGGATGGACATCAAATTATCTTGTACCGTGTCCACCTGGACCTTGGCATAACCCTGCGCCAGCTGGGAACTGTGCACTACTATCTCTTCTTGGCATGGAAACACCCCCCCCCCGCCAAGCCTCAACAGGAATGGACCCAACCAGCACTTGGAGCCTGTATGGCGTGGGCACCTACAAAATAATACACAATTAGCTAAGATGTCCTACATGTCTATCTTTGGAGCATCCCAGATATATACATTACCTAGATGAGGTCGATAGGTAAGCGGGCATCGCCAAGTTCAGAAAGTGCGGGCATGGACGCGACACTACTTGGATGTTGAGGTGGACTGGCTCCCAAAATCACAGGGCGTCTTGCTGCCAGTTGAGTATTTGATTAATTTGTTTCTGCAATATTGTTATTTGTGCTTGAAATTGTTCACTAATTTGTTCTTTAAACTCCGCTTTCCACCGTTCCTCATGCTCGGCCTTGGATCTCTTTCGACTCCTATACGCCTCAGTGTCGTGTGGGAATCCATGCTTCCAAGGTACGTAAACCCCAAGGACCCGTATGCGACCGGGTGCTCCTTGTTTCTCAGGGCCGTGGATAGTATATCCTTCTCCCTAACTGCTTCGATGGAGCCTTGGGAAGATTGGGTACTCAATATTGGCTGCAAGTGGCCATCATGTTATATTAGACCCTACGAAGTTACGGACTTATTACAAACTAGGTAGTTCGACATATCTTACCATGCGTTGGCACACTCCCTCATCTGTCAGGTTTGTGAAAGAGATGGCGCTCGACGACGTGGTTGAGGCCCTCGCTCTGAAGCAGTTTCGGACACGCTCGTCTATGATCTCGGTAAATAGCGGGGAGACCTCCGACTGGATTGCCACATCATCCTCACTCATCCATCCTGGGATTTTACCTGCATACCCAGCGGTGTCGACTCTATGGGGTCAATGTTTTGTGCCTGGATAGCTTTGTGCGCCATACTTTGCTGTTGAAATTCGTCCGTCATCTTCATCAGCACAAAAGGTGTCTCATGTATCCGACGATACGAAATTATACTTCGTCGACGTGCTTCGGTCCAAGTTCGCCGCCGCAGGCCTCCACGACAAGGATCTCGTCCTCCTCAGCTGTAAGTAAACAATCTTCTTCTTCCTCGATGACTCGATCGATCATGGTAGCTAACCTACGGGTGCACGTACGTAAATGGTAAATATGTGCAGTGGATCACATCCGCAATGGCTTCGTCGTCATCGCCTCCGACGACGTGCTCTACATTGACACCTCCACCGTCGACGTCATTGACTCCTACTCGAGCCTCCTCAGCACCCTCTTCGCCACGCCATGGTCAAGATGGGCAACATCGGGGTACTTACTCGCCGTAAGGGGGAGATCAGGAAGGTTTTTGTATGGGAGTGATGTTTTTTCATGTATTTTCAAGAGTCTCTAATATGGAATGCTCACATAAAATGTGATGGTACCAACTATGAAACATTCAAAATCTTAAATTTTTTTGCAATAGAAAAAACTATCACAGACGGTTCTGATACCTTTTTTCATAGACGGTTTGAAAGCCGTCTGTGATGGCCGTCCGTTATCACAGACACATAAATTCAGACGGTTCAAAAAATTGTATGTGATGATGGTTTAGAACCATCTGTGATGAGGTTTTGTGTAGTAGTGTCGACACGATTATGCCTCTCCAACAGGACCCTCGATGACTCCACCTCATCCTTCGCTTCAGAAAGCGTGTCACTATATCGATTCCTGAGTCGTCTCATGGGAAGACGTGCCGCAGGCAACTTCTTAAAGCCAAATCGAAATCGAAGAACATTGAGGCGCCTCCCAAGCCCAGAAAATACTCCCTCAGAAGTCTATTGGCCCCCGACACAGTGCTAGCACGCGCTCGAGTAGCTTGTCAGTCTTTGCATGTCTGGTACATGTTGAAGACCCTACAGAAGGGGTGCGGTGCTGGAATAACCGTCAGATACCCGAAGGAACATTTCTTCTATGAGCTGGGCCACTTCGTCGTGGGCTTCGATGACTTATTCGACCTATTCAACCTCGCTTCTACGATGCTGGACTCTGTAAGTGTGTACAATCAAGTTCTACACTCACGTAACACCGATAAACATCACAACTCATTGCTTATTTATAGATACATGATGAAAAATGTCCATCGACGGAACGAACCGGTGGGTTTCCTCGACCCACACGTCATCTCTGAGCAAACCATCAACGAAGACAAATCCTACATCGTGAAATACATAACGACGAGATTCCTTACTCAGGATGACAAGGACCACATAATGGTGCCGTAAAACCAGAAGTAAGTGCTTCACTATTTGTTATACAAATTTCATTTGTACTTTATACGCAGCACGAACTTCGGTTTATGACTATAGCGACATACATGAGTAGGTTCCACTGGATCTTATTAGTCCTTATACCAAAGAGGAACAAGGTAATATACCTTGATTCCCTACTCAATAAAAACCATAACTTCACCCTTGTGAAAGAAATAATCGACAGGTATGCTCATTTCCTCCATACATAACTATGTTCTAGTCTTCCTTCTTTTAAAATAGCCCACTACTACAAAACATGGTATACTAGACACCCCATCACAGACGGTTGTGATAAATAAGTATCACAGACGGTTCTTTATACGAACCGTCTGTGATTTCTAAGTGTTATCACAGACGGTTCTTTTAAAGAACCGTCTGTGATATACAAGCATTATAAGTAGATGCTCCTGACAGGCCCTCTTTCCATTCCATTTGAGGCGCCGCCACCCTGCTGCTGCTGCCTCCTCCCCCGTTTTGAGCTGTTACCCCTGCCTCCTCCTCTCCCATTGCGGCACCTCTGCTGCCTCCTCCCACATTGCGCCACCTTAGAGAGAAGGGTAACGATCTGTAACCCTTTATTTTTACTCTAGACTAATCACTAATGTGTAACGATCTGTAACCTTTTATATTTGCTATAGACTAATCACTAATGTGTTTGGTCATTATGAAGGGTACTTGCGGTTTATTAATATATAATTTAACACTAATTAATTTGTTACGTGCGTATACGTGTAGATGGACCGAAACTGGATGTACATTGAGAACCGTGTGAGTGAAGAGTATATTAATGGCGTGTTTGCTTTTAGAAGAGCCGCCAAGCAGGATATGTTGAAGAAGGGGATAAAATTTATGTACTGTCCATGCATTGATTGCGGTAATATGAAAATATTTAACAACCCGGCGCAGATCGAAGCTCACTTAATACGAAGGGGTTTCAAAAAGGGATATACATGTTGGAGTAGTCACGGTGAAGAGCGATTATCTGGAAGTCGATGTGACGACATCGCCGAGGAAGTCAACGATATGCAGGGTATGGAATGTGCTTTTGATGAAGATAGGTAGCATGATGACAATCTAGATCAGATGCTACGCGATGCAGAAGGGAACTACGGTGAGAGTTTTGTAAATTCGAGGGCTTAATGGAGGACTCGGGGAAACCTTTGTTCACTAGCTGCAAGCTGGAATACACAAGGTTGTCAACCGTGCTTGAACTGCTGAAATTGAAGGCAAGCAATGGTTGGTCCGACAAGAGTTTTACGGCGTTGTTAGGTCTCTTAGCTGACATCCTTCCGGAGGGAAACGTGTTGCCCAACACGACCTACCAAGCTAAGAAGGTTCTTTGTCCATTGGGAATGGAAGTAGAAAGAATACATGCATGTCCGAAAGATTGTATCCTCTACCGAAAGAGTATGCATGTCCCGTGTTCAAAGCATCCCGATACAAGCGTAAGAATACTGCTAAGGCGAAGCAAGGACCTCCTGCTAAGATGTTGTGGTATCTGCCTGTGATCCCACGTTTGAAGCGTTTATTTGCGAACCGAAAGGAGGCAAGATTGATGCGTTGGCACTCGGAGGAGCGTAAGAAAGATGGGAAGCTCGGACACCCTGCTGATTACGCGGTGGAGAAACTTCGATCGGAGCTTGAAGAGTTCGGTGCAGAACCGAGGAACATAAGGTTAGGGTTGAGTACGGACGGAATGAATCCTTTCGGTAACATGAGCAGCCGACATAGCACCTGGCACGTGAATCTATGTATGTACAACCTTCCACCTTGGCTGTGTATCAAGCGGAAATACATTTTGATGTCACTACTTATCCAAGGGCCGAAGCAACCTGGAAACGATATTGATGTGTACCTGGCACCATTGCTGGAAGATCTTATGACACTTTGGAACGAAGGGGTATAAGTATGGGATGCGTACAAACGAGAGAACTTCACTTTACGCGCCATGTTATTCTGCACCATCAATGATTTTCCTGCCCTTGGTAACCTGTCGGGGTTCAGTACAAAAAGAACCGTTAGGTGTACCTCTATCTCGTCACGAGGGGAGACTGGAGGGTATCCCGCCCCTGCCGAGCACCCGAGGATTTATGTGGCATTTTTACCCCTTTAGATGTTTTACTTTGCTGTGCTTTTGTTTGAAATGGGGTGAGGCTATGTGTGCTTGCTCGGCCAGGGGGATGAACCGGCGAGAGAAGGCTCGAAATGGGTCATCTTTGTCGCTTTGGTGCTTTCTTGTCTCCATTTGTCTTGGTGAGCTCTGCTCACCTTCTTTGGGCTATCTTTGCCGTGTTGGGGCTGTTAGTTGGATACACCTAATGATGTCTACCGAGGGTTTGGGATATATTGGGATGTGCACTGTAGGATTTGACCGCAATTACGGCAATTGCCGAAAGTGGGTCCTGAATTCTAATAATGCCGAATGATGAAAACCTATGGAAATAAGACGGTGCCGATTTACTAGGTTGGCCTAGGTATCATGGGTATCCCGGTTCCGACTAATCTGGGTTAGCCTAGGTGACTTGAAAAACCAAGATGCCGGTTAACCTAGGTTGGTGTGGGTAGTCTCGATACTTAGGGTGCCGACTAATCTAGGTAAACCTGGGAGCCGTGATGATTCTTATGGTACACTGACGGCAATTTATTTTATGCTAACTCTAATTTCTCTCCATCCTACCCCGGTAATCTTTCCGTCAAGACGAGCGCACACAGGAAGAGGCCATGCCCTCCTGTACCTCATTCTGTTTTGATCGGTTTTGGTGTAATGATTTATTCCAGAAATTGTTAGGGTGAGGTGATTATCGCTTCTCTTTGTTTCTTTATGGTATGTCACTACTACAAAACAGGGCTGAGATGGCAAAAGTTGATTCTATTTGTTTATATTTTTTGTGCAATTTCATATATTTTATTTACTATGTAATCATTGCATACATAACTTATATAGATAGCAAGTAAGCGAGATGGCAGAGGCACCGTCTTCGCCGCCGTCAGCGACATCGCCAAATGCGTCTGGATCTCCGATCAAGGTGGTACGCAGGCGAGAAGGCAGAGGAATCTCCAAATTGCCCTAGAGTCGCATGACGATCATGGAGGTCAGTGACGTCGGGATCCCGCTGAGTCCCAAGAAAGCAGCTGCGAGATTCCGGACCGTCTGCGGGGTACTTGCAAGGAACAGTCCTCATCACCACCCCAACACGGAAGTCTCGGCGGATGTACAGAGATACGGTTGTGGGTGAACTTTCGCCTCGTTCACTTTCCACAAGCGGACCGAGCACGTGTGCGATGGCACACGCTGCTGGCGATGTCCCACGCGTGGAGGACCTTCAAGAGCCTGCTTGTCACGTAGTACGTGAACACGGGTCGCCCTTCACGACATATCAATTTTTGTCGCGGGATACATGGGACGCTTTCGTGCAGATGAAGACGACTGCCGAATTTCAGGAGCAAAGTGCGGCGCACAGAGCTATCCAAGCACAAAACACTCACCCCCACAGACTCGGCACCGCTTGGTACGCGAGTAAAGCCACACGAAGGGTGCGGAGGACGAGACCGCCGCCGACCGTTCTTTGAGATCTCGAGAAGCGCTCGAGCACAGTTAAGAGCGAGGGCATCAGCCACATCTTCGGGCAACATTTCTTTCACAAACCCGGCAGACGAGGCAGTATCTCAATGCCTGGTAAATTTCTCGAACCACTTAATTGTTAATAAGTCCATAACTTCATGGTGTCTACAATAACATGATGTCCTCTTGCAGGAAGAATTGACTTCCGCATCTTCCCAAGGTTCCTTCAAGTAGGCGGGAGAAGGATGTACTATCTACGCCCCGGAAACAAAGAGCACCGAATCGCACGCGAGGCGTTGCGGTTTACATACCTTGGAGGATGGATTCCCACACAACTCCGACACATATAGGAGTAGGAAGAGATCCAGGACCAACCACGACTTCGGTTAGAACATGTGATTATTAAAAAATTTTAAGAACAAATAACAAACTTGCAGAACCAAGTAAATCAACTCATGCAGGCGCAAGCCGCCCCTGTTAATTTGGGAGCAAGTCCTCCTCGACATCGGAGTAGCGTCGCGTCCACACATAATTCTGGACAGGGCGACGTGCAATTACCGATCGACGCCATCGAGGTAATGTACATCTCTGGAATGCTCCAAAGATAGACTATAGGATGCCTTAGCTAATTGTGTACCATTTTGTAGGAGCCGACTCCCTGCAAGCTCCAAGTGAGGATGGTTGGGTCAATTCCTATTGAGGCTGGGCGGAGTATGGTGTATCCATACCAGGAAGGGGCAGTGCAACACGGTGCCCAGCTGGCGCAGGGTTACGCCAGGGTGCAGGTGGACATGGTACATGACAATTTCATGGCCATCCCACTGGAGATTCCCCCGAACGAAGAAATCAGAACACTAGGGGATGCCACACACACTTTTATCCAATGGCCCAAGAAGGACATCGCACTGGACCCTTCAGTGATGCGATATCGATAGGACCCTGCCTCTCCATAGGACCCTCGATGAGTCCGCCTCAACCAAAGCTTCAGAAGGCCGCCACGTCGCTTCCCGTCGAGAAGACGGCGAAGGGATAAGAAAAGCGTGTCACCATATCGGTCCCTGAGGCGTCTCACAGGAAGACGTCCCTCAGCCGCCTCGTTAAGGAGAAATCGAAATAGAAGAACATTAAGGCACCTCCCAAACCCGTGAAATACTCACTCGGAAGTCTGTTGGTCTCCGGCGCAGAAATAAAGAGCTCAGGAGTAGCTTGTCAAGCTTTGCATGATTGGTACTTGCGCAAGACCCGAGAGAAGGGGGGTCATACTGGAATCACCGTCAGATACGGGAGGGAGCATTTTCTCCACGAGCCTGGCCACTTCGTCGTGGGCTTCGAAGACTTATTTGACCTATACAACCTAACTACCCTCGACGCCTCACTTCTACGATCTTTGGACCTTTGTAAGTGTGTACAATCAATTTCTACACTCACGTGATACCGATAAATATAATAACTCATTGCTTATGTACAGATACATTATGAAATATGCCCGTCGAATCAAAGAACCGGTGGGTTTCCTCGACCCACGCGTGGTCTCTTAGCAAACAATCAACCAAGACGTATCCTACGTCGAGAATTACATAAAAATGGGATTGCTTGCTCTGGACGACAAGGACTACATAATGGTGCCCTACAACCAGAAGTAAGTGCTTCAATATTTGCTATACAAATTACGTTTCAACATAGGTTTATGACTATAGCGACATACACGAGTAGGTTCCACTGGATTCTTCTGATTCTTGTGCCAAAGAGGAACATGGTATTGTACCTTGATTCTCTACTCAACAAAAATCATGACTTCACCCTTCTTAAAGGAATACTCGACAGGTATGTTCATTTCCTCCGCACATAACTCTATTGTAGTCTTCCTTCGTTTGAAATGGACGAGGATAACTTTTTTGAATCATGTATAGCGTTCATCGGCTATGTTGCCGAGGGAGGTTTATACAAGGGAACGAGCGCCACACTAACTCATAGGATGCGATTTCCGGTACGCGCTACAACACAATAATCATATATCATACTCCGTAATATTGCGTCTCGAACTGACTGTACATATATATGTAATTCTACTTTTGTAGTGCCGCTAGCAAAAACGAGATCACCTATACACATTCTACGTATGCCATCATATGCAGCTATTGATTGATTCTAGGACGCACGATCCCCAGGTTTGTCAATCTCGTAATAATTATTTTCTAATTATAAATTTAAATATATATGCTTACTACTTTACTCTTGCTAGCGACAGGGTTTGAACATAGAGTTAAGTGCACTCGAGATGCACCAGGTCACGCAAGTTCGAGGGGAGTTCTGCGTCTTCATCAAGGCAGACATAGTTAACACCACCGGAGAGTTTCACGCCGTCGACACCGATGAACGACCTCGAAACAATTGATTCAATATTATAATTCACTTTGATGGTTTGTAATTCAATTTGTAACTCTAGCGACATTGTATACTTGAAACATTCTTTTGTAATTGATTTTGAGTTAAATGATTACTTTGAGTTGTCAACAATTATCTGTGATATGTTTCTGCTTGCTAGTTTTCAGAGGGCATGGCTATCAATTCCTGAGGCTAGCTGAAAATACGATAAAAATTAATTAGGTCTAAGGACTTATCACAGACGGTTCCAACCACGAACCGTTTGTGATACTACAGAATCACAGACGGTTCCAACTACAAACCGTATGTGATTATTCAGTATCACAGACGGTTCCAACCACGAACCGTCTGTGATTCTGTAAATTCAAGATATCATACGGTTCCAACCACGAACCGTGCGTGATACTCTGAGAATCCTGAGCGGTTCGTGGTTGGAACCGTCTGTGATAACCGCATGTTATCACAGACATAAAATTTCAGACGGTTCAAAAACCGTCTGTGATGACTGTTACGAACCGTCTGTGATGAGCTTTTCTGTAGTAGTGGCCGAGGATACCTTTTTGGAATCATGCAGGTCGTTCATCAACTATGTTGTAAAGGGAGGGTTATACAAAGGATATAGCGCCACACTACAACCCAGGATGCGATTTTTGGTACGCACTACAACACAATAATCCTATATCATACTTCGTAATAATGCGTCTCGAACTATCTGTACCTACATATGTAATTCTATTTTGCAGTGCCGCCAGCAAAAACAAGATCACATATGTGCATTCTACGTTTGCCATCATATGCGGCAAATGGTGAGTGCTAAGATGAAGGATCCCGAGGTTTGTCAATCTCGCAATAATTATTTCATATATATATATATATATATATATATATACTTTACTCCTGCTAGCGACAGGGCTTGGCCACAGATTTAGATGCACTCGTTATGAAAGAGATCTCGGAGGTTCGAGGGACGCTCTGCGGCTTCATCAAGATGGAGATCGTTAACGCCGACGGAGAGTTTCACTCCGTCGGCACCGCTGAAGGACCTTAAAACTATTTATTCAATTGTAATAGATCATTTTGAGTAGTTGTAAATCAATTGTAAATCTAGCAACAATACTTGAACATAATCTTTTGTAATTGATTTTGAGTTTTAAATGATCACTTTGAGTTGTGTCAACAATAGATTCATCTGTGATGTATCTGATTTCTGCTAGCTTACTAGTTTTCAGAGGGCATGGCTAGCAATTCCTGAGGCTAGCTGGAAAAAAAATTAGGTATAAATGAACTATCACAGACGGTTTTAGTTGGAACCGTCTGGGGACGGTACTATCACAGATGGTTTCAACAAAAATCGTCTGTGAAGGGACAGTATCACAGACTGTTTCAACCAAGAACTGTTTGTGATAAGGCTCAACACAGACGGTTTTTAGTTGAAACTGTCTGTGAAGGTCACTATCACAGACGGTTTTAATGAAGAACCGTCTATGATACGACGTATATCACAGCCGGTTCTATTTAAAAATCGTATGTGATATCCGATATGTCACAAACAGTTTTTAAATAGAACCGTCTGTGATATACGTCGTATCACAGACGGTTCTTCGTTGAAACCGTCTGTGATCAACTAAAAACCGTATGTGTTGAGTCTTTTGAAACGTCTGTGATAATTCAGACGGTTCAAAAATCATCTTTGATGACTGTTTTGAACCGTCTGTGATGTTTATGTAGTAGTGAGAATAGTCTGTTTTGTACTAATGTACCATATGTATGGCTTGCCCATGGTGAGTGAATGTATATATGGCTAGGGCAAAATACATGTGCAGCCATCAAGTTAGCATATACATGCTTAAAGCAGAGGTAAAATAAGCAGTACTAGTAGGAGTATATCTATCTCCGATGCTGCATATATGCACTACACGGCCGGCCAGGGAATGATCATGTTGGTAGGTCGTACACACGTACGTACCGGACTTAATTACATTGATTGGATGTTTCTCCAAGGCTAGATGCCCCTCGTAAACCGTGCATTGATTGTATAGGAGAGATGATGAAACAAAACTTGAGATGTCTATAATTGGAGGAGCGAGGTGCACATGCAATGCATTACTGTTCTGAAGAGGATCCTAAATTCAAGATTGAAAAGATTTGACATCACAGAGGGTATTGAAGTATGCAGATACTTACTGCCAAACCAATTTACTGTTACCTACACACATGGATGCGATGGGATCGAGCGGCTGATCACTGTGTGCTGTGTAGCTAGCTAGGGAGCAAGGAACCCGCATTCGTATTCACAACCAAAAACAGTTTTTTTTTCTGACAAAAAAAGCTAACATTGTTAGTGGTACAAGTGGGGTGGGCAGTTTGCTGACCTGACCCACAAAATCAGCCCACTAAAATTAGCCCACCAGCCCTCTAGTCGATAGCAGAGAAAATCGTCACGACCAACATTACCCGTGTCCACGCCACGTTAACGCCCGAGACGACTCAGTTCATATTTTTCATCTCCCACCAGAAACAAAACCCACCAAGCACCCAACTCGTCTCTACTCGACTAGAGTTTTACCTCGCAGCTGACTTCCTCCCCCGCCTCCTCACCTCCGGCCCGAATTGACGACGCCATGGCCGGGAAGAAGCACAAGTACGCTTTCGACAAGCAGGCCAAGCACCACCTCCCCCTCGGTGCCGATGGCGACGCGATCACCGACGCCGCTAAGCGCCGCCGCTCGGGCACCGCCAAGCAGCACCAGGCAGAGGAGGTGGCATCCGTCCCCTCCTCCATCAGCGCCAAAATCCTCCGCGAGGCGCTCAAGCAACAGCAGGAGGAGATCCTAGCCGACTCTGGCGACCAGCACCCCGCCTCCGCCCCAGTTGCTGCCCCATCCACATCCACATCAATTAATTAGCACTAGTACTGCTCTTAGCAAGTTATCTCGTTGGTGACTTGTTACTTGCGGCAGATGTCCCGCACTCAGCCGCCAAACCCACCAACCCGCGTACGCAAATGACTTGCGGGCAAGCCACAACCGCAACTACTGCAAAGAACCTAAGCGGCCAGTGCGGGTGGGTGCGGGTTGTCCACAACCCGCCCCACTTACACCCCTAAATACTATTGGCTCTGCACCTTCCGTTAGGAAAGATTGATGTTCCTAATGGTCAACTTACACCAAAGCGAATGGGCAAACCATTACTACGGCTGACGGTCAAAGACAAAACTGTCAGGAAACCACCTACCTAGCCCTAACCCTCATGCTTCGACCTCCAAATCCCTAACACTACCAAAGAAAATCCCTAACTCTCCCCGCCTCCCGAAATCATCTCCCCTCCCGCGGACACCCATTCCGTCACCCTACATATAGCTTGAGCCACCGTCTCCACCCCGCTAGATTGAACTCGAGCAGCTGCTACCTCCATAGATCTCGACGCCACTACCTAAAATCAAGCTCGACTCGCCACCACCTCCGTGAATCTCATGGCCACCGTCGCAAATCAGGTTTAAGATGATGCAACTTCTCCAAATCTAGTTGCACTAGCCCCGAATTGAAACCGAGCAATTTTAAATAAGGTTTTTGCGAGTGTGTGCATATATCTTCTGGTTGATGAAGGCGAGGACGTGAAAGAGGCTAGGCCTAGGGATGTCAGGGCTTCAGCCCTGGGACTAGGACCAAAATCCTAAAGGATGCACTGCCAAACCCGAGGCGTGGGCTAATTATGGTTCCATCCCTGGAGGGCGTGATCCTTAATTGGCCAACGTGAGGCACAACACCGCCTGGGGCCACTAAAAGTACATTTGTGCGCACTTTTGGAAAATATTTCCACTTAATTGTCGAGATTGCTCGAGTGCTCCACCGAAACAATAATTTACATACACTCGCTTCCCCGTGGAGTCAATGTCTTGTTGCTGGACAGATCAATGCCTTTGCACTCTTTTGTGATCTCTTGAGACACCATTAGCCCCGTACCCATTATAACTTTTATTTTCATTCAATATTTCAATTAATTTTTATTGGAGTTTGTATACAAACAAATGTCTAAATTTATTTTAATTTATTCTTAATTTACGTTACTTAGGGATTTTATTTTATTTTTATTATGAATTTCAATTATTATTTTTTGTTGTAATTGGTATACAAATCTCATTGGTAACTTTTATTTTATTTTTATTATGAATTACATTTGTTTGAGGATTTTACTTTGGAATTCATACCAAAATCAAATTGCTAATTTTATCTTATGTTTATTCAGAATTTCAGTTATTTTTTGTTGGATTTCGTATACAAATCCAATTGCTATTTTTTATTTAATTTTTATTCAAAATTATACTTATTTAGGGATTTTATTTCTGAATTTGTGTCGAAATCAAATTGCTAATTTTATTTTATTTTTTATTCTGAATTTTAGTTATTTTTTTCCTAGAATTCGTATACAAATCCAATGGTTTTTTTTTAAAAAAATCTTAATTGTAATTATTTGGGGATTTTACTTTGGAATTTGTATTGAAATTAAATTACTTATTTTATTTTGTTTTTATTCCGAATTGAAGTTATTTTATTGGAATTCGTGTACAAATTCAATGGTTATTTTAATTTAAGTTTTATTTTGAATTACACTTATTTTGGAATTTGTATCGAAACAAAATTGATGATTTTATTTTTATTCAGAATTTTATTTACTTTTTTGCTAGAATCCGTATGCAAATCCAATTGCTATTTTTTGTTTAATTTGTATTTTGAATTATATTTAATTAGGGATCTTACTTAGGAATTTGTATGGAAAACAAACTGCTAAATTTATTTTGCTTTTTTATTCCTAATTTCAGTTATATCTATATTGTAGTTGGTGTGGACTCTTTCTTTTAATCTAGCCCGTTATAATCTACAGTCACCACAATTGATTGTGTAGGTCTTTCTCTTTTTTCGCTGATTAACATGAGAAATTCTAGCCCTTCAGAGCGAACGTAATGCTTTCTTTTTCTATCACTTTAGGAATATAATGGATGGATGGATGAACATTATGGGGGGGAGAATAGTAGTAAGATTTTTTTAGGAAGCATAATACGAAGTTTAATTATTAAATTTCTTTGGTGCCCAATTTTGGTCACATCAAACTCTTCTCATATGTTTTTGGTGCCCAATTTTCAATCGTATTAATCACTGGAAGTGCAGATTCACCTCTAGCTAATGCAGCATATACTACTACAAAACAGGCTATAGTGGACACCAAGGAACCGTCTGTGTTGTACTTATCACAAACAGTTTATAACTAGAACCGTCTGTGATCATTCATAGACGGTTCTTACTCAGAACCGTCCGTGATAATCCAGATATTACAGAGGGTTCTTATTAAGAATCGTCTGTGATATGCTGGTATTATAAATAGGCCATCCCGACATACTCCAGCCCCTAGCGCCTCCAGCTCTTCCTGTTTGAGCCGCCACCCCTGCTGCTTCCTCCCCCATTGCGCCACCTTAGAGAGGAGAAGGAAAGGAGAAAGCTAAAGAGAGGAGGAAGGGAGAAGAAGGAGAGGAGAAAGAAAAGGAGGAGGATCTCGCATGATATTAATTCATGATATTCGTTGTGAGCTCCAAGGGTAACGATCTGTAACCCTTTATATTTGCTCTAGGTAAATCGCTAATCAATTTTAGCAAGAGTACTTGTAGTTTATTAATCTAATGTAACACTAATTTGTTAATTGCGTAGCGTAGATGGACAAAAACTGGATATACGGTGAGAACCATGTCAGTGAAGAGTGCATTAATGGGTTTGCTTTTAGAAGAGCCGCCGAGCAATAGATGTTGAAGAAGGGGGAAAATTATGTACTATCCATGCATTTATTGAGGTAATCTGAAAATGTTTAACAACCTGGCGTAGATCGAAGCACACTTGATTCAAAGGAGTTTCAAAAAAGGAGTTTCAGATGCTACGCGATGCAGAAGGGAACTACAGTGAGAGAGAATTTGGTAAATTCAAGGGCTTAATGGAGGACTCGGGGAAACCTTTGTTCTCTGGCTGCAAACTGAAATATGTAAGGTTGTCAACCATTATTGAACTGCTGAAATTGAAGACAAGTAATGGTTGGTCCGACAAGAGTTTTACGGTATAGTTAGGTCTCCTAGCGGACATCCTTCCAGAGGAAAACGTGTTGCCCAGCACCACCTACCAAGCCAAGAAGGTTCTTTATCCATTAGGAATGAAAGTAGAAAGAATACATGCATATCCGAATGATTGTATCCTCTACCGTAAAGAGTATGCAGACATGCGTGTCTGCCCGTGTACAAAGCATCCCGATACAAGTGGAAATATACTGCTAAGGTGAAGCAAGAACCTCCTTGTAAGATGTTGTGGTATCTGCCTGTGATCCCACAATTGAAGCATTTATTTGCAAACCGAAAGGAGGCAAGATTGCTGCGTTGGCACTCAGAGGAGGGTAAGAAAGATAGAAATCTAAGACACCCTACTGTTTTTGTCCTGTGGAGAAACTTTGATCAAAGCTTCGAAGTGTTCGATGCGGAACCGAAGAACATAAGGTTGGGGCTGAGTACAGATGGAATGAATCCTTTCGGTAACATGAGCATCCGATATAGCACCTAACTAGTGAATCTATATATGTACAACCTTCCTCCTTGGCTGTGTATAAAGCGGAAGTACATTTTGATGTCACTACTTATCCAAGGGCTGAAGCAACCTGTGAACGATATTGATGTGTACCTAGCACCATTGCTGGAAAATCTTGTGACACTATAGAATGAAGGGTACAAGTATGGGATGCGTACAAACGAGAGGACTTCACTTTACGCGTCATGTTGTTCTGCACCATCAATGATTTTCCTTCCTTGGTAACATGTTGGGGCTCAGTACAAAAGGAGCCAAAGCATGTCCGCACTGCATAGATGGCACCGAGAGAGCAAAACTGTGTATATGCGTCACCGTAGGTTCCTTCCCAGGATTCACCTATACTGCAAGATGAAGAAATAATTCGACAGAAATAAGCAGGACAGTTGAGCTCCAAGGGTTTTTAGAGGGAAAGAGGTCTATGATATGGTTAAGGATATCGATGTTGTGCTTTGAGAGGGACGTAAATTAAGGACCTGTCAAAGGAACATCTGGAAGAAGCAGTCAATTTTTTAGGACTTGCCTTATTGGGAGCACTTAGAAATTCGCCACTGCATCAACGTCATGCACGTGGAGAAGAATGTATGTGTTAGCTTGATTGGTCTCTTACTGAATATTACTGGCAAAACAAAAGATGGTGTTAACGCACGGAGTGACTTGGTTGATATGAACATAAGGACCGAGTTAGCACCGAAAGAGACCGATAAAGGAAGAACGTACCTTTCCTCTGCTTGCTACACTTTTTCCAAGGCTGAGAGAAATGAACTGTGCCAGAGCTTGCATGGTATGAAAGTTCCGTCCGGTTACTTCCACCAGTATTAAGAAACTTGTTTCCATGGAAGATTTGAAATTAATTGGTATGAAGTCTCATGATTGTCATGTGCTGATGACACAAATTCTTCCTGTTGCAATTAGAAGTATCGTACCAAACAAAGTCCGAGTGGCAATCTTCAGGCTGTGTTATTTATATAACTCAATTGCGCAGAAGGTCATAGATCCTGAAGGACTAGATGCTCTATAGACCGAGGTGGTGACGACTCTATGTCATCTTGAGATGTATTTCTCTCTGTCATTTTTCGATATCATGGTCCATCTCATTGTTCACCTTGTGAAATAGAAAGATATGTGGCCCTATGTTTCTACGTCATATGTACCCATTCGAGAATACATGGGAATTCTCAAGTCCTACGTACGGAATCGATCTCGACTGGAGGGCAGCATCATCGAAGGTTATGGAACCGAAGAGGTCATTGAGTTCTGTGTTGACTACATGGCTCAGGTGCAACCGATAGGTGTGCCTCTATCTTGTCATGAGGGGAAACTAGAGGGTAACGGGACCATCGAAAGAAAAGCAATCACTCATTATCTAGATACATACGTGGAAGCCCATTTCACGGTCTTGCAACACATGACCCAAGTGTCTCTGTACATTGACGAGCACAAAGATATGGTACGCTAACATAATCCAGACCGGTCGAAAGTTTGGATCACGAGAGAGCACAACTGTCGGTTCAACCAATCGTTAAAGGTGCGATTCACTAGGAGGAGATCAAGTGATGATACGCTGCTATGGTTAGCAAAAGGGCCAAAATTTACAATTGTGATATGGCAAGGATACGACATAAATGGGTACACATTTTATACGGTAGCTTAGGATAAGAAGAACACAGTCGAGAACAGCGGTGTCCGCATAGATGCATTTCACGAGCAGTTCAATACCGCCGGGGCACGTGGGTTAAACTCATACTATGGGTTCGTAGAGGAGATCTAGGAGCTCGACTACGTACTTTTTAAGATTCACCTATTTCGATGCCATTGGGTTAAACTTCCGCAAGGCGTGAAGGTCGACAAGTATGGCGTCACTACTGTGGACCTCAAACATGTCGGATACAAGGACAAACTATTCGTACTCGCTAAGTAAGTTGTTCAAGTTTTTTTGTAACAAACCCGACAAATAAGAACTGCCACGTAGTTCTTCATAGAAAAACAAGGATTGTCAGAGTTGAGAATGACGTAAATGATGAAGAGTACAATAAATTTGATGAGTTGCCTCCTTTCGGAGACGACAACAGGCTCGAGAAAGAACCAAGTGAGAAAGCTAGCTATATGCGTGTCGATCATCATAAAGAGCTATATTTTAATTAAGAATTTATTCTATTGTAATTTATTCCATAACTTGAGACATGTCAATGTGGACTTTCCATGTGTTAATGTGTTATGGACTTGTCACCTCTGATATTGATGACAATGTGGATATCATTGTAATGTGGAGTATCAAAATTGGTTTCACTTGATTTGGAGTTGAGTTGAATTATATATGAATTTTTGAAGTCAAATGAATTTTCAGTGGATAAATTAATTTTCAGTCAAATGATTTGGAGCTGTGCTATGGACTTGTCACCAGGTTCATGTGGATAAATAGAATGAACTAATAAATTAAATGAACTATCACATAGTAGCATATCACAGATGATTCTATTATGGAACCGTCTATGATATCCCTTTATTAGGGGGGAACTGCTAGGGTTTGTGCGCCCTTACTCGTCACTCTCCCTTACTCTTGTCTGTTCACCTCCCCAGTGCCTTAGCCCCTTGCTCTCGCTCGTTCGCCTCCGACCTCGATGTTGCTGCCCGAAACCTCCTCCCCGACGCGCTCGTTCGCCTCCGACCTCGACACCGTTGCCCCCAACCTCGACGCTGCCCGAAGCCTCCTCCCTGACGCCTCTGAAGCCACCTCCCCGACCTCAACACTACTCGGCCTCTTCCTCCCCCTTCCTCCCCCACCGCCATACGAAGCCACCTCCCAAGGTACGTCTCCGCTCCTCGCGCCGGCCACAGCTGCGGACTCATTGTTGTATGCATTGTGTAATCCCTAGATACTTAAGGAACAAATTTTGGAATAACATTGTGTAAGCAGTATTTTCCTACATTTAAATTCTATTAAATCCTCTCAATTGTTTGTGATGTGTGTTTGTGCATGTGCGTGCAGTGAGAGGGCATAAGTAATGAAAAAGAAGCTATAATCTTATTTTCTATTTTAAGGTCTTTAAATGCCTATGAGTTTATGGAATTAACAACTTATCATGGCAATATGGTTGTGGAGGCTTTAAGGGTAAATGAGATGGTTTCTAGATGTCATGGCAATATGGTTATGTTGTTCCAAATTTTTTTTAAGATCAATATATGCAACTGTAGAAGCATTTATTGATGCAAGATATATGTGTAATGATTTTGTTGGTTATAGTCTCGAGTGTGTCATCATATTGAGGTGTCATCCTCCTACGTGTCGCTAGGATAGTAAATGGCATGTAATGGCAACACATAAATACCTGTGTAGGATGCATGTAATGAAACCCCTCCCAAAATCAAATAAGAAAACAAGGAGTACTACATGGTTATTCCAAGATTTGCATTTTAATGTGCGGCCTACTGAGATATAGAGCTCATGTCTGTTAAGAGGTCCATGGAAAAAGTTATGCCCACTAGAATCTTTCGATACTGAGCGCCCAGTATCCCATGAGTACCTTTTCAGTTTTCAATTTTCTTTACTACGTATTCTATATTTAAGTTCAATGGGTAACTTCTATTTATTTATGTAATTAATGTGTTTACAGGCCAATTTTAGTTAATTCGTTGGCAACTTCTGTTTTTTCTGTATAAAATATGTTTCCATGAGAAATTATCTTCAAAAATACCTAGTGGATATCAACTTGCAATCCATGAAATTTTAGTTCATTGTGTATGTAACTTATATAGATAGCAAGTAAGCGAGATGGTAGAGGCACCGTCTTTGCCGCCATCATCGGCGTCGTCGAATGCGTCTGGATCTCCAAGCAAAGTGGTACGTACGGGAGATGGCAGAGGAATATTGCAATTGCCCGTGGGTCGAATGACTATCACGGAGGTCAATGACGTTGGGATCCCTCTGAGTCCCAAGAAAGCAGCGGCGAGATTCCGGACCATCTGCGGGATACTTGGAAGGGAACGAATCCCCGTCACCACACCAAGCTGGAAGTCCCTGACGGATGTACAGAGAGGCTAGCTGTGGACTAAATTTCAGGCTCGTTCACTATCCCAAAAGCATACCAGGCACATGTGCAACGGCAGACGTTGCTCGCGATGGGACACATGTGGAGGACCTTCAAAAGTAAGCTTGTCACGAAGTACGTGAACACAGGTCGGACGCCCTTCACGAAGTATAAATTATTGTCACGGGATATATGTGTCGCCTTTGTGCAGATGAAAACGACGGCCAGATTTCAAGAGCAAAGTGCGGTGCACAAAGCTCTCCAGACACAAAACACTCACCCCCCACAAACTCATCACCACTGGGTACGCGGGTAAAACCACGGAATGGGCGGTGGAGGATAAGAATGCAACCGAACCATTTGCTGAGATCACAGACGAGCATGCTCGAACCTAGTTAAGAGCGAGGGTATCAGCCACCTCTTCGGGCGGCATCCCTTTCACAAACCCGGCAGACGAGGCAGTGTCCCAACGTCTGGTAAATATGTCGAACTACGTAGTTGTTAATAAGTCTATAACTTCATAGTGTCTATCATAACATGATAACCTCTTGCAGCAAGTATTAACTTCCGCATGTTCCCAAGGCTCCTTCGAAGCAGACAGGGGGAAGGATCTACTATCTACGGCCCTGGGAAACAAAGAGCATTCTGGTCCCATGCAAGGCATTGGGGTTTATGTACCGTGGAGGGATAGATTCTGACATGACTCCGACACGTATAGGAGTAGGAAGAGATCCAAGGCCGAGCATGACGCCCGGTTGGAATAGGTGCTAACTATAAAAAATTAAGGATAGATAACAAGATTGCAGGATCAAATGAATCAACTCCTCAACCAGCCGCAAGCTGCCCCTGTTATTTTGGAAGCCAATCCTCCTCAACATCAGAGTAGCGTCGCGTCCACGCCAAATTCTGAACAAGACGACGTCTAATTACCTATCGATGATATCAAGGTATTGTACATCTCTGGAATGCACCAAAGATAGATCTATAGAACGCCTTAGCTAATTGTGTATCGTTTTGTAGGAGTCGACGCCCTGCAAGCTCCAAGTGAGGATGGTTGGGTCCATTTCTATTGAGGCTGAGCGGGGGATGGTGTATCTATACCAGGAAGAGACAGTGTTGCACGGTGCCCAGCTGGCACAAGGTTACGCCATGGTCCAGGTGGACATGGTACATGACAATTTCATTGCTGTCCCGCTGGACATTCGCCCGAATGAAGACATCAGAACACTAAGGGGTTCCATGTATACTTTTATCCAGTGGCCCGAGAAGGACATCGCCCAGACCCTGCAGTGTCACGATCTCGATACGACCATGCCTCTCCAATAGGACCATCGATGACTCCACCTCAACATTCGCTTCAGAAGGCCGCCTCATCGGTTCCCGTAGAGAAGATGCCACAGGAACAAGAAAAGTGTGTCGTCGTATCAGTTCCCAAGTCGTGTCATAGGAAGACGTGTAGTGGGTCGTTCAGGCCAAATCAAAATCGAAGAACATTAAGGCACCTCCCAAGATTGGCCCTCGACACAGTATTAGCCAGCGCTGGATTAGGTTGCCAAGCTTTGCATGTCTGGTACATGCGAAAGACCAAAGAGAAAGGGTGTGGTACTGGATTCACCGTCAGATACATGAAGGAGCATTTCCTCCATGAGTCGGGCCACTTCGTCGTGGGTTTCGACAACTTATTAGACCTATCCAACCTCACTGCCCTCGACGCCTCACTTCTACGATGCTGGATACTGTAAGTGTGTACAATCAATTTCTATGTTCACATCATACCGATAAATATCACAACTCATTGCTTATGTATAGATACATGATGAAAAATGCCCGGGGATGGAACGAACCAGTGGATTTTCTCAACTCACACATGGTCTCTGAGCAAACCATCAACGAAGACACATCCTACGTCGTGAAATACATAATAACGGGATTGCTTGCTCAGGACGACAAGGACTACATAATGGTGTCCTAAAACTAGAAGTAAGTGCTCCACTACTTGCTATATAAATTTTACTTGTACTTTATACGCAGCACAAACTTAGATTTAATGACTATAACGATATACATGAGTAGGTGCCACTGGATCCTTTTAGTCATTATACCGAAGAGGAACAAGGTAATATACCTTGATTCCCTACTCAACAAAACCCACGACTTCACCCTTCTGAAAGGAATACTCGACAGATATGTTCATTTCCTCCAAACATAACTCATTGTAGTCTTCCTTCGTTTGAAATGGGCGAGGTTAACTTTTTGGAATCATGTAGGTCGTTCATCGCTTATGTTGCTGAGGGATGGACATACAAGGGATCGAGCGCCACACTGCAACACAAGATGCGATATTCAGTACACGCTACAACACAATAATCATGTATCATACTTCGTAATAATCCGTCTCGAACTGACTATACCTATATATGTAATTCTATTTTTGCAGTGCCACTAGCAAAAACAAGATCACCTATGTGCATTCTACGTTTGCCATCATATGCAGCAAATCATAAGTGCTAAGATGAATGTTCCCGAGGTTTGTCGATCTCGCAACAATTATTTTCTAATTATAAATTTAAATATATATGTTTACTACTTTACTCCTGCTAGCGACAGGGTTTGAACATAGATTTAGATGCACTCGTTATGAAAGAGATCTCGGAGGTTCGAGGGAAGCTCTGCAGCTTCATCAAGATGGAGATCGTTAACACCGGCGGAGAGTTTCACTCCAGCGACACCGCTGAACGATCTTCAAACAATTGATTCAATTGTAATTCACTTTGAGTGATTGTAATTCAATTGTAACTCTAGCGACAATACTTGAACATAATCTTTTCTAATTAATTTTGAGTTGTAAATGATCACTTTGAGTTGTCAACAATTGATTCATATGTGATGTATCTCTTTTCTGCTTGCTTCTTTTCAGAGGACATGGCTAGCAATTCCTGAGGCTATGTGAAAATCACAAAAAATTTAGTTAGGTTAAAGAACTATCACAGATAGTTTTTTGTTGAAACTGTTTGTGATACGTAGGATCGTCTGTGAAATGCCTCTAATCACAGACGGGTTATAAATAGGACCGTCTGTGATATCCTACGTTTCACATACGGTTTTTTTTGTTAAAACCGTTTGTGATAGTATACCTTTACAGATGATTTCAATAAAAAACCGTATGTGTTTTGCCTTATCACAGACATTTTAAAATTCATCTGTGATAACCGTTCGTTATCACAGACACACAAATTCAGACGATTCAAAAACCGTCTGTAATCATTCTTTCTTTAGTACTTATGCACATTGAGCACCATAAAGCGTGTCCCTTAAATGTGCTTATAATTTTAAAAATGAAAGACATGCAACTAACTGAGATGCACACTCGTGATGTAGATCTTGCTTTAGCTAGGGGTCATATATATTGGTGCTATTAATGTATGGATATGCAAATTTACGGTGCTGTCGATACGACGGAATTAATGCGGTACTGCACGTACGTATGGCACGTTACCTAACACCTACAGTTAACCAGGGTTGCAATGTTTCGTGATGCATGCACATATATACCGGAGTACTGGTTCATATATATGCACTATATAGCATAAGTACGTCGCATTTACGAGCTCAAATGGTATCATTAAGACGGCTTCGTACATATGGAAGGCCCAATTAAGGACATCTAGTTTAATTCACCTTTCGCTAACGTTACGGCTATAGAAAACGTTTTCGTAGACGGTTCAAAAATATCATAATAGACGGTTTCTAGAATCATTTAAGCTTATGGATTAGTAATGATATGAGATCATTACAGACGGTTTTTGAATCATTTGTGATGCAAACTATCACAGACGGTTATTAACTCAGAACCGTCTGTGATAGTTGACTTTCATAGATGATTTGTAGATAAAATCGTCTGCGGTAGCAGATGCAACACAGACTGTTTGTAGATAAAATCGTCTATGATAGCTGATGTATCACAAATAGTTTGCAGATGAAACCATCTGTGATGATCTCTTCTCTATAAAGTCTCCAAACAGTGGCTACTTGTGTCTTTAAAATTATATATATATTGTAGTCTCTTGTTGGCTAACTCGAGATCTGAATTCAGCTAGCTAGCTCGCTCCTTGGGTATCCATCCTAAATGTGCAGGTGAACCACGACGTACTTCATCAAACATAACGCATTGGAGTGTGTGATTTGCGTCATGCTAATCCTCGAAGTGCTTGTAGAATCGTCCTAAACCACGGCCTCAGAAGTAATACCAGTAGAACTGAACTTAAAGTTATTAATTACAAGCATGTAATTGTCTTTAAATCCAACAAGAACATCAAACAACTTGAGTTCTGGATTATATGTAAGGATGATCTCACCGTAGAACTAGACATCAAGGAATGGTTGGTTGCTAGGGTATACGCAGTCTCCCTGGGTCGTCGGGAACATGATCCATCCGAACAGGTACAAAAGGTACGCGACGAAGTGTGTCCTCATTGCCTCCACAGTCGCATGAACAGGGCAGGTCATATACTGCCGTAAACAGGAATGTGGTACACCCGATATGTTGTTAAGGATCGGGTGACCGAATCTGTCAGCCACATGCACCTTCCAGTCTACTTGCCTGGGAGGTGGCACTACTAGAAGAGCACGCAGTGGCAGACCTATAAGCATAGCTACATCCTCTAGAGTTACTATCATCTCCCCCCACCGGAAGTGGAATGTGTGAGTGTTCGGTCTCCAATGGTCCACAAGCGCATATAGGAGTGCCGTGTCAAACTGCAACGTGTGCGGTAGGTCCAACATGCGGATTATGGGCAGGAGACTGGTGTCCCGCACTCTTGGGACATACTGCTCGTCCATAGGCCAGCTCTCTCTGGGGCACCTCAGGACCAAACTCGAAGGGTCAACGCCGGACGACCACGCCAGGCATCGGTGTCGCCCATCCCAACGTGCGTCGAGCAGATCATACACGACGTCAATTGGAGGTTGTGCCATCTCCTATCAAGAGTGAAACAACATGTTAGTCCGCAGAGAAACCAGGATCATGTCGTGCGTACCATCTCGAATGTAATTAAAACGTAAACAATGTACGGTTGTGATTAACACCATACACACGCCCGTACAACATAACAGTAGATATGATCATAATGCGTTAACATATGACCCATATAAGATAACATTAGGGCCATACACCATTCAACTCATACAATAATAGAACTCACACAAGGCATTAAAATAAGCATGCAACATCACAACAGCATAATTATATCTTGGTCGCTACGGTAAGATGCTTGTGCTAGGTCTGTTTGGGCAGTGGTTGATGGAGTACCCAACCGTCTTGCAAAGTTTGCATTTGGGGCGGCGAACCCATTGCCAGCGCTGGCTGTCATCCATGTCATTCCGGATGCGTCGTGACTGGCGTCTCCCACAGCCGGGCTGCTTCAGTACGTCGTTCAGCACCTACTTCACCTGCTCCAGCTAGAGCTCCCTGTAATGCATATCCAGGCCGTACAAATGAAACTCAGCACTCCAAGTGCCATATAAATGGTGGATGTCGTAGTACTTGGAGATGTAACACTCCGAGGCTTGGCGTCATGCTGTGTACATATGGGAGCATGGTTTGTGGAGAAACTTTGGCTTGTTGCGGGTGTATGACGCTTTGTCAGAAATCGTGCAGACCTACTTCCGATCCCCTCTAGCGTGGCCCATGACGTACTTCTACCTGAGACAGATCTCGAACTTTTGCATGACGTCATCCATGGTATGAGCAACGTGCGAACGAGCCTTGTTGATCTTCTTCTCCATGTACGCGTGCATTACTTCTGTGAATTTCTTGCCATCCTCCAAATGCTTCTTGGCCATCAGGGCTCTGTTAACGAAGTACCCGACGGTACGGTTCCAACTCTCCTCCACAATCGCAGTGATTGACATGGATCAGACACCCTTGAGGACACCGTTGTACACATCGGACATGTTGGTCGTCATGATTTCTTACCTTGCACCACTAGTGCCATGCAGCACATACCATTTCTCCAAGTCGGCTGCGTGCGAGTTAACCCACTGCGTGAACTCCTCAACTCTCGCGGACCCTCCTACCGCTACCCCTGCCTCGGTGTCCTCTGAGTTCCCTAAATGCTTCCTGGTCTCGTCGTCGAGCCATATACACACCGCATCAAACTTCTGCCTTTCGTTTTACATGCAGAGCTTCTTGAACATCTTCATCAGGTCCTTACTCTGAAACCTTGTGTGGAAGTTCGGCGCGAGATGCCTCATGCACCAACTGCTCCTGACATCGTTCCACTGGAACGACGGCTACGTCTCATTTTGCATCATGGTCAACGCGGACAACAACCCAACATTGCAGTCCGAGATGACACACACATCTAGACGGTCTTGGACCACCGCCTGCTTCACACTGGACAAGAACCACAGCCATCTATCGGTGTTCTCGCTCTCAACAATTGAAAAGGCCACAGGGAGTAACTGGTCGTCGCATCGGCTACAACCGCGGTGAGGATGGTACCCTTGTACTTCCTAGATAAGAATGTGTCGTTCATCGTCAGCACGGGACGACAATATTTGAACACTTCAATCGCCTAACGGAAGGTCCAGAAGACCCTGTCAAGAATAAAATAATTGGGCCCTTTCGTCGGATATACCCGGTTAAGCTTGTTTATGTATATTCCGGGATTTGCTTCTGCGATTTGAGGCGGCATTCTTGGGACTAGGTTGTAACCCTCTTCGAATGTCCCAAACATTCGTTCCATGACCTTCCATTTCGCCCACCATGCCTTCTTATAGCTGACCTTGAACCCCACCATATTGGCAACATCTACCAATAGAAGCTTTGGTGAAATGGAAATATCTCCAGCGATAAGGTGGCTTATCAGGCTGGCAACATACGAGGACGTCATGTTGTGGTACCTATGAAGCGGCTCAGCTAGCTCACATGTGTGGTCCTTCGGCACGGTTATCCAGAAGCCCATGGCCGTAGCCGTGAACCGCTGCACACGGACATTGCCAACACATGATTCATCAACACACCTAATGATGTAGGCATCAAGGTTAGACCTCTACACCCGATACGTCCGACCAATGTCGACGGCGTATCTGGCAATAGCATGCTAGGCGGCGCTCTTGTTAGGGAAGCGTTGCCCTAGGAATAGGGTGTCTTCATTGAACCCCCACTCGGCCCCCTCTGGCTGTGGTAGAACCAGCGATGTTGTTGCGACATCTACCAATCTTGAGGGGACGTATGCATTGTCGGTGGTCACAAGATCACTAACTGCACCCCGTAGCACCTTCTCCATCTTCCTCGTCTTCGGAACTGATTGTTTCCATGCCCTCCTCTTCATTGCTTTCCACCTCTTCCACCTAGTCGGCTAGGTACTCGTGGAAATCAATACGGGCTGCCCACCATCTCTAAACTCCTTCGTTGGGCTCGAAATAGTCAGCACGCCTCCTCAGGTCTACATCGCTCACTTCCTCGCCCGTGTCTCCTCCAACACCAGAGACCAACGCATGCTCCTCCTCACCAGCAGCCTCACCGGAACCACATACGCCGAATGTCCCCGTCCTCTCCACGAACTGAACATAGACCATCTGCCGCGCATAGATCACAACAGCAGGGTTGCAAACAACCTCCATGTAATTGGCCCATGAAGCGTCACTTGTCACCTTCATAAGTTGTCAAACGGTCTCCCCTACACCACCCACCACCGAGGCATACAACGCCTTGATGCGCAACTTCATCCTTGCAGTGGAGCGATCGAACGCGGATCGTACGCACCACCTTAGCTTCGAGTGGCTAATGTCCTTCAGACCCGATGCCCGGATCACTATCCGATCGCAATTCGACAGGTCTGCCCCGTACGGTCCATCGCGTACGAGAGCGTTTTCGCGGAACACGAACAGATCTTGAATCTCCGTCATGAAGTACCTAACACATTTGCATATGGAACCACTTAGCAGCAATGCTCGTACCATCTAGCAACTGCTATTGTGCACCATCTTTTCAGACTCTACGTTTTCAATTATATTTCTATCGTGTGTCATGCACATTTGAATCACACGTTAAACGACCTCATAATACTTTTAAATTTTATTTTCAAGTTCATGATATTGTGTAGATCACTGTGTAATTTCTTCATAATTTAATGTTTCCATTTAAATCGTTCTGACAAAAGCTTCCAAATTGTCGAAAAATTTATTTCCACTATATTTGTGGAAATTTCCAATTTAATTCTTCTACTAATTTTGTCAATCTCACTTTTGTCAGACTACATGTTTTCAATTATATTTCTAACATGTATCATGCACCTTTTAATCACACGAACAGATCTTGAATTCTTCTACAAATTTTGCTATGCCCACTTTACACCATTTTTTCATACCTCACGTTTTTAATTCGATTTCCACTGTGTCTCAGGCAAATTTGAATTACACGTTAAATGACCTCGAAACATTTTAAAATTTTATGTTCAAGTTTTAGAAACTGTGCAGATCATTATGTAATTTCTTCATAATTTAATGTACTCTACATTTTCCTCGAAATATCTATGAAATGTACCGTTATGTGTACTACCATTGTTTTTATTTAAATCATTTTGACAACATGTTCCAAATTGTTCAAAATTTTATTCCCAGTTACATAAATATATTTTTGGGTTTTTCAAATTAATACTTCTACAAATTTTGCCATGCTTACTTTACACCATCTTTTCATGCTTCATATTTTCAATTCTATTTCCATTGCGTCTCACACACATTTGAATTACACGTAAAACGACCTCAAAATTTTATGAAATTTTATGTTCAAGTTCCTGATACTGTGCAGATCATTGTGTTATTTCTTCATCATTTAATGGACTCTATAGTTTCCTCGAAACATCTAGGGAAACTACTGTTATGTGTACTAGGCATTGTTTTCATTCGATCGTTTTGACAACATGTTCCAAATTGTTCAAAATTTTAGTTCTAGTGATATGAATATATTTGTTGGTTTTTCAAATGAATTCTTCTATAATTTTTGTCATGCACACTTTACACCATCTTTTCATACTCAATGTTCACAATCATATTTCTATTCCGTCTCAGACACATTTGAATTACGCATTAAACGACCTCGGAATATCTTGAAATTTTATGTCCAAGTCTCTCACAGTGAGTAGGTCATTGTTTAATTTTACGTCCTAGCACATGTACGTCATGCATGTAATGGCTCAAACTGAGTAAAAAATTTACCACACTAACGACACTCAGTCTTCTAAGTCAAGTAAGGACATACACCGACTACACAACCCTAACGACTGCTTTGCTACAATAAGAAGCTATCTTCCAGCTAATTATGTGCTAATCATATTGCTAAAACTATAGTTGTGTGTCGATGAGAGTTACCTTTTCTTCGTGCTTGCAAGACGATGCGCAACTCCGCAAATGTGTGAACTTCAATTGCTCTTTGGTTTGCTTCTCCCTTCTCTTTCTCTCTAGTTCTGTTCCTCTCTTGTTGCTCTTTCCTGCCTCAACGAGAAAATTCAAATGCACTGGAGAATGCAAGGGCATCAGCTTCTAATCGCAGCGCGGGGGCACTGGGCGTGCAAGAGCGTGGTGCGTGGCCGCAGCAGCCAGCGGCTCGCGCGGGGCTGACCGAGGGGGCGTGGCGTGTGGTCGTAGCAGGCACTACCTCACGCAGGGCCGAGCACAAGCGCACGGCACGTGGGTGCAACACGCATGCACGGGTGGGGGCCGGCGCTTCGGGATGGCCATGTGGCGCGGCGGCGCGCAGACTGTGAGGCGACAAGTTCTTTGCGGCGCGGGGTAGCGTAGGAGGGCGACGCAGACGAAGGCCGACGCGCGTGGCGCGTCTGGCGACCTATTGCGGCGGGTAGCGCACAAAGCTCTTTGCGGTGGGTGGGGGCGTGGTGGTCGGCGCTAGTTTAGGAATCTCGAAAGGGGGGCTACATTTATAATTCTTACATTCTAGGGGCTTCCGATGCAAGCGAGAGCACAGCAATTTCAGCCGTCTTTTGGATCCGATCGATATAGGGTGTGTTTGGTTGCCTGTATGGGTTGACTCGCATGAGTAGATGCAAGTTTTTGGGTGTTTAGTTGCCTGGTTGGGTGAGTGGGCCTGGCTAAGTGGATGCAAGATTCCCTGTCGGGCCAGGCCCGAGGGAAACGCTTAATTCGAGCTTCCCTCCTCATCCAGGCTGAGCGCATGCAGGCTGGCCAGCATTCGTGAGTCTATTCACCTTCTCCTGTGCCAGATACAAGCAACCAAACAACATCTCAACACAGCCTGGTCCAAAAAAAACAGGCAACCAAACAATTCATCATTGCATCCAGTCAGCCTGATTAGGTTCAACCAGGATAGCACATACGGGCTAGACTGGGAACATGCAGGCAACCAAACACACCCATATATCCACCACCATTGCATGCATCGCAAAGCAACAATCCAACTGTCAATCCACCATTGGATCAAGAAACAGTGGCCGTGATCAACGTGTGTACTACTGTGCCAAAATCACCGCATGCACCATCGATGTATATGTATTAAAATTAATTCATCTGCGATTATGGTAAATAAGACAAGGAAGCGTATCGAATCCAGACGCAGAGATGGATGGATTGATCGGCAGGATCATATAAATGGCGTACGACCTGCAGGCTGAAACAGCATTCAAAACCCAAGCAATTGATCTTCGCAAGCTTAATGATCGATCAGCCAGGACGCTTCTCGATGCATACATGACATGCATCTGCTGCGCTCAACCTGTTTAAAGCTGCTCGTCTCTTCACTGCTTCTGCTACACACACAGAGACATTCCAGCCCCAATCTGCATGGACGCAGTAGCAGCAGAATTAATTCCTCTGGATCGGCGACGCAGGAGGCTGCATTCATCGTCAGAATTCAGAACTCGACCGGCGACGTACGTCTCTCTCTACTCTCTAGTCTCCAACCAAATCATACCATGGACGACCGACCGAGAGCGCTGGCTGCTACACGTACAAACGAACGAACTTGGGACCGCTGCAAATTAAGAGCCGTCTAGAACGTGGGAATCCTTTTCCTCTATTCGTGTGGAAATTCATTTGAAAATCCTGCATTTCAAACAGTATATAAGGTAAATGATACGAGGATATCACCGACGATTAGCATAGCCCATCAATATATATATGCGCGCGCGAGTAAATGTACCTAAATGGCGCGGGATCTACTTGTCAGGTGTACACATACGTATGTACGTACATACATGCAAATGCATATACGTACGTACGCGTGCTAGGCTAGCTAGAGATGCGTACGTACGTAGCTAGCTAGGCTGCTGCATACGCAGGCAGCGGTACGGCGTGTGAGATCGAGGGGGAGATTATTTAGCCTTTGGAGGCTAGCTTGGAGAGCTGCGCATATACGCATCTGCATCTGCATGCATGTGTGGAGGTAGGACACCATGCATTGCACAAACGAGGCCAGTAGTGCGCGCGAAACTGACTCGATCTGATCGGCGGCGCAGAGTTGCAGATGCAGATGCGCAGGCGTTGTGATTGCGGTGCGTGTACGTGGTGGCTTTTGCTTTTCTGCATTATGCATGATCGAGATTGGGGGACCGGCCGGCCGGCGCCCAGCTACGTACAACGATGGAGCTGCGTAGCTAGCCATTTCCTCTGATAAGTGGTGGATATAGGGTTAAATCTTAACTAGAGTGGTATCGATCAAGCCTCAAGCCGCTTTCGTACCGTAAAGACACCATCGCCACCGCTTCGCTAGATGTCGTGCCTCCAATTCCGTATCTCTGCATCAGCAGTTATTCCACATCTTTGCTCCACCGCCCACCACTCCCTATTCGTTGGGTGGCCCGTGTCTTCTAAATCATCTACAAATGGTCAATTTCCACCTGTAGTGACTATTGATTACCTTCTATGACCAATTATCGTATGTGCACACTTGGCTATTGGTGCTAATCTATCTAAGCATTGCCAAATTGGCATATCATCGATAAGATAGTCTGCATTACACATATTTTAAGACAGTAGCTCATAAATCAAGAATGAGTCAACAAAACAGAAAAAATTAGATACAAACCACACCAAGAGAGATTCTACTGAACGACTCGGGTCCTTCGCTAGTCGTTGCTGCGGCCTACGCCCTTTACTCTCGGCTGTCTCATGTCATCCTGCGCCCCTACCATCCTACGCCCTTAGCTGCCATGGCATCGGCGCCTCACCTCGCTAACTCGTTGCTCTGGTCGTCACCCGCCGGCCGCCGCGCGCACCATGGGCCCGTCGTAGCTCGTTCTAGGGTTAGGAGGTGGGAAAGGAGGCATGGGGCCATGAGAGGAATGTGAGTCATACTCGATGTCTCGATCGGTGGTGCGATGACTGCCTCCCCTAGTCAATGCTTCTACTAGACCATGCCAGGTAGGGGTGAAAACGGATCGGATACGGACAGATAATGGGTTTGTCATGTTTGTTTTCATTTTTTTCCCCATATCGAATACGAATACCCCGAATACGAATACAGATACGAATAATATCGAATATAAAAATAGAGCGAATACAAATCGAAATGAATACGGTCGCGGATATTTTTTGGAACATGAAAACCCCTTAAATTGTATGCTAGAAATTAACAAAAATATATAACTAGTTTATTTGATGCAAACATTCATGAATTGTTCATATTTTTAGCAACCACACATAACATTGGCACTAACAAGCTGCATTAACTAGTTCATCATAAATATAACACTTAGTTTACCATATTTACCTCGTAAGTCATAACTCACAAAGTCATAAGTCATCACACATTCACACTTAGTTCATCACAAACATAAAACATAGTTCACACAAACATCGATCAGACTGGATGGTTAATCTATAAGCAAATGACTGTAACATCCAAAAGTATGTCACCAAAAATAAAATTAATAGACTTATTATTTTATTAGATTATCTGAGATTTAAAAGAGTTTTCTTGGTTAAAAAAATAAAATAAAGTCAATTATTTATTTTCCTAGTTTTTAATGTCAAAAAGAAAATTTATTGAGTTTTCTGATATTTTATTGGATTTAAAGCGAAAAAGGAAATTTTAATTAATTTCTTGAATTTTGTGGATTTTAAAAAGGTTTTTCCTATTTTCCAGAAATTAAAAATAATTTATGTTCAAAAATAAAAAACCAACTTTAAGTTGGAATTAATTTTGTTAAGTTTAAAATAATTCAAGGAATTTCTGTGATTTTTTTCTAGAATTTTTTAACTCTATTTGTTATTTTCTAAAAGGCTATTTGATTTGTTGCATTTTCTAAAATTCAGAAATCAATTAAAATATCATTTTGTCTTTTGGGCTGAAATTGGATATCTGGCCTTCGTGTTATCTGGAGAATCTGTATTCGTTTCTCACAAAAAAAAATCTGTATTCGTTTTCGATCCGAGAATTATCCGAGAAAATCTGAATACGTTTTCGTCCGAATCGGTCGAAAACTATCCGATCCATTTTCACCCCTAATGTTAGGCCCAGCTCAACAAAGGGACAAGCCACATGCCCAAATCTACAAAGGGACGGCGCATGTTCTTCATCTACCTCAGCTCGGCATGCTCCTCGCCTATGGCCGGTGGATGTCAGGGTCGGGGGGGGGGGTCCGGCCGGAGGGGGAGCTGGGGTGGCCACACGACCTCGCCACATGGGACGGCCCGCCCTGCTTCTGATTCTATAAGCCGTCTGGACATGGACATAGTCTTCAAGGTGATACTTTGATCATCGATTTTTATGAAAATGTGGTGTTCCTTGTTGCCAATATTAGTAATTATTTATATATTGATGGTTAAAACTAAAAATGTTTGATCGACATAGATTCTAAAACGACTTACGTTTGGAATCGAAGGTAATAGTATATACCGGCCGACCGATGGATGGATCGGAGCTAGCTAGCTAGCTGCTTTCCAGCGTGTCAAGTTGAGGAAGTGGCCTTGCTTTGCCACTTATGGCCACCCCTAAGTATATGGGTACAACTAGCGCCCAGACATACCATCGGACGCTCTGATTCAACATGGGTGAACACCTTGGGCGACAATTGTAATCAATGCATGCAATAAAATGGAAAGTAACTATGAGAAAATGTCAAGAAAATTTGAAAAAAAAAAAGATATTATCTTCTCACAAAAATAAGAATGGATACCACGAATATATAACTTAGCTAAGTGCTAAAACAAGATCAGAGATTCCAAACAAAAAGTTCACGGGCTTACGACACTGCAACATTTGAAAACAATGGAGGCAACATTTGAAAATTGTTTGTGCAATAATAGAATTAAATGTTCGCAACAAAATTGAGAATCGCAGACTCACAATTTTGAAAAGTTGATGCAACTTTTAAGAATATATATTGCAACAAAATGAAACACTTCGTGCAACAATTAAGAAAAATTGTTGCAACAAAACCTCAATTATATACACGTTTGTGTCATCTGCATCATGGACTTCTTGGCCGGCGAAGATCTTACTATCATGCCTTGCCCAGACAGGCATATGTTCCACCATAATTGCCTCGTGGGTTCGTTGGCGCATAACCGCTTGTGTCCATCTGTCTTCATGCACTGCCCGCCGAGAAGCAAGGCGGTCTAAAGGCACAACAAAACCTCAATTAGTTGTTCACAGCAAAACTTCTGCGTTGGCCGGCGGTGGAGGAAGAACGATGTCGAATAAGGAGATCGGGCCGGGGGAGGACTTCAACCATGGGTAGACAACACAACGGGGTAGCCTCCACTTATGGAAAGAAAAGAGCCTAATCTACATATATATAGTAGAGGGTGGGTCCCTCTCTCCGCTCGCCGTCGGTGAGGACGCTGGCAGCCGGAGTTAGGAGAGGAGGTCAGATCTGTATAGTAGGGGCAGCGGAAGTAGCGAGAGGAGGCGAAAAAGACGAAGCGCTCACGTGTGAAAGATGAAGGATGCTTTCGTCGGGAATTGGAACGCTGTATATTTACTTTTTTGTTGCACTGATCGATGTTGCAGCTTGTGAGATGAGATAGGATAAAGATTTGTGCTCGATGCAAGGCTCATCGCACCGTGAAATGCACCAGTGCTGCGCCTCTCCGACGAGCGAAATGCTTTTTTCAGGTATTTTTTGATAAACTGCCTTGATCGAGTGATATGTTGTACGCCATTGGGCCGGGTATTTTGCTACTGCCACTTCACCTGAGTGTGCCCAGGTTGGACTCAAATAGATAGATCTAGATAGGCTAGCTAATCGAGCAAGGATATCGTGCTTCTCTCTGACTGCCAGGCGGGTCGATTCTAGGTGGCACATCTATATATCCTGCCCCACTTGATTAATTAGTTAGCATTTTTCGACAATTGTACTAACTGTTTACTCAGTAGGCTAATCAATCTGTGAAGCCGTGAAGGTGGAGAAAGATGGAGCATAAACAAAAGTAAACTATGTCTATTATTAACACGCAGAGAGTCGATCAATGGTTGCGCCCAATCATTCCGGATAACACTCGCTTGCATCATCCTCCTCCTACAAAGTTACTTTATTAAAAAAAGTTTATTTTTAAATACAAGTCGGGATGTACTCACGCATATACATGTGAGTACATGTTTAACACACATCTAATTTAGAGCGAAAGTTTAAAGTTCACACGCTTTGACCTCTTAACACTGTGCGTGTACTGCGATCACGTAGCCTCTCAATTGTTTGGCCCATTTTGACCCGGTCGAGTATCCAAAGACCAGCCCATAGAGAAAACCAGGCTCAAAGCGCAATAGCACAAGATGGGCCTACAAAACAATGCAAGATGCACAGCCCCGTAAGATACGCTGGCTAATGGCCCCTTCTTTGATCCGGACCAGAAGGTAACAAGAAATCATCTTCTTTTCCCCTCTATTCCTCTGCATACTGAAGTGCCTATTTCATTCCCATGGTTACTGTATTATGTCTTTCTTTTTACTTTCTTTTTTGCTGTGCACAAACCTTGTGCTGATGGCTCACAGTTTAGAAGCTTCGGGCCGGTGCAATTGACACCTGAGACTTGTCCGATCAACAGTGTTACGACGAATGGTCTCATACCCTTTTTAGTTGTTATTTGACCAGAAAATATCATATAATACTATCCTGGAATTTCTGTCAATACGTGCAAGCACTTTTCATTTTCATAATTATTTTATTTATGTAATGCGTACATTTTTTTTATTTCTGAGAGAATTAGCCTCACGAATACTTGTGAGCTGTGGCAAAAGCTCCGACCATTTCAACGGAAAAAAGAAGTTCCCAAAATATGCACTGGGCTTGGTAGTACAGTATAAGACGCTTTCCCATTAAAACATTGCCTTAGAAGGCGTATTCCCTGAGTATAATTAGTCTCACGAATACCTGTGAGCTGTGCAAAATCTCATACCATTAATTTCACCAAAAAAAAAGTATGCAAAATTGCACTGAATTTTTTAGATTAAAATGCATTGGACTTGGTAGCACGGTGTAAAACGCATTGCAATTAAAATACGAGTAGATTTCATTAAAAACCTATGTTTTGGAGCATAGGTATGCAAAACCCTAGGTTTTACCAAAAAAAAAAAAACGAAGAACCACATGCTTTTAGGCAAAAGGTAATTTAAAAAAACAGTTTGTCTTATCCATTCCATCCGACGTGATATGACATATGGGATCCACGTGTCGGTCATACTAATAAATAGGGCCAACATGTTATCCCTATTTGCTAAATTCAGGTCGACCTATGAGCCATGACGGGCAGTGCGATATTCGATGATGGTAAGCCAATACTTCGGCGCAAAGGGACAAATAATGATAAGCAACAATGGTGGGAGGCCTGAAAAGGAGGTGATGGGTGACGATGATTAAAATTCATCAATATTGCTTTAACATTTAATTAAAGACCATGTGGCTTTTATGATCATAACCCCTGAGGTTTAAGACCCCTGCGGTCGTAAGAATTACAGGGTTTACTTTACGAGTACCCTGGTCGGAGAGACACTGTACCACTTGTCCGACTAGGTAACTACTTAAAGAATCCTTGAACTGGTACTTGGATCCGATTCCAAGTATATTATTCCCGTGTGATGAATGAGATACGTGTCTCATTCACTCCAAATCACCCGATGCTTTTCAGTCCTAAGTCACTAACAATAACTACTATACCGTTTTCGTCTCTGTTTGTCTCTCACTAACACAAAATCGGCAATTAGGTGTTCTTCAACTGACAACAATTGTCTTCCCGACCAGACGCGTTGTTTTGTAAAAGGTGTCTTCTACATAAGTAAGTGGTGCCTCTACGCTGGTATTTAAGGGTAGAAGACGAACAGAGACGATCCGAAGAACAAGTGGACAACGAGCAAGATGAAGGAGAGGCCAAGTGATTAAGATCACTGTAGACAACTTCCTTCCTCCAAGTAATATACTTAGTGTAATTAGGGCTAATGATGAGGACATCAATTCTACAGATACAAACACCACTCCTCTTGACACCACTCCTCCTCCTACTACTACAAATGCTACTCCTCAACTTGATGTAATACAAGGGCCAATTACAAGGGCACATGCACGATAACTAAATTATCAAGTGAACTCGTTCCTAGGAATGTATAATTGTGCAATAGAGAATAGACCGCTATCTAATGCATGTGTTGTTCTTTTACTCAGGAACTTCAAGCACAAGGAGGAGTACAATATGAAGAGAAGCATGTGCAAGCATGGTACAAGGAAGGTCCCCATATCTCTTTGGTTCCAAGTCAAGCAAGAGTTCTAGTGGCACACATTCTGGAATCCAATTCGGCCTCCGGAGACAACAATGACTTCAAATATTTATATAAGTCACATACGGACTCCGTTTGAGGTGTATGAGTTCATGATGGAAAGCTTATCTCATGCTCTTTCCAACGGATCTAGCTCCAGCTCTAAATTCCTTTTGTGCGTGCTGTAATCACCAAAACAATTTGGTGTTGATTCTCAATCCGAGTCCTGTAACATCCCAAATGTGGATTTGTGTTTCAAATGTAAGAAAATGAGAAGAAATTAAAACTTTTCTTGCATCTTGAGGTCTTTGGCCATTTCTGTAATTCTTGTAAAGGAATTATGGAAATCAAAATCAAAATCCTCAATTGACTCCAATCAAAAACCTCCTTGTCAAAAATCTTATGTCAAACCCATGTAAACATTTCTCCTGAGCTCTAGGGATGACTTGTGACGCCTCTGAATTATTTCATGATTTTTAGAAATTATTTGATGATTTTGGGAGGCAAGTCAAACCAAGTCAAAACTTGGTCAAACCCTAATTCACACCTTCTCGAATTTCTGGAGAAAACTGCATTGCATAAAAGTCTCTGGAAATTTTATGTGAGGTTTATCCTGCAGTCAGCAACCTCCAGTTAAAATCTCATGATTTTTGGAGCTTGTTTGCTACCTTAAGCAAATTCTCAAAAATCAGCTGTTTAATTCAAACCCTAACTGGTTTTCACTGTTCCTTGGGTTCGAGTCAGACTCGGACTCGAGCCACTTGACTTGGTTCAATCAACTAACTACACCGGCACGGTCGCTCGGGCGCGAGTATCGTGGATCGTTGGATCTGAGATCAACGACTCATATGCGCGTAAACGTTCGGACCATCCGAACGTTTCGATCAACGGGAGTCGTTGGATCTTAGATCAACAGACTGGATTGAAGTGAACGTTCAGACTGGCCGATCGTCCTGTTCATCTGAACCGTCCAATTTGGAGAAAACGTCCTGGATTGAAGTGAACGATCGGACTGTTCTAATCGTTCCGTTCATTTTAACCGTCTGATTTCAATCCAACGATGGACAAGTCGTCTCCTTCCTCGAGTTTGAGCGTGCGTTTGAGTCAAGCAATGGCGTGAGCAGAGGAGAAGAGCGCAGCGTTGAGTCACCTCGGTGGTCACCTTTAAATCGCTCTCTCTGCTCGCATTAATTGCCCATCGTGCACCGCCCTCAAAAGTCCATTGCTCAACTGCTCCCGTCGCTCTCAAGTGCTCTCATGGCAGTGTTGACCCGAGGAGAAATATCGCCATTGCTCTCTGTCATTTCCTCTATTTAAGCTCCATTGCTTCCCCTTTAGCTTCCTTTAGCACCTCCGCAACTCTAGCTAGCACTTCAGGGTTTGTTTGAGCTGCATTCATCCGAAACCATTTCGACTGCCATTGCCGAGCTTCAAGCTCACGGTGAAGGCGGTAACACAGTGGCTTTTCCTCTTGAATTCTTGCTCCCTCTGCTCCCTCTTTACTCTCTTGAGCTTAACCCTCGCTCAATTTTGCTTATCTTCCTCAGGGCTTGGCTGAATTGGAGATTCCCCATTTTCGGCCGAAAGCACCAATTTTGTCACCGGAGCAGCTTCAACCTTTCTCTGTGCCTCTCCCGTGCTCAGGTAGCTCCACGTTAGTCCCTAGAAGCTTAGCACACGCTTACTTGGACCGCAGCGGAGCTTCTTTGCATTTTTTGTTTTTCGACCATTTTTTTTCACCTCTGTAAACTCCGCCTTGCCGGCGTTCTAGACCGCCGCAGCCGCAATTTTTGGTCCCATGGTGTGCGCAAAACTATTGCGGACTCATTTTGGCCCTTAGCTCGCGCCGCCGTGACCCGAGTCGCCGGCGGTGAGCCTCCTTTCGCCGTCGTTTTGTCGGACAAAAATGGGCGCGAGCTTTTGAACGAGGTTCGCTGTGGACTGTCGATCTTTAGATCTACGACCCAGGATCGCGCGAACGTTTGGATCGCTCGCATGCCTTGTTTGTGGACCGTTGGATCCAAGATCAACGGTCCCGATTCGAGTAAACGTTCGGACCGTCCGAACGGTTCGATCCGCGTGGATTGTTGGATCCAAGATCAACGGCTCATGTGCGAGTGAACGTTCTGACCGCCCGAACGTTTTGATCCACGTGAACCGTTGGATCCAAATCCAACGGTGAACGCATGAGCCGCGTGTGCGCGCGTTGCCCCATGGACTTGGACCGTTGGATCCAAGATCAACGATCCAAGTTCGTCCACGTCGTTTTAATTTTGGATTTTCCCGAAAGGATTATTTGTTAACTGAAAATGAAATTAACTTGTAAAATGCATAACTTTTTCAGTTTAATTCCTTTTCAGTTGGTTCAAATTTTGTTAGTTATGTTTTTAACTAAACTTTAATCTAAAAATGTTTCTAACCTCATTATAGCTCCAGAAATTTTTGCGAAGATTTTAGTTGTAATGAATAGTAGCATTTATGATTTATAAGGCTGAGCTGATTTGTTTTGCTCATATCTTTTGCATTAAGAATCCAAATCAATTGGTTCTTATTGCTAAATTCCTTATAAATCATGCTCTTGCTGCTGTAAAATTTTCAAAGCATTCGGAGAAAGTTTGATGTTGAGTCTTTGTGTTTTCTTCGTTCTTATCGGTTCTTTTTCGCTTTCTCGTTAGGTTCCGAAGAGCACATTGATAACCTAAGTGATCCTCCGCAACATCTTGAACAGCAGCAACCAGGTAAGCAGTTTGATCATGTTAATCTCAGTATTTTTCAAGTCTAATATATTGATTTCAACTTGTATGTATGCATTGCTATTTTGTTGTTAAATTATGGTTAGTATCCTATAGTTGCATAATCTGTATGAATTGATTATCCTCTACTACCATGAGCCTAGGTTATTTGCTGTGATTTGAGTTCGATGGATGAGCTCTTGTCACTTAGTAGTTTGCGAATTGAAATTGCTTAGAAATGCTTAGTTTCGGTAGTAATGGGCGATCATCGATTAGTCGATGATCTTGATCACACATATAATTATTACTCCTTTATGTCCAGCACTTGTGCTTTGTTATTTTGTAAAGTTAAAATCTAAAAATAAAAAATTGATTTGGACTTGGGTAAGTGGTTGGATGGTGGGTTATTGGGTTTGTGGATGTCTTGCCTAAGTCAACAAGGACCGAACATCTTGTGTCACACTCTCCAAGCAATTTTACGTGCTAACCACGCAAGAGGGATATGGGACATCTCTTGACTTAGTACTTTGGCGTGTGTTATCTCCGAGTCGCAGTAGGGGGTTGTGTGTGTTGTGTGAAAAAGGATCGGTGTTCTTGTGTTGGGTGTGCGGTGGTGGAGATTCTGGGTAGGCTCTCCACCTCGAGGAGCGTCGTAGTTGTCCAAGGCTTTACCCGTGAGGGGTAGTTGACCGAGGCTTTACGATGACTCCGACACAACGTATGGGTTTCGATCCATACGGGCGGCTCGTAGTTAATACACAATATTGGAAAAGTCTCGTAGGACTAAGTCGTGCCGGCATATCTAAGGAAGTGTGCTTAATAGCTTGGCAAAAAGGCGGTCTGGCGTATGGGTACATTGGTACACCCCTGCAGGGATAAAACTATTCGAATAGCCTCGTCCTAGGTTATGGACACGCTTGGTTAGGTTTTGCAAGAGTTAGACTACAACCTTTTTCATTAAAATTTGACATGGTTGGTATGAATGGGTAATTCATGCTATTGTTGTGGTGACTATGGGTTTAGTCACTTCCAGGATTGTTGTTGTCCTCTATCTACTGTTATCATGTTGTCTTTTACTGTTATTTGAACAATAAAAACAGATTGTAAACTTGCTTTCAAATGTACTACATTATTGTAAATAAAGATTGCTTTGTGCTGAGAATGAAACATACAGCCTCCACTTAAATAAGCTTGCATGTAGTATATGTATAGGTCTGTTACTCTACACGTAAGTCTTGCGGAGTACAATTTTTTGTACTCATTTGCTTTGCTTAACTATTTGTTGCAGAGGAGGAGGGTGAGCCCCAAGGGCCTCACTTTTGTGAAATGTGCTACGGGTTCGACGACTAGCTTGGCGGTCCGGTCGGTTGTCTTCTGGGTTGAAGGCGCACTGATTGGATCTTTTGTTTATGGCCATCTTATGGCACTTTTGCTTTCGCTGTTCAATTTTTGTATTTATATGTATTTGGCCGGTTGTCCTCTCTTTTGTAATAACTATCCTTTATTTATTTTACTTCTGGTTTGTTGCTGTGCTTCGGTTCTATGTGAATGAATGGAATTGATGCATGAATTTTGTAAAGGGGTATGTATACTGCATTTCTGGGAAGTATACATATCTCGAAGACACGTGTTATTTTGTTTGTGATGCTAGGGTCAATTGGTGACTAAGCATTACAAGCCCAATAATCCGGGGTCCTCATAAGTCCAAAGGTATTGCGCCACCGCTACTTGGGCCCATGGGCCATGTACCTCCTAGGGGCGCACATCCACCCCCCTGGCCGCCACCCCCTACCCCTCTCTCTCATATATACCTATGTCTGCGCCACTTTGAAGATTAGGTTTTGTTTAGACTAGTTTAGCCTTTGTGCAAACTCCGTGTTGTCTCTCGTGTTGGTTAGACCAACAAATTCGTGTTACAGAACCTCCTTGTGTGACTTTTATATCTAGCAATTTTCATATTGTTCTTTAATTGAATTCTTGGTTGTTCTTCAATTGTGTGCAGGAATTGATCTTTATGGTCAGGTCAACCGTCGTTCTTGACGAGGATGATAACGACAAGAGTGTGGTTTAGAGATTGTTGGACAATTGGATCAAGTTGCGGGCAAGCAGCCTCATCGTCAAAGTCACTTTCTACAAATTGAATTACCATCCACCGGAAGAACGGGGCCAATCTTACATCAGGTAGTCTATTGTCTTGCCAAAGGCGTCCCTGTAAACACCAGTTCATTGCAATAAATAGCAACCCTATTCTTCTCCAAGAATTCCTAGCCATTTTTCACATTTTATTTCACAAGATCGGCGACTTGATCGCCCACAACTGGCGCCATCCGTGGGGAAGAAGGCACTAAGTTCTTGAATACTTTCTTGCTTAGCAATCCTCATTTGCCCTCCCTCTGTTTTAATGTCGCTTATGTGATCATGGCAGGGACATGGGATGAAGAAAACTGGTTTGATTTGGTGGACTACGCCAATGTCGGCATGGATGCATGCATCCACGCTATGGAACACAACGCAATGTCGTCGTCATCCCTTTCCATCACGAGCTCTCCGCACGTTGAGACCAATGAGATCGATTGGATGAAAGAAGAGTCACAGTCCCCGTCAGTGGCACTCCCAGAGGAATCGGTCGTTCCGACTATTTCGGAATATCCGAACGCCTCTACAAGCCCGATTCTTCCGACCGGCAAAAATGACGACAAAGGCTCAGCACTGCGATCAGAGGATCAAGGAACTCTCGATACGGTCATGGGCAACCAATGCTCGCCAACGACTCCTAGGTATTCCAGGGGCCGACTGACACCTGGTAGTGGTGTCAATGAAATTGCCACCGACGGAAAGCCAGGTGAAGATGATAAAGCTCAGCATATGACCAAAAATTCACGGGATCAGGCTGAGTCCACCACAAAGCCCACCGAAGGTGGTAATCTGGATGCTCCTTACCGAAGCAGTGGAAGGCTCTCCCTTAGTTATGATGGAAGCTCATTGGGAGATTTCTGTTGGAGGCACGAGGTTATCGCGATCGGTGATATTAATCGAGATGTCGTGCACGATCCTTCACAACATATCCTGCCACCGTCCGTTGGTGGAAAGGGTGTTGAAATTCAAACATCGACCCGAGACAGCAGAGGCAATGGAACTGGTGGACATCAATCAATTAATTCGCCTATTTCTACCCCCACTGCGTATAATGGGTCGAACAGTACAAGCAAGAGGGTTAGAAGGAAATTCAAGTCATAGAACACCTTCTGCCAATAGGAATCCTCCCGACCATTGGTAACAATCCAAAACCTGCAACGAGTTCATAATATTTTGAATAACCCGAACCTTGCTCTGGCAGATACTCCGGGATATGTTCAGATTGTAGGGCAGGTGTCGAAGATCCTTCAGCAGACCATGCAAGGCACAGAGATGTACATGGAACAAAGGAACTCACAGAGTCATACTTTGACTTCGTCCGGGCATTCCTCCCTTAGTAGAAGTCAGCATGGTTGGACTGGAAACCGTCCGACATCTAGACCTCCTCAGAGATTCCGACAAAGGAGTCATGAGGGAAGATGACTCTTCCATGAAGTCACTCCTCCCCCTTGTCAAGAGGAACGGTTGCTTGGCTCAAGTAATCTTCGACATCACTAGGCAAGGCAGCTAGTCGAAGACGTCATACAAACGTCCCCGACTGAGTAGGGGCACCAGATACTCGGTATGTCAACTAGAGAAATCGGTCCGCAACTGATTACAATCCGGCTCCTTTCCAAAGAAGGCACCATGACTCAATTATGGACTGTCGAACATTCTCGGCAGGACTCCAAGTAGTACGCTGGCTAGACAAGTTCCGACCAGCAAACCTAGACAAATTCAATGGAATACAAAACCCATTGGAGTTCCTCTAGATCTACGGTACTGCCATCAAAGCTGCTGGTGGTGATGGCAATGTGATGGTAAATTACTAGCCCACGGTACTAGAGGGGTCTGTGCGGTCTTGGTTGTTCAATCAACCGGTTGGATCAATTTACACTTGGGAGCAACTCTGCGACATCTTGATCGTAAATTTTCAAGGGACTTACGATCGCCCTAGAAAAAAAGACGATCTTCATCGGATTTGGCAGGAACCTAATAAAACTATTCAATAGTATATCAAGAGGTTCAGCCAGGTTCGTAATTCCATTCTTGATGTTGCAGATTCCTCTGTTATTCAGGCTTTCAAAGCAGGGTTAAGGAATCTAAGGTTTACGGAGGACATCGCGATGAATCCTTCACGGACGATCATCGAGCTATTTGATATGGCTAACAAGTACGCAGTCGCTAGTGGGGCGGTTGAATGGAACAAGGCCATTGATCGGAAAGAAAAGATTCCTCAACTCGACCTGGATAAGAAAGAAAGGAAACACAAGAAGACTCCTAAAGGTAAAAAAGAATCGCAAACCCATTGATAAAGAGGTCCTTGCTATTCATGGAAATTCACCAAGGTTAAGAAGGACTATTCCAGTCAGAACAAGGCTAAAGATCTGACCGATGAGTATAAAAAGAATAAGAAGTGGTGCCTACTTCATCAGACGGTAGGGCATGATTTGCGCACTTGCCGAACCTAGCAGAAGAAGTTAGAAGACTACTATTCAGGTAAAGGTCATTTTCCTTCCATACAAGAGCTTGGAGAGCCGATCTCCAAGCAAGACATGGATGGCGACAAAGAGATGGAGTATCAGGAGCCACAGCACACCGTCGACATGATCTTCGACAGGTCCTCCTCATACAAATCCAGGCGCCCTCTGAAGGCTGTGGAACGGGAAGTGAACCTCACCAAAGCTCCTATCACCATCAAGCTATCAAGATGGTCGGAGACAGTCATCTCCTTCAGCCGGGAAAAATGCCCCATCAACTCAACTCAACTAGGTAGGTTTCCTATTGCCGTAGAACCTACTATAAATAATTGCAAAGTCAATCAAATTTTAGTAGATGGTAGTAGTTCTCTCAATATCTTGTTTACGGAAGCTTTAGAAGAGATGCAAATTCCCAAGTCTAAGGTAAATCCTATGAAGTATGTCTTCCATAGTATAGTTCCAAGGTCTACCGCTAAACCGATAGGGCAACTTTCCCTACCAGTCACATTCGGAAGACCAAATAACTACCGAATAGAAAGAATTTCATTTGATGTAGTAGACCTTGAAACCACATACAATGGGATTCTTGGCCGACTAGCATTAGCGAAGCTCTGATAGCTACGCATTACGGCTATCAGGGTTTTAAAATACCAGGACCAAAAGGGTCATTATGGTTCGAGTGGATAGAAAGATGGCATATCCATGTAATCGTAAATCCCTAGAACTGGTCAATTCCGACGAGGAATACTAACCAGCCTTCCACATAGATCAAGCACTGAAGACCAAAGGCGGCCCCAAAGCCCTCCGATCAGATTAAGGAAGTTCCACTCGACAAGGAAGCTTCTCCAGAAAGCACCAAAGCATCGTTTAGACTCGAAAATGTTAGAGGAACCTTCCAAAAGATACTGGTTGGGGCAGAACTCGATCCTAAATAGGAAGAGTCGCTTGTCTCCATCCTCCAAGCCAATTCGAATGTATTCACCTGGCAGGCATCCGATATGTTTGGAGTCCCCAGGGAGGTGATTGAGCACAGGCTAGCTCTCTGGCCTAATAAAAAATCGGTCAAGTAAAAAACTAAGGCGCTTTGCACTAGATCGGAAGGAGGCAATCCAGTCAAGATCGACAAGCTTCTCACGGCTGGATTTATTGGTGAGGTCGACCGCCCAGAGTGGCTCGCCAATCCTGTAATGGTTAGAAAAAGTAACAAAAAATAGTGAATTTGTATCGATTTCACATATCTTAATAAAGCTTGTCCGAAGGATGACTTTCCCCTTCCACGTATCGATCAGCTTGTTGACTCTACTTCCAGGTGTGAGTTATTAAGCTTTTTAGATGTGTATTCAGTGTGCCACCAGATTAACATGAGTAAAGATGATCAAGAGAAAACTTCCTTCAACACACAATATGGCACTTATTGTTATGTTAAGATACCATTTGGTCTCAAGAATGTTTGTGCTACTTGTCAGAGGTTGATGCAAAAAAAACCTTTAATCTGCAGGTAGGTCAAAATTTAGAAGCCTATGTTGATGGCATGGTTGTAAAAAGCATCATTGTTGGAGATCATATCTCTGACCTGCAAGAAACTTTCAATAACTTAAGAAGGTATAACCTTAAGTTAAACCCTGGGAAGTGTGTGTTTGGAATTTTTTTTGGAAAACTTCTTGGATTCATAGTTTTGGCTAGAGGAATTGAAGTAAGCTCAGCAAAAATAGCGTCGATCGAACAGATGCGCCCTCCAACGACAAAGAAAGGAGTACAAAGACTAACCGGCTGTATAGCAGCGCTAAGTCGTTTCATAACATGTTTAGGAGAAAAAGGATTACATTTCTTTAAACTTCTTAGGAAACAAGGAAATTTCAAATGGACTAAAGATGCAAACGATGCATTTGAAGATCTCAAAAGATACCTTACAAATGTGTCGATATTAGTATCTCCAAGATCGAGAGAAATATTGCTAATGTACCGGGTTGCGATGCCACAAGCAGTCAGTGTTGTGTTGGTCATTGAAAGTGACAGTATCCAACGATCGGTATATTACGTAAGCGAAGTCTTACATAGACCAAAGGAACGATATCCAGAGATACAAAAGTTGATAAACGGTCTCCTTATGGCTTCAAGAAAACTAAGGCATTACTTTCAGGCCCACAAAGTGGTCGTATCTACTCGATATACTCTTGGTCAAGTTCTCCAAAATAGGAAATCATCAAGAAGAATAGCAAAATGGACGATCGAACTTGGGGGTTCGATCTCTATTTTATTTCACGAACAACAATTAAGTCTCATGCTTTAGCAGAATTCATTGCCGAATGGACGAACCCAAAAACCCACCCAAGGGCCCAAGTATGAACACCACGAAGAGTGGACTACGTACTTTGACAGTTCCTTGATGGTCAATGGCTCGGGAGCTGGAGTTGTACTGGTATCTCCTACTAGAGAACACATTAAGTACGTCATTCAGTAAAACTTTCTAACTACAAATAATGTGACAGAATACGATAGTTTACTGGTAGTACTCCGAGTAGCCAAAGCGCTCGAGATTCACAGATTACTAGTTAATGGCGATTCTCAATTAATAGTGAATCAAGTCGGAAAAAGTATCAATGCTCAAGTCTCACGATGTCATCTTATCTAGCGGAAGTACAAAAACTCAAAAGGCACTTATTCGGTTTCCATATCTAGCATATTCCTAGAAAGGACAACTTTCTAGTATACCAAATGGCATGGATGGCTTCCTCAAGATCACATGTCCCGCCCAGAGTTTTTACCGAGCAACTCGATACACCCTCGGTGGTCGAGTATTCCGAAGACAAACATGCTCCACGGAGGTCGTACAGATTGATAGCAGTAGTGATTAGATGATATCAATCTACGATTATCTTCAACACAACTCACTTCATGAAGATGACGTGGAGGTCGATCATACAACTCGAATAGCCAAATCATACACACTGATCTCACAGAGTGTTGATGAGATACATATCTCAAATGGATGGTATAAAATTACTATTTGACATACATGTAGGAGTATGTGGAGCACATCATTCATGTAGAACTTTGGTCGGTAAAGCCTTTAGGCAAGAATATTACTAGCCAACTGCCCTCCAAGATGCAAAAGATATTGTGACAAAGTGTGTACAATGTCAATTTGTGGATATCTAGGGGATATGCTCCAGATCTTAGGATGATGTGACAATTGGCAATGGCGTTAACGGTTTGTCGTTTCACAGGTTTTCGACAAAGTTTGAAGCTGTTCGGGCATTACGGATGAGGCGGTCCGACAGCCATAGCATGGCGGTCCGACCGGTCCCAAATCGATCGGGATCGGCCATGTGCGTGATCGACCGGCCGTGATAAAAAATGGTCAGAACAGGCTGGGCCAAAAATAGAGGGTGTAGGCAAGTGAGGGGATCCCATTGCTCTTGGTCCCATAATTTTTGGTGTCTCCAGTCAAAAGTTCTATTGGTTTAAAGTTTCCCGTATGTTTCGGATTTTCAGGGGTTGAAAATCAGCTAAGTCCTTTCGGGCGGTCGGACCGGCCTATGGCTGGCGGTCCGACCGCAAGTAGTCGGCGGTCGACCACCAGGGGCGGTCGACCGGTTGTCACTTGAACGCCGGCCTTCATGGCGTTGTTCGTTGGTTAGGTCAAAGTCATGAGTTTCAGTGCATATGTGTTGCATGATGCATGTTTTGACTAACGTGGGTCAAGTTGTGAAGAACTTATTTCCGGATTCGATTTGCTTGTCTATTGTTGTGCAGGTTGCTTGGTGGTCAACGACGGTCAACGGCGAGGATGATCGGGACTAGGCTTGGAGAGCTGAGGTCCAGAACGATCGACGATGCCGGGTGAGGTCAATGAACTCAAGTATGGTGCATAATGGACAAGGATGACCGAACGGACAGCCGGTCGATCGGTTTGATCAAGCGGCGCGGGAGTCGGTGCAAGTGCCATGGTGGTTTCGGTGGGAGCCGGATGGGAGAGACTTGCCGACATGGTGAGAACCGTTGATCAACCTACACGCGTGAAAGCAGCGGCGAAGTGCACAGATGGACTCGGTCTTCGGAGAAGGACCGAGAAGGGGTATTTTGGTAATCTTACCAAATACCACCTTGGTGACCTTTTGCCTACCCGTGGCGCAAGACGACCCAAAGAGAAGCTGTTTAGGTCAAGAGGTGTTGAAGACGGCGCTTTAAAATGCGTGCGTGTGTGACCCGTTTGTGTTGGGCCTTAACGGGAGCCCATTTAAGTTAAAACTTCTAGAAGGTCTAAGTCTCCACTATAAATAGAGGAGGAGGTGGCTACACCCCTTCAACCCTTTTCATTATTATTGATACCCTAGTTTGGCTTAGGGAGAGGATTAGTGGAGGTTAGGGTTCTAGAGAGTTTTGATTTGATTTTGTGCTCTTGGATTGAGCTTTGTCCTCCATTGATGGAGTGGCTGTAAACCCAAACCCTATCAAATCAATCCAAAGAAAGCTTTGATCAAAGATGTGTCTCTTTGCCTTTCTTCTCTCTATTTGGTGATTTTGAGTCTTTCTTTGATTTGCATGTTTTTGATTGATTTCTTCACGTGATCTAGCTTGCTGTAACATGTGGGAATACATCTAGGATCATCTTGATCATCAATCACCCACGAGTAAGTTTTTGGATCTAGTTTTCGTTTTGACTCGGTTTTAAACCATCCACCTCTCAAACTGAAAAAGGTCTGAACTTTTCCAAGGATCTTCACGATCTTCGATTGGAATAGGTTCCTAACATCCTAGAGAAGGTGTGTACCAAGTTTCATCAAGTTTGGAGTTGTAGATCAAAAGTTACATCTATTTGCAACTTCATTTTTCGGGCTGGTTTCACTGTTCATCAGGCTGGAGGTCAGACCGCCCTAAACAGAGGTCAGACCGCCCATGGATCGGTCAGACCGCCATTAAATAGAGGTCAGACCGCCCTACACTTAGGAAATTAAGTTTCGGTTGATTTTGGTTGTTTTGCTTCGGGGTATTGATTGGATTCAATCCTAGTCTTCCGCTGTACTCGTATATCGATCTTCATAGCTTCTATAGCTATTGGAGTGAAATTTGTATTGAATCTAATATTGGTTGAAAAAGTGAGCGTGCTCCTATTCACCCCCCCCCCCTCTCTAGTCGCCTTTTCGGTCCAACACAATTTCATAGTCAACAAGTACATCAATCGGTACAAGCTTTGCAAACAATAACTCTTTCTTGGCATTTTGTAACCTGGGGCTAGACATTCTGGGACATTTCCCAAAGACACCCGGGGGTTTCGAATTCCTCTTTGTTATGATTGATATATTCACAAAATGGATAGAAGTTGAACCTATCGTTAAAGTAACAACTGAAATAGCTAAGAAGCTCATCACAAAAAATATGGTCACACGATTTGGTATACCCAGTTGTATAATCACAGATAACGGTACACAGTTCTCGAGCGGGAATTTTTAGGAATTCTACGAGGATCTCGGTATCAAGGTACATTACGCTTCTATGGCTCACCCACAGAGTAACGGGGCAGTAAAGCGAGCTAAGGGCACATTAATACAAGGGATAAAATCCTGAGTATATGACTAGTTAATAAAACGTTCATGAACTTTGGTTCACGAACTTCCCTCTGTATTATGGGTTGTTCGGACCACGACCAGTCATGCGACCGTCGAAATGCCCTTTTTCTGGTTTACGGTGATGAAGCCATTCTTCCTCTGGAACTAAAAATTGGCTCTGCTTGAACTTATTATTACAGTGAAAGGCAATCAAATAGAACGACGAATCGACGACATCAATTTCTTTCAAGAAAGACGAAATGAAGCCTTGATGCGATCGGTAATTTACCAACAAGCCGTGAGAAGGTTCCACAGTCGTAACGTACAACCTCGCAGTCTAGTGATCTGGTTCTCACAAAAATTCAGAGCTAGTTAAATCACAACAATCTTTCCCCTAAATAAGAAGATCCATACACTGTGGTAGAAGTAACCAAACCAAGTTTGGTACGACTTGCTATGTCAGATGGGTGTGTTTTGTCTAATTCTTGGAATATTGATCAGTTATGTAAGTTCTTTGTATAAATATTATTTTTATTTATACTTTTAATAAAATTGCATTATTTATTTCCTTTCTGATGAGTGATGTTGTTTATATTTCGATTATCCATTTCCTGTTCACATGTAATTTGTTGTCTTAGATCATCGGAGAAGATTTATTACTCTCCAACATACTTATAAAGGATATATTTTACATTTTGGCTTTGATATACTCATCAAACGCCATGAAGGTTCTTATCATGATCGTCACAGAGATGGTTCTCACGAATAACTTTACACTATGTTCTCACTGAAAACAAGTAAAAGGAACATAACACAAACAACTCAATATATTTACTTAGATGGTTATGGACTTAAAGACTTTCTTTCTTCACTTCAACATTCTGCTCTTCTTTTGTCCTGAAACTAGTTGAGACAAAGAAAACCTTTTAGTCGAAATATCTCCTCTCTACATGTGGTCTTGCCCACTAGAAGGAGTTTCCTAGCGACGGTCTTTTCCTACGATCTTTGCTACCAGTCGAAGCTTGAGAAAGAGTATATTTCGTGAAGTATTACTCATATCTTTGGTTTTTAGCACTTTTACGACCAGCTTGGATAATGTGTATAAATAAAAACACTCATCATTTTTTGCATATATTTTTGCGTAATTTCTTATCATTCTTATCATCAACACAAGTCTTATGTTATTTTCTGACCATATAATGTACTAAATGGTATTTCAATTATGGAAATAGATCTGGAATTAGTTGAAATCATACACTGGCTTTCGACCAATATGATTTCATAGTGCTAATTATATCATTTTCACAACATAATCAGTACATACTTTGTACGTTGGTCGCAACATATACTCTTTTTCTTGGTCTACTGCTTCCTTAGTAAGTTTTTTTTCACTACACAAGCAGTCGGGGGGCTAGAAAATATATAAGTACTCAACAAATTGAGAAATAGACATAAACTTTATTGATGACATTACAACTTTCTTTACTACATTTTACTCTTCGGGACTACTCGACTGGTCGCTGTGAAACGGAGATCCGATCTTCATCTCCTCTACAACACTATTTCTGAAGGGTTTCATCCCCTCGAAGATCTTGGCTGCATCTATCTCCGAGCAGTTGAAGTCTGCTTCAAGCACTTGGAGATTGAGGGAGAGATCGGAGGCCTTAAGCTTTGCCAAAGCAAACCTAACTCCATCTGCAATAGCATCACGCATGGTCTTCGCGTGGTTCCTCCGAGAAGTCTCGAGCAGACCATAGAGAGTCTCGAGCTATCTACCAAGATGTTTCGCCTTCTCAATTGTCGTCGGCCTCCCCCAACCTTGTAGCCCCCAGCGTTCCACCTTAGATCGCGCATTGTCTAGTAAAACAACCATAACTTTTGCACATAAACTTGGATTGCGACGTTCTTCAGCTCGTTGGAAAGTTAACGAAAAGTTCAATCCAAAAATCCATATCAAATTCATTTGTGAGGCTCGGGAGGTTGCAAACAAACTGAAAATCGCCCAAAAAGATTGTTTAGAGCCTCAAAACAGCTTTCGAAGTTTTAGCACCCGTTTTCGCCATTCATTCACCTTCCAGTTTGAGTTTTCTTTCATTCCAGATTGTGTAATCAATCATATGCGATACTCGGGTCCAACTGTCCAGCAATTGATTGGTTTACCTCAAAATTTGATTTTTTTGCAAAACAAAAAACTATCACAAACGGTTCTAAAATATAACCGTCTATGAAAAAAGCTAACACAGATGGTTTTGAACAACAACTGTCTGTGGTAATTGATTATTACAAATGGTTCTTGTTCAAAACTGTCTATGAAAGCTTTTTCACAACGGTTACTGTTTAGAACTGTCTGTGATAGCCTTTACATAGACGATTCAAAAACCGTCTGTGATGACCTCATATCATCACAGACACACAAATTCAGACCGTTCAAAAATTGACTGTGATGACGGTTTGGGGCCGTCTATGCTGACCGACCCTCTCTATAGTAGTAGGAGGGACCGTAATAGAAGCAGAAACCGTCGGTGTAGTCGAAGAAGAAAGGGTAGCAAGCACAGCCGGAACAAACTATACTGCTAACCCACGGTGAAGCTCCTCGGCACGAAATATCGAAAGAGCTTCAGTGACTATTGGTCGTGGTGAGAGGATCAACAGTTGAGCCCTAACAGGCTCAAATTCTGGGAGAAGACGGCAGACGAAGTTATAAAGGCGAAGGTGATCACGATCCGCCTTCTGCACCTTATGACACTCCTGGCAGAGCAGAGAAGCCAACTCGTCCAGCTGGTTCCAGAGATTGGCCAGGGCTCGGAAGAGTCATCGACGGAGGAGTCCTCCTGGTGAAGCGTCTCTAACTCACGCTGAAGCGAAAAAGAACTAAGCATCGTTGCTCTACCGGTATCGCTCACGCAAGTACTCCCAGATCTGATGAGTGGAACGCAGACCAACAATACTTGGCTGGATGGTGTCATCGACGTTGACCATCAGGATGGCTCGAACATGGGCCGTATCAGCACACCAGCACTCAAAGGCATCAATGGCATACTAAAAGGCCTCATCGTCAGCAGCGGCAGCCTCTGCCTCCTTCTTGGCAGTCTCATCTTCTGCAAGAGGTGCAGAAGTAGGCTCTCTGAGAGGAGGCTAAACCGTGATGGCAGATAAGGTCGAGCACCAGTGACATGTTCCAGAGGTAGAGACCGTTGAGCGTGATCTCCATGAGTGAAGATCACAACCTGTAGTTTGTCCTATGGAGCTTTGTTCATGAGAATGGGATCATAGCTGATGGAATGGAAGCCATCGGTAGGCAGCGCCGGACAACACAGCGACCAAGGCAACGAAGTCTAACAGGCGGCGATGGACGGCACGGTGGTTAAATCGATGTGCTTTTTTGGATTTTTTTTCTTTTTTTTGGAAATGAAACCGTCTAACGGTTTCCTAACCGTCGGTCTCAACATGAGCAAAACAGCGACGACGTAGGTTCAAACGACGGCGTTGGGGCGAGCGACAGGTGATGACAGCGGTGATATGGGGCAGTGGCGGCTCGGGTTCAAGCAGGAGGCTCGGCTTTGGGGCGACGGCGGCTCGGGTTCCAGGCGGGATCCAAGCGGTGTCATGTGGGATCTGGTAGAGGCATAGCAGCTCGGGCTGCTACTGCTCGGGGCGAAGGCGGTCGGATCCGAGCGGCGTCGAGCTCGCACGAAGATATCCAAGCGGCATCAGTCAGCCAATAGCTCAGGTGACAGCGAGCATGCACGATGGCGTCGGGCAGCGTCAGAGTCAAGCAACGATGGCCTCATGTCTGGCAACGGCGGCCTCAAGTGGTGGCCCGATTCAGCGGCAACCTTCGACGACGTCAACGAGGATGGCAGCGGAAGGAGCTAGGTTATTGCCCTAGCTCTGATACCATGTTATGAATATTATGTGTATATATTCAAGAGACCCAATTGGCAATATATATAGGAAGTACAATGGGATATATGACATACATTTATAAAGAAATACAAAAGGTATATAAAGAAATACATAATAACTCCTATTCTAACGCTCTTAACAATCGTAATGTGAAATAGAAATCCAATCCTCCAACATTTTTTTCAAATTTTAAAATAAAAAATGATAAACTAAAGGTCATCTCACATAACTTTGAGGTGCTGCAATCGCAAGCAAAAGATGCATCCTAGCTTGCTTTCAACCGGTATTAGTTGTCTGGCCCACGTCACTACTAGAAAATAGAGAAAACCTTATGGCCGTGAATTACACTGACAGACCCGCAACGACCGTCAAGTTTTACACGAATTACGCTGACACGTCCGCAGCGACCGTCAAGTTTGACTATTTTGGTCACAGGAATAGTAACTCCCTCAGCAAAATTCCCAATTTTTTCATGATTATAGTAAAATTGTCAATACAATATATTTTTATGATGGTTACAACCGCTGATTAAGTGATTGGGTCATCCGCGTCAAAAAAATTGATGTCACACGAACAAAGATTGATGTCGTCGCGCGCACATCAAACAAAAAATCACCTGAGTCGAGCGGCACTTCCTCGGTCCTGTGCCAGTCAAAGCTGAAATTCCTAGCTCTCCCCAATCCGCCACCTCCACCATCTCCGGACGAGCCTCTCCCCAATTCCGCCTCCACCATCTCCGGCCACAACCACTCCCTCCTCTCCAAATCCCTAGCTAATAATTTTGTTGACAGCCCCGCAGTCATTTTGGTGATGGTAATAAACTTAGGAAAAACAATTTGCTTACGGGCAAAGAACCGTCATGTTTAATTTGCTTGACGATAATGTCCCCGTGAGCCAAAGTCACAAACCTGACGGGCAAAGAATCACTATGTTTAATTTGCTTGATGATAATGTCCCCGTGAGCCAAACTCGAAAACCTGACAGGCAAAGAACCATCAGGGTTTTTTTGCTTGACGGTAATGGTCCCGTGAGCCAAACTCAAAAACCTGATGGGCAAAGACCCGTCAAGTTTTATTTGCTTGACGGTAATTACCTGTCAGCAAAATTCCTTTAATGGGCGGGCAAAAAAACCGTCAAGTAAATGTTTATTGACAGTGAATACCCGTCAAGAAAATTATTTTTATGGTTGGTTCATAAAACCGTCAGAAAAATAGCAAAACCGTCAGGAATAATTTTCTTGACGGTGAACCGTCAGACATATTTAATTTTCCCGACCACCTAGCCCTGAGGGGATTTTCCTGATGGTTACTCGTCAGTAAAATGAAAGCTAGCGGTTTTTTTCTATTTTACTGACGGTTTTCGACTATGGGGAAATATCCGTTTTGTAGTAGTGCATCAATACATTGCCACACTGTAATTATGTAATTGTGTTCATTTAAACTACTAATACTCTCTTAACTAAATGTTGATTGCTGCAAAATAGTTCTTGTTAAAAGTATTTATCCTTATTAAATTGCTTCATTTTTGCGTTGTTTAAGGTTTACTTTTATTTTGCTGCAGGATGACTCGGCACAGTCAATAAGATAATCTGAATGTCTGTCTACCGACTTCCAGTTTTATTTTTCCTGTTCAATTCCAAAGTAGCCTGTGGTTTTTCTGGAGCAGCATTGGAGTTGAAATCGCCATCATGTCACTAAAAAAGATGGATAATTTTCGCCCATTTTGGGGATCAGATATATCATCCATAATCAATCCTGCACCATATGGTTTGTATTGCATTATGAAAAAATAGTCCGAATTGACACAGCGTGAATAGTCTGATATTAATATTGGGTTTTGTTGTATAGTATTTGCTGTCTTCTACGTGTACTGTACAGAATGTAATATGTATGCATGGTACATTCCTTTGCCTCACATCAAGTTCAGGTCAAATTATGATATATATATATATACATGCTATACTGTATCCTGATATGTCAGTCCCACAAGTAGCCATATCACAGAAAGAAGCGCAACATCGCAAGTTCAGAACCAAAAGGAAATTGAGACCTTGAAAGATTTTTTGAGACATGTTGTCTCGTCAAACTAATCCAGTTTCTTCCATCGATCTAATGACCTAGTCACAATCTGTTGTGCCTTTCAAACCACAAGAAAGCACTACAAAAGCAGAAGCCAGCAAGATGTCCCTTTATTTCTCCCATCCCCATCTAGTAACTTGCAAGTAAACATCACTTTTCTGTACATCTCACAACGGCAATAGTAGATTTTTATTGAAGGGCAGAAGGGGATGACACAGTGTCATAGTCATCAATGTCACATGAGAATCAGAGCCATCCAATGGATCTCCAATGGTGACGAGACTAGCTCATCACGCCGCACGATGCGGCGATCGGACGTACCGAAACGACAGCCGCCAGAACGAGGTTCGCCTGTGCTTCTCCGGCGCCCTGAAGCTGAAAGTTTGCTTCTCCGAGCTCAGCATGTTCCACATCACCTGAACATCATGGTATCCGCAGGTTTGGACGTCCCTGTGAAGGTCCACGATTCCTCTACTCCCTGCACGCCATTAATTTGTAAATAAAATGGTTAGTGTTGTTTAATACTTAAAAAACAAGGTTTTTTTTGTAAGAGAAAAGGTTCGTTTTGTTAAGGCAGAGAAAGGAACTGAGGACAAGAGAACAGTACATGCCAATTGGTTAGTACCAAAAAAAAAAATCAAACAAGGAACCATTGCAATTTACAAATTGGGAAGTCCAAGGTAAAATCTGTTCGTGCATATGTATATATGTCCAAATAGGTCGTTGGAAGCAAAGGGAGCATATGTTACAGTAGTGTTGTAATGCTCGCCCTTAGTATCTGTGCGTGGACCAGTTCTTTGCTACACTTATGACTGTATTTTACATTACGAGAAACCAAGTGCGTGCAGATCCTCCGCTTGAAGTTCTTTCATGGGCAGCTGTGCACTACTACTGTCTACTGGATATTGCACATAAATGCACTGTTTAATTCTCCTACAATATAATTAAACTTCCCATAAATTCAAAGCACTATATATGCACGCAACTACTAGAATACTTAATGCAGCAACCATACAAGCATCTCAAGTTTCTAACTGTTTTAACTAGTTCTAGTTACACTGTTTAGATCGATCAATCGAGGATTAATGCATATGCTCAAGAAGCGAAGCTAATCTACACCCGCCACTCCGCCAGAGAAAACCAAGAAAGCAATCCGGAGACGAGTCGTTGAAACAAAGAAAAGATTTTGTTTAGTAGTTCTGTTGAGCTAGCAAGCTTACCGCCCTTGCGCGCCCGCGCGCGGGCAGCGACGGCGAGCCACGCACGTCGCACCGGCGCGACCACCCTCGCGCGCCACCACGCCATGACGCGCGACGTCCCGGCCCTCGTCCTCGACTCCTGCCGGTCCCCGCCGCCTCCGCACGGCCGCCGGAGACGACTGCCCGGCCTCGCCGTGGCGAGCTCGTTGAGCGCCTACGACGTGACTTGCCGTAACGTACGTACAGCACAGAACAACCCTCTCTTCTGTATCTACTCACTCACTGGCTCACTGCTAATAGATCGTCTTATATATAAGGATGTGTTGTAGTCGTGGTGCTTGGGCTAGGGCCTGTTTGAAACACAGGAAAGAAGATAGGCAGGAGTAGCAAAAAGTATAGGAGAACTACGTGCAAAACTCAAGAATACAAAACACATCAAAATAATGTTTGGATCAGTTGCAGAAAAAAACACAGGAAGCTTTGAAAATTGTACATGTGTAGGAGAGAGAGGAAGAGGGAGCTGAGCTTACATTGAAACTTTCAAAGGAAAATTTTTCATAAGCTCATATAGGAATAGTTAGAAATTCCAAAGGAATGGAACGATCTACTAAAAAAAAGGTTAATACTGGACGTCTCATCATAGACGATTGATCAAAACCATCTGTACTAAACACAATCACAGACGGTTTTGGTTTAGCGATCGTCTGTGTTTCTGACTGCACTAAAAACCGTCTGTGAATAAGTAATATCACAAACGGTTTGGGTTGAAAACCGTCTGTGAAGTATCACGAGACGGTACTGAACAATAACCGTATATGATAGTACTAAATTCGCAGACAGTTATTTATTGGAATCGCCTGTAATTAGAAACAACTAATTAGCTGATTCTGACTATCGTACCACTCCTGATCGGGACAAATTGATCTTCTAAAGTGGTCGAATTGAAGCTGATTTCCCCAACAGAAAAAAGCAGAAGATATGTAATCCGGTAGGCACCTTGTTCCGTATCATATGTAACTTCACTATCTTGACGTGTAACTTCCGATTAACAAAAGAATGCAGAAGTACTCCACGTGATCGATCGATCAGAAGTTACACATCATAGACAGTGAAGTGATCATCTGATCATAGGGATATGATCTTCTACCAATTTCTTGAAGACTTCAAATCTATATACCAAATTGACTTTCAAACCACCTAAATTGAAGTAGTCGATAGATCATCCATGGATTTTGTTTTTTTCTATGCACGATGGTTGAAAAGTCAATTTCTTCCATGAATTTTGTCTTACTAGGGATCGAGATGAGAACTTTAAGAAGAAATGGAAGTAAGAAAACATGATAAGTTTATAAGAGATTAATTCTTAGTTCTACTCGTGCGCCCCTTTTGATTGTTATTTATAAGCTTAACAACTTGTGGCAAAATTAAATTAACGAATAAAAGAAGTCCGGCAATAGGATTTATTAGAATCTGCTCCTAATAAATCGTTGGTAACCAAAGCATCACCATCTTTTCGGGAATTGTTTTTCATAAATACGGTTAGTGCTCCTTTTCCTATGTTTACAACTGAAGCATCACAGACAGTTTTTAACAAGAAACGTCTATAATTACATACTTCACATACAGTTTTTAATAAGAACTGTATGTGATTACGTACTTCACAGACGATTTTTAAATATAACCGATTGTGATAATTCAATCTTTCGACTCCTGCACGATGCGTCTCTTCATCTCGCGCATCGATGTTATGATGCGTCTCTTCGACGTTTTAGAAGAATGATCATCGCGCACCATGGTGAGCACGCAGAGCATGACGGCGAGGACCAAGGCGAGGAGGTCAGCGATCGCTGTCACTTTTCCTCATGATGTCATCATCCACATCGTCGGCCTCGTGGCCGCGAGCTCTCCTTAGCCCACTGCTGACCACTGCAGCCTACGAGCCACGTACGTATTCTGTTCTTTTGTTTTTTTTTAGGTCTGGAGGAGTCAGCATTCTGTTCGGTTTTTGTCCAGAGTCAGTTTTGAAGATGACTGTAGCGTATCATATCCTAGTTAATTGTCGGGATGCTTCAGGTGTTCTTTTCGGGTTCAGGTTCCGATAGAGAAACTGATTGTAATTCCTCTGAAAATCTATAAAAGGAGAAAAATCAAAAAGTCGTATCAGTTGATACGGTGCAAAATAATCACGTGTTGATTTCGTTTTGTGTCCAATATCCCGTTCTGAACTAAATTTAACTAGCAACAACGACCTTAATTTGGCCTAGATTTTAATTTTTCTCTTTTGGAGTAATTATTGTGTTAAGATTTGTCGTCTTGAATTTTATAGTTGCAAGGCCATGTACAAGATGTCCAAGGAGCGCACCGTGGGAGACGCGTGGCGCAAGAGCGGGAGGTGGCGATGAAGTGGTAGGACAACAAGCGCTACCTCACCGTCGTCAACCACCTGTCCGGTGCTAGCAACTCGAAGGCTTACTTCATCGTCAGCCCCGCGCTTGTCTTCGCGCACCAAGACATGCAGCGCGACCTCGTGTTCCTTAAACGAGTGACCGTCGTCAGCCACAAGGCTGCGCCCTACGTGCTCGGCCTCCTCCTTTACACGACCGGAGAGACACGCGGTGTTGAGAAGCACTACATTAGCTAGGTCGAGGGTGAGCCAGCCGACGGCGGATGTGAGATGGTCAAGAGGACCAACTAGGAGTGTAGGCGGTACTGGAGGCTAACTGTAAACATGCTCCAGGAAACGGTGTGGAAGAAGATGGTCGGCCGCGGGCCGGGTGTGGGCGTTGTCATAGGATGGCCACCCGTGCACGAGCACCGGCCGGGCGTGATGGAAGGGTGGGACGACTACGTCGTCTTCCATAGCGATGACTGCAGGATTAGGCATGAGTATACCAAGTTCTTTGCAGAGGTGTTGAACTACTTGCCATAAAATTATCGGTTTTAGCATAGTTTTAGCAAATATTCATATACAATTCTTTACTAATATGTGAATGTGTCATATGTACTTCTGAATTTGCATTTATGTATGAATATTATAACAGACGGTTCTATTATGAAACCGTCTATGATGTGAGACCATATCACAGATGATTCTATTATGGAACCATCTGTGATAAGTATTATTGACTATTCCATAATAGAACCGTCTGTGATATCCCTTTATTATTAGGAGCCCGCTAGGGTTTGCACCCTTACTCTCGCCCGTTCCCCTCCCCACCCGAGTGCCCCCGACCTCGCTGCCGCCGCCTGAAGCCTCCTTCCTGACGGCCTCCCCCCAAGTTGCGTCTTCTCCCCGACGCCGCCCTTCTTCCCATCGCCCCGGTTGTGACACCACGGCTCACTGCACAAAGAGTGTCTTATGTAGTGTCACCGTCGTGACACAACTACGGTGACGCCGCTGTGGCCGCCGGTCCAATCGACATCCCCTTGGCAAAATCCACCTCCCCGCCAGATTTGCCTTCCCCTCTTCAATCTCTCCACCGACCTCCCCCAGCTACCTCTCCACTGACCTCCCACTACTTCTCCATTCTCTGTTGCTCCAGTTTTTGGGTTTGAGTTTGACTTGTTTACTGATGTGGGTTGTTGTTGCTTATGCCTACATGCAGGAGATGGATGTTGTGAGCTACTGCCGGTGGTCGATTTGCCGGTTGCCTTGGGGGTAACTACTCCTCTTTCCTCTCTATATATCCCTTTCCCTCTCCTTACTCTGTGATGTGGGTGATGAATGATGTGGACTATGGTGGGTGTTCTGCAATGGTTGGATGATATGGGTGGGTTCTCTATGTAAGATGTTGGTTCATGAGATGTGGTTCGGATGGGGCAAAATATCAGTCTTTACACATAAAAAATTCATTCTCTGTTGCTTTAGTTTTTTTGTTTGAGTTTGACTTGTTTACTGATGTGGGTTGTTGTTGCTTATGCATATATGCAGGAGATGGATGTGGTGAACTACTGCTGGTGGTCGATTTGTCGGTTGCACTAGAGTAACTACTCCCTTTTACTCTCTATTCCTTTCCCTCGATCCCCTTGCTTTGTGATGTGGGTGATGAACGATGTGGGCTACGGTGGGTGTTATGAGATAGTTGGATGATATGGGTGGGTTCTCTATAAAGTCTCACAAGCAGTGGCTGCTTGTACTTTTAAAACCGGCTTCACACACACACACACACACAGAGAGAGATAATATATACAAAATCAGTTTTAAAATCTCAAGCAGCCACTGCTTGAAGACTTTATAGAGAAGAGTCATCACAGATAGTCTCTGATACATCAACTATCACAGACGATTTTATATACAAACCGTTTTTTATAGTCAAATATCATAGACGGTTCTGAGTTAATAACAATCTTTGATAGAAAACCGCCTGTGATGGTCTCTGTGATGACGTTTTTGAATAGTATGTGAAGATCTTTTACGTAGTAGTCCTCCGTTCCACTCATAAAATAAAATAAAAAATCCTTTGGATTGCAATTTCCTCCACTAATCCTCTGCTTTTTCTCTGATCCAAATAAGCCCTTAACTTAGTCGTGCGGCTGCCTTGTTATTGCAGCCCGCAGCACATACGAGCCGTCTACCACTTGGGGTTGTTTTGTTGTTCGTTGCAGTTTGCTTCCTATTCGATGGGATTTATTTCAGGGCCGTTGGGGGCTTTAGTTGGACGTGTTGTACGTACGATCCACCGCGCATGTGCTGCAGATCGCGGATGCATCGGGGCTCACATGGCGCGATGCAATTGTTTTAACCGTAGGTCAGTTGTCGATCATACTGATAAAAAAAGAGAAGCGGAAGGGAGAAGCGAAGTTATCGTTTTTTTAAATAATTATCTCTACACACGAATCAAAGAAAAACAATCAACACATACGAAAGAGAGGTAAAAGAGAGAATATTATAAGTTTGATACGAATCAATGGCGGAGCTGAGTCTCTGGCCTCGGGCAATGTCTCGAAATTCTCAAGTGAAATTGATGAAGTTGACCAAAAATTTCCACGTGAATGGGACCATGAGCTGGACCACGGTTGGGCCGGCTCAAGGCCTGGCCGTGGGACCAGTTACGCCCCTGGTATGAATATAAGAGATAGTTTATTAGAGGTATTGTGTTTAAATCTATGTTAATTGATATACCAAAATTAGATAAAGTACTGTTGGAGATTCCCTTACGCGATTGTGCAAATTGATCGATGGATCGATCGACCGTCCGGGTTTCCGTTGGGATTGAGCGTTGGCAATCAAGGCGTTCAGGAGTGCGTACGCTACGTACGTATTATACGTCAACCGTCTTCGATTTGGCCGGTGGCGTTTTGCACAGGGAAATGCATGCTGTGCACACCAAGTTTTGCATGGTACCGGTCAGCGTTCGTGTTTGCGTTGATGTGATCTCGATACGACGGTGTCGCTGCCTCGGTCGATCCCCCAGCAGATTTGAGTCACATCTGCAGCGAGAGATGTGAGTACACAGAGGGCGCGATAGAACATGCGTGGCGTACGTACCGGCACGTGAGGCCGGCGCTAGACAGTTGGGCCAACCAACAAGTTACCCTGGAGCGTGCAGTCGGGGAAGGCCGATCCGAATAGCCCAACCCGTAACTTTCCCGCGCAGAAACGCGTGGCGGACCGACCTACGTGAGCCCCCATCAAGCCCAGGCGTGCTCCGCTCTTCGAGTCGCGGCGCCCCATCAGGCCCCGGCCACGGCTCTCCTCGCTGCCGCGCGGGCATATGTAGACTGTAGACGCCGAGCGCTCAACGCCATCCTTTCTTACCTCCTCACGCTTAAGCCGTGCTGCCGCAAATTAACCTGCGCAGTGCGCCGCCTAGTCCGTGTTTCGGCTTTATTCCTCGCCGCCCGCCGATTCGCGCGATCTCATCACGGGCACGACAGCCTACTACATTTGGGCCGCAAATCCGAGCCACCACGCCCGCGCGCGTGGCCTCGACACGAGCCGCGCGTTCGGTCCGAGGCACAGCCACTGCACGGCCCGACGCTCCACCCGTGCCCGTGCTCATCCCAAGGGAGGAGGAGCAGCATTTCACACGAATTTCCAGCACATCATATTGCTCTCTCTCTCTCTCTCTCTCTCTCTCTCTCTCTCTCTCTCTCTCTCTCTCAAAGTGCTGCTTGCCTGCCAAGTGCGAAACACATCCAGTGCCGATTATGCCGTGGACAGGATCTGGATCCCCAGTGTGAACAGTTTTATGAGGGTATAAATTAGTGCTCTACAGTAACACTATATTACTGTAGTAAAAACATTATAGTTATTGATATTAACTTTTAATTTTTCATCGGACTGAAAATGTCACCGTCCTTCAACGAGGATACCAATCCCAACCTAGCTAACCCAGCAACAGACGCCAGGCTCACCTTGGTTTCCAAAGGGAACCTAGTAACTAACCGTAGGTTGCTAGCTAGACGCGAGGTCCGTTACGTACAATCTTGTATATGCTCTGGGCCCTCATGCTGTCATCCATCCATCTCTTTTATCTTCTTTGCAGGCAGCAACAGCGAAATAAGAGCACCGTATATGACGCTTTACCAAAGAGGAATAAAGCGCACGCCGCGCATGATGCGTGCTCTGCGCATCCTTCGTGTCGACCAAAACTGGGACAGATCATAGCTACCTTCTATCTTATCCGATCGAGATGGCTAGACGTAATAATTACTGTCACATACCATTTCGGAAGCGGTTGTACAGATTATTGTATTTTTAAATTTTTAAATTAGAATTAAACATAGAGCTCCAATTAAAAACAGCAATATATAGTTATCAAATTCTCTGGAAAATAATTTATTTAAACCTTACAATATTTATCATGAATAAATATGAATTTTCTTAAATTTTTAGACCTCAAATCAACCTTAAGAATATTCAATTACCAATTCTAAAAGCCCTGCAGTAAAAAAAATTTTAAAACAAGTAATTAAAACATGAACGGTAGTTTTAGAAAATTTATATAAGTTCTATTTTGTCCCAGGAACCCCTCTGCAAAATTTTAGATTTTTATAAATTTATTTGCTATTTTAAAACCTATCTCAAAGTAGAGGAGTTTAAAATCTAAATCAGTCAACTATTCAGACCTAGCCCAAACCCTATTGCACTTTAGCGACCGAACCATTTGGCTTGACTGGACCGAACCTTTCCGACCGAACCCAAACCAAACCAGTTCGGTCCGACTGCACCACCTCACCGTGCCACTAATCGGTGGGCCCCCACCCAACAGTACCCCTTCTTCTCCAAAGCGCCGCCGCCAAGCCACGTAAGAGCTTCACCGCTCAAGCGAAGGGACACTCGCTAGCGCCCTTTGCCGAAGCGAGCTCGCATGGCGGCCACGTTACCCACCCACGCCACACCCGTGTCCTCGCCTCACATTCTTCACCTCATCTCCCTCACTTTCCTGCCATTTCCTCCTCTTCCCCTAGACTCAATCCGAGCAATGACCCGAGCTCCAGTTTGCGTCGCCAAAGTCTCGTTGTCGTTTCGGTCGCTCCGGCGAGCTCCAACATCGGCTGACCACGTCACGGCGCGCCATTCATCTCCAGAAGAAATGACCCTCCATCAATTTGGAGCTTGAGCCACCGGAGCACCACGCAACCACCTTCTTCCCCGACCACGGCCGCCATCGTCGTTTCCACCGCTACGTCTCCTCCTAGGATTCCCTCTACAATTCCCCCTCCCTGAGCATCACCTAGCTTCACTATACCTTCCCCTATCACTAATTTGTGCTCCCATCTCCTCCAGGTCGCCGCCGTTGAGGACCACCTCGCGCCGTCCTGGGTCACCGTGGACAGCTCACTCTGGCCATCATCCGCCTTCGCTGACTACTCGAGTGAGCTCCCCACACCCTATTGGTGCCTATGAGTGCACCATTCCTACTCCTACTCCCCTCCGGCGCCACCGTGCCATGTTGCCTCCAGGCCCTGGCTGCCGCATTCCCTCGTCGCGCCATCACGGTGCAGCTCAAGCTGCGCCACCGCCACCCCTAGGTTCAGTAGCCCTTGAGCAACCCATTTTTGATATCACCTCTGCCTCACCGCCACTCCCTCGCCGACGACATGCCACGCCCGAGCTGCTGAGCTCTGTCCTATTATGCCTTTATGTTCTTTGTGTTGAGTTTTCTTTTCTCTACTATGTAGGAGCCCTAATGCAATTGCTAATAGAACTTGTAAATGTTTGTTGAATCACTTAGTGAGTTAGCGAAAATTGAATTTTGATCTTGTAAGGAGTTTGAGTTCACAACATTTCATCTCATGCTAGTTCCTGTTAAAGGATGTTTGAACAGAGAAGAAGAAAATTAGAATGTCAGTAGAAACCATCTGCAAAACCATATTTCTTATGCTAACTGATTTTGTGAATGTCAAATGAGTCACTCAATGGAGTTAGCAATTGGAAGTTTAAATTAAAGGAAGTCTAGACTAGCACTTGAGTTCAGTCAAAGTTTGCTGTTGTAGGTTGTCTGAGCAGTTATGGTGATCTGATCATAATTATATTTTGTCAATGAACTAATGACCTTTCTAAGTCAAGTAGTTAGAAATGTTATGGATTCAATTAACCATTTGAACACTTAAGCTATTAGTAGTAGTCTAATCTGAAAATCAAGAGTGGAGAGGTGAAGTTTCAGAAACCAACAGTAAGCAACCAAAGCTTTTGATGAAGTGATGAACAAAGAAGGTCTCCTGATGCAAACTTGCAATTGGTAGTAGACTTCCACTTAGTCATTGATCCTTGGGAGCTAACATGAAACACATATCCAGGAACCTTGAAATCGGTTTCGTTTCATGTTTAGGGTTGCGACTTCTGTGCAATTACTTGACTTGAAACGGGTTTGATTTTAGGATCCTACAATTACCCCCTCCTGTCACAAAAGTAAGTTTATTTTGATTTTTCAAAGTTAACAAGACACTACTTTGACAACTAAATTTATTGTTGTATTTTTAAAAAAATTATAAAAGTGTAATGTTTTCATGAAAAATTTACTCGTACTGTTTTTGTATGTTCAAAATATTACTGTTTTTGTATGTTCAAAATATATATTTTAGATAATATCTTTAGTCAAAATACAATTTAACTGCATACATTCAAGTGCGACTTGTGACGGAAAAAGAGATGCTCCTGCATCTTGCTAACAAGCTGACGACGACAATGGTGCAGCGGCCGGTAGCAGTTTCACGCAGTTGAGTAGTTCATGGTAACATATATAATCGGTTTGGTAAACAGACGTACATTCTGATATGCACTGTCCATTCAAAAACTTGTGGTCCACGGTGGAGCTAGGATTTCGATGTTAGGGGTGTACACATCGAGCAACGTCTTGTATCATTAGTTCAAACTATGTATCGTTCAACGGAGTTAGGAATTTGCTTGTTAGAAGTTAAAAACGCCAAGTAAAAAAACGGAAGTAATAGTGTACTAGCATCTTATCGTATGTTATCACTATAGTAATAAATTTGAAAAATGACTTACATAATAATCTGAACATGAGAAGAAAAAAAGTTGATCCATGTACTGATTTAGTATTGCAACTGCATTTCACTGTTAAATGTTAAATCAATAGAAGAGAGAGAAATGAATGGACGTGACATGCGAGGAATGGATCCATTCCCGTGAACTCACCACCATGCACACCTACAAAACCGCTAAGTGAGGTCGCCGGCAGCCCACTGGCTCTACTGGCGGCCCTGCGTTGCCGTGCCGTGATGTATTGACAATCGTGACGTATGCACACCTAGATCTCCATCCAATTTCAGTTCTATTGAATAGCATCAAGTTTGGTATGAAAATAAAATCATATGACTCAAAGCATGCCATCATAGCATGGGCTTCCCCCCTCATTCTGGGGGGGATATTTTCCATTGAAATCCATAAATTAAGCCTTGAGTTACTGAAGTTGTGTGCTGGTGAGTGTCACGCCTCCTACTACTGTCTGTTGCTCCTACTTCGAGTCACCTGCTTTTGCTCTTCGTCCTACGCCTGCTGCTGAGCCACCGACCCACAGGGACCAAGTGGGGGGGGGGAGATGATCAGAGATTTAGAGTCAAGAATTAGGAAGGAGTTAGAGTATTGTAGATGGAGATGGCTGTAAGCTGACGAGAGCATGGCCCAGTTAGCCCCATTCGCGTCGCGATCGATCGAGAACCTACCCTTTTTTTCTTTCGATCGGAAAAGAAGCTGCATGCGATCCAAGGCATTTCGCAGTGATTTCATCTTCATTCCACCCAAACATACATGCATATCAACCCGCGTGCGTGGGCCTTAATTTCATGCAGAAAACGCGTGAAGACAGAGGACCCGGTACGTGCCATCTCGATCTTTGCTTCTATAGGCGAGCTTGGCATCTAACGATCCTACATTAGCAATGTCTATAGCACGTTAAATAGCATAAAAGATGAAGTGGAGGGGGAATTAAAGAAAAGATAAGAGTTAAACATTGTCTTGGATGTGACAATGTCAATAGCATGTCAACTAAGATAAAAGGTGAAGTGGAGGGGCAATTAAGGAAGCGAGAGATGGAAACAGTATCTCGCATGAGCAGTCTTGACACAGAAACCAATAAGAGAGATGTAAGGGAGGTGAGACAATAAAGAATCAGATGGATCCAGAAATAATACAAAATGGTATACAGAGTAAGTGAGCTAGTGTTTTAGACACAGAAGGTTGTTGACTAATCTTATTTCTGGATAACGTGGAGAAGATTAGAAATGGCTTTGAAGTGTGTGTGCACCGGGATCCAGTGGAGCAGCTACTACGACAGTGATTAATTACAAGTTACCACTGACGAAATGTCAAATCCTAGCATCATCAAGACTAATCTCCCGACTCAGTTCCCTCGCGAATACTAGCTTAAGCAACATCTTGATATTGGAATTAACTGTGTGGATACGGTTTTCCTTTGTTTAAGTGTGTGTATATGACCAGACTGATGACAGCAGCTTCCAATTTTATTTTATTTTTGAAACAGGCAGGAGCGCTAGCTACCTTTTATATTAGTAGAGCAGAGCAAGAAACAAATTTGCGAGGGCCGAAACCCTATAAATCAAACTATACACTAATTACACGGGTATTAATTGCTCCAGACATTTCCCCTTGTAAGGGTACACGCTCTTCCTTCTTCCTTGATCTTAAAGACCAGCTCCATGGATCAGGAGAATCTTCGGTTGAAAGTTCTGCCATTACGCACTTTTCAGATCTCCTATGTGATTAAGATGACCACCGAGGTCGTTGCCCTCCTCGGAAGATGGATTTTGAAGCTTTGAAGGCCGTTGGGTTGTAGATTGAGATCGTGGAGAGCACTAATTTTACCAAGGTGGAGCGACTAGCAGAGGAGAGCAGACAGCCCACTAGCCTTCGCTTGACTTTGTCCGGCAGTGGTTGGAAATCAACCTTGAGTTTTTTACGATGGAGTGGGAGACACAGTTATTTGACATAAAAGTGAGCAGCTTCCATTATCATCTATAAATTAAGCTAGGCTTTTTAGTAAGCAAGACTTTCTAGCCGAAGAGCAGGTACAGATATCCAGGGTGCAAGTTGGGAAGGCATACATGTGCTACTATATGCGGTATGCGTGCAGCGATATATATACAACGAGGAAGCCGGTGTAAAAGTTAAGAATTAATCATCAATCCATAACACCTGTTTTTCAGTGTATGGTACATATATATTTCTACTACTTGTGCCCCAGCATATGGCATGCATGCAAAAGCAAGAAGGGAAAGAACAACCTGCAAAACACGAGCAGATTAATAGACAGAGATTAATTAACAACTAGCGGCCGTGTCGAGCACTGCTGTGTGTACGTATAGTCCAGGGGATCAACCAAGTTGAAAACATGTAGCGTGGATTGACGCAAACCCATTCAAGGAAACCGGTCGGAAGTTGCCTGGAGCTGAGGCTGACGCTAGATGCATATCTATCTGCAACGTACTCCTTGTCCTCCATTGATCAGTTGTGTCATGTTGCTCGTGACTTATTGCAGACACAAGCGACGACGCTCTGATTCGTCGTCGTCGTCGTCGTCGTCGTGATGCATGCGCACATATGCCACCGGAAGAGCGCGCGCGAAGCAACGCGGAAATTTCCCGCGGCATGCGACGCAGGCAAGCAACATGAAACCGGCTGTAAGGTAGCGCTTGGTACCTTACAGAAGCTGTGCAGATTAGTGCGTGCTAGCTAATTAGTGCGTGCAGGGTCGACACCGGTGCAGTTAATCTCCGAGTACATTAATTAAGTCTAGTTTTTTTAAAGGGATTAATTTGCTGCTATTCATGCTAAGTTATCATGCATGTGCATATGGACTTACATTAGGAGCTAGTAACTGCAAGTATGTTGCATGCATTTTCATCGATCAAGGTATGTCGATATTTTAACTAATAAAATAATAAGTCTATGCTCCGATCGGAAACTACCTCACACTCTCCCATATCTCACATTCGCATAACCGTTGCGCCCCTCTCCCTCATGTTTGGCGTTGTTGGCATCGGCATCTCTAGATGCTATTCCCTTGGCCGTCGCCCTCGTAGCTTCCCTACAGCTTGTCAATCAGTCCCTGCATCGCCAGCCGCGACGTGTCGCCCTCACCTACCGCCACCCGCGTTGCCTGTTGAACACGCTCAACCCTAGCGCCTATCCTCCGCCCCTTGTCGTCGTAGTCCATCAGCTCCCGGACCTTCTATGCTACCTGTGCCCTACCGATGATAGCCGCCGCTCGAGCCTTCATGCCCACGTGGATGCCGACGCCGATGATGTCTACCACATGCTTCACGTTGTCCTCACTGCTCGGCCATGATCGGCCACGCTACCATCGGTCGGCCAACGGCTAGACTCTCTAACACCGAGTTCCAGCTGCACTGGCTCACGACCCCCCTTGCTGGGTGGGTCAACCCGTGCCGCTGTGAGGTCCAACCCCTAACGATCTTGCCATTGGGGCAGCGACAACCGACAAGGACCACACTTTAGACCGGACACCCTAGAGGAAGGCGTGGCCGAACGACACGTAGACCACCGAGCCGGGCCTCCCCGCTCGCTCATCTAGCCACAAGACGCAACCTTCGGGTCGTTGTCGTTGTATTCTTCCTCATTTGTCTCCGGTGATTCACGGGTGACGAGGAACAGCGGGCCGACGAGCTAAGCGCGGGACCAGGGAGGTAGAACGACTCGAGGATTGCCACGAAGTCTTCATGCGGTGCGGCAAAGCTGCTCACCAGGACGCCCTAATTTACCCCCGCATAGCAGGACGATCATTCAACCCTTGGGAAAAAGCTCGTGCCGACTCATGGGTCTATGCTCTGACGGAAACTGCCTCTCACTCTCCCATATCTCACATTCACACCAATTATCGTGCCCCTCTCCCTCGATTAACCCTATCATTATTTCCTCCCGATCCCAATTGTCGTCACTCTTCCCCCTCGCCTCCCAAAAGTGCCCTGGCTCCTCATTACACGGTGTAGATGTATGTGCTTTGCCAATAGCGATATGAGACAAACTACAACATACACAATACAAATAACATTTTATACCAAATTTGTAACCCTATTAACTAGTATATAATAATTACGAATATATGCTTTGAGTGTTCGAAAGGTTAAAATGCATGAAGGTCGTGTTCGTGGCTGCTCGATCGTGAGGACGGACGGTCGGTGGCGTAAAGTGACGATCGATAGTTGTGTTTGTCGTGAGGTTCACACCAATGTGTATGCGCTGCATATGCAAATTAAATTGCAAATCCACAGCCCAAATGTTGAATTAATTGTTGCGCCGACAAGCTTATCGTATACTTGGTCAGTCTTTGATTGCCCAAGTATTCATGGCATTGTGTGAATGTGATCCTATATCATCCTGCCGACAGTTGATCGATGCATGGCTGAGCAACGGGTAAAATTCAAAAAGAACAAAAATAGCTGCAAATCCTATCACATTGCCGACAGACGACAGTTAACATGCGCGGCTGAGCTTCGTTCGATGGGAAGCTAATTTGCACATCATTTGCGTTAAGAAAAAGAAAAGTATTTCCACAAAACTGTGGTAGCCCCGGGCAAACCTGTCGCAACCAACCAATAAGGGAGTGTTTTGAAAAGGAGAATTTATCGAAATCCTAAGAATTCGAATCCAAAACTCCCAATCCAAATTAACATGCCCTAAATTAACAACCAGCAACGATTGCCTTCAAAAAACAAAACACCAGCAACGAGCATACCCCCCCGGGTCCCAACCGAGACCATGCATGCTAATCGCCTTCTTGATCATCCCGTGTGTTAACTCCAATGGATTCCTCCATTGCGATTTGCATGCATGACCCTATCTGTTAATAGATTCCTCCTTGATCCCATGTGTCGATTCTGAGAGATTCCTTTCGACTCCATTGTAACACACACTCTTGATTGCCTCTGTTTCCTAGCCATCCAAACCAACCGAAAGCTGCTAAATGCAAGGTCAATTACATAACAGTATATACATATCACATCGGATGCAGACTCAAGAAATGAAACATTATCATATGCACACATATACATCAAACAAGTGTTTCATGCACCTTGGTGTCTAACCACCCAAATCAATATCCGTGGATGTGCTTTGAGATTCGTAAAATTTAACACGAGTATCTTCACAAACTAGTACAAAATAGGCTATTCTGGACGCTTCATCACAGACAGTTCATTTGGAACTGTCTGTGTTATTGTAATAACCACAGATGGTTTATTTGGAAAACGTCTGTGATACGTAATTATCACAGACGGTCTGTAAATAGAACCGTATGTGATAATTGCATACGTCACAGATGGTTATTGTTAAAAAATATATGTGAATCATCACAGACGGTTCTAAAAAATAATCGTCTATGATAGTGAACACTTCACAGATGGTTCTTAATAATAACCATCTGTGATATAGTTACCCGGCTACTTAACAAATATGTCATAAATTACAACAATGATACATGCACACACACACAATCTTTTTCAGCCACTTGATATGGTTCAGAATGCACTCCATCTTCAACTCTAGCATGCTCCAGACACTTGTAAAATTAACGGTACTTTTTTGTGGTATTTCTGATGCTAGCAGGAGAAAAATAGAATATTTTTTAGATATGGAAGGAACTATTATAGGCGGTTATAAACAACAACAGTCTGTGATACTTAATTATCACAAACGGTTATTAACAAGAACCGTTTGTGATGTTTATTTATCACAGACGCTTTGTAATTGGAACTGTCTGTGATGTGTATCACAGACGGTTATTAACAAGAACCATCTCTGATAAGCGTTGATGTTTTAAAGAAAACGGTAAGTACACCTAAGAAAGCAACAAAGCCAACCACGAAGCATGATTTTTTCAGAGGGTCATCCACGCAGCATGAGGAGGATGAGACAGTAGCCACGGCAAACCTCATCGAACCTGACACACTCTCCTGGCAACCATACTTCTTGAACTCGTAGGGGCTGGTCATACCGACCAGCCAGAGAACGCTAATGAAGTAAGAGTGTAAAAAGCCGGAATACAATCACGGTATGGCCAGCCCCTGCAAGTTAAAGAAGCATGGCTGGTAGAAGGGTGTGTCAAGTTCGATGAAGTAGGCCGTGGCTACCGTCTCATCACCTCATCATGTGTGGACGACAACCGAAAAAAGATCATGCTTCGTGGTAGACTTGATTGCTTTCTTAGGCGTACTCATCGTCTTCTTAAAGGCAAAGGAATACTAACCTTAGATCACCAAGAACAAATAGATCTATAAGCACACTTGAAAATCTACAGTATTTCTTTCACCAAATGCGCTCCAGAGCCGGCCGCCTCCTTCAAAGCAATCACATATATATCAGAGACATTTCTCACTACAAATAGATCTAGATCTCAGGGAACGAACAGATATTTAATGGCTCATATCACAGATGGTTCTCGTTAAGAACCGTTTGTGATACGTATACAGTTTCACAAATGGTTATTGTTAAGAACCGTCATTGCCATTTATCACAGACGGTTCGTAACAAGAACCGATTGTGAGGCCTACGATTATCACAGATGGTGATTATTTAAAATCATCTATGATACGTACCACAGACAGTTCTTTTTAAGAATGGTCTGTGATATACGCAATTAAATATCTGGTCGTCCCGACTCCTTACAGATTTGTCTATAGTGAGATATGTCTCTGATATGCGTGCGGCTGCTTTGAAGGAGGTGACCAGCTCTGGGGCATTTTGTGAAAGAATTAAATACCATAGATTTGCAAGTGTGTTTTGTAAATCTATTTTTCTTGTTGATCGAAGATTAGTATATGCTTCTAATTATATGCATTATATAATCTAGAGAGATCGATGATAGCTAGGTTTATCATCCAAGAAAGTTATTGGTAGTTAAGATTTACAATAGAACAATGAGGGGTAGTATATATACATTGACTTGTCATATATTATGTAAAATAATATTGTTTACATCATAGTGAGCGTCAGTTTCTGACTATGTCATGAAATGAATTGGGGGAAGGGAGGAGAAGGAAATGAAGAAGAAAGAGAGGTTGGTCAATAGGAAGAGATATCGCGGGATATTTGGGATCTTCGTGGTGAACTCCAAGGGTAACGATCTGTAATCCTTTATATTTGCCCTGGGTTAATTGCTATTCAATTTGTAGTATGTGATATATGTAGCACATCGATTCCTAAGGCGCCAAAAAAATTCACCTCCCGCACACGCGTCCAAAAATTCCCACGCTGAGCATCACAGATGATTCTGTAATAGAACTATCTATGAAATTTATCACACACGGTTCTTAAATATTACCATCCAGGATATATTCACTTATCGCAGACGGCCCTGAAATAGAACCGTCTGTGATATGCTTACGACTAGGTGGTGATTGTAACTTTCTTATCACACACGGTTCTTAAATATAACCGTCTGTGATATGCTCGCTTATCGTAGACGGTCTTGGAATAGAACCGTCTGTGATATGCTTACGAGCAGGTGGTGGTCATAACTTTCTTATCACACACGGTTCTTAAATATATATGTCTGTGATATGCTCGCTTATCACAAACAGTCTTGGAATAGAACCCTCTGTGATATGCTTACAACCAGAGGGTGGTCGAGTAAAGCCTACGACCATAGAGCTTATCACAGGCGGTTCTAGAATAGAACCGTCTGTGATATGATCGCTTATCGCAGACAGTCCTGGAATAGAAACGTATGTGATATGATCGCTTATCATAGACGGTTCTTTAATATAACCGTTTGTGATATATGATATCACAGACAGATCTCTTAGAGAACCGTCTATGATATACATTTATAAATAGGAGGTCCGCTAGGGTTTGCGTCCTTACTGTTCAGAGCACACACTCCAGTCCCCCGACCTCCTCCCCGCACCAGCGTCATCCCTCTGTGACCTCGACGACGCTGCTCCTGACCTCGACAACTCCTCACTCCCCAGACCTCGACTCCCTCTTCGTCCACACCTCCGGTCAAGGTACGATCACCGCTTTGGATTGTGCTAGTAGAAGTTTCAAATTGTACTATTTTGATTGACTCTAGATAGCACTGTGAGATATTGCTTTGTAAATCTTACGAGATAGCAAGTAAGAGAGATGACGTTCGCACCGTCTTCCCCGCTGTCATTGACGTTGCCGAATGACTCTAGATCTCCGAGGAAAGTGGTACCTAAGCGATATGCCAGAGGAATATCAAAAATGCATGTGGGCCGAATGACCATCACGGCCGTCACCCTCTGGGGTCCCTCTGCTTCCCCAGAAAGTAGCGACAGCATTCCAGACCACCTGCAGTATACTTGCAAGGGAATGGGTCCTCATCACCGCACAGAAATGGAAGGATCTGATGACGTAGAGAAAACACAGCTGTGGACTGAAATTACAAAGTCATTCGAGAACCCACCAGAATTCTCTGAAATCGTGCGACAGCATGCGTTCCTCGCGATGGCACACGCTTGGAAGACCTTCAAGAGCAAGCTTGTCACAAAGTACGTGAACAACGATCGAACACCCTGCACGAAGTATAGTTTCGTGTTGTCGGATACATGGGACATCTTTATGCAGATGAAGACGACGAACGAATTTCAACAGCAAAGTGTGGCGCAAAAGGCTATCCAGACACAAAAACATTCACCCCTACACACTCGGCACTGCTGGGCACGTGGGTAAAATCTCAGGATGGATGAGTGAGGACGATGCGGCAATCCAGTCGGAGGTCTCCCCGCCATTTGCTGAGATCACAAACGAGCGTGTCTTAAACTGGTTAAGAGCGAGGGCATCAACCACGTCATCAAGCACCATCTCTTCCACAAACCCGATAGATGAGAGATTGTGCCAACACATGGTAAGACATATTGAACTACCTAGTTTTTAATAAGTTTAAAACTTCGTAGGGTCTAAAATAGCATGATGGCCTCTTGCAACAAACATTAAGTACCCAATCTTCCCAAGGCTCCTTCGAAGCAGTCAGAGAGAAGGATATGCTATCCACGACCCCTGGAAAACAAGGGGCACCCGTGATGAGGATATCCCGACTACTTATGAGGCCGTTTATGAAGCAAGAGCTACACTTCTCAAACAACATGTGTAATTGTTTCTTAACAAGTTTCTTTGTGTTTTCTGTGAGAATTGGATACTACGTAAAAGCAATACTTTGTGCATTCTCAGGTTTGACAAGTTTAAAGTATTTAGAACCGAGAGGGAGGTCGGAGCCAAAGCAATAGAAAAGCACAAGGAGGAGGGTACCCGTATTTGTTGCCTAGTGATGAAGAACAAGAAGGTCAAAGCGGTTGGGAAGGAGAAAGTCAAGCAGCCCATGCGGCTGATTAAGGAGAAAGGAAGCCGTGTGATGGGAGAGCAAAAGGGAAGGAAGCCCAAGAAAGTAAAGCTCAAGTTTTGGATAAGATTTTCAAGCCCAAACCAGATCTCCCATAACCCCAACCGAAATCAAATTCAAAATCAACTCAGAATCAAATTTGGATTCGGAATCAGCATCAAATTCGGATTCGGAATCAGCAGAACAGTCCGGAATAAAACGGTCATAACTTTCTCAAACGGAGTCCGATTCGAGTGCTCTTGGGCTTGTTGGAAAGATAACTTCAAGCCCGATCCAACGAATCCTCCCTCACTCTGAAATTTCTCCTGTGTCAAAATAGAGGACTGAAACAATATGATGGTTGTAAAATTAGAGTTTCTTTTTATTTTAGATTGAGTCGTAATTGGAGTAGGAGTTCTAATTCTGAATTAAAATAGGAGTAGGCCTCTTGGGCAGCCATGGGGAGGAGAAGGGGCACTATATATTGAGGGTTAGACCCCCATTGTAACCTCAGACCACGTTTAATATATTTTCAAAGCTTTTGCTCGATTCCCCTTTTGTGCTTATAGCCAAAACAGAGGGAATTATGCGTTGGGAACAAGGGGTCGTTCTTGCTTCTCCGCTGGAAATTGAGGGTTCGACGATCTTCGCTTGTGGTCAGCGAGGATCCAATCAAGTGTGTGTTTGGGCGAATTTTTCATAGAGTTGCAAGTCCGTGCATTGGCGCGGGGGGTCAGCTGGTACCACCTGATACGGGGTGCCCGATCTTCTTGACGTAGAACCTCTCGATAACTTGTGTATCTTGACGAACCACCAGCTGATCCCCCGCGCCAATGCACGGACTTGCAACTCTATGGAAAATTCACCAAACACACACTTGATTGGATCCTCACGACCACAAGCGAAGATCGTCGAACCTCAATTCCCAAATGAAAAGTAAGAACGACCCCTTATTCTCAACGCCCAATTCCCTCTGTTTTGGCTATAAGCACAACGGGAGAATCAATCAAAAGCTTTGAAAATATATTAAACGTGGTATGAGGTTACAATGGGGGTCTAACCCTCAATATATAGTGCCTTCTCCTCATGGCTGGCCAAGAGGCCCTACTCCTATTCTAATTCGGAATTAGAACTCCTACTCCAATTCCGACTCAATCTAAAACAAAAAGGAGTCTAATTTTACAACCATCATATTGTTTCGGTCATATCTTTTGACACAGAAGGAATTTCAGAGTGAGGGAGGATCCGTTGGATCGGACTTGAAGTTATATTTCCAACAAGCCCAAGAGCACTCGAATCGGACTCTTTTTGTGAAAGTTATGACCGTTTTATTCCGGACTGTCCTGCTGATTCCGAATCCAAATTTGATTCTGAGTTGATTTCGAATTTGATTTCGGTTGGGGTTATGGGAGATCTGGTTTGGGCTTGAAAATCTTATCCAAAACTTGAGCTTTAAGTTATTGGTCTTCCTCCCCTTTTGCTCTCCCATCACACGGCTTCCTTTCTCCTTAATCAGCCGCATAGGCTGCTTGACTTTCTCCTTCCCATCCGCTTTGACCTTCTTGTTCTTCATCACTAGGCAACAAATACGGGTACCCTCCTCCTTGTGCTCGTCTATTACTTTGGCTCCAGCCTCCCTCTCGGTTCCAAAGACTTTAAACTTGTCAAACCTGTGAATGCACAAAGTATTGCTTTTACGTAGTATCCAATTCTCACAGAAAACACAAAGAAACTTGTTAAGAAACAATTGCACCTGTTGTTTGAGAAGTGTAGCTCTTGCTTCATAAACGGCCTCATAAGTAGTCGGGATATCCTCATCAAATCGGGTCGCATGCGGGGCCTTGGGGTTTACGTACCTTGGAAGCATGGATTCTCGCACGACTCCGAGACTTATAGTAGTCGGAAGAGATTCAAGGCCGAGCACAATGAACAGTGAAAAAACAGAGTTTAAAAAAATTACTACACAATTTCAAGTACAAATAACAACATTGCAGGAATAAATTATTCAAATCATCAACCATTCACAAGACGCCCCGTGATTTTGGGACAAGTTCCCCTCACATCGGAGTAGCGTTGCGTCCACGTTTGCACTTTATGAACTTGGCGACGCCCAATTACCTATCGACCTCATACATGTAATGTACATCTCTGGGATGCTCCAAAGATAGACCTGTAGGATGCCTTAGCTAATTGTGTATTGTTTTGTAAGTACCCACGCCCTGCAGGCTCTAAGTACTGGTTGGGTCCATTCCTGTTGAGGCTGGGCGGGGGTGGTGTTTCCATGCCAGGAAGAGATAGTGATGCACGGCGCCCAGTTGGCACAGGGTTACGCCAAGGTCCAGGTGGACATGGTACATGATAATTTGATATCCATCCCGCTGGAGAAGAGCCCAAACGAAGGCATCATAACAGTAGGGTATGTCTTGCACACTTTTGTCCAGTGGCTCAAGAGAGAAATCTTCCTAGACCCTGCAGTGCCACGATCTCCACACGGGCATGCCTCGATGAGTCCACCTCAACCCCCGCTTCAGAAGGCCTCCGTATCACGTACCGTGGAGATGGCGCCAAAGAAACAAGAAAAGCTTATCGAGTTGTCTTACAGGAAGACAACTAGAACGCGAGGTGCTACGGCCAAATCAAAGAAGATTAATACACCTCACAAGACCGGGACGTTCTCCCTCGGAATGTTGTTGATCTCCGACCCAGCATTACGCCGCATTAGTTTGGCTTGGTAGACTTTGCATGCCTGGTACATGCGGAGACCGACAAGGCGAGGGAAGATCGGCCTACTGGATTCACCGTTAGCTGCAATGAGAACCATTTTCACCACAAGCCGGGCTACTTCATCGTGTGCTTCGAAGACTTATTTAATCTATTCAACCTCGACGCCCTCGACGCCTCACTTCTACGATGCCGGACACTGTAAGTGTGTACAATCAAGTTCCACATTCACACAATACTGATAAATATCATAACTCATTGATTATTTATAGATACATGATGCAACAACCCCGACGATCGCGACAACCAGTCGGTTTCCTCGACCCACATTTGATCTCAGAGCAATGCATCCGCCAAGACGCAAACTGTTGGACCGTAAAGGCGACTAGAGGGGGGGTGAATAGGAGCACGCTCACTTTTTCACAAATTATGAACTCAATACAATTTCACTCCAGTAGCTATTAGAAAGCTATGAAGATCAATATACCAAGACAAATGAAGACTAGTATTGAATCCAATAAAACCCCTAAGCAATGCGACAATAATCGCAAAGAATCAAAGCAACATAAGTATCGGCGGTCCGACCTCAGAGAAACCGGTTGGACCGATTTCGGCGGTCGGACCATTGTTATATCGTGGCGGTCGGACCGCTCAAATCGGTCGGACCGGTGGTGATGGGCGGTCGGACCGCGATCATGTAACCGATCCAAACAAGAAAATCAGCCGATGACGGTTGCAATTAGGTCTAACTTTTGATTCTCAACTCCAAACTTCACGAAACTTTGCACACACCTTCTCTATGCTATTGAGGACCTATTCCAATCGAATATTATGATAATTCTTGGAACGATCTTGAGCAATTGTCAATTGATTAACGTAAGGTCTAAAACCGGCAAGAACGAAAACTTGATCCTATTGCTTGTTCGTGAGTGATTGATGATCAAGATGATGCTAGATAGATTCACACATATCACAGCAAGCTAATTCATATGAAAGAATCAATCACAAACTCGCGGATCAAAGAAAGCCCTAAAACACGAAATTGAAAGCAAGAACGAAAAGAGACTTATCTCAAGCAAACCTTGCATAGATTGATTTCGTGGTTGATGCCGGATTACATCCACACCATCATGGATCGAGAGACAATCAAGGATCACGAAATTCTCTTCAAACCATGAAAAGCCCTAGCCTCCACCTCAACTCCCCTAAAGACAATTAGGGTTTTGAAACATAAACAGGCGAGAGAGAAGAAAGTGCAGCCACCATCTCCTCCTATTTATAGTGGAGGCCTAAAACTCTTAGGGTTTGACTTAATTGGGCTCCGTTAAGGCCCACTAACAAACGGGTCACACACGCACGCTTAGCGGCGCCGTCTTTAACCTTTGACCTAAACCGCTTCACCATGCGTCATGGATTCGCCAATAGGTCACCCTTGTCCATCTTGTGTCACGCTTGAGTCGTTGACTCACCCGCATCGCCGATCGCTCGACCTCAACTCTTCAAGTCTAGTCCCGATTCTCCTCGCCGTTGACCGTCGTTGACCACCAAGCTACTGCACAACCACGCACAAGAAAACACGAATTCGGGAACAAGTTCTTCACAACTTGACCCATGTTAGTCAAAACATGCATCATGCAAATCATATGCCATGAAACCAATGACTTTGACCTAACAAAACAACATCGCCACGGTTGGCGGACATTCAAGTAATTCGGTCGCCCGACCGCTCCAGTGAGCGGTCGGACCGCCATGGCGGTCGGACCGCTCCTCAGTGAGCCGGTCGGACCGCCTTAGACTTAGCCAAATTCAAGCTCCCAAAAACCAAACCTTCGGAAACTTTAAACCAATAGAACTTTTCACCGAGGCTCCAAAAACATGAGACCAAGTGCATTGGGATCCCCTTACTTGTCTACAACACCTATTTTTGGCCCACTCGATTTGAACATTTTGGTCATTGCCGGTCCGATCGCCCCAGGATGGCCGGTCCGACCGATATGGGACCGGCCGGACCGCCGCGGCAAGGACCGTCGGACCGCCTGAGCAATAAGCTCAGAACTTTGTCGAAAACGCGTGAAACGACAAACCGTAAACGCCATTGCCAATTGTCACATCATCCTAAGATCTGGAGCATATCCCCATGAAATCCACAATCTCCCCTTGATGAACACATTGGCAATTATCCGAAAATGTAAGTAAGAGGTTTGAAAACGAGTTTACTCGCAGCAGACAAAGGCACAACTTGGTCCATAAGCAAGAAAAAGCAATGTAAATGACCAAGCGGCATCGTAATAATATAGGCATGTGAGACAAGGCAAAAGTAAGCATAAAAGCTTTGATTTCGGAAAAGGGTCAAAATTCTCACATGAGGTCCATATGAAAGAACAATTGTTCAATTGACCTATGATCAATGTGAGGATAAACGAATGCAATTCAAGTTCGTAATATTCAATAAGACAATAAGAATGCAACTCAAGAACTCCCCTCACTATGAGCATCAAATTTCAAATTTTCGTTTCTCCTTTGTATAAACTTCTCCCAATCTTCTCCAAATAAGAGTAGCAAAGAAATATTACACATCTTCTCCCAAAGAAATATCTTTTCATTTAACACATCTTCTCCCCTTTGACAATGGATTCATCAAGGAATCACGCCTTCCTTTCATCCAGGATAACAAAATAGAGAATAAAGAAAGAAGCGTAAACAAAAGAAGCATAAAGAGGAATATGCATGAAGTGCAATGGAGTGTCTTCAATTTTTGTATTTTTCAATTTTGATTACAAGAAGCTTTGGAGATTACCCAAAAGAACAAACTAGTATCTCGAATATTGCACAAACATCATATCAAGCCCGACAAATAGCTAGCAAGATCATGGTAAGACATATATATCAAAGCTAAGCACAAAGGCTCAAAAGTAAAGCAAGAGATTTGATCAATTTAAGCAACGCTCAAATTCAACAAGTTCATCAACAGGATCCTAAAGTGAAATTGGCCATGTCAAATGTCAAAGTGAGATCAAAAATCTAACAAAGACCACAAGAAGAGTCAATCAAGTCCCGTATTGAATCATTTTGCTCAATATTTTGTAAACGCCATTTGTCAACATTTTCTCATTTGCATTGAATATTGAAGTTGACTAATGATCTAACTTAGTGACAAGATCCTGGACTAGGAGCCATCCACAAACTCATCCTAAGCTTCGACCAAAAGTTGATTAAAGGTATATCTTAGTAAAGAAGATCCTGACTAGGAGCCATCCACAAACTCTTTCTAAGCTTCTACCGGGCGACAAATCTTGAGGTTCATGTCATTTCGACAAGCATCCCCATGAGATCGTTCGTTCATCAAACTATCTCCAAGTTCATGTCATTTGACAAGCGCCTCGTAAGAATAGTTTGGCACAATTTAAGCATAAGACAATCTTGATTTTCATTTTTCACAAGAGCAGTTTTTAGAATCTCAAGAACACAAAAGCTCAAGTAATGGTCAATTTTAGATCAAAGAGCTAACAAAGCAATTCTGACAGGGCCAATGTCACAAGAGGAGCACTAATTACGCAACTCGCTAAAACATCCACAAATTGCAATTTCTTAGTTTGAGTTGTTTAAAAGGCTCTAGCTCATATAGCAAAGACTTAGCTACACATGTAAAAGCATGATAATTCTAGCAAGTCAAAGAACTAGACATGACATTGAGCAAGAATTGAAATACAAAAGCTCTAAAGGGTAATAGGCAAAGCTTCATCAATTTTAAAAGATAAGCAGAAAATCTTATATTACAATGCATTTTTTTTTTTTTGAATTTTTCATACCACTTGATGTATTTTTCATATGAATGCAATATGACACAATGAGATGCAATTAAAAAGCCTAAGAATCTAAAAAGTTCGAAAAGATCACTAAGTTCAGAAAAAGAACAATAAAAGATCAAAAGAACAAGGAAAGATAAGAAAAATCAAACTCCCCTCAAACCAACCCATAAGGATAAATTACCCTAACTCACTTCTTAAGGAGGAAAATGCTGTTTGATCTAAAGGCTTGGTAAGAATATCCGCCAATTGAGCTTGGACTCTACAAAGTGCATCACAATATCACCTTTTTCAACATGATCTTTAAGGAAGTGAAAGCGAATGTCTATGTGCTTAGTCCTAGAATGTTGCAATCGGGTTTTTAGCAATATTAATAGCGAAGTGTTATCACGAAAAGAGGAACACTAGCAAAGTTTAACCCATAATCTTTCAAAGTGGACGCTATCCACAAAATCAGCTCAAAGAACTAGCAAAGAAGAACATACTCCGCCTCAAAGAAGGATTGTGCAATGTAAGACCGCTTAGAAGACCAAGATACAAGAGACGTGCCTAGAAAGTGACAGTGCCCGAGGTACTCTTCCTATCTAACCGACGACCGCAAAATCGAATCAAAAACCTCTAATGGACAAAGTCAAGAGCAGAATACCAAATGCCATATAAGAGGGTAGAGTGTAAATACTGAATATGCGCTTAACGGCTTAGCGATGGGAAGTTCTCGGAGACGCTCAAATCTTGCACAAAGGCATACCGTGAAGTGAATGTCCGGTCTCGAGGCCACAAATATGTAGGAGCCGATCATGTCATTGCGGTACTCGCGTTGATCCACGACTTCTCCTTCCTCATCTGGATCCAAAACAGTTGAAGTTGCCATGGGAGTGGAAATTGGCTTGCAATCACCCATGTTGAAGCGTTTGAGAAGATCTTTAGTGTACTTCGTCGATGGATGAAAGTTCCTTCCTTGCATTGCTTGATTTGAAGTCCCAAAAGTAATTAAGCTCTCCCATCATACTCATCTCAAATTCCCTAGACATAGTGTCGGAAAAGTCGAAACAAGAGCATTAGAGGAACCACCAAAGATAATATCATCCACATAAATTTGAGCAAGCAGAAGTCATTGTCACGCCTAAGAATGAATAGGGTTTTATCCACTTTACCCATCTCAAAATTATTTTTAAGCAAGAAGGTCTTAAGTCTATCATACTGTGCTCTAGGGGCTTGTTTAAGACCATACAATGCTTTAGATAGCTTGAAAACACGATTTGGATATTTAGGATCCTCAAAACCGTGGGTTGCTTAACATACACTTCCTCATCTATGAAACCATTTAAAAGGCACTTTTAACATCCATCCGATATAATTTAAAACCTTTTGATGCAAAGAAATGCAAGCGAGAATGCGAATGGCTTCTAGTCTAGCAACAGAGCAAATGTCTCATCAAAATCTAACCCCTCAACTTGGCTGAAACCCTGAGCTACCAATCTGGCCTTATTTCTAACCACAGAACCATCCTCACCTTGTTTATTCTTAAACACCCAACGGGTTCCTATAACATTATGACCACTAGGAGGTTCTACTAGGTTCCAAACTTTGTTTCTTTCAAAATTCTCTAACTCCTCATGCATGGCATTTACCCAGCTAGAATCAGATAAAGCATGTGATATATCGCGGGGTTCAAAAGAAGCAACAAAAGCCGAATGAGAGTAGAGATTTGGATCATTATACCTGGAGCGAGTGACTCGCTCATGTAGATTACCTATTATCTGTTCCGGAGGATGCTGTCTCTGAATGCGAAGTGGAGCGCCCGGGTGAGATGTCGTTTCTTCGACCTCCGCAGGTACTACTGATGATGATGATGCAACAGGAGCCTCAACTGAAGGTGAAGTAGACGTAGCAGGTTCTTGTATCAATATGGGCGCTTCGGCAGTAGCAGATGAGGGAATGACATTAGCTTCGTCCTCATCTTCCTCCACAAAAATACTCTCACACCAGAATCATCTCAGAGCAATTGATCTAGCTCTGTGGCTAGTCTCATCAAAAGTGACATTACAAGTCTCCCAATAATGTTAGTCTCAGATTAAAACTCGAAACCCTCGAATGAGCAGGATAACCCAAAAATACCCCATCAAAAGTTCTTGATTCAAATTTATCTAAATTGCTGTGCCTTAAGAATAAAACATTTTGATCCAAAACTCAAAATGCGAAACAGAGGGTTTTCTACCAAAACGAAGCTCATAAGGAGTCTTGCCTAAAGAAGGTCTCAAAAAGACACGATTGGCAATATGGCAAGCAGTAGCAATAGCTTCGGCCCAAAATCTCCTGGGTGTGCTATACTCATCTAGCATCGTCCTAGCCATTTCGACCAAGGTCCTATTCTTCCTTTCCACCACGCCATTTTGTTGAGGGACGTGTGGAGAGGAGAATCGATGCTCAATACCACGCCAAAGACAAAAAGAAGCAAAAGAAGCATTTTGAACTCCGTGCCATTATCATCGCAATCGCTCTCAAAGCACCGAGAAGCTCGAAGCCAAACGAAGAACAAGATCATGAAAATAACCAAAAGCTTCATCCTTTGAAGTAAGAAAGAACACCAAGTATATCTTGAAAGATCATCGACTATGACTAGAATATACCATTTTCCACCAATCGATCGGACTCTAGCAGACCAACAAGATCCATATGAAGCAACCGCCCCGGTCCGTCTACCATAACCATAGTCACGTAAGGGTGTGAGGCGGCAACTTGTTTGCCATGCCTACAAGGCGCACATACAAAGATCTTTGATGACTTTGAGCTTAGGCAAACCTCTCATGAGATCAAGGTTGCTAACTCGCGTCAAATGATCAAAACCAATGTGCCCCAAACGTCGATGCCAAAGCCAAAAATCGAGAAGAAGATGTAAGCAAACATTTAAGAGATCCAAAGAAGAGATTCGAAAAGTCACCCAAAAATTCTACCAACTCTAGAGATTCCAAACACAAGCTCACCAAGAGAATCAAGCACACGACAAGCATTTTTCTTAAAAATCCTCATAACCATCATCAAGAAGTCGAGAAACAGAAAGGAGATTATACCTAAGCTTGTCCACAAGAGCGACATCCTTTAGAATGAATTTGTTGTTTACCCTAATTGATCCTGTTCCTTCAATTCGCCCTTGTGTATCATCTCCAAAGGTGATGAAGTCATCACCGTTGCTCGCGTGAAAGAGGTGAACCATTTTGAGTTTCCGGTCATGTGGCGTGAACATCCGAGTCAACGAACCACGTGTTCTTCCCCTTTCCGCGATAATCCTCAAAATCAAGGAGCAAAAGAACGATGTGTCTCAATCATCGATTAGATAAACAAGATTTAGGAATCCAAGATCTTGAGACACGCGTCAAGGAGTATACAAACCGTAAGTACTATCCTTGATTTCATTTAACATTCGATTATGAGCAATGTTTAACTTAACATGAGACTTAGATCGTCCATGGGCGATCGACCAAGCTGTCTTTGTCGGTGTCGACCGGTGACCAAAACGGTCGACCGGTGACCACCAAATGTCGACCGCTATCGATACACATTAGAGTTAGGATGTCTAGAAACATAATGATTTGCATGAGAGAAAATCCTAATCCGTGTTTATTCTTTTCGGTGTTACCATGTCTCATAGAAGCTCTAGGTTGCATGAATGAAAATCTATCAAAATTTTTCCTATCATTTTTCAACCTCAACAAAGATTCAATCAAATGTCCACCTTTTTGCAATAAGTGCAATGGTACTTGGTACCACTAGAGGAGGCACCATTTGAATTAATACAAGGTTGGGCAAAGCCTGCAGATTTAAAAGATGTTTTTGCAGGTTGAGTTTTGAAATCCAATAAAACTTTTTCCAAGACTTGAATGACTTTTGGGTTTGAATTTTCTTGAAAAGAATTGAATCCTAAACCTTGCTTCTTATAAGGAGTTTTAGATTTGTCAAGAATCATGTTTAATTGTTTCTTACCTTTAGAAAATTTCTCTAATGTATCATGAAGGTAAGCATTTTCTTTTCTCAAGTTAACACAAGCATCACAAGTTTTATCCATAGATTTCTCCTTATATAAAGCAATTTCAAGCTTAAGAGTGGAACATGAAGCACAAGTAGTATTTTCAATATTGTCCTTAAGCTTAGCATATTTGACTCTAGCAGCTTCTAAGATATCTTTGATTTCACGTTCTTTTTCTAAGCATGAAGTGCAAGGGCTAGAATCAAATACATCAAAAGCAATCAATTTACTAGATTCTAAACATTTTTCACAAGGAGCACTTTTAATTTCATTTAGTTCAGATTTAGCATTCTCAAGTTGTTGTACACAAATATTATGAGCAGATTGTAACTTGGTAATTTCAGAATGCATAGCATGACAAGATAAACATTCATCAGGTTCAAGAGTCTTAGCAGTTTTAAGCTCTACTTTCAGTTTGCTAATCTTTGACTCTAATTTCTTATTTTTTGTCATAACAAATTCAAGCGCTTCATCTTGACTAAGCAATTGCTCAACTATAGAATCATATTTAGCAGAAAGCTCATCATAAGTAAAAGATACCTCATTATCATCAATGTCCTCCGTGTCAGCCATGAAGCACATGCCAGTGAAGTCTTTGGCCTTCCCTTTCTTTTACCTTGAGGATCTCCTCCTCCTTGTCCTCCTCACTCCCTGTATCCACATCGCTCAAGGATTGATCCTCAAAGCGGCAAGGACCCGGTGAGCGACCTTCACAAGCTTATTTGCCTCATACCTTGATTTATTGAAAGGAGGCTTCTTCCAAGCTGGCTTTCCTTCCTTATGATTGCTCTTACCTTTCAGCTTGGGGCAATTTGCCCGGATATGATTGAGCTCACCACATTCATAGCATGTTACCGGACCACCTCTCTTTTTGTTTCTCACATTATTGTAGGCCCGTGTGAATTTCTTAGCTAGAAGAGCTAACTCTGTTTCAGGAATACTTTCAAGCTCCTCTTCATGAATAGCAGATAAACAAGCAAATGAAAATCCAGAGGAAGATTCACAAGAGTCATCAAAAACCTTTTTGAGAGGATCTGCTACCAAAGCTAAATTATCTTTCTTAGGATGATCAACTCTTTTAATTTCATGAGTCTTGAGTTTACTATAAAGCAATTCTAAAGTAAGACTTGAAAGATCAACATTTTCTTCTATAGCAAGAGCTTTCATCTCCCACTCCTTGGTGTTGATTGCGGCCAAGAGATGGGTGGCATTTTCAGATTGAGAATATTCAATATCAACGACTTTCATTTGATTAATTACTTTATTAAAGCGATGAAAATGTCATCGATGCTCTCTCCAGACGCATCTCGAATTTATTGTACTCACGCTTGTAAACAGCTTGGCGCACCTTTTGATTTGGGACGAACCTCATGATATGTTTCGAGAGTGTTCCAAATTTCATGCGTGATTGAAAGATTGCAAATTCTATCATATTCTTGTCTACCAAGTGCACCATATAAAAGATTCTTAGCCTTATTGTTGTTAGCCAAAAGAATTGCGTAGCGGTGTAGCAATTTCAGAATAACCAATGGGCTCTAACAACATCCCAAATAGCTTGTCCTCGCTCTCAAGAAAGACGCGCATACGATTCTTCCAATAGGCATAGTCGTGCCCATCAAGATATGCGGTTTAGTAGAAAACTTATCCATCGCTAAAGTTCAAAGTGACCGTTAAGATCAAGATTGAACTAACAGGCTCGATACCACTTGTTGGACCGTAAAGGCGACTAGAGGGGGTGAATAGGAGCACGCCACTTTTTCACAAATTATGAACTCAATACAATTTCACCCAAGAGCTATTAGAAAGCTATGAAGATCAATATACCATCAAATGAAGACTAGTATTGAATCCAATAAAACCCTAAGCAATGCGACAATAATCAACAAGAATCAAAGCAACATAAGTATCGGCGGTCCGACCTCAGAGAACCGGTTGGACCGATTTCGAGCGGTCGGACATATATATCTTGGCGGTCGGACCGCTCAAATCGGTCGGACCGGTGGTGATGGGCGGTCGGACGGCAGATCTACGTAACCGATCTGAAATAAAAAATCAGCCGATGACGGTTGCAATTAGGTCTAACTTTTGATTCTCAACTCCAAACTTCACGAAACTTTGCACACACCTTCTCTATGCTATTGAGGACCTATTCCAATCGAATATTATGATAATTCTTGGAACGATCTTGAGCAATTGTCAATTGATTAACGAAGGTCTAAAACCGCAAGAACGAAAACTTGATCCTATTGCTTGTTCGTGAGTGATTGATGATCAAGATGATGCTAGATAGATTCACACATATCACAGCAAGCTAATTCATATGAAAGAATCAATCACAAACTCGCGGATCAAAGAAAGCCCTAAAACACGAAATTGAAAGCAAGAACGAAAAGAGACTTATCTCAAGCAAACCTTGCATAGATTGATTTCGTGGTTGATCTTTGGATTACATCCACACCATCATGGATCAATGAGACAATCAAGGATCACGAAATTCTCTTCAAACCATGAAAAGCCCTAGCCTCCACCTCAACTCCCTAAAGACAATTAGGGTTTTGAAACATAAACAAAGAGAGAGAAGAAAGTGCGACCACCATCTCCTCCTATTTATAGTGGAGGCCTAAAACTCTTAGGGTTTGACTTAATTGGGCTCCGTTAAGGCCCACTAACAAGCGGGTCACACACGCACGCTTCGCGGCGCCGTCTTTAACCTTTGACCTAAACCGCTTCACCATGCGTCATGGATTCGCCAATAGGTCACCCTTGTCCATCTTGTGTCACGCTTGAGTCGTTGACCTCACCCGCATCGTCGATCGTTCGGACCTCAACTCTTCAAGTCTAGTCCCGATTCTCCTCGCCGTTGACCGTCGTTGACCACCAAGCTACCCGCACAACCACGCATAAGAAAACACGAATTCGGAACAAGTTCTTCACAACTTGACCCATGTTAGTCAAAACATGCATCATGCAAATCATATGCCATGAAACCAATGACTTTGACCTAACAAAACAACATCGCCACGGTTGGCGGACATTCAAGTAATTCGGCCCGACCGCTCCAGTGAGCGGTCGGACCGCCCATGGCGGTCGGACCGCTCCACAATGAGCGGTCGGACCGCCTTAGGACTTAGCCAAATTCAAGCTCCCAAAACCAAACCTTCGGAAACTTTAAACCAATAGAACTTTTCACCGAGGCTCCAAAAACATGAGACCAAGTGCATTGGGATCCCTTACTTGTCTACAACACCTATTTTTGGCCCACTCGATTTGAACATTTTGGTCATTGCGGTCCGATCAGCCCCGGATGGCGGTCCGACCGATATGGGACCGGGCCGGACCGCCGTGCAAGGACCGGTCGGACCGCCCCGAGCATAAGCTCAGAACTTTGTCGAAAACGCGTGAAACGACAAACCGTAAACGCCATTGCCAATTGTCACATCATCCTAAGATCTGGAGCATATCCCCATGAAATCCACACAAACTACATTAAGAAGTACATAACGAAAGGATTGCATACTCACCGCGATATGGACTACATACTGGTGCCCTACAACCAGGGGTAAGTGCTTCACTACTTGCTATACAAATTTTATTTGTTCTTTATATGCAACACAAACTTAGGTTTAATGACTAAAGCGACATACATGAGTAGGTGTCACTGTATCCTTTTAGTCATTGTACCAAAGTGGAACAATGTAATATATCTTGATTCCCTAGTCAATAATAACCACGACTTCACCCTTGTACAAAAAGTACTCGACATGTATGCCCATTTCCCCATAACGTAACTCTATTGTAGTCTTCCTTCGTTTGAAATATTCGAGGATAACTTTCTGGAATCACGTAGGTCGTTTAGGGCTTATGTTGCCGAGGGAAGGACACACAATGAACCGGCCGACACACTTCTACATAGGACACGATATCTGGTACCTGCTACAGCACAATAATCATATATCACACTTCGTAACCAGGTCTCTCGAACTGAATATACATATATCCTATATCACATTTCTATTTTTGCAGTACCACTAGCAACTATGTCAAAGCGACATATGTGTATTCTATGTTTGTCGTCATATGCTAGAAATCACGAGTGCTAAGAAGAAGGATACATATGTTTGTCCGTCGATATCTTAATAATTATTTCATAATTATGAATTTAAATATATATGCTTACTACTTTACTCTTGCTAGCAACAAGGCATGAAAATACCAGAAAGTAGCTTCCATCTAGACTTGTGGAAGTTCGAGGACAGCTCGCCACCATCATCACGGGGGAGATCATTAAAGAGAGTAGAGAGTTTTAATCCGGCGACTCTGATTTGTTGCAATTCACTTTGAGTTCTAATCAAATCACTTTGTAATTAGATCATTACAGTGACTTTGTAATTGACATTGAGTTTATAAATCACTTTGAGTTGTTCTATATTAAATCAATTGTGATATATATATGTTGCCTGCTTGCTTGTTTTCAGAGGGCATGGCTAGCATTGCCTGAGGCTAGCCGAAAAATTAAAATATATTTAGGTATAGAACGAACAATCACAGACGGTTTTGTGGAATAAACCGTCAGTGAATGATACTCACACACGGCTACTACTAACAACCATTTGTGATATGTATACAATCACAAACAGCTATTGCTAACACCCATTTGTAATATGTATACAATCATAGACGGCTACCACCAACATTGTTTGTGATATATCGCATATCACATATGGCTACTATAAAAACCCATTTGTGATATCCTACATATCATAGACGGTTTTTTTGTGGAAACCGTCTGTTATAATAGGACTTCACAAACGGTTTCAACAAATAACCGTATGTGATATCTCACATATCACAAATGGTTTTTAGTGGAAAATGTATGTGATAGTAGACCTTCACAGATGGTTTTAAAAAACCATCTGTGATATGTGGGATATCACAAACAGTTATTTGTTGAAATCGTCTGTCAAGGCCTAATATCGTAGATGGTTTCCACAAAAAACCGTTTGTGTTGTGATTTTTATAGATGGCTCATAAACTGTCTGTGATAACCGCATGTTATCATAGACATATAGATTCACGGTTCAAAAACCGTCTATGATGACGGTTTGGAATCGTCTGTGATGACCCTCTCTGTAGTCGTGACATACCTATAAAATATTATATTCAAGATGTCAAACTCCAAAAAAATAAATTCATCTTCAATTTAACTAATTGGAGCTAGTTTCATGGTATATAATCACTCTAGTTGCACTAAATTCAAAAGTAGTTCAAAACTCACTTGCCATAAATATATCAGGGGTATAAAAATATCCAAACTCCAAAATTAGCATTAATTATACACATGTATCGGACGGTTCATTATGTGGGTTCTTAGCCGTGTGTAAGGGCCGCCGCTCAACGGATAAAAGTTACTCTAGGTATAACAATGTCGACGATCGAGTCACCGATCTTACGAAATAAAACAGAGAAAAATATCAAATAGTTCTTGGAAGATTATGGGACTGCTCTTTGTTGCTATAAACTGGATCCTTTACAGAGGGTGCTGCCCTTGATAAGGCAGTGGACTAATCCTAATTACACTGAGTGTAATACTTGCTATGCTATTGAATCAAATTAGAACATGAATCTAACACTGATTGTTTTGCTCCAATCTGATGTCTTTGTTCCACCGTGCTCCATCCTTAAATAACAATTGAAGGGTTGGTAGTTACTCCTAGAGAAGACGCATGTTGGAAATGTCGCGACTGGTCAGAGCGAGGCAACAGCAGTTGATAAAGTATCAACCGTTTGATGGTTGATATATGTGAGACACTAAACCGCACATAGTTTGTTGCTACTGTCTTAGAATTATGAAGCGTCGCGTGGTATGGAGCCAATATGACATGTGCCCCATTCATCACACGATAAGGAGTATGCTTGGAGCAAAATCCAGATGTCAGCTCACTGCTTGTACGAGCAGTTATCTGGTTGGGGACTAGGTACATGACCTTATCTCACTAGGATACCTATAAGTAACCTATGGAATCCTTACAACAACAAAGGTCTTTAGTCTTAGGGGTTACGACTCTTACGACCACGGGGGTTGTAGACTTAGGGTTTACGATTCTTACGACTACGAGAGTCGTAGGCTTAGAGGTTACGACTATGAAGATATATGGTCTTTTAATTATGTATTAAAATAATATATATATTTTTAATCCTCGTCAGCTAGCCCCCGAACTTTAAATGAATTGGGTGTGTAAATACTTTTTCCCGATGAAGTCGTATCGGGCATATCCTCATTTAATATCGTGACATTCGAGGTGGTCTGCATTCATTTTAAAGTTGAAAAACTGACTTGGGAACCGAAGAGTTTTTTTGTCCACTGGACTTTTATGGAACTGCGGCTATAAAATCCCTTCGGCGCTGGGCTTTAAGGTTTTTACGCCTCCTGCTTTCCATTTTCATCTTCTAAGAGAAGGATCACCTCTGGCCTCCTTTTGCCTAAAACCTTCTATGACATCCTTTCTTTCTTTCATCCAATACCCAACCATGTCGGACTTGATCATGAACTGGTCGGTTTCTGTTATGGGTGAGAGGAAGCTTGAAGCCTTAGAGAAGATTGGGATGCTTCTGGACAAGAATATGATTTCTTGGAGATCAGCGGCCGGAGAGCATCCTCCGAGGTGTGGAGATGGCGAAATCTATGTTTTTCTCGCATATATCGAATGCGGATTCAGGTTCCCTGTTCACTCATTCCTTCCCACGATATTGGAGCATTATGGAGTCGAATTGGTGAATCTCCCCCAACGCTATTGCCAACCTCAGTGTCTTCTTCTACTTCTGTGAAGCGTACTTAGGTATTTCTATAGATCTGGAGCTCTTCAAGTACTTATATAGGATGGTGAAATCGGAGCATACGATGGGGGCACCTGGAGAGTGCACCTTACGCCTCCACGAATGAAAAGCTAATGAGTACATTCGTATGTACTCAAAGACTCTGTGATCGTCATGGAAGAACAGCTGGTTCTACATGACGGCCACTTAAAAAGATAGTCTTTACTATACATGTAAAAGGACGGTCGAGAATCCAGAATGACGCTCCTCCGTGAAGAATGAGGGAAAGGTGGGGAGATGGGTGAAAACCATCCAACACCTTAGTATCAGGGGTTTAACCTCCTGACACGTACTAAGGGATTTCTCCAAAAGCCGAATTAGCACCCTGAAGGCCCGAGCACATTCGATGCTATGGTATATTGGTCGTGATGATACAACCAAAGATTCCCAAGAGGGTAAGTCATAAAATATTTTGACCGGTTTGGTTTAACTTGGCTGATTACTTTTGTAACTCTAAAGTCTCTCGTTTATTCTTACAGCTCTTTCTCCTGATGAGATTAGAAATCGAATCAAAATGATCTGCGCCGAGGAGCCTAATGAGAAGGCTTATTTCCCGTGGATTTTAGCGGTTGTTTCTGCAAAAGAACGAGCTGAGAGGCTTAAGGTAAAGATATCAACCATCTTTCACATTTATGTGTTTTCCGATCGGTTTACCATAAATCCTCTTTGATGTGTAGTCGGTCGGATTGATGATCAATAAGGCCACCGAGGGTTGTGAGCCAATTGACACTCTGACTACGTCCACGACCACCCGAGAAGGTGGTCTCACAGAGGTAGGTAACCAAACAGAAATGTATATTCTAGATGAAGAGTTTTTGTCACGTAACTAACTTTGGTTGTTAATTAGGCGGTTGTCGTGGTCTCCAATGTGGTCGTTTACGGCCAGTCAGTTGCTACTGAAGCAACCGTTCTGGAGGTCGGCGAGACCACACCATCCAACCTTGTGGCCAGAGATCATATTCTCGACCACCTGTTAGACCCCTCGCATCTACCAACTTGGTCGAGAATATTTCTTCCGACCTCCAGTTGGTAGATGCGAGGGGTCTAACCAACCCTACCGATTTCTTTCCTTTTCCACGACTTTTAATAGCCTTTTCCTTTAAATTTTATCAAAAAAATCAAAGGAGTTTGCTATTTTTGTAGCATTTGGTAGAAAACTTCGTTGTGGTCAAGACTGACCCAGCGAATAAAAGTCATGGAGTAAAAGAACTCTAAATTAAAAAGAAAGTACATTTTTATAGCTTCTCCTCTCCTTTTTTACCATCTGACTCCTTTTCTATTGATTAACTTATCTCTTTATCATACTTGATAGATTCGGAGAAGCTTACAAAAGAGATTATGGCAAAAGAAGCCATATAGCCAAGCTTAAAGAGGAATGCCAAAACAAGGACCGGTCGATCGAATATCTGACGACCTGGCACAAGGAAGTCCTTGAGGCTATCGAGAAGAAGGTTGAAGGTAACCAGTCATAGACTTGATCGGTGTACTATATTTAATTGTATGTATTTATTCTTTGGTCTACTCGTGCAGAGCAAACTCAAGCATTAAAGAGATCAGAGAAAGGTCTCGAGTTTGAACGGGGCAAGGAGACAGCTTTTGGGCATAATCTTGAAGAGAAGGTCAATGTCCTCAACAAGATGCTCTTCGATATAGGATCAAGAACGTAACTGCCCAGCTTAGGAGATCCCATGTAGAATATCAACTTTCTTGGCCAACAACTCAAAGATCTCAGAAGCTTGCTTACAACTACTCAGGAGAACCATACACAAACTTTATTTGAAGCTGACAAAAATAGGGTTAGTTTTGCTTTGACAAAGATGAAGGCCTCCGACCCCACCATAAATCTACAAATTATTAAGGAATACTTCAACTGCTCGGGAGACGATGCAACCAAACTTTTTGAGGAAATGACACCTCTCGGAAATAAGGTTGCGGAAGAAATGGAGGTCGGATCTCCGACACGCAGCGATCAGTCTGGTGATTCTAAGGAGTAGATTATTGTTATATAAGAAGTATGAATATAAAAACTCATATTTCTCTCATCAATAAAGTCTTTTGTTTATCCTTTTGACTTATGAAGTACTCACATATTTTTCTTGCCCCCGACTGCTTATATAGTAGAAGATATTTACTAAACAAACAGTAAGCCAAGAATAAGAGTAAAAGTCACGACCACTGTTGATAGTATGGTCTGATTATATGATAAAAACTGATCGTATTAATACTAGAAAATCAACTGTGGTTGGAACCAGTGTGTGACTTCAACTAGTTGTAGATCTGTTTTTCATAATCAAAATACCAAAAAATAGATTACATGGTCGGAAGATAAGACTTATCTTGATGAGAATAGGAAAAAAATGCAATGATGTATGCAATGAATGATAAGTGGTTTTATTTACATGTAGTGTCCAAACTAGTCAAAATGATGGCTAAGAACTGAAGACATGAAAAACACCTTGTGAAATGTGCTCATGCTCGAGTCCGACTGGCAGCGAAGATTGTAGGAAATGAACCGTCGCTAGGAAGATTCTTCCAGTGGGCAGGACCGCGTGCGGAGAGGAGAGACTTCGACTAGAAGGCTTTCCGTGTCTCGACCAGTAGCCAAAAAAGAGTAGAACATAATTTTAAAGTGAAAAATGTAGTCTCTGAAATCTTAAGCATGTAAAGCACTATATGTAGTTTTTTTTGTTATGCTCTTTGTATCCGCATATTTCTTTAAGAAAAGAGTGTGGTCGCGCGTGAGAACCATTGACGTAATGGTCATGACTAGGACTCTTATGGCATTTGACTTCGATGTCTGAGCCAAAGAGTAATAGAGATCCTTTTAAAGGATATTAGAGAGAAGTTGGTCTTCTCCGACAGTGTAAACAACAAATAGTATGCAACCAAAGTTTGGGTACAAACATATAAACAATATCACTCATCGAAGAAAATAAAGAAATCATAATTTTTATTGAAATATGACAAAATATAAAAGTACAATTATACAAAGAACTTACGCAATTTGCCAATATTCTAGGAGTGACAAAACACGCTCGTCTGACATAACTAGTCGTATCGAACCAGGTCTGGTGACTTCGACCACAGTGTATGGACCTTCCCATTTGGAACAAAGTTTGTTACGATCAGCCTTGCTCTGAATTTTTCTGAAAACCTGATCACCTAAAGCTAGGCTGCAAGGTTGCACCTTACCACTATGATACCTTCGCATGGCTTGTTCGTAAACCGCTGATCGTATTAGGGCTTGGTTTCGTCGTTCATCAAGAACATTGATATCGTCGAGTCGTCGTTTTTCTTGATCGTTATTGTTGTAACAATCAGTTCGAGCATAGCCCATTTTCAATTTCGAAGGAAGCCTGACTTCATCACCGTAAACTAGAAAAATGGTGTTTCACCGATCGCACGACTGGTCGTGGTTCGAACGGCCCATAATACAGAATAAAGTTCTCTAATCCAAGCTCCTGACTGTTGTGTTAACTGGTAAAACACTCGGCGTTTCACCCCTTGCATTATGATCCCATTGGCTCTTTTGACTGCTCCGTTTCTCTGCGGATGAGTGACAGAAGCGAAATGTATCTTGATACCTCGATCCTTGCAGAATTCCTGAAAAATTCCGCTAGAGAACTGGACACCGTTATCTGTGATTGTACGACTGGGTACACCAAATCGTGTGATTGTATTTTTGTGAGAAACCTGTTAGCAACCTTAGTTGTTATTTTAATAACTAACTCAACTTCTATCCATTTTGTAAACATGTCAATCATAACAAAAGGAATTCAAAGCCCCTAGGTGCTCTTGGGAAAGGTCTCATAATGTTTAGTCCCCAGGTTGCGAAAGGTCAAGAAAGTGGTATTGTTTACAATGCTTGTGCCAGCAGATGTACTTCTCGACTGTGAAATTGATATTGTACACACTTCGTCACGAGCTCTTTTGCATCATTCAGGGCAGTTGGCTAGTAGTATTCTTGCCGGAAGGCTTTACCGACTGGTGTTCTGTAGGAATGATGTGCTCCACAGACTCCTCTATGAATGTCAGAGAGCAACGTAATGCTATCCGTTTGAGATATGCATCTTATCAACACTCGTGAGATCCTCGTTTATAAAAGGTAAGTTCGATCATAGTGTATGATTTGACTTTTAGAACAATACGATTAACCTCTACATCATCTTCAGGAATAATATCATGCTGAAGGTAATTGTAGACTGACGTCATCCAATCTCTACCGGGGTCATGCGTGATGACCTCCTGTGGAACATCCATGTTCGTATGATCGATTTGTACGACCTCTATTGGAACATTTATGTCCTTAGAATGCTCGACCACCGAGGGTGAATCGAGTTACTCAAGAAAAACTCCGGGCGGGACAGGCGACCTTGTGGAGGCCATCCGTGCCAACTGGCCTGCCAGAAAGTTTTCTTTTCTAGTTTTCGTACTTCCACCAGATAAGATGATATGTTGTTACTCGATCATTGATACTCTTTCCCGACTTGATTAACTACTAGTTGAGAATCGCCTTTCACTAGTAATCTGCACATCCCGAGCGCTCTGATTGCTTGGATTCCTGCCAGTAAACCTTCGTATTTTGCCACATTGTTTGTTGCAGGAAAGTTTAGCTGAATGACGTATTTGAGATGTTCTCTAGTAGGGGATATTAGGACGACTCTAGCCCCTAAGCCTTTGAGCATCAAGGAACCGTCGAAGTACATTGTCCACTCGCCGTGGTGTTCGTACTTGGGCCTTTGGGTGGGTTCAGGGTTTGTCCATTCGATAATAAATTCTGCTATTGCTCGGGACTTGATTGTTGTTCGTGAGATGAAATGGAGGTCGAACGCCCCAAGCTCGACCACCCATTTTACTATTTGTCCTGATGATTTCCTGTTTCTGAGAACTTGACCAAGGGGATATCCGGTTAGTACAAAAACTTTGTGGGCTTGAAAGTAATGCCTTAGTTTCCTTGAAACCATAAGGAGACCATAGAGCGACTTTTGTATCTGTGGTTATCTTTCCATTGGTCCATGTAAAACTTTACTTACATAATACACTGGTCGTTGGACATTATCACGTTCTACGAATAGTACACCACTGACTGTTTATGGTGTTGCAGCCACGTAAATCAGTAATGTTTCTCCTGGTCATTACTGATTTACATGGCTGCTTCCTTAGTCCACTCAAAACTTCCATGTTTCTAAAGAAGTTTGAAGAAAGGTAATCCTTTCTCACATAATCGTGCTATGAAATGACTTAACGCTGCCATACACCCGGTTATTTTTTGAACTTCCTTCTTTATGATCGGAAGGCACATCTCGTCGATGGCCGATATTTTTGGTGGATTTGCTTCAATATCTCTAGCCGAAACTAGGAATCCAAGAAGTTTTCCTGGAAAAAAACTCCAAACACAAACTTCTCTCGATTTAACTTAAAATTATGCCTTCTTAAATTGTTGAAAGTCTCGTGTAGGTCAGAAATGTGATCGCCAGCGTTGACACTTTTCACAACCAAGTCATCAACGTAGGCTTCTAGATTTCGACCTATCTGAGGATTAAAGCTTTTTGCATCAAGCTTTGAAAAGTCGCACCAGCATTCTTGAGACCAAATGACATCTTAACATAGCAGTAAGTGCCATATGGCATGATGAAAGAAGTTTTCTCTTCATCATCTTTACTCATATTAATCTGGTGATACCATGAGTACGCATCTAGAAAACTTAACAACTGGCACTCGGAAGTAGAGTCTACAAGTTGATCAATGTGTGGAAGGGGAAAGTCATCCTTCGGACAAGTTTTATTAAGATCCGTGAAGTCAATACACATTCACCATTTTCCATTGTTTTTTCTAACCATTATAGGGTTGTTGAGCCACCCTGGGTGGTTGACTTCACGAATAAATCCATCCTTGAGGAGCTTGTTGATCCCCAACTGGATTGCCTCCTTCCGATCAGGTGAGAAATGTCTTAGCTTCTGCTTGACCGGTTTTTTGTTAGGCTAAAGAGCTAGCCTGTGCTCGATCACCTCCTTGGGGACTCCGGGCATGTCGGGCGCCTGCCAGGCAAATACGTCCTGGTTTGCTTGGAGGAAGGAGACGAGCGACTCTTCCTATTTGGGGTCGAGTCCTGCCCCGTCCAGTACCTTTTGGGTATACACATTAGCATTTCTTGACCTAAACGGTGCGTTGATGCTTTCCAGAGGAGCAACCTTGCCAAGTGGTACCTTCTTGGTCTGGTCGAAAGGTTTTGGGGCTATATTTGGCCTCGAGTGCTCGACCTGTATGGTAGGTGGATTAGTTTCTCTGGTCAGAAGCTCATCAACCATTTCTAATTATTTTCGATCACATGCATAAGCCATATTTCGATCTCCTCGAACCGTGATAACTCCCTTCGGTCTTGGCATTTTTAAACTTTGATAACCATAGTGCATGGCTATCAGAAACTTTGCTAAAGCCGGATGACCGAGTATTCCATTGTATGCGGTTTCGAAATCTACAACATCAAATGGAACCTTTTCTGTTCGGAAGTTGTCGGGTCTTCCGAATGTAGGAGATCAGGATGGGGCAGTCTTTTTTGTTGTAGGAGATTACAGTTTCTGACCAACTGGATGGTTGGATAGTGATCGGAGACTCGATAAGGTTCACTTCCCGTTCCACGGCTTTCAGATGACGTCTTGACTTGTAGAAGGATGATCCACCAAAAATCATATCAACCGTCTGTTGTGGCTCCTAGTACTCCATCTCTTCGTCGTCATCTTTGTCCTTCTTAGAGCTTGCTTCTCCGAGTTCTGTTATGGAGGGGAATGGACCTTTACCGGAATAGTAATCCTCCAGTTTCTTTTGCTAGGCTCGGTAGGTGTCCAAATCATTCCCTACTGCCTGGTGAAGTGGACACCACTTCTTACTTTTCTTGTAATCGCTGGTCGGAGCCTTAGCCTTGTTCCGACCAGTGAAGCCTCTCTTGCCTTTAGTAATTTTTTGGGAATCACAAGGACTTCCTTGTTATCGCGCTTACGATTCTTCTTATTCTTGAGAGACTTCTTACTCTTTTTCTCTTGCTTCTCAAGGCCTGAATAGGGATTTTTATCTTTTCGATCAATGGCATCGCACCATTCGACCGCTTCACTGGCGGCTGCATACTTGTCTGCCGTGTCAAAAAGTTCGACGGTCGTTCATAGATGATTTATTGCAATATCATCCGTAAACCGGCAATTTCTCAGCTCTACTTTAAAAGCCTGAATGACAGAAGATTCTGTGATATCTGGGATAGAGTTTTGAACCTTACTGAATCTTTTGATATATCGTCGAAGAGTTTCATTGGTTTTCTGCTTCATCCAATGGAGATCATCCTCCTTCCCGGGACGGCCATACGTTCCTTGAAAGTTGGCGATCAGAGTATCGCAGAGCTGCTCCCAAGTATAGATAGATCCGACTGGTAGGTTAAGCAACCACGGGCGGACAGACCCTTCAAGGACCTTGAGCAAGTAATTTACCATCACGTTGTCATTACCGCCGGCAGCTTTGATGGCAGTAATATAAATTTGAAGAAATTTTAATGGGTTCGGGGTCCCATTGAACTTTTCTATGTTGACTGGTCAGAACCTGTCCAGCCAACGAACAACTTGGAGATCTGCCAAAAATGCTCAGCAACCCGTAAGGGAATCGTAGCGCCTTCTCTGAAAAAGAGCCGGATTATAATCAGTTGGGGATCGATTCCTCATATTTGCATACCTAGGATCCGGTGTCCCAAATCGGACGTGGACGTTATGATAACGTCTTTGACCACCAACTTGGTTTAGATGATACCTAAGATCACCCAAATCAAGCGGTCGTTCGTCTTGGTGAGGAGGAGGGCTGGCTGCTGTAAAGAGCCGACTTCCTTCATGATTTTCTAGTCAAAACCTACGAAGGGGTCTTGGTGTTGATCAGTCCTCCACTCGACCATGTTGTCCCCTACTGAGAGAGGAGTGTTGGGATGAATCCATCGTGTGACTTTGTAAATTTCTTTGCTCCCGGTACATTTCCGTACGCCGCATGGTTTGTTTGAGGATCTCCGACACCTGACCTGCAAGTTGAGCATAATCTGGAGTTCCTGCTAAAGCAGGATCTGGATTATTCAGAATATCCCGAACTCATTCCAGGTTTTGTATTGTTACCAAAGGTTGTGGAGGATCCCCACTTGCAGTGGGCGTTCGATGAGGTGAATTTTCCCTCGACCTTCCGGTTGGCCCTGTCTGGCCCCTTACTCCCAGTAGGGTAGGAACAGGTGAATTAACTGATGTACGTCCATCAACTCGGTTGCCTTCGGTAGTTGGTGCTTGAGCGCCATTACCATTTCCACCAGCAAGTGGTGACGAGTTAACCCATGGAGGATCGTGCATGGCATCCGCATTGGTATCTCCGATTGTTTTAATTTCGTGGCGCCGGCAGTGGTCTTTTGACAAACTCCCGTCATAGCTAAGGGAGAGCCTTCCAGTGCTTCTGCAAGGAGCCTCCATGATGGGGAGCAGTCGGAGATTACCATCTCTGGTGGGCTTTGTGGTGGGCTCAGCCTGATTCGGTGGATTGCTGATCGTATGCTAAGTTTCACCATGCTCACTTGGCCCACGATCAGTGATAACTTCATTGATACCCTTACCAGATGTCAGTTGGCCTCTGGAATACGTAGGAGCCGTTGGCGAATACTGGTCTCCCATGACAATATTGAGAGTACATGGACTCTGTGATTGCAGCACTAGGCTTTGTTGCCATTTTTGCCGGTCGGGTCGACCGAGTTTGTAGAGACATTCGAATGTTTCAAACTGGTTAGAACGAGCGGTCTCTTAGAGAGCGCCATTGATGGCGGCAGTGTATCCTCATCCAACCGATCGATTTCGCTAATCTTTGAGACTGGCAAGCGGTGGAGGAGGATGATGATAACCCATTTTCTTCCATAGCGCGGATGCATGCGTCCATGTCGAAGTCGGAGTAGTCCGCCAGGTCGAACCAGTTTTCCTCATCACAAGTCTCTGCCATGTTCGTA